>CM038677.1:281839478-282439478 GCA_021605205.1 Aegilops longissima
TCCTTGTATGCGGCAACTGTCCGGACTGGCCCATGAGTATACGACCATGGGGGTCCTCGGCCCAATCCAACTGATCGGGAGACGACGTGGTGAGTACCCCCTAGTCCAGGACACCGTCAGTAGCCCCCTGAACCGGTCTTCAAGTTAGGGACGCTCCTCGATTCTTCCGAACTGTTCTTCATCCTCGGTCGTCGGTCTTGAAAACTGGTTCAACAAATCTTCTCATCTTCGATCTTGAGGATCACCGAAATGCATTCTACGAGTTTACACGTCGGGTATCCGAGGAGCCCCTTTAAGTTTCCGGCCTTTATCAATGCCTTGTTATTTTTATGCCACACCTCGGGTTTGAAGTTGTTCCCGGGCGGCAGCGTCCTCTTGTGTCCGAGCTCCAACGGCGGACTGCATTCGAGGTATCTTTTGCAGCCGAGCAACAACGCCGGACCGCTTCCCAGCTCTAACGCCGGAATGTATCCGAGCTCCAACGCCGGACTATGTATCTGAGCTCCAACGCCGGACTGTATCCGAGGTGTCGTAAATCACCTTGGTTCAAAGAAGTTTGAAGGAGTTTAGCCGAGCTTAATGCCGGAAATGCCCTCTATGGAGCCAGCCACTAGCGTCCGAGCTTTATGCGGACTGCTTCGAGGTGGTGCACCACCCGAATGTGGGCCGATTTTTGTCAATATTTTTGATTGGTGCAATTTATTCTCTGCCGAGATACATAGCGGTAGCCCACAAGGTGTGTATCGGTGTAAAACCGAGATGCACTGAAGGATGACGAAGACCGCTGATCCCGATGGCAGCTGAGACTCGGGTTGATTTGCAAAATCGGCCCGAGGATCAAGTTCTAGCTCGCAGAATACTTGGGACACAAAAGCGGCGTGCTCAATCCTCGAGACTCGGGTTGGGTGCGGCCGACCAACCCGAGGATCAAAATCTCCTCGAAACTGTATTGCACTTAAAATTATCGCATAGAACGAGCAATGCGGTAGCCCCGAGACACCGGTCGGGTGGCAACACCGGATCGGGGATTGATGTGCCCCTTTAATATCTTTAAATAGTAAGCCCGAAGCCCAGTAGCCCTCGAGCCTTAATGCGGGCACGGGTGGCCGAATTAAGGATCGATATCCATAGTAAAATCACAAATTATGTGTAATGACTCAATGTATCCAAGTACTTTATGTCATTAATGCTCAGATCCGCATTGTACAAAACTTTTTGACCGACCATCGCTTCAACCTCCTCGCCAAGAGCGAGGAGTGTTTGTCCTACTTTATAAAGCCTTTATGAGGGCAAAGATTTACGACAAACAAGGCAATCTGGCCATACGGTTTTATAAACAAAGGTACGCAGAGAGATATGTTATATTAATGTTTAACAGAAGAAATGTCTTCCAAAGAAAATAGTCCCGCTATCGGTTCCTTTCTTTGGGTTGTCATGCTAAGCATGATCATGAAATCTCTGCTCCAATGTGAGAGCAAAATATTGAGGATTTAGTTTGGGAGGCCAGTTACTAGCCCCCGGTAGTGCTCGGCGACAGTCGAGATCAAGTCGGAAACACTTCGGCCAATTTTATGAATGGCCCGTCATTTAATATAGTCATCGGATCGCTGACCAGTTTACACCTATTGTGACGATCAGGTTTTGGCTTTCTCCATCGAGGTGCTTGACCATGCGAGCTGGAAGCACAATCGCAGTGGTTCTCCCTTTGCACACCTAGCCGAACAAAGCGGAACGTAGGAGGCAAGCACGGGAGCCGGGCAACCCAACTATTGACCGAAGACACAATTCGAAACTGATGATATATAGCAATATCCGAGAATGTTTTGCGAATCTCTAAAGGTGTCGGCGTTGCCTGCGAGACTTGTGCTGAAAACACACAAATAGTTAAAAAGTGCCAAAAGCTTGGAAAACCAAAAAATGTCAGTAAAAACATGACGTCCGAACAAGATCAAGTGTTCGGTGCCAATCCGAAAATTGGACTTTAGAAAAAAAATTGCTTCTGCCGTGCTTTAACATGACACATCCTATCTCAAGACTTCAAGCGGGTCAGCCTACGGCTTCAGTCTCCCATCCCGAAGGTGGAGTACTTCTCATTAGGCCAGTTTAGAAAACTAAACTCTAGCGGTTTTGAGAGAGAAATTAGGCTCCCCTCTAGTGACCGCACACTCGTGTCGAGAAAAGTTATGATAAATAATAATAAAAACTCTGCAACGACTAAGAAGAAAAACACTTATTATAAAATGGCTCAAATAAACATAGAGCCCCCAAGTGACTTGGGTAAAAGAATGATTGTATGTACCGAAGTACTTATATCATATCTATGTTCAACCGAACTTTAAACGCGTCTTAACCGACCGTCGGCTTCTCCCACTTCGGTCAAGGACCGAAAAGTGTTATGTACTCCATCTGTCGAGAATATCGACGGTGTTTCCAATAACCAGGCAATCAGGTCATAAGGCTGTAACAGACGAAGCGCGCTCAGGGAACTTATGCTATATTACTGATAAAGTGTAAGAAGCATCTTTGAAGAAAATAGTACCCCCACCGATACCTTTCGTCGGTGCTCATTGTTAATATGAGACTTGTGCAATGGATTTTTTGTACTCATGAGTTTCGTTGTGTGCCGACAATTATTGAAAATAGTAAGAGCGCTAGCTTTCGGCTTCACCCAGTCTGAGGTCCGGCTCGGGTGACCCGATCGTGACAATCGCAGAGGTGCTCCCTTTACTCCCTAGCCGAACAATCGGGAACATAGGGGTAAACACAGGAGCGAGGCAACCCAGCTTGCAAATCGCTTAAGTCAATATGGTGCATATTGTGGCATAATACACGAACAAGGAATGAAGCCGTACAAGTATAATCATATGCAAGAGGAAAAGCTTCATGAAGGAAGCCCCAAATGAATTGGGTATTTGAATTTATGCGTCACAAACAAAGTTTGGACAAGGAAATTTTTTACAAGCAAATGTTTTCCAAAAAGGTATAATGCTTGGTCGAACCAAACACAAGTTAGAAATTAAAGCTTTGAGCATGAAAGCGACTTAGCTGGTTAATGTGTTCGGTATTGGTGACGCGGTCCGAGCTTGATACGGGACAAGGTTCCATCCCCCAAGCCGGTCCCGAGGTGGCGGAGCGGAGAGCTCGATACGCCGAAGTGGCGACACAGCACGGTCAATGCAGACCGGCAGTGGCCGCCAAGTCCCGGATCATTTTCCTGTGCATAAAAAATGGTGCAAACCGGAGATAATAGTAATAATGATAAAAAAAATCGTTGCATAATAAATAATTTATGCAAAGTGAGTAATAAAAGAAATATGGCCTGGCGCCGAAGTCAATGTCGATGCAGGTCGTCGACGTAATGCAATAAAGGCGTGGCAAAGCCTGGATTCACAGGTCGGTCCGAGTTCCGGATGCGGCGTTCGCCGGACTATGTACGAAAACTGACCGAACCATCATGCGACCGTCGATAATGCGGCCACCATTTGATAGACCTGTGTACATATGATGGACAAACCAGAGTAATAATTCCTTGGGAAAATTTAACCCAAACAAGCAAAAAAATTACTTGGATTAATAGCACCTGGTTTATTTGTCGTAGCAATCCGAAGGAAGGTGATTCCCAAAATTGGGACTCGATCCGCACACCCATTGCCTGGTCGGCTAGTGACGCCGAAGTGTCCGGAGTAGGTTGATGAAGAGATGGCGAAGCCCCCGGTCCAGCCGAGATGTCGAAGTAGGTCGGCGTGATGGACACCAGCTTGAAGAAGCAATAGTGCGGCCCTGCCGATGCGGGGCGTGGCGTGGTCGATGCCGCTTGATGAAGCGATCGATGCGGCGATGCGGTATGCCCGCTCCGTGTAATCCGTGGGGCGGCGATGTTGGTGATGATTTATCCTTCGCGATGCCGGACTCTTGTTCGGCTTGCCGAGATGATGATCCGAAGAAGTTGAGCTCGGCTCAACAAAGTGACGACGTGTCTAGCGCAGGTCGGCAGCCGTGAAGCAATATTGCCGGACTGGTTTGACACCAGCATGATGTTGAAGATCATGTTCAAAAGATCTTAAAGTTAGTGGGATGTGTTCGGGAACAAAACACAATACCCCGTACAAAACTTCCTTCAAAAAGGATGTCCGAAATTCCCTTCATAAAAAGGACGAACTCGGGTCGGATTCGTTTTCGCGCCGAAAATAGATCCGAAAAGTGATGCACTAATCGGAAGGTTCCCGTAGTTTGGACGGTCAGATCGAGCTGAAATTTTGAGGGATGGTAGATATAGGAATTCCGCAGCCGATCAATGGTTGGATCTTCCAAAGGAAGTCCGAGCTAGAAGCTGGACACCATGCCCTAAACTCGTCCGGATTCTCGTCCAGATTCAATGCGGCTCCGGTATATCGGAGATTGCCAGAGATTCCTCCATCGGAACTCGACGAAATTTTCCAGGGTTGTTGTAGACTCAATTTTGCACAATTCCACCAAAGCAATCGTTAAAAAGACGCTTGAGGAGGCGGTGACGGCGGACACAAGTCTGCTGTCCAGAAAAACAGTACGGTCGCCCGAGGGCAATGTTGACGTTGAGCCCCCGGGCTCCCTGGATGATTCCTCCATGATCTTGATAGAGATCAGAGTTGATGTTGATGAAGGCCCTCATCCGAACATGATGATCAGAGGTAGGGCGCAGTCCTTGGTCGAACCAAGGTGACCAGTCGAGCTGGTGACGAAGATGCCGAAGTCACAGTTGATCTGCAGGCGAGCCATCGACCTTTTGCCGAACACACAACGGAACTCTCAATGAAAGCACCAATGTCGGTGTCAAAACCGCGGA
Source organism: Aegilops longissima (assembly GCA_021605205.1). Lineage (NCBI taxonomy): Eukaryota > Viridiplantae > Streptophyta > Magnoliopsida > Poales > Poaceae > Aegilops > Aegilops longissima. Next base: position 281,844,301 of record CM038677.1, read on the forward strand.
TCTCGGTAGGGGTCCCGAACTGTGCGTCTAGGCGGATGGTAACAGGAGACAAGGGACACGATGTTTTTACCTGTGTTGGGCCCTCTCGATGGAGGTAATACCCTACTCCGCTTGATTAATATTGATGATATGGGTAGTACAAGAGTAGATCTACCACGAGATCAAGGAGGCTAAACCCTAGAAGCTAGCCAATGGTATGATTGTTTGTTGTATATGTCTATCGACTAGCCTGGCCTTGGTTTATATAATGCACAAGAGGCCTAGGATAACAAGAGTCCTAGCCGAATACGCCGGTGGGGAGGAGTCCTTTTCTTGATCGCCAAGTCTTGTGGAATCTTCCTTGTATGCGGCAACTGTCCGGACTGGCCCATGAGTATACGGCCATGGGGGTCCTCGGCCCAATCCAACTGATCGGGAGACGACGTGGTGAGTACCCCCTAGTCCAGGACACCGTCAGGTGGTTTTAGTGGGCTTGATCCTTGACGCATCAATACCCATTTTACGGATGGTGTCCTGATAAAGCAGGTTGAGACTACTGCCGCCGTCCATGAGGACTCGCGTGAGATGGAATCCGTCGATTATTGGATCAAGGACCAAGGCTGCCGAACCTCCATGACGGATACTGGTCGGATGGTCCCAGCGATCAAAGGTGATCAGACAGGCCGACCACGGGTTGAATTTTGTGGCGACTGGCTCTATGGCGTAGACGTCCCTTAGTGCGCGCTTGCGCTCCCGCTTGGGGATATGAGTGACATAGATCATGTTCACTATTTTCACCTCAGGGGGAAATTTCTTCTGTCCCACTGTGTTCGATCGGCGGGGCACTTCATTGTCCTTGTTCGACGGTCGTTTCCCCTTGTGTTCGGTGTTTAACTTGCTGACCTATTTAAAGACCCAACAATTTCTATTGGAATGATTGGCAGGCTTGTCAGGGGTGCCATGAATCTGGCAAGGGTGATTGAGTATTTTGTCCAAACTGGATGGAACATCTTTGTTTCCTTTGAATGGCTTCTTCTGCTGACTGGATTTAGAGCCACTGAATTTGGCATTGACCACTGAGTCTTTGGTATCTTCATTGTTGCTTCGACACTTGTGTTTATTGCGACGTGGCCTACCGTTGCCGTCCCTGGCTTCGGAGGTGCCAGGGTCACTGGTACTGTTGCTCCTATGAGCTAACCAGCTGTCTTCTCCCACGCAAAAGCGGGTCATGAGTGCGGTAAGAGCTGCCATGGACTTCGGCTTTTCTTGGCCAAGGTGCCGGGCGAGCCATTCGTCGCAGACGCTATGTTTAAAGGCCACGAGGGCTTCGGCGTCCGGATAGTCGACAATTTGGTTCTTTTTTATTATGAACCTAGTCTAGATCTGGCTCTCCAAATTCTTGGACTATATGACTAAGGTCATCGGCGTCCGGGGGCCGGACATAGGTACCCTGGAAGTTATCTCTGAAGGCATCTTCCAAATCTTCCCAGGTACCAATAGAGTTCTCTGGGAGGCTGTTTAGCCAGTGTCGTGCTGGTCCTTTCAGCTTTAAGGGGAGGTATTTGATGGTGTGGAGATCGTCACTGCCAGCCATATGAATATGGAGAAGAAAGTCTTCAATCCATACCGCGGGATCTGTCGTGCTGTCGTATGGTTCAATGTTTATGGGTTTAAACCCTTCCGCAATCTGGTGCTGCATCACCTGATTGGTAAAAGCATAAGGGGTGCAGTACCTGTATATCGGGCAATGTCACGATGGAGTTCAGATGACATCCGTGTTCGGTTTTCAGCCCAGGTGAGGTTGTGCCTATCGCGCCAGGCTTGATGGTTGTCTTCTCACATTGGGGCACGCCCCCTTGATCCATAGATTGATCTGGCTTGGCCTGCTCTATTGTCCAGGTCCTATCGTAGGTCGTAGGTGCATCCTGGAGCCGCTGCCTCCTTGCCTCTACGGCGAGGTGGTGCGGGTTACTGTTCGACGTAGGTAGCCACTTTATCTCGCCCACGTGGTGGTCGGCCTGGTTCATCAGCGTGGTCATATCTCGACGGTATAGGCTCGAGCGCCTCGTCGCTGAATTGTGGTAGTAGACGATGCTTCGGATAACTCTTTATTGGGCACTCGATGCCGCATTCCTCGGCAGCTAGGACCTGGGTCCATCTATCGTTGAGTGTATCCTGTTCGGCTTGGAGCTATTGCTGCTTCTTTTTTAGGCTTCTCGCCGTGGCGATTAGTTGGTGCTTAAAGCGCTCCTGCTCGAGGAGTTCCTCTAGCATGATTAAATCTTTGTTGTCGAGGCTAACATCATCCTCGGAGATCGGTAGGTAGTTACTATCTTCTGAATCCACATCCCCGACCTGCTTGTCGGAGTTAACTTGCCCCTCCTCCCGTTCGTCCTGTTCGGACGTAGGCTCATCGGGGTCTTCGGCATTGTACGTATTATTATCGTCTCCGGTGCCGGTATTACATTCCTTTTTGCGATGTGATTTTGAGCGGCGTTGCTGACGTCGATGTTTCAGTGGTGCATCCGCGGGTTTATCCTCGATCGAATCCTTCTTAGCTTCGTCGTCGTCCTCTTTGGGTGTATTCACCATATACACATCATATGTGGAGGTAGCCGTCCAGCGCCCGGTGAATGACAGGTCTTGGCTTTGTTTGTCTCTGTCATCGTCGTCCATGTTGTTGATGTCTTCAGAGGCGTAATCCTGCATGTCGCTTAAGTCTTCGACAGTGGCAATTAAGTGGATGGTGGGTGGGACGTGGAATTTTCTGATCTCAGCCCCTGATCCAGGCTGGGCGTAGTTCGGAGGTGATGCTTCCGTGATGGTGAGGGATCGCGTTAAGTCCAAAGCCTCATTTAAGAGCAAGGATTGGATGGGAAAAATGAGGGTCCGCGGAGCTAATCAGGGCAAAAGCCTCCTCGCTATGTTCCCTTGGCGTGGACCTCGAGAGTTGGGAACTAGCGTCCGGGGGCGAGTCCAGCTTTGTAATGATAAGAGGAACCCAGTTTGACTTTGGACTTGCCTATAACACAGTCGCCTTCGCGTCTCCGATAGTGAGCTTTGTATTAGCAGAGAGTCCGGTGGGCTCCAAATTCCCATCTTCGGACCCGGCAGTTTGCTCCGGATCTAAGGCCAGAGCGGTGGTCGGGGCCGCGAACCCTTCGAAGATCAAATCTCCTCAGATATCAGTGACATAATTCAGGTTCCGAAAACTGATCTGGTGACCAGGGGCGTAGCTGTCAATCTGTTCGAGGTGGCCAATTGAATTGGCACGCAGAGTGAAGCCGCCGAACACAAAAATTTGATCGGGGGAGAAAGTTTCCCCGGAAGCAGCATCATTGTTGATGATCGAGCGAGCCATCGGACCTTCTGTCGACGGCACAGTGGAACTCTCAATGAAAGCACCAATGTCGGTGTCAAAACTGGCCGATCTCGGGTAGGGTGTCCCAAAATGTGCGTCTAAGGATCGAAGGTAACAGGAGACAAGGCGAAACGATGTTTACCCAGGTTCAGGCTCTCTTAATGGAAGTAATACCCTACTTCTTGCTTGATTGACGAGTATAGGGGTTACAAGAGTCGATCTACCCCGAGATCGTAATGGCTAAACCCTAGTTGTCTAGCCTATGTAAATTCTGATAGCCTCTACGGACTAAACCCTCTGATTTATATAGACACCGGAGGGGCCTAGGGTTGTACAGAGTTGGTTTACAGAGAAAGGAAACTACACATCGGACGTCAAGATTGCCATACACGCAAAGGAGAGTCCCATCCGGACACGGAGGAAGGCCTTTTGCCTTGTATCCTCACGGCCCACCAGTCCGACCCATGCTACATAGCCCGGACACCTGAGGACCCCATAATCCAGAACTCCCTCAGCTGCCATGGTTTGCACTCCTTCGACGTGAGTAGTAGTACTAGTATATACACTATAAATACCGCATGATTCTTTGCTCCTTCCTACGTACTTCGCCGACATGTGTGAGTGCCAGCATCCGGGTTGACGTGTCATGCACCAGATTAGAGTGGGGAATGGAAGGGGGCATCACCCCGGTTGTAGCACTAGTAATTCATGACTATAGTGAGTAGTCATATCACAAGACCCCGTCTTTCCAGTAGTAACGCACCGTCAAACGCCAGCTCTACCTTTCCAGCAGTAAGTTGAGTCTGCTACTCCCTCACCCTCCTCGCCTCCCTGTTAAACCGCCTACGTGAAAACTGCCATGCGTACTGCCCGGGAAAAGCCCCTCCCTCAGCTTTTAACTACTCATAGTATAGTTTTGTATCGATGAATTGTGCCATGTAGAAGAAACCCAAAACAAAAATGTGGTACATGTAAACAAATACAGTTCAGGATCTAGCTAGTACATTGATGCAATGTGGTCAAATTGTACCATCGATATCTCAAAGCCAAAATAGTTCGCTCTTGTTCATTCTATATAAATACTTGTACTGTATGTTTATTCACCCGTGGGGTTGTTCAATGAATGGAGGGCCGGGGAGCACACGTGAACAATACTACTACTGGTAAGTAGGAGTTGTATAGTAGGTCACGTTAAATAGAGAGTTTCTTTTCTTTAATGCCACATATAAAAACTGAAACGATTTTTGTGGAGAGAAAAAGATAATGACTCCACTATATATAGGCAGGGGCCTGAGCGCTTGCTTTATTAGGGTTGCTCTCTTCAGTCTCTCATCCTCTCCAGATCTAAACAAGACAGTGGTAGCGACATTTTCTCTCTGCTCACCGCTGCTCACAGATCTAGCTGGATCCCTTCGGCCGGTGTGTATAGAGAACTAGGTGCATCTTTCACGCGGTCATCGACGTCGAGGGAGGAAACACACAGCTGCCGCCGGGCCCCGATTCTCTGCCTGTGTCATTCTCCCCGACACAGTGCCGACTTGGGAGGTCCTCTGACCCTTCTTCCTCCCTGCCGTATTGTGTGTAGATCCGACCTACTGCCACCGACATACCGACGGCCCTCAGGTATAAGTTCTTCAAAAGCGGCCTTGCTCTACTGCCTCAGCTCCCCACGTGTCTGCATGTGAATCTTCTTCTACTTCCATCAGCTCTTCCAAAGCCACCTAATTTTTTAGTATTATTGGAGGTAAAGCTACTTCATGCAGTCGAATCTAGGACTTGGTTCAAATAAAGAAGAAAGGGGGGAAAGTCATAGCATGAATCTAGGACTTGATTCAAAGAGGAAATAACAGGGGGAAAGTAGTAGAGACTGGATACTCAACCGGTCTCTTGGTTGAAAAAGGAAATAAAGGGAAAAGGCAGTACAAACTGGATAAGGAACAAATCTATTATTGGTTGAAAAAATGATAGAAAGTGGCAGCTGGTGGACAAGTCAACAGAGTATGTCCAGGATTAGATTTGCTGCCCTCACATAGTAAAAGGTCTCTACGATTAGATTTGTTGTCCTCACAGCATATGAACAAACTCGGCATCACCACTTTATGCCTCCCTGTAGCTACATTGTGCTGATGCGTCCACTTTCGCATGTCCTTATACCAACTTTTTGTTGTTTTTAATGTAAGGTGCTACCTCTTGAGCACTACATTAGATTTCCTTGAAGAGGAAAGGGTGATGCAGCAGAGTAGAGTAAGTATTTCCCTCAGTTTTTGAGAACCAAGGTATCAATCCAGTAGGAGGCTACGCGCGAGTCCCTCGTTCCTACAGAAAACAAATAGCTCCACGCAACCAACACGATTAGGGGTTGTCAATCCCTTCACGGTCACTTACGAGAGTGAGATCTGATAGAGATGATAGATAATATTTTTGGTATAAAGATGCAAAGTAAAATAAAAGCAAAGTAAAAAGTAAAAGCAATAATAAAGTGTTTGGATATTAATATGATAAAGATAGACCCGGGGGCCATAGATTTCACTAGTGGCTTCTCTCAAGAGCATAAGTATTATATGGTGGGCGAACGAATTACTGTTGAGCAATTGACAAAATTGAGCATAGTTATGAGAATATCTAGGTATGATCATGTATATAGGCATCACGTCCGAGACAAGTAGACCGAATCCCACTCATTGACCGCTATCCAGCATGCATCTAGAGTATTAAGTTCAAGAAAACAGAGTAACGCCTTAAGCAAGATGACATGGTGTAGAGGGATAAATTCATGCAATATGATAAAAACCCCATCTTGTTATCCTCGATGGCAACAATACAATACATGCCTTGCTGCCCCATCCTTTGGGAAACGACACGCAAGATTGAACCCAAAGCTAAGCACTTCTCCCATTGCAAGAAAAACCAATCTAGTAGGCCAAACCAAACTGATAATTCGAAGAGACTTGCAAAGATAACCAATCATACATAAAAGAATTCAGAGAAGATTAAAATATTGTTAATAGGTAGACTTGATCATAAACCCACAATTCATCGGTCTCAACAAACACACCGCAAAAGTAGATTACATCGAATAGATCTCCACGAGAGAGGGGGAGAACATTGTATTGAGATCCGAAAAGAGAGAAGAAGCCATCTAGCTACTAACTATGGACCGAAGGTCTGAGGTAAACTACTCACACTTCCTCGGAGAGGCTATGATGATGTAGAAGTCCTCCTTGGTGGATTCCCCTTCCGGCGGAGCTGCGAAACAGGACCCAAGATGGGATCTCATGGACACAGAAAGTTGCGGCGGTGGAATTAGGTTTTTGGCTCCGTATCTGATTGTTCGGGGGTACGTAGTTATATATAGGAGGAAGGAGTACGTCGGTGGAGCAACAGGGGGCCCACGAGGCAGGGGGGCGCGCCCTAGGGGGGTGGGCGCGCCGCCACCCTCGTGGCCACCTCCTTTCTTTCTTGACGTGGGGTCCAAGTCTCCTGGATCATGTTCGGTGAGAAAATCACGTTCCCGAAGGTTTCATTCTGTTTGGACTCCGTTTGATATTCCGTTTCTTCGAAACACTAAAATAGGCAATAAAAAAAACAATTCTGGGCTGGGCCTCCGGTTAATAGGTTAGTCCCAAAAATAATAAGTGGAAAATAAAGCCCAATATGGTCCAAAACAGTAGATAATATAGCATGGAGCAATAAAAAATTATAGATACGTTGGAGACGTATCATAAGGGTGCATGTAAAATGAAGCATTCACACTGTTACCTTAAGGACGTGTCTAACCAGTGTTACTGTTAATCTAATGCCTCTAGTGTTATGATGCAATTAACTGTGTTACAAATGGTACTCTGATACGTCTCCAACGTATCTATAATTTATGAAGTATTCATGCTATTATATTATCCATCCTGGATGTTTAATGGGCTTTACTATGCACTTCTATATTATTTTCGGGACTAACCTATTAACCCAGAGCCCAGTGCCAGTTTCTGTTTTTTCCCTTGTTTCAGTCTTTCGCAGAAAAGGAATACCAAACGGAGTCCAAACGGAATGAAACCTCCGGGAGAGATATTTTTGGAACGGAAGCAATCTAAAAGACTTGGAGTGTACATAAGGGAAGCAACGAGAAACGCACGAGGCAGGGGGGTGCGCCCACCCCCTGGGCGCGCCCTCCACCCTCGTGGCTCCCCTGACCGACTTCTTCGCGTATATATGTCCATATACCCCAAAACCATCGGGGAGCAGAATAGATCGGGAGTTCCGCCGCCGCAAGCCTCTGTAGCCACAAAAAAACGATCGGGACCCTTTTCCGGCACCCTACCGGAGGGGGGATCCCTCACCGGTGGCCATCTACATCATCCCGGTGCTCTCCATGACGAGGAGGGAGTAGTTCACCATCGGGGCTGAGGGTATGTACCAGTAGCTATGTGTTTGATCTCTCTCTCTCTCTCTCTCTCTCTCTCTCTCTCTCTCTCTCTCTCGTGTTCTTGATTTGGCACGATCTTGATGTATTGTGAGCTTTGCTATTATAGTTGGATCTTATGATGTTTCTCCCCCTCTACTCTATTGTAATGGATTGAGTTTTCCCTTTGAAGTTATCTTATCGGATTGAGTCTTTTAGGATTTGAGAACACTTTATGTATGTCTTGCTTGTGGTTATATGTGGTGACAATGGGAGATTCACGTGATCTACTTGATGTATGTTTTGGTGATCAACTTGCGGGTTCAGTGACCTTGTGAACTTATGTATAGGGGTTGGCACACATTTTCGTCTTGACTCTCCGGTAGAAACTTTGGGGCACTCTTAGAAGTTCATTGTGTTGGTTAAATAGACGAATCTGAGAATGTGTGATGCATATCGTATAATCATACCCGTGGATACTTGAGGTGACATTGGAGTATCCTGGTGACATTAGGGTTTTGGTTGATTTGTACCTTAAGGTGTTATTCTAGTACGAACTCTAGGATAGGTTGAACGGAAAGAATAGCTTCGTGTTATTTTACTATGGACTCTTGAATAGATCGATTAGAAAGGATAACTTTTAGGTGGTTTCGTACCATACAATAATCTCTCCATTTGTTCTCTGCTATTAGTAACTTTGGAGTGACTCTTTGTTGCATGTTGAGGGATAGTTATATGATCCAATTATGTTATTATTGTTGAGAGAACTTGCACTAGTGAAAGTATGAACCCTAGGTCTTGTTTCCTAGCATTGCAATACCATTTAGGCTCACTTTTATCATTAGTTACCTTGCTGTTTTTATATTTTCAGATTACAAAAACCTATATCTACCATTCATATTGCACTTGTATCACCATCTCTTCGCCAAACTAGTGCACCTATACAATTTACCATTGTATTGGGTGTGTTGGGGACACAAGAGACTCTTTGTTATTTGGTTGCAGGGTTGCTTGAGGGAGACCATCTTCATCCTACGCCTCCCACGGATTGATAAACCTTAGGTCATCCACTTGAGGGAAATTTACTACTGTCCTACAAACCTTTGCACTTGGAGGCCCAACAACATCTACAAGAAGAAGGTTGCGTAGTTGACATCAAGCTCTTTTCTGGCGCCGTTGCCAGGGAGGTGAGTGCTTGAAGGTATATCTTTAGATCTTGCAATCGAATCTTTTTGTTTCTTGTTTTATCATAAGTTTAGTCTATAAAAGAAAACTACAAAAAAATGAAATTGAGTTTGCCTCATACGCTTCATCTTTTTAATATCGTGAGTATGATGGAAAGGAAAATTGTGCCAAGGTGCTAGAAGAGGAAGTCTATAAAATGTTTGGCACTAAATCTTTCAATGATGAGCATGATTGCAATGTTGTTAGTATGAACTCTTTCGATATCCATGGTACTAATGATGATTGCACTAGTCATGATGAAAATGTTTTCTATAAGCATATCGATTTCTGTGGAGTGCATAGAGTTTGCAAATACATACCAAAAAGGGAAGATAGATTTTGTAAGAGACACAAGTACTTAGAAACTAAATGGTTGCAAGAGAGGCTAAATGTTAGTGCTGAAAATTTAAAATATCTTAGCCATACTTGTGAACTTTGCAATGAACATGGTCATTTAAATATCAAATGCAAATTGTTTCATGATCGAGTCGTGTCCAAAAATTGTGATGACTTGATTTCCCTTGCACATCATAATGAACTTAGTCTGCTTTTGGGTTATGAAGAATTGAAACGTCAAACTAAGTTTATTCCAGAATATAACCTCGAGAAATTCCTCGATATTGATCTAGAAGAAATTTGTATGTATTGTGCGGTGAATTGCATTGAAAATCCTTATATTGCCAATTACATAAAGAAAAGAAAAGAAATAGGAGATGAAGATAATACTAATGAAAGGGAAGAGACTTCCCAATATCCTCCTATTATTTCTTATGATGAATCAGGTAACGAGGAGGAGCTTTCTATTCAACCAATCTCATTAATAAGGAGCTCCAGAAAGAGGATTGAACCCACACATGATATGAAGAAGAAAAAGAAAAGACGGAGAAGCAAAGGTAGAAAGGTATCTCCCCCAAATGATGTTGCTCCTATTACTCATCATGATCATGATAATTTCTATACTATTGGTGCTATCCATACTATTAATGATGAGAGTGATTATGCTTATGATATGAAAATGCCCAAGCTTGGGGATGCTATGTTTGATGAAGATGATGTTTTTGAGAATATATTTGCTGCAATTAATGTTTGTCCCAAGCTTGGGGATGCTACGTTTAACGAAGATGATATTTTTAGTCTCCCAAGTTTTGATATGCAAATTTATAATGATGATAGCATGCCTCATACTTATGATGATTATATTGATGAAAGTGGGTTTGGAAGAGTGTCAACTTTAGGAAGTAGTGATCCCACTATTTTGGAGGATGTTGAATCTTATTGTGATAATTATGAAAGTGGATTTGGAGAGGTCATGACTTTATTTAGTGATGAATCCACTATTTCGGAACAGGTTTCAATTGATTATGATGAGAACAAAGTTGCTACTTATGATGATTATTGTGATGAAACTTATGCTATAAAGAGTAGTGATGATTATATTTATAAAACTTGTCATGATTACGATTACCCTTTTTCTTCACATTACTCATTTAATGTGGAAAAAAATTATAGTATTCGAGTCTCTTATGATACTCTCGCTATTCCGAATGATAAGAATTTTGCTTATATGGAGAGTAGTAAATTTTCTATGCAAGAAGATCATGAAAAGAATGCTTTAGGTGCTGGTTATATTGTTCAATTCATTCATGATGCTACTGAAAATTATTATGAGGGAGGAACATATGCTTGTAGGAATTGCAATAATATCAAGTTTCCTCTCTATGTGCTTAAAGTTTTGAAGTTATGCTTGTTTTGCCTTCCTATGCTAGTTGATTATTGTTCCCATAAGTTGTTTGCTCACAAAATCCCTATTCATAGGAAGTGGGTTAGACTTAAATGTGCTAGTCATATTCTTCATGATGCTCTCTTTATGTTTCAATTCTTATCTTTTTGTGAGCATCATTGAAATCATCATGCCTAGCTAGGGGCGTTAAACGATAGCGCTTGTTGGGAGGCAACCCAATTTTATTTTTTTATTGCTTTTTGGTTCTGTTTAGGAATAAATAATCCGTCTAGCTTCTGTTTAGATGTGGTTTTGTGTTTTAGTTAGTGTTTGTGCCAAGTAGAACCTTTGGGAATACTTGGGTGAAGTCTTTATGATCATGCTGTAAAAAACTGAAACTTTAGCGCTCACGAGATTAGCTAAAACTTTTTACTGGAGAGTGATATTTAGTTGATTATTTTTTCATATGATTACTAGACAAATTCCTCAGGTCCACCACTTTATTTTAGAATTTTTGGAGTTCCGGAAGTATACGTTTAATACAGATTACTATAGACTGTTCTGTTTTTGACAGATGATGTTTTCTATGTGTTGTTTGCTTATTTTGATGAATCTGTTGCTAGTAAAATAGTTTATAAACCATAGAGAAGTTGGTATACAGTAGGTTTAACACCAATATGAATTTATAATGAGTTCACAACAGTACCTAAGTGGTGATTTATTTTCTTATACTAACGGAGCTTACGAGTTTTCTGTTAAGTTTTGTGTTGTGAAGTTTTCAAGTTTTGGGTAAAGATTCGATGGACTATGGAATAAGGAGTGGCAAGAGCCTAAGCTTGGGTATGCCCAAGGCACCCCAAGGTAATATTCAAGGATAACCAAGCGTCTAAGCTTGGGGATGCCCCGGAAGGCATCCCCTCTTTCGTCTTCATTCATCGGTAACTTTACTTGGAGCTATATTTTTATTCACCACATGATATGCGTTTTGCTTGGAGCGTCATTTTATTTTCTTTAGCTTTGCTTTTTGTTTGAATAATATCCCATGATCTGAAATTCTTAACTGAGAGAGAGTCTTCACATAGCTACATAATTATTTAACTACTCATTGATCTTCACTTATATCTTTTTGGAGTAGTTTGTCATTTACTCATGTGCTTCACTTATATCCTATGAGTAAATGGTTGAATGATCTGAATGTCATAAATCTGAAATTATATATGTTTCATATGCCTTTCCCATGGGGATTAATGCCTTCACATATAATTAGTAGAGGTGGTAAATTTTTTGAAGGTTAACAAACATTGTATTGGTCACTTGAACAATTCATGAAAGAATATTGAAGGAAGAGAGATTTCACATATAAATATACTATCTTGGACATCTTCTATGATTGTGAGCCCCATTAATTAATTTCAAACCTGAGCAAATTAGTTGAAGTTGGACAAGGAAGACAACATAATGAGTTATGCTTGGGTATATTTGTATAGAAGTTATATTGTTATGGATCCTCTAACATGCGGTGCTTGCTATTTAGAATCCTTTGCTAGCCAAAATGTCTGTACTAAGCGGGAATATTGCTTGTGCATCCAAATTCCTTGAACCAAGTTTCTTCCATGAGTGTCCACCATATCTACCTATATGCGGTATTTACCTGTCGTTCCAAGTAAATTTGCATGCACCAAACTCTAAACCTTCAAATAATAATCTGTTTTGTATGCCCGAATCGCTCATGTAGCGACTAGGGGCTGTCAGTATATTCCATGCTAGGTGGGTTATTCTCATGATGAGTGGACTCCTCTCATCATTCACGAGAAAATGGCAGGTAACTGGGATGCCTAGTCCTATGATCAAAAGATCAAAAACAAATTCACAAATAATTTAAACAAAACTCCCCCAGGAATGTTGATAGTTGGACGGTACCCGTTGTTTGGGACAAGCCATGGAGTGTGAATGTTGGTGGAGGGGGAGTAAAAACTTTACCTTTCTGCGTGGGAACCGCCTATAATGTATCTAGTATGGAAGATATTGGGAACTCTTGGTCGTTATGTTGACAATGAAAGCATACCTCTCAAAATTATTTTCATCTCTGTTTTTGCTTCGAGCTCTGGCACCTCTGCAAATCCCTGCTTCCCTCTGCGAAGGGCCTATTTTTTACTTTTATGCAAGAGTCAGTAGTATTCCTTCTCATTCCAACCCACTCTTTAGTTGGCAAGCATCATGTGATGGAAAGATCTAAGCATATATGGCCATTCAAATATATTTGAGCATGAATTATTATTGCTGACATTACCCTTGAGGTAAAAGGTTGGGAGGCGAGACATTAAGCCCCTATCTTTCTTTGTGTTCGATGAATACTATTTGTTCTAAAAATATGCTTTGAGTGGTAGCAATCATGGAAGACTAAATGATAGTTGAGTACGTGATGTTTGCTGAATCAAAGCTCTGACATAGACTCTTCCTGAAAATAAGATGAATTGTAATTGTTTGATGAGTAATAACACGTTTTGTTAGTTTTCAAGAAAGTTTATGATCTATACTTTAACAGGTGAATAGTTTGTTACTTGATCATGAAAAGTTCTATGAGTTGAGCTACCGTTATGACATATGATGATGCTAGAAAAGGTGATTGAAATTATCATTGATCAAACTTGTGCACCTGCTATCATTCACACTTCATAAATTATTTCTTTTATCATTTACCTACTCGAGGACGAGCAGGAATTAAGCTTGGGGATGCTGATACGTCTCCAACGTATCTATAATTTATGAAGTATTCATGCTATTATATTATCCATCTTGGATGTTTAATGGGCTTTACTATGCACTTTATATTATTTTTTGGGACTAACCTATTAACCCAGATCCCAGTGCCAGTTTCTTTTTTTCCCCTTGTTACAGTGTTTCACAGAAAAGGAATATCAAATGGAGTCCAAACCGAATGAAACCTTCGGGAGAGTTATTTTTGGAACGGAAGCAATTCAGAAGACTTGGAGTGTATGTAAGGGAAGCAACGAGGAAGGCACGAGGCAGGGGGGCGCTCCCACCCCCTGGGCGCGCCCTCCACCCTCGTGGGCCCCTCGTGGCTCCCCTGACCGACTTCTTTCGCCTATATATGTCCATATACCCTAAAACCATCAGGGAGCAGAATAGATCAGGAGTTCTGCCGCCGCAAGCCTCTGTAGCCACCAAAAACAAATCGGGACCCTTTTCCGGCACCCTGCCGGAGGTGGGATCCCTCACCGGTGGCCATCTTCATCATCTCGACGCTCTCCATGACGAGGAGGGAGTAGTTCACCCTCGGGGCTGAGGGTATGTACCAGTAGCTATGTGTTTGATCTCTCTCTCTCTCTCTCTCTCTCTCGTGTTCTTGATTTGGCATAATCTTGATGTATCGCGAGTTTTGCTATTATAGTTGGATCTTATGATATTTCTCCCCCTCTACTCTCTTGTAATGGATTGAGTTTTCCCTTTGAAGTTATCTTATCGGATTGAGTCTTTAAGGATTTGAGAACACTTTATGTATGTCTTGCATGTGCTTATCTGTGGTGACAATGGGATATTCACGTGATCTAGTTGATGTATGTTTTGGTGATCAACTTGCGGGTTCAGTGACCTTGTGAACTTATGCATAGGGGTTGGAACACGTTTTCGTCTTGACTCTCCGGTAGAAACTTTGGGGAACTCTTTGAAGTTCTTTGTGTTGGTTGAATAGATGAATCTGAGATTGTGTGATGCATATCGTATAATCATACCCGTGGATACTTGAGGTGACATTGGAGTATCTAGGTGACATTAGGGTTTTGGTTGATTTGTATCTTAAGGTGTTATTCTAGTACGAACTCTAGGATAGATTGAATGGAAAGAATAGCTTCGTGTTATTTTACTACGGACTCTTGAATAGATCGATTAGAAAGGATAACTTTGAGGTGGTTTCGTACCCTACAATAATCTCTTCGTTTGTTCTCTGCTATTAGTGACTTTGGAGTGACTCTTTGTTGCATGTTGAGGGATAGTTATATGATCCAATTATGTTATTATTGTTCAGAGAACTTGCACTAGTGAAAGTATGAACCCTAGGCCTTGTTTCCTAGCATTGCAATATCATTTAGGCTCACTTTTATCATTGGTTACCTTGCTGTTTTTATATTTTCAGATTACAAAAACTATACCTACCATTCATATTGCACTTGTATCACCATCTCTTCGCCTAACTAGTGCACCTATACAATTTACCATTGTATTGGGTGTGTTGGGGACACAAGAGACTCTTTGTTATTTGGTTGCAGGGTTGCTTCAGGGAGACCATCTTCATCCTACGCCTCCCACGGATTGATAAACCTTAGGTCATCCACTTGAGGGAAATTTGCTACTGTCCTACAAACCTCTGCACTTAGAGGCCCAACAACGTCTATAAGAAGAAGGTTGCGTAGTAGACATCATACTCCTACTGTTTTCCCCAGTATGATAACTAAGTTGCTTCTTTACGCTGCTGAGTGTCCTGTTGTCCCACGGTCCCATGCCCTTAAACCAATTCTTTAGCTGTTGTTGATCTACTGTGTCTGATAAACAAGCAGTGCCACCATTAAAGTAATCCCATATTTGACAAATGTCGTTGTTGATTGTAATGCTTCCGGTAACATGAAGCATTGCTAAAGTTTTAAAATTTCTACTGCCCTTGCGTGATTGCCATGAACATAATCAAGATCTTTTCATTTCATGTTTGTTTCGTATCTTGTTATTAATGAGCAACAATTTTCATTCTATCTTTTTGTGCAGATAGGGACATCCATTTCACCTTGTTGCTATTGTGACCTTTTGGTGAACTGCACAAAACACTTTTTTTGGAATGAGTATCTTGTGCAGTTCAACTAAAATGTCACGTGGGCAACATCTTTCAATTTTAGTGGAACCGCACAAAATGGTGATTGGTGTTTCGAAAGTCTCCGTCAAATTCTGCTGGTAATCTCGTGCAACCTTTTATTGGCCTTTGCAAGAAGAGCCGTCACAGTCACCACAATGGCACTTTATTTTAGTGGAACTCTACCAAAGGATAATCAAATTATAGTTGCACCTTACATGAGAAGGGCAGGCAACCTTAATGTTGCTAAATTCTAGTGCAACTACTGAAGAAGAACCTCCCAGCTCATGATAGCAAGTACTTCTTGCTAGCTGAATGATGCAATCTTTGCTTCATTTCAGATGAACTGAAGAAAAAGTCGCATGAACTGAATAATCGAGTGGAGCTACATGTTGACTTCAACTAGTGCCACTATTAATCATGCTCTTTCTTATCCGTGCAAATAGGAATACTCAACTACAGATGTTGTGATGGTCAAGAGCATTCACCAAGTTCTTGGGTTGTATGACACAGCTAGCCAAGATGGATTTAATCCCGATATTCACATTATCAGATGTCTCTAATGGGTTGGTTCTGAATCTTGCAAGCTAGGAATCAATGAGATGTGTAGGCATCTTTGTTGTACTTATTATTTGAATGTTATTTGTTGGTTTTGAATCTTGCAAACTGGGAATCAATGAGATGTGTAGGCATCTTTGTTGTACTTATTATTTGAATGTTATTTGTTGGTTATGAATCTTGCAAGCTAGGAATCAATGAGATGTGTAGGCATCTTTGTTGTACTTATTATTTGAATCTTATTTGTTGGTTATGAACCTTGCATGCTAGGAATCAATAACATGTGTAGGCATCTTTGTTGTACTCATTATTTGAATCTTATTTGTTGGTTCTGAATCTTGCAAAAGCTGGGAAACACGACATTATGATGCAGAGGACAGCAACCATAACAAACAGTTCAAACTTGGTAGTATTATCTGTGTGAAAGTGCGACAAATGTGATGAACGTGTGCATCCTGAGAATAAGAATTCTAATTGTTGTGCATGTTGATCCTCTGGCACTGATAGAACGAGCCAACGCATTGCTTGTTCTAAGAATAAATATTAGTTAAAGCAAATTAATTTTAAGTAAAGTGACCACTAACACTTGTTATTACAGTACCAATACAGACCCGCTCATGGACCGACGTGTGGCTGGAATAGGTTTCTTAATGGAGGCGTTTGAATGCGCCGAGGGTGCATGTTCCGCCGGGCGTGCAGTGGGCAAGGGAGGGGTAGTAACTGTTGTCGCCTGTACACAATCAGTTTACTGTTGAATCCAGTTCCCCAAGAGCTGAAAAACGAACTGCTGCCGCCGCCTACCCACTCGTTCACTTGAAGAGACTCCAATGGCGATCCAAGGTGTGAGCCTGCTGGATATGGACTTCAGAAAGGAGTTCACCTTCGAGTTCGCCGTTCAGTCCCATGGATGCACCAAGTTGAATGTCATGGACACCAACGATCCGGACTCGGTGAAGCTCTACCTCGCTGAGTTCAAGCAGTACTTACAGGATGAGAAAGCACAAGGTCGCAAGACTAGACCTTGTGCCCATACATTCATCTCCTGAAAGGGACCAGCGGATCGCCCTCACCCAGGTATGCATGCGGGACGAGGTTCTCGTCTACCACTGTTGTAGGGCCATCAGAGGTTCGGGAGAATTCGTTCGTTTCATTGTTAGCACCCACTACACTTTCGCTACTTTGGAGAGACGGAAGAACGCGATGATTCGGCCATCTGGTGCAACAAGTTTGTCGACATCCAGAAGCAATACAAGATCATCGACTATGGGCAGGAGAAGGACTCCATGGTTGACTTCGCCGGGACCATCATCGACCCATGCTATGCTAACATGAAATAAGACAATGATAGCAAGGACCTGAACACGTGGGAGGTACCACTTAATCTAGCCTACATAACCTACGTGGCCAAGGACGCATACGCATTCTACGACATGTACAGGCGGATCTTCGACATGAGGGCGTGTCTGCTTCCCATAACCTCCGAGTACACGGACATCCGTAGCATCATGATCAAGCGTGACAGGAAGGTCTAGATGATGTACTTTATCTTTTAAGCACCTTTATAATCTAAGTGTTTCATGCATTAGCCTATGTGTCATAATTATAGTTTTGTCTGAAATATTTCGTCTAAGAACCTATTAACCTGTTTGCTTTTTTAGTGGCTAGTTGCTTATGTATATAACTAGTTCACTGGGCTACCATGCTTTGAATCTCCTTCCTCCCAATATATCCCCCTTCTCAGGTGGATGCAGCAGGTCTCGTACACAGACATCTGGGCCAGCCACCTATCCATTTGTATTTCTTTATTTTGTCCAATCTTTCATCCTCTTCCTATACAGCGGCTGGCAGCGCTGCCGCGCATGCCTCGGTGACCCATCATGGCCTATGGCGTTCGCTAGGCCATCCCTCTACTTTCACACATTGTCCGACGGCGGTAGCTCCACCGGCCCACCCTGCACCCGAACAAGTCAACCCTCGTACACCCCTCCGCCTGCTCTTCCACCGCTCTGGTTCGTTTGGTCCGAGGTCTCGACGTTATCCTCCTCCTTGGTGATCTCGCCACGGCGTCGCCGTCTGTCATTCCCAACATGGTCAGCAAAATAAGAGGAATTGGGAGAGGACTGTTCGTCGATAGGCTGACAGTCCCGGGCCCACCAGGTCCATGGCCTAGGTTTTGTTGTTTAACATGCGCAACACACGACATGCTTCATCTTTTCTTGGATCCAGCAGGTATCAAGCGGCCTCTGGGACTCCCAGCCTAGCTTGTCGATAACATCAGCAGCCCAAGTTATGTTTGTTTTTCAAGACGATGCACAGCTCATTTCTATTTTTCTATAAGAATACAAAACTGAACCTATGTTTTCCCTTCTATAATAGTATATATATATATATATATTTATATTTATGTATTATTTTATTACATATATATAATAGAAACAACATAAGGTTCCGTTAAACCTGTCGTTCGTCCAAGCATTTTATAGACCTTCCCACTTCCTTTATTTTTCGTTTTCATTAATCCTATATCTGAATTTTCTCCCACTTTCTTTTTCGATGTAATCTGAGTTTTCTCCCAGTACTTTTCCCTAGAACCAACTCAACTGTCCCACGTATAGCCTAAAATCTAATAATACCCCACGTCCAATTAACTCATCAATTTAAAATGACATTTTATTTCATAAATCGAAAGTTCTTACAAAATAATAATTATTATTATTTATGTATAACTTGGCAAGTTAACTCCTGGTGATTGCGTACATAACCTTGCAAAGATTTTACTGACCAATGCAGTAATAGACGTGCAATCATGTGTTTATGTTTTTATAAAATTTCTTTGTCCAGCCCAACATGATATTTTCACCCAGCCCAACAAGTCCGTGGATTTCGAGAAAAATGCAAATGGGCTTTAAATTCTACCATAATATATAAATGGGCTCTACATCATTGTTTCACCCAGCCCACCAAATGGACTAAAAAATGGACTGGCTGACATGTGGGCCAGTAGGTCAAAGCCTAAGCCCTTTTGCAAAAGATAAAAATACAATTGTCGAAGCCTAAGCAAGGCGTTGGATTTACATCCAACGGCCGACATTCTTCTTCAATCTCTCGTCTTCTTCCCCCAGCGCTGCTGGGACCGCCTGCTCCAGCCTCCGGCGTCCAGCGGCGCTGTTTTACGTGCCTCGCAGCGAAAGCTACCCCACCGATGGCCAGGCCATCCCTCCACTCCTCTGCACCTCCTGTTATTCTCTGTCGAGTGTAGGCCCACCCTCAACTGGAACAAGTCAAGTTTCCCACTCCTCTCCATCTACGACTCCACTGCCACGTCTTCCCCATCTCTGGGGCGTTCCAGTTTGGGGCCTCGCCGTCGTCCATCGGCTTGGTGCGCTCTGCTCACTGTGGTCAACATGGTCAACAAACGAGAGTCATCGGAAGATGACTGTACGTGAGAGGGAGACAGTGGGGACGCACCACGCCCATGGACGCATGCATGCAACCGCATCTTTTTACCCTAAAAAATAATGTTTTCTCCCCTGACAGATGGGACCCACCAACTACATCTTTGCACGCAAGGAAGTGCGTCCTTATTACAGGAAAAAAAAATAATTCCCCCCTGACAGATGGGACCCAGCAACTCTATCTTCGCATGCAAGGAACTGCGTCCTTATCCTCCCTGACACCTGGGACCCACCCGGTCGAAGCGTACGTAGTGTTGTTTGTCTTGTCGTGAACATGTAAATACATACTGGTCAATCGGTACTCTGCAATGATGAACCATGGCCGAGTAAGTAGCGGCACATGTCATAGTAGAACCCCCATGTAGCAGTTCAGGTTGTCCCGTCTAAACCGTGTACATGTATATACAGCCACACGCCAAAAAATACGGCCACGTACGTACATACGAGCGGGGTCTCAAAACGATTACTCACGCATACGGACGGCCAAGGCTCGTGTACATGGAGGGGCAACGAATGGCAGTGACGTTGTCCTGTTCATATTCAGCTAACCGGCTAGGTCGGAATGGGGGAAACAACGTTGTGTTCACCGGGAGCCAAGTGACTGAGTCGGAACACGTACTATTCATCGGGAGGCAACAGACTAGGTTGGAATGGGTCATGTTAAATGGGAGCCAACTGGCTTGGACGGAACAGCCGGAACAGGGTCTGGCGTACTGCAAAGAAGAGGAAAAGGCCTTGTGGTCGACCGCGTACGATCGAAATGGTGTCCTTTTCATCGGGAAGGGTCTGGCGTAACGCCAAACGGAGGAAACGGACTTGTGTTCAAGCTCCTACGGTCGAAACGGGGTGCTGTTGATCGAGAGGGGTGTGACGTACTGTGAAATGCAGGAAACATATTTGTGTTGGAGCGCCTACGGTTGAAACAGGGGTCCTGTTCATTGAGAGAGGTGTGGCGTACAGCAAAATGGGACTCCACGGGCTATTGTTCATCCACCGTCTACTGCCTTGCCAGCCTCCACAGGCTACTATTCATCCACCATCAACTTCCACATGCCTCCACCTGCTATTGTTCATCCACCTTCGACTTCCTCCAGTCTCCACCAGCTACAATTCACCACAGGGTCCTATTCATCCAGCCTCCATCGGCTACTGTTCAACCAGCCCTCTCCACGGGCTACTGTTCAGCCAGCCCTCCCCCGTCTACTTTTCAACTATCCCTCCACCGGCTATTGTTCACCAGCCCTCCATGGGGTCCTATTCATCCACCCCAACCGGCTCGATCGGGGTCATGTTCATCCAGCTGCTATGGCCTCTATTACCACGGGGTCCTGTTCATCGAACCCCCACCGGACTGTTCATCCAACCCCCAACAATGCTCACTGTTCATCAAGAGGTAGCAGGTTCGACCCGCTTCAGTTAGCAGCAGTACCGAAGGATTCGCTCGGGTTCAGTTAACAGCCAGGGATCCATCACTAGGGTTCAGTAACGTAGCTAGTGCAATCGCTCGGGTTCACTAAACGAACTCCTCACTCGGTTCAGTTAGAGCCCAATGCCTCGCACACATGCACGTACGTGTACGAGAGAAAGGCGCAAACCTCCATGCATCGCTCGGCCCCGACCACCCATCGTAACCGGGAACTTCCCGAAATTTTCCTCGCCCTCGCTTCTACCATGATTTTTTCTGACATGGACGGCCCAAAGAATGTCATGTAGGCGCGTCTTCAGCCCGCCCAGGACGAAAAGCCCATTTTCTGTCATGATTTTTTGTCATGGAAGTAAGAGCCCACCACATCTATGATGATAGCGGGTTTTATCACAATTATCGTCACAGAAGTGTCATAAGCATGACAAAGATTTTTTCGTTCAGCCCAAAATGTCACGAATGTGTCTTTTGTTTGTAGTATCTTCAAGCTCATCCAAAAGCAGGATTACGTGATTGCATTTGGTAACCAAGATTTTGAGTTTGGAAACATTCATTTGCCACCTCTTGAGACTCATTCTCAATGTCTTAAGCTTATCTGCAATCCTAGCAGTAATGTGATCCTCCAGGAAGGTTTGTGCCAAGACAAATCCACACATTCCATAAAACCCTCCAACTCTAACCAGTAATTCTCAAACCTAAAAAGATTTGATTCTGGAATGGATGTTTTGATGGTAACTACACATGGGACATGATCAGATGCAGTTCTAGCTAGAGGAAGCACCTTAGTCATAGGATAGTGAGATATCTAGTCCACATAAGTGAAAAACTAGTCTAGCTATTCAAGAAGTGGGATGTCTTGCATGTTTGACCATGTAAACGATCTTCCTATGATACGCAGCTCCAACAGACCCAAATGCCCAATTATCTCATTAAAAATAAAGATATCATTGAAATCCCCTCCAGGCAAATTTCTATTACCCATGGACGTCATAAAATTAAAGTCCCCTAAAAGTAGCCAATTTTCTTCCAAACGAATCTGCAAGTTATAGAGCCAAGTAAAAAAATCATCTCTGGCTTCACCCTGGCAAGAACCATAGACAGAGACCAATGTCCATTTCTCATTATTCTGCCTGGAAACAAATTCAATTACCACAGCAAACTGTTGAACTTCTAATAAAGTCCCAACAAAAACAAAGAAATTCCAGACCACAAGGATTCCTCCTGAAGCACCCAGGGAAGCAGAATAGGCAAAGTAGTCAAACCTCTTTGGACAGAAGTTTTTAATTGTTCTAGAATCAAAAGAGGTGCATTTAGTTTCTTGTAAACAAGCAATAGCACATTGGCTCTCATCAATTTTTTGCCTAACAGCCCTCTGCCCAGTCTTAGCATTTAAACCCCTGACATTCCAACAGAGAACACTCCAATTTCTACAAGGATTACTCATTTAAAAACATCATCATAAGGTCTACAAACCACATGACACACAATGTCACATGCCCATAAAACACATATAAGTCTGGTCCACCAATATTACATAAAATTTTTCCACAATATAAAAGCCATAAGAAGGGAAGATAAATAGCACACTTAGGGGCTTGCCAGACCTAGAAAGACATGAACACACTATTAATTAGAAGTAGTGTTTCCAGCATTAAGAGGATCCACCATAAGTGCATCCACTGTTAGGAGCTTTGCATCAATTTCAAGCTCTTTCCCAATTGCCTGGAGATGACTGACTGGAGTTGCTGGAGGGATATCTGCATGTGCAGGGTCATCTGGCATCTCAGTAGAGAGGTCTTGGCCTTGGGCTTCTTTCGATTGGGCTGCAGGGCCAACTCCTGGAAGGTGGGCTCGATCCCATCATGCTGAATAGAACTTCTAGTGCACCTTCTGACAGATGTTTCCACAAGTGGAGTTGGCGCCAAAGGCTTGCGTGGCCTCCTTTCTTTTCTGCTCAAAATAGTGGGGGAAACAGCCCACGTGGTTGATTCCTTCTCAATATTCTCAGAAAAAAGTGCCCGAGCAATAGACCTAGCTGGTTCCTGCTCCTTCCAGGTAAGCAGAGGGAGAGCATCCTAACTGAATGCGAACTCCCAGTTTCTCTTGGACAGAACCATAGGAGATGTAGGCTGGAACATCAAAGATTTTGGCACTTCAAATACTGTGGGTGCTTCCAATAAATTTTCAAAAGAACTCCTCCAAACCATCTCAGGAGGCAAAGGGGGCCCAAAAGGGACAACAGCAAACTCTATCTTTAAAGATGGTAGTTTGATTAGAGGAGGTTGATAGACTATAATTTCCCAATTGTTGGCGTTCACCTCTACCTGCACATCCACCATAAGGACATCTTGATTTTTAGGCTAGTCCTCTTCAATTGCAATCACTAGAACTGGTTGCACCTTTTGCTGAGTCTTAGAACTAGGTTGAGAAGATAGATCCACAACCATTGACTCTTGGTGTTGAACTGTTGGTTGTTCATCAGGTTCGTTCCAATTACCCCAATTATCATCTTCCAGTTCATTATGTGTTGACTGTTCTGGAGGGGGAGGGGGGACATCATTCCATCCTAATGCAGGATATGGAGGCAAAATAAATGGAGGCATCTTAGGGAAGGGCACACCAGGCACGGGATGAGGATTGTCATCGATGGGCATCCAATCCTCATCCTGGGGCATTTGCTCAGCGAAGTTAGCACCAAGAATGTAAAGAGGCATTGTCCATGGTACTCTAGCACCTCCCCAAGTCACATAATCCATGAAAACCACATCCCTCGGCACAAGAACATCTTCTGGGAAGGAGGCAAACACTAGAGTTCTAACCAAGTAAGTGTTCACAGCTGCCCTGATGCATTCAGTCTTACGAAGATCCAGAGGGATTCCCAAGAACATAAGCAGACCCTGATGAAAACCCTGAGCACCACGAAAAGACTCTCCCTCATCATGCTTCATGAAGCGGAAAAAACGATCATTGCCAAGAGCTTGAGGCGGCAACTTCAGAAGCGAGTAACGGACCGCAACATCCCTGAGCACGGAAAGACCAACAACACGAATCCATGGCTGCCCAGACCTCACAAAAACCTCATGCGCTTGCAGCCATTGAGCTACTTCCTCCCTAGTACCACCAATCTGATCAGACGACCGAATAGGCATTACTTCAGCGAGCATGAACTCTTAGTGGCGGCGCATAATCGGGGTATGTGGCGTCCCAAAAGTCCGAGGCACTCGAGATTCCCCGCCATAGATGATATGATGGCCCACCGGCATGTACAACATCAGATCAAGGTGGACGTTGGCCATAGGAGCAGGGCTAGGAGAAGATGGACTCGCCACAAACGGTAAGCTTACCGGCGGCGATGGTGTCTCTGGTGGCGCAGTCGATGGAGTCTTGGGGCCGGGGATGATGGAACTGGTCGATGGAGTAAAATCTGTGTCAAAGAGATATTCCCGCTGCCACCTGAGCGATCCTCGGAAGTTGCAACATTACCGGGATTTGGTTTAAAATCTTAGCAAATCTATTACAATCCTTTCTAATATGCCCAACCCATGAGCAAGCATTACACCAAAGCTTGGACGTGCACACTGAGGCAAAATGGCCCTTCCTTAAGCATTTCTTGCACGTATGAATTTCATCAACCATTTCCGAAACCATATTATCAAAATCATCTTGTGCCTAATAAGAAGATGGCATATCAAATGGCCCATTAGAGTGTGCACGCTCGGTCTGGCCCATGGCACACACATTTGATGGCCCAGCTTGTCCTGTAACGTCCACATTTGAAGAAACGAGATTCCCGCCCGGAGAAGACGGCGCCCGATCAGCCGGAGCAATCAAATCTTGCACCGTACCAAAAGAGATCGATGGCATCATCGACGTCCACCATAGATTGGCCGGCGGCGTTAGATGAATGACCACCCTCTCATGCCTAGGAATCGCATAACCCGCGATTTTGGTAGTTTCAATGCAATTTTTAGTGGCCGGATAGCGATAACCATGACAAGACGGATAGTTTCTGAAGACTTCAAAGGATATTTTCTTGGAAATAGATCGAGCAGATCTAACTGAGGACTTTACCGTCTTGGAATGCATAGCTAACAAACCAAGAGCAGCACTTATTTTTGAGGGACTCACAATGATCCATTCAGCATCACATTCAAATTTCCAAATCTTAAACTCATGAGCCCAATTTGGGCCACTGTTACCCCGTAGATGAAAGTAACATTTGAAACGATCACATGAGAAAGATCTAAGACTGAGAATAATCATTGCTACTGCCTTGCAGGAGACATGAAATCCAAACACCTTATCTTTGATAGAGAAAACCACAAACTCAATGCCCGAACCACCAATGGCAGCCTCAAGTGTCGCCGCCATTGAATCCACATTGAGGCGAAAATCATGACGACCAAAAGAGACCACCATGGTAAAATAGCCCATGTCATCCATGGGGTGCACCGAAAAACCAGTAGATTGGAAAACCTTATCTGCAAAAACCTATCCCTTGGAGAAATCCAAGCCAAGGGTAGATCCATCATTTGAACACATAGAAGATGGGTATGAGCGCCTAGATCCCAAGACGCCGAAGAGATCTATTGGAAAGAAACTAGAATTTGGTGGCCAGTGGAGGAGATCGCTGCAGGTGGTGGAGGTCTCCGGGGTGGGGGTGGGAGAGAGCCATAATTAAGTTTTCCCTTTGAGATTTCATTTTATCGGATTGAATACTTTTATGGATTTGAGAGCACTTGATATATGTCTGGCATATGAATACCCGTGGTGACAATGGGGTACTATATTGATTCACTTGAGATATGTTTTGGCACTCAACTCGCGGATTCCCGAGGTGACATTGGGGTAATCTATGCATAGGGGTTGATGCACATTCTCATCTTTTGTTTCTCCGGTAGAAATCTTGGGGCACTCTTTGATGTTCTTTGTGTTGGATTGAGTATTATGAATATCAATTTGCTTTGGTGTTATTTTAGTACGAACTCTTGATAGATCGATCAGAAAGAATAACTTAGTGTTATTTTAGTACGAACTCTTGATAGGTCGATCGGAAAGAAAAACTTGTTGTTATTTTAGTACGAACTCTTGGATAGATCGATCGGAAATAATAGCTACACACAATTTTTTATTATATTCTTCGCTAGATAGGAACTTTGGAGTGATCCTTCATCGCATTTTGAGGGATGGTTATATGATCAAATTATATTAGCATTGTTGAGAGGTTGCACTAGCAGAAGTACAAACCCTAGGCCTCATTTTCAAGCATTGCAATACCATTTGTGCTCCATTTTAACAATTGCTACCTTTCTGTTTTTTATTGTTCCTATTACAAAAATCAATATCTACTATCATTACTACGCCTTTATTACCATCTCTTTGCTAAACTAGTGCACGTATACAAATTACCATTGTACTTGGTGTGTTGGGGACACAAGAGACTTTTTGTTATTTGGTTGTAGGGTTGTTTGAGAGAGATAATCTTGATCCTACGCCTCCCACGGATTGATAAACCTTAGTCCATCCACTTGAGGGAAAATTGCTAATGTCCTACAAAACTCTGCACTTGGAGGCCCAACACGAGTCTACAAGAATAAAGTTGCGCAGTAGACATCAATCATAGCATCAACAAATCATATATAAAGGGTATTCATTGTTCGTTCACTTTTGAACGAACAATATACTCCCGGAAAAGCCATAGTGCGCCGCAAGATCACTTACTACAAGATGCTGACGCCGGAGCGCCGCCTAGAAATCGCGGCGGTGATCGGCACCACAGACCTCCGTTCCCAAGCTCGCTTTGCGGCGGGCCGATCCCCGAGTTCTCTGGAGCCAAGCTCCGAGGAGGAGGAAGTCGATCTAATG
Source organism: Aegilops longissima (assembly GCA_021605205.1). Lineage (NCBI taxonomy): Eukaryota > Viridiplantae > Streptophyta > Magnoliopsida > Poales > Poaceae > Aegilops > Aegilops longissima. The sequence goes on from CM038677.1 coordinate 281,871,140, forward strand.
TTTATGGCAGAGGTCGCGGCGCAGAAGGCCCCCGATGCGAATGAGACGATGGACGTTGACTTCTTGCCGGCGTCCGGGTCCCCCATGGTGCAAGCGGACCAGCGGTTCAACCTGGCGATCCTAAAGGAGGACTGGGAGGCGGAGGCTCAACTCGACGGAGAGCGCGTGGGTGCCGCTGCCATGGACGCCTCCTGTAGGCGGAACCGGATGTCATGGATGTGAACCGGGCGGTGGAGGCTCAACTTGACGTGGAGCGCGCGGATGCCACTGCCATCGAGGCCCTCCTGCAGGCGGAACCGGATGTCATGGGCTGAACTGGGCGGCGGAGCCTCAACCCGACGCGGAGCGCGCGGATGTCGCTGCCATCGAGGCCCTTCTGAAGGAAATATGCCCTAGAGGCAATAATAAATGTTATTATTTATTTCCTTATATCATGATAAATGTTTATTATTCATGCTAGAATTGTATTAACCGGAAACATAATACATGTGTGAATACATAAACCTACAGAGTGTCACTAGTATGCCTCTACTTGACTAGCTCGTTAATCAAAGATGGTTATGTTTCCTAACCATGAACAAGGAGTTGTTATTTGATTAATGGGATCACATCATTGGTTGAATGATCTGATTGACATGACCCATTCCATTAGCATAGCTTTTGATCGTATAGTTTGTTGCTAGTGCTTTTCTTCATGACTTATACATGTTCCTATGACTATGAGATTATGCAACTCCCGCTTGCCCGAGGAACACTTTGGTGCTACCAAACGTCACAACGAATCGGGTGATTATAAAGGTACATTACAGGTGTCTCGAAGGTACATGATGGGTTGGCATATTTCGAGATTAGGATTTGTCACTCCGATTGTCTGAGAGGTATCTCTGGGCCCTCTCGGTAATGCACATCACATAAGCCTTGCAAGCATTGCAACTAAATGTGTTAGTTGTGAGATGATGTATTACGGAACGAGAAAAGAGACTTGCCAAGAACGAGATTGAACTAGGTATTGATACCGACGATCGAATCTCGGGCAAGTAACATACCGATGACAAAGGGAACAACGATGTTGTTATGCGGTCCGACCGATAAAGATCTTCAGAGAATATGTAGGAACCAATATGGGCATCCAGGTCCGCTATTGGTTATTGACCGAGAGGTGTCTCGGTCATGTCTACATAGTTCTCGAACCCGTAGGGTCCGCACGCTTAACGCTTCGATGGCAGTTATTATGAGTTTATATGATATTGATGTACCGAAGGTTGTTCGAGTCCGGATGAGATCACGGACATGACGAGGAGTCTCGAAATGGTCGAGACATAAAGATTGATATATTGGAAGCCTATGTTTGACTCGGAATCACTCCGGGTGAAATTGGGAATTTTACCGAGTACCGGGGTTACCGGAACCTCCGGGGGTCAATGGGCCTTGATGGGCCTTAGTGGGAAAGAGAAAAGGGGCCATATGCTGGTCGCAGCCTTCCCCTTCCCTAGTCCTATTAGGATTAGGAGAAGGGGTGGCTCTCTCCCTTTCCCTTGGTCAAACCCTAGTTGGACTAGGATTGGGGGAGAATCCTACTCGGTGGGAGTAGGACTCCCAGCGCAGCCATAGGTGGCCGCCAGCCCTCCCTTCCCTCCTTTATATCTGAGGGCAGGGGCACCCCATGGCACACAAGTTGATCATTGAGATCGTTCCTTAGCCGTGTGCGGTGCCCCTTCCACCAAACTACACCTCGAATATACCGCTGCGGAGCTTAGGCGAAGCCCTGCGCCGGTGGAACATCAACATCGTCACCACGCCGTCAGGTCTTGTGAAACTCTCCTCAACACTCGGCTGGATCGGAGTTCGAGGGACGCCATCGAGCTGAACGTGTGCAGAACTCGGAGGTGCCGACGCTCGGTACTTGGATCGGTTGGATCGGGAAGAAGTACGACTACTTCCTCTACGCTGCGTCAACGCTTCGCTGCTGGTCTCACGAGGGTACGTGACAACACTCTCATCTCGTTGCTATGCATCACCATGGTCTTGGCGTGATCGTAGGAAATTTTTGAAATTACTACGTTCCCCTGCAGTGGTATCGAGCCTGGTTTTATGCGTTGATGTCATATGCACGAGTAGAACACAAGTGAGTTGTGGGCGATACAAGTCATACTACCTACCAGCATGTCATACTTTGGTTCAGCGGTATTGTGAGATGAAGCGGCCGGACCGACATTACGCAGACGCTTACGCGAGACTGGTTTCACCGCTGTGAGCACTCGTTGCTTAAAGGTGGTGGCGGGTGTCTGCTCTCTCACTTTAGTTGAACTGAGTGTGGCTACGCCGGTCCTTGAGAAGGTTAAACGGAGTCTATTTGACGAAGTATCGCTGTGGTTTTGATGCGTAGGTAAGAACGGTTCTTGCTCAGCCCGTAGCAGCCACGTAAAACTTGCAACAACAAAGTAGAGGACGCCTAACTTGTTTTTGCAGGGCATGTTGTGATGTGATATGGTCAAGACGTGATGCTATATTTTATTGTATGAGATGATCATGTTTTGTAACCGAAGTTATCGGCAATCGGCGAGAGCCATATGGTTGTCGCTTATTGTATGAAATGCAACGCCATGTAATTGCTTTACTTTATCACTAAGTAGTAGCGATAGTCGAGAAGCAATAGTTGGCGAGACGACAACGATGCTACGATGGAGATCAAGGTGTCGCGCCGGTGACGATGGTGATCATGACGGTGCTTCGAGATGGAGATCACAAGCACAAGATGATGATGGCCATATCATATCACTTATATTGATTGCATGTGATGTTAATCCTTTATGCATCTTATTTTGCTTTGATTGACGGTAGCATTATAAGATGATCCTTACTAAATTATCAAGAAGTGTTCTCCCGAGTATGCACCGTTGCGAAAGTTCTTCGTCTTTGAGACACCACGTGATGATCGGGTGTGATAGGCTCTACGCTCAAATACAACGGTGCAAAACAGTTGCACACGCGAATACTCAGGTTATACTTGACGAGCTATGCATATAAGATATGACCTCGAACACGGAGACCGAAGGTCGAGCGTGAATCATATAGTAGATATGATCAACATATTGATGTTCACCATTGAAACTACTCCATCACACGTGATGATCGGTCATGGTGTAGTTGATATGGATCACGCAATCACTTAGAGAATTGAGGATATTTTCTAAGTGGGAGTTCTTAAGTAATATGATTAATTGAACTTAAATTTATCATGAACTTAGTACCGATAGTATCTTGCTTGTCTATGATGTGTAGATAGATGGCTCGTCTTTGTTGTTCCGTTGAATTTTAATGCGTTCCTTGAGAAAGCAAAGTTGAAAGATGATGGCAGCAATTACACGGACTGGGTCCGAATTTGAGGATTATCCTTATTGCTGCACGGAAGAATTACGCCCTGGAAGCACCGTTAGGTGCCAGGCCTGGTGCAAGGGCTGCGCCGAAGTTGTGAACGTCTCGCAAAGCAAAGCTGATGACTACTCTATAGTTCAATGTGCCATGCTTTACGGCTTAGAACCGGGACTTCAACGTCGTTTTGAACACCATGGAGCATATGAGATGTTCCAGAGTTGAAGTTAATATTCAAGCGAATGCCCGGATTGAGAGATATGAAGTCTCCAATAAGTTCTATAGCTGTAAGATGGAGGAGAACGGTTCGTCGGTGAGCATATACTCGTAATGTCGGATATAACAATCACTTGATTCAACCGGGAGTTAATCTTCCGGATGATTGCGTCATTGATGAATTCTCCAATCACGCCACCAAGCTACAAGAGCTTCGTGATGAACTATAATATGCAAGGGATGACCAAAACAATGCTCGAGCTCTTCGCGATCTTCGAAAGCGCGGAGGTAGAAATCAAAAGGAGCATCAAGTGTTGATGGTTAACAAAACCACTAGTTTCAAGAAAAGGGCAAAGGAAAGAAAAGGAAACTTCAAAAGAGCGGCAAGCAAGTTGCTGATCAAGAGAAGAAACCCAAGTCTGGTCCTAAGCTGAAACTGAGTGCTTCTATTGCAAGCAGGCTGGTCACCGAAGCGGAACTGCCCCAAGTATTTGGCGGATAAGAAGGATGGCAAGGTTAACAAAGGTATATGTGATATACATGTTATTGATGTGTACCTTACTAATACTCGCAGAGCACCTGGTATTTGATACTGGTTACATTGCTAATATTTGCAACTCAAACAGGGCTACGGATTGCTTAAGATTGGCTAAGGACGAGGTGACCATGCGTGGGAAATGGTTCCAAAGTCGATGTGATCGCAATGGCACGCTACCTCTACATCTACCTTCGGATTAGTATTAGACCTAAATAATTGTTATTTAGTACCATCGCTGAGCATGAACATTATATCTGGATCTTGTTTGATGCGAGACGGTTATTCATTTAAATCAGAGAATAATGGTTGTTCTATTTATATGAATAATATCTTTTATGGTCATGCACCATTGAAGAATGGTTTGTTTTACTTAATCTTGATAGTAGTGATACACATATTCATAATGTTGAAACCAAAAGATGCAGAGTTGATAATGATGGTGCAACTTATTTGTGGCATCGCCGCTTAGGTCATATCGGTGTAAAGCGCATGAAGAAACTCCATGCCGATGGACTTTTGGAGTCACTTGATTATGAATCACTTGGCACTTGCGAACCGTGCCTTATGGGCAAGATGACTAAAACACCGTTCTCGGAACTATGGAGAGAGCAACAGATTTATTGGAAATCATACATACCGATGTATGTGGTCCAATGAATGTTGAGGCTCGTGGCGGATATCGTTATTTTCTCACCTTCACAGATGATTTGAGCAGATATGGGTATATCTACTTAATGAAACACAAGTCTGAAACATTTGAAAAGTTCAAAGAATTTCAGAGTGAAGTGGAAAATCATCGTAACAAGAAAATAAAGTTTCTACGATCTGATCGTGGAGGAGAATATTTGAGTTACGAGTTTGGCCTACATTTGAAACAATGCGGAATAGTTTCGCAACTTACGCCACCGAACACCACAACGTAATGGTGTGTCCGAACGTCGAATCGTATTTTATTAGATATGGTGCGATCTATGATGTCTCTTACCGATTTACCGCTATCGTTTTGGGGTTATGCTTTAGAGACGGCTACATTCACTTTAAATAGGGCACCATCTAAACTGCTGAGACGACGCCTTATGAACTGTGGTTTGGCAAGAAACCAAAGTTGTCGCTTTTGAAAGTTTGGGGCTGCGATGCTTATGTGAAAAGCTTCAACCTGATAAGCTCGAACCCAAATCGGAGAAATGTGTCTTCATAGGATACCCAAAGGAGACAGTTGGGTACACCTTCTATCACAGATCCGAAGGCAAGATTTTGTTGCTAAATTGGAAACTTTTTGAGAAAGAGTTTCTCACGAAAGAAGTGAGTGGGAGGAAAGTAGAACTTGATGAGATAATCGTATCTACTCCCTTATTGAGAAGTAGTACATCACGTAAAACAGTTTCGTGACACCTACACCAAATAGGGAGGAAGCTAATGATGATGATCATGAAACTTCAGATCAAGTTTCTCAGAACTTCAGAGATCAACCAGAGCAAGATCCGCACTGAGTGGTACGGTAATCCTATTTTGGAAGTCATGTTATCGAACATGATGAACCTACTAACTATGAAGAAGCGATGGTGAGCCCAGATTCCACAAAATGGCTTGAGGCCATGAAATCTGAGATGGGATCCATGTATGAGAACAAAGTGTGGACTTTGGTTGACTTGCCCGATGATCGGCAAGCAATTGAGAATAAATGGATCTTCAAGAAGAAGACTGACGCTGATGGTAATGTTATCGTCTATAAAGCTCGACTTGTTGCAAAAGGTTTTCGACAAGTTCAAGGGATTGACTACGATGAGACCTTCTCACCCGAAGCGATGCTTAAGTCCGTCCGAATCATGTTAGCAATTGCCGCATTTTATGATTATGAAATTTGGCAAATGGATGTTAAAACTGCATTCTGAATGGATTTCGGAAGAAGAGTTGTATATGATGCAACCAGAAGGTTTTGTCGATCCAAAGGAGCTAACAAAGTGTGCAAGCTCCAGCGATCCATTTATGGACTGGTGCAAGCCTCTCGGAGTTGGAATAAACGCTTTGATAGTGTGATCAAAGCATTTGGTTTTATACAGACTTTTGGAGAAGCCTGTATTTACAAGAAAGTGAGTGGAGCTCAGAGCATTTCGATATTATATGTGGATGACATATTATTGATCGGAAATGATATAGAATTTCTGGATAGCATAAAGGGATACTTGAATAAGAGTTTTCGATGAAAGACCTCGTGAAGCTGCTTACATATTGGGCATTAAGATCTATAGAGATAGATCAAGACGCTTAATAGGACTTTCACAAAGCACATACCTTGATAAAGTTTTGAAAAAGTTCAAATGGATCGTGCAAAGAAAGGGTTCTTGCCGGTATTACAAGGTGTGAAGTTGAGTAAGACTCAATGCCCCACCACCGCAGAAGATAGAGAGAAAATGAAAGATGTTCCTATGCTTCAGCCATAGGCTCTATCATGTATGCAATGCTGTGTACCAGACCTGATGTGTGCCTTGCTGTAAGTTTAGCAGGCGGTACCAAAGTAATCCAGAGTGGATCATCGACAGCGGTCAAGAACATCCTTAAGTACTTGAGAAGAACTAAGGATATGTTTCTCATTTATGGCGGTGACAAAGAGCTCGTCAGAACGGTTACGCCGATGCAAGTTTTGACACTGATCCGGACGATTCTAAATCGCAAACCGGATACGATTTACATTAAACGGTGGAGCTGTCGGTTGGTGCAGTTCCAAACAAAGCGCCGCTATCGGGATCTACATGTGAAGTTGAGTACATAGCTGCTTCGAAGCAGCAAATGAAGGAGTGCGGATGAAGGAGTTCATAACCGATCTAGGTGTTGTACCTAGTGTATCGGGTCCAATGAAAATCTTTTGTGACAATATCGTGCAATTGCCTTGGCAAAGGAATCCAGATTTCACAAGAGAACCAAGCACATCAAAAGACGCCTCAACTCCATCCGGATTTGGTCCGTGGGAGACATAGAGATATGCAAGATACATACGGATCTGAATGTTGCAGACCGCTGACTAAGCCTCTTCCACGAGCAAAACATGATCAGCACCAAGACTCCATGGGTGTTAGAATCATTGTGTAATCTAGATTATTGACTCTAGTGCAAGTGGGAGATCAAGGAAATATGCCCTAGAGGCAATAATAAATGTTATTATTTATTTCCTTATATCATGATAAATGTTTATTATTCATGCTAGAATTGTATTAACGGAAACATAATACATGTGTGAATACATAAACCTACAGAGTGTCACTAGTATGCCTCTACTTGACTAGCTCGTTAATCAAAGATGGTTATGTTTCCTAACCATGAACAAGGAGTTGTTATTTGATTAATGGGATCACATCATTGGTTGAATGATCTGATTGACATGACCCATTCCATTAGCATAGCACCTGATCGTATAGTTTGTTGCTAGTGCTTTTCTTCATGACTTATACATGTTCCTATGACTATGAGATTATGCAACTCCGTTTGCCCGAGGAACACTTTGGTGCTACCAAACGTCACAACGAATCGGGTGATTATAAAGGTACATTACAGGTGTCTCCGAAGGTACATGTTGGGTTGGCATATTTCGAGATTAGGATTTGTCACTCCGATTGTCGGAGAGGTATCTCTGGGCCCTCTCGGTAATGCACATCACATAAGCCTTGCAAGCATTGCAACTAAATGTGTTAGTTGTGAGATGATGTATTACGGACGAGAAAAGAGACTTGCCAAGAACGAGATTGAACTAGGTATTGATACCGACGATCGAATCTCGGGCAAGTAACATACCGATGACAAAGGGAACAACGATGTTGTTATGCGGTCGACCGATAAAGATCTTCAGAGAATATGTAGGAACCAATATGGGCATCCAGGTCCCGCTATTGGTTATTGACCGAGAGGTGTCTCGGTCATGTCTACATAGTTCTCGAACCCGTAGGGTCCGCACGCTTAACGCTTCGATGATGCTTATTATGAGTTTATATGATATTGATGTACCAAGGTTGTTCGAGTCCGGATGAGATCACGGACATGACGAGGAGTCTCAAATGGTCGAGACATAAAGATTGATATATTGAAGCCTATGTTTGATTCGGAATCACTCCGGTGAAATTGGGAATTTTACCGAGTACCGGGGTTACCGGAACCTCCCGGGGTCAATGGGCCTTGATGGGCCTTAGTGGGAAAGAGAAAAGGGGCCATATGCTGGCGCAGCCTTCCCCTTCCCTAGTCCTATTAGGATTAGGAGAAGGTGGCGCCTCTCTCCCTTTCCCTTGGTCAAACCCTAGTTGGACTAGGATTGGGGAGGAATCCTACTCCGGTGGGAGTAGGACTCCCCAGCGCAGCCATAGGTGGCCGGCCAGCCCCTCCCTTCCCTCCTTTATATACAGGCAGGGGCACCCCATGGCACACAAGTTGATCATTGAGATCGTTCTTAGCCGTGTGCGGTGCCCCTTCCACCAAACTACACCTCGAATATACCGCTGCGGAGCTTAGGCGAAGCCCTGCGCCGGTGGAACATCAACATCGCCACCACGCCGTCAGGTCGACGAAACTCTCCTCAACACTCGGCTGGATCGGAGTTCGAGGGACGCCATCGAGCTGAACGTGTGCAGAACTCGGAGGTGCCGACGCTCGTACTTGGATCGGTTGGATCGGGAAGAAGTACGACTACTTCCTCACGCTGCGTCAACGCTTCCGCTGCTGGTCTACGAGGGTACGTGAGACAACACTCTCATCTCGTTGCTATGCATCACCATGGTCTTGCGTGATCGTAGGAAATTTTTTGAAATTACTACGTTCCCCTGCACCTTCTGCAGCCGGAACCGAACATCATGGACATGAATCGGGCGGTGCCCACGTCTATGTAGAGCGCCCGCATGCTCCGCGTGAATGATAGCTGGAGACCGAGGACAACCACGGTGCGGAGACACACATCGGCAGCTACGGCTGGTTCGCGCCGGCAGCCATAGATGGCAAGGACGTCTTGTTCTATGAGCAGTGATAGTTTTTCATTATGTTGTTGTTTTTTGGGATCTTTTGCTGTGTAGAAACATATATTTATGCAAGTCGCCTGACTTTCAGCATTTGTGTCAGTCGACCATTTCAGGCGGTTGGATGGATATCCTACGTCTCCTAAACCTTCTTCTTCCTCACCTCTTCTTCTTCCCCAACAGACCACCGCACACTACTAGGGAAAGGCCTAGCAGTAGCGCTGGTATTTGGTGTAGTCAGTAGCGCGGGTACCCGCCCTACTGATACGGTGCTACATCTAACGTTTAACAGTAGCGTGTTTTGACACACGCTACTGCTATACCAACTTAGCAGTAGTGCTCTCCATACCAGCGCTACTGCTAAGTGCTTTAGCAGTGCGTTTTCCTGTCTAGTGCTAAAGAGCGCTACTACTATATTTTCTCAAATCTTTTTTTGCTGCGTATTTGTGATGATTTGGTACAGGTTTTATACAATATGCTCACCATATCATACACATAATAGTGTCATCATATCATCCAACACAAATCATGTCGTCACATCATAATCACAATTTAGCTATACAAGTTACATGACATGTCTCATCATACATAATGTAGTACTTCTTGAGGTATCGGTTCGTGTCCCTCTCTCGCAGTAGCGTGAACCTAAACTAACTACTGGTTGTCGCTCGGAAACCGGAAACCGATACACGTGCACCTGACACTCCGGCCACTCGTTGTATACTCCTTGCGTAGCACTTCTTCACCATCAATGATCTATGCACCTACATCATCACATGAGTCGATGATATGCAACATATATAGTTGAGCAACAGAAAGAGACGGACTTGGCAAAAATAGAAGCAACATATCATAAGCATAAATAAAAAACTTCTTCGTACCCAAAATGCCCTAACTAGAGTGATCTTCGCTAGTTGGGGAGGACGATTGTCGGTGTACTAGAATAGGGGTACCCTAGTATCCCGAACTTGTGCACGGGCAGTTGCAGCACCCCGCGGCGAGGCTTGCCGCAGTGATCGCCTAGCTCCTCCGTGGTTCCTTTGGAACCACTCAAGGGCAAAGTATTTAAGTCAAAGAGACAAGGCCCCGGCAAGAGGAGCTTGCCGGGAAGACCACTCGAGGCACCTAGAAGACAAGGCCCCGGCAAGAGGAGTTTGCCGGGAAGGCCCGGTGAGCGACAAGCTTCCGGACGCAACAAGGCAACAACCGCGGCAAGGCGCTTGCCGCAGCAGGCTACCTCTCCGTTCCTCCGCTCCAGCTCATCCATCAACGTGTCGCCGTGGGATCTTTCCAGGCGCGCATGGCAAGAGGCTGTGCGGCCAGCGGAGCGCGGCGGTAAGCGGCGCTGACAAGATCGCCATCATGGCAAGCGGTGGCGCCCCTGACGGTCCTTTTCCGCACTGTTTAGTCGACTTAGACGGGCATTTAATGCCTTTGTCCCCTGCCGTCAGGGTTAGATAAGGAGCACTGTACAAGTAGTTGTACCAACCGCCTCTCATTTTCCGTTTTTACCCTTGTCTACGTTGCCACCTGTCGGTGACCCCTTGAGCATATAAAAGGAGGCCCATGCGCAACGTAGAAGGGGTTCGACTCATTCGAAACTAGAGAACTCCCACGCTAGGTTTTGTAGCTCTCAACGCTCCCTAGCAAGAACACAATACAATCAGACAAGCAGCAGTAGGAGTATTATATCTCCGGAGAGCTCCGAAGCTGGGTAAATTGCTCATGTGCTTCGCCTCGATCCGCTCTTCGTGCGATCTCCGCCCCCCACCGAACCGAAAGGGGCCCGGTCTGCCGGCCCCATAGGTGTTCGTGGGTACGATCAGCTTCCCCGACATCTTTGGCGCGCCGGTAGGGCGCCGAGGCTGTGTGAACCTGATCCGCGCTCACACGAGCAACATCTTCATCATCTTCATCGACATGCCACCGAAGAAGAAGGCTTCGGCGGCAGCAGAGCCGTCCGCGTCAAACCCACCACCACCGGAGCCGACGAGTGGTGGGGTAGACGCCGGCGGAAGAACGGGCGTTGACGAGGGAGCCCATGTTGCTACTAAGTCCAAGGACAAGGCGGCGTAAACCTCGGCGTCCGTACACGCACCGCGTCCATCTCAGGAGGCGCGAGACCGACAGCGTCATGGTGCTCGCAGCACCATACGTTCGTTGGGCCAAGATCGGGCTGGTGGATCCAGGGACGCTCAAGACCAGCATACGCGCCAACAGGCTGGTGCGAGTGGGGCACGATCGCCTGGACGGGATACTGCTCCTTCTAATCGCACCGTTCGCCATTGCCGCCCACCACTCAAGCGGAAGCTTTGGCGCGTGCTCAACTGCTCCTGGATTACCCCCCGACGGCGGACAAGGTCGACGAATGGAGGGCCACCATTCAGAGTCTCATCGGCTTTGCCAACGGCGACGCTCCGCGGCAACCGAGCACATCGTTGCCGCGGCAGGACGACAAAGCACGAGCCGGTGGCGACGAGACCTGTGGGGGTGCAACCACCATGCACTCTCCACCCCGAAGGCCAAGATCGCCGACTCGTCGGATCCACCTCGACAGCGACTCCACCGCGTCGTCGGATCCACGAGCTCGTCGCGACCAGCGCCAAGTTCTTCACGAACGACAACAAGAGGATGCTCGAACTCGCATCAAGCGCTGAAGAGAAGCGCGACGTCAATCTGACCAGCGCGCTGGGCCCTCTGTCGACATGCATGCGCCAGGGGAACCAGGCGACTTGCCGTACGCGGTAGGTTGCCCTGCGTTCACTCGTGAGTTGCGGCAAGTCCAAAGGGCCCAGCAAGAAGAATTTCAAGCCGATGTACCGAGAAGTACGACGGCAAGACGCACCGCCGGAGTTCCTCAAGATCTACACCATTGCGATGCAAGCTGCCGGGGACGAGACGACAAGATTCTCGCCAATTACTTCACCGGTGCTCAAGCCCAATGTCGATCTTGGCTCATGCACTTGCCGGACAACTCCATTTCCTCTTGGGCAGATTTGTGCCATCAGTTTGTCGGCGCCTTCACAGGCCGCCACAAGCCCCATGGCCAAGAGAGCGATCTTCATCTGCCGCCTGAAGGAAGGAGAACCCCGCGCAAGTACATTCAGAGATTCAGCTGTGTACAAAGACAACATCCCAGATGTCCACCCTGCCGCAGTGATCAGCGCATTCCATCAGAACGTGCGCAACCGCAGGATGCGGGAGGAGATGGCAATGTGCAAAATCAGAGACGTTAGTGAGCTGTATGCCCTGGCCGACAAGTGTGCACGCGCCGAAGAAGGGAGAAGACTCCCCGGAGAGAATGTAGAAGCAGCAGGATCTGATAGTGAGGAAATTTCCCAGACAAGGAAGAGCCGGCGGCGGAATAACAGAAAGAAGAAAGGCAAATACGTACTAGTTGTTGAGCAGTCCGGCAATGGAGGTAGCGCCAAGAAAGTCAAAGTTGGTAGCTCCAGCAAGGAGGTTGCCGCGGGAATCAACTGCCAGGCTGTGGCAGTCGCCGACAAGCAGGACAGCTCCAACAAGCAGTACTGCAAGATCCACCGCACCAAGGGCCATGACCTCCAGAGCTGCAAGAAGGTCGAGCAGCTTGTTGAACAGAAAAAGGCTGAGTACGGGCGGCGCGACAAGGAGAAGGCCCAGGAAGGTGCAGGAGGAGTCAGCAAGAAACGCCCCGGTCGGGGGACGCCTTGCAAGGCCAAGCAGCAGCGGCAAGGAGATCGACCTCCCCGCGGCCGCGACAAGGATGAAAATGAAGACGACGACGACGAAGACATGGATGATGACGAAGCCGATGAGCAGGAGTTCCAGAAAGCCACGGAGGTCTTGTGCGTTGACGGTGGTGCATCTCTGCATACTTCACACCGCCAGCTCAAGCAGTGGATGCGGGAAGTCAATGCAGCGGAACCATCCGTAGAGTCGTGCAAGCCTCGAATGGTCCAGACGCTTATCATCTTTGATATTGAGGACCACCCTGATCGCATAACTGCGGTCGGGTGCTTGCCGATGTTGGTTTCGCCAACTATCCGCAACCTCAAAGTCACTAAGATGCTAGTCGACGGCGGGGCCGGCTTGAACTTGATCTCCTCCGCGGTGCTCCAGAAGCTTCAGATCCCTGACAGCGAGGTCGAAGAAACCGACACATTCCAAGGAATCAATCCGGGAAGGAGCAAGCCAAAGGGAAAGATCATGTTGCCGGTGACATTTGGCAGCGAATTGAACTTCAGGACTGAGAGGGTCACATTTGACGTTGCTGATTTTCCATTGCCTTACAAAGGATACTTGGCCGCCCAAAGACTCGCCAAGTTCATGGCGGCCTCTCATTATGCATACAACTTGCTCAAGATGCCAGGCCCGATAAGTGTCATCTCTGTCCCTGGCGACAAGAAGGATGCTCTTATCTGCGCCGACAAGATCTACGGGAAGCAGCGATGCGCAACAGATCGCAAGTCACTTGCCGCTGAAGCTCCGGGCGTAAGAAGAAGACCAAGTCCGCAAGAGTTCTCGATGCCCACTCCGCAAGCGCACCTCTTCGAGTGCTGCGCCACCGCCGAGGACGCACCATCGAGCTCCACCGCAAGTGTAAGAAGACGATGACAGCTCCAGAGACCAAGAAGGTGTCCACTAAGGAGGACGGCACTGGTGGTACCTTCACCATCGGTGCCACGCTTGACCCTAAATAGGAAAGGCTCGTTGCTCTCCTCAAGGGCGAAGGTCGACGTGTTTGCATGGCAACCGCCCGACATCCCCGTGTTCCTGTGAAAGTAATTGAGCACCATCTCATTGTCTCCGTCCTCGCGCGCCACCCATCAAGCGTAAAGTCGAAACAGCAAAGGAGCGCCAAGAATTCATAGTAGAAGAAATCAAGAAGTTGGAAGCAGCAGGCCTTGTCGAGGAGTGCTCCATCCCACGTGGTTGGCCAACCCAGTAGTTGTCGCAAAAGGCGAATGGGAAATGGAGGCTTTGTATCGACTTTACCGATGTTAATAAAGTTTGTCCCAAAGACCCATTTCCTTTGCCGCGTATCGACCAGATTGTTGACTCGACGGCCGGGTGTGATTTGCTTTCATTCCTTGATGCATACTCAGGATATCATCAGATCTTCATGGCAGAAGAGGACGAAGAGAAAACCGCATTCATCACCCCATGTGGCACATACTATTTTGTACGAATGCCTTTCGGATTAAAGAATGCCAGTTCAACATTTGCAAGAGTAGTCCATCACGCTTTTGAGCCGCAAATACACAGAAATGTGGAAGCCTACATGGATGACATAGTGGTCAAGAGCAAGGACAGGGCAACTCTGATTCAAGATTTGGATGAAACCTTTGCAAATCTGCGCAAGATCAACCTCAAGCTCAATCCCGAGAAGTGCGTGTTTGGAGTTCCCTCCGCAAGCTTCTCGGTTCTTCGTGTCTCAGCGGGAATTGAAGCCAATCCCGACAAGATCAAGGCCATTGAGCAGATTGAAGCACCAAAGCGCCAAGGATGTACGAAGACTTGCGGTTGCATAGCTGCTCTCAGCAGGTTTATCTCTAGGTCTGCTGAGCGCTCGCCATTTTTCAAAATTTTGAAAAGGCGGGTCCAATGAAATGGACTCGAAGCGAGAGGCTGCGCCTGCAGACTTGAAGAGATACTGTCCTCCACTCAAGATTTGTCGCACCTAAGCCACGAGAGAGGTTGCTGCTATATTTAGCGGCGACCAATCAAGTGGTTAGTGCTGCGTTAGTAGTGGAGAGGGAGGCGGATGATGAGCTGGCGACCATGGCAGAGGCATCCAGCGACAAGCAGGGGGCTTCACCGACAAGCTCTGGTCTCGACAAAGAAGGATCTGCACAGGAGCATGAGAAGATGCAGAAGAAAATGGAGCAGCGCCCAGTTTACTTTGTCAGTTCCCTTCTGCAGGGGGCTAGGTCAAGGTACTGTGTGCAGAAATTGCTTTTCGCCTTCTCATGGCCTCGAGAAAGCTGCGCCATTACTTCCAAGCACATGAGATCACAATCGTCACTCATTTTCCCTCAAGAGGATACCGCAGAATCCGGAAGCAACAGCAGGATTGTCGAGTGGGCACCGAACTCTCAAGCTTTGGCCTCAAATTTGAGAGCACTTCAACTATCCAAAGGAGAGCATTGGCAGAGTTCATAGCAGAATGGACACCAACACAAGATGAAGAAATTCCGAAACGAGCATCCCGTCAAGGAAGCAAACAAAGAGTGGCTGATGTACTTTGACGGTGCCTTCTCGCTGCAAAGCGCGCCAAAAGGGCGTGCTACTTGTCGCACCCACCGGAGAGCACCTCAAGTACGTAGTCCGGATGCACTTTCCCAAGGAGCAAGCAACGAACAATACTGCAGAGTATGAGGGTTTGCTTGCCGGTCTCAGAATCGTAGCAGGCCTTGGGATCAAGAAGCTCATTGTCAGGGGTGACTCACAGCTTGTTGTCCGCCAAGTAAACAAGAACTATCAGAGTCCATTGATGGAAGCTTATGTTGATGAAGTGAGAAAGTTAGAAGGGCACTTTGACGGCCTACAGATGGAATATATTCCAAGAGCTCAAAACGACATTGCTGATGGCTCGTCAAGGCGCCGCACTTAAGTTACAATGGAGCCGTGGATCTTTGTGCTCAAACTGATTCAACCGACTGTAACGCCATCAACTGGACAGAGCAAGAAGAGGAAGTTGATTTCTAGTGACTATTTTCCGGCAGAGCTCCCCGAAGCCGCCGCCAAGAAGGTCCTCAAGATCAACTCTAAGAACGCTGAGGAGCAGTCTGCTCCGGCGAGCCCTAGGGTTTGTTCCGTTGAAGCAGACGCTCCCGACAAGTTTTGCTCCGGCAAGCTTGCCGGGGATCATCAAGCTTCGGCTGAGCCGCAGGTTCTCGCCGTAGAAGCGGATGTTCCCACAGCAGCAAATGTGCCTTTAGTCCTTGTTGTCGAGCCGCAAGCTCCAGCATGGGCACAGCAGATCGCCCATTTCCTTGAGCACGGAGAACTTCCCAAGAGCAAGAAGAAGTGGAAAGAGTAGCCCGGCAGTCAAGTATGTACCAGTTTGTCGACAACGCTCGCATGTAAGAAGACTCAACGGTGTGAAATTGAAGTGTATTCATCGGGAAGATGGACTGAAGCTGTTGGCAGAGATACATGGAGGCATATGTGGTCACCACATTGGTGAAGAGCACTTGCCGCAAAGCGTTCCGGCAAGGTTTCTTTTGGCCAACAGCCTCCGTGATGCAACTGCACAAGTAACCAAGTGTGAAGCGTGCAGGCCCATTCCAAGCAGATACGCCACCAGCTCAAGCTCTCCAGACGATCCCTTTATCCCGCCATTTTCGTCCGGGGCTCGACATCTCGGCCCCTTTCCCGAAGCTGTCGGGGGCTTTGAGTACTTGTACATCGCAATCGACAAGTTCACAAAGTGGCCGGAAGTGGAAGCAGCGAGGAAGGTGACAGCACAGTCAGCAGTCAAGTTCTTCAGGTCGATTGTTTGCCGTTTTGGGATTCCTAACAAGATCATCACCGACAATGGCACACTATTCACGAGCCGCACCTTCATGCAGTACGTCCAAGACCTTGGCGCCAAGGTCTGCTTCGCTTCTGTTGCTCATCCGAGAAGCAACGGTCAAGCGGAGAGGGCAAACGCTGAAGTGCTGCGAGGCTCAAGACCGAACTTTCGGCTGAGGCTGCACAAGTGCGGAAGAAACTGGATTGAGGAGCTGCCGGTGGTTCTTTGGTCGATTAGGACGACGCCAAATCGAGCCACTGGCCAGACACCTTTCGCTCTAGTCTATGGAGCAGAGGCAGTTCTCCCCACGGAACTCATATACGGGTCACCTCGAGTGCTCACTTATGATGAGCTAGAGCAAGAGCAACTGCGACAAGATGACGCGCTGCTCCTTGAGGAGGACCGTTTTCAAAGCCGCCGCTCACGAGCTGCTCGTTATCGCAAGCTTTGCGCCGCTACCATAGCCGCAGTTAGTGCCGAAGTCTCGAGGAAGGCGACCTTGTTCTTCGCACGCTCAGTCCGCCATGAATTCCAACAAGTCGACGCCAAGTGGGAAGGCCCTTATCGGGTGAGACGAAGTCACTAGGCTGGCGGTGTCCGCTTTGAGACCGAAGATGGCATTCGTGAGCAACACTGGAATATTGAGCATCTTCGTAAGTTTTACCATAGAGGCGCGGTTGCGGAACCTGTTCCAAGCAACCACCTTTTGTACAAGTCTTGCCCATGTTGCATGTAATCCTTTGTACAAAGCCGGCGCAGAGACCCGTGCATCATAAAGCTCATGTGCTCCGCACATCTTGTCAATTTCATGCTTTCTGCTTTTTACTTTGCATGTATTATCTGACACTTTGTGCAATACCTATTCCGGTAAGCAATAACGAGCCACAAGGCTCCATATCTTTATTTTCTCTTCTTTCTCTTTCTCAAAGAAGAGAAGGTTCCCTCGCCCACAAGTTTGCCAGGGGGAAGGAGAAGAAGATAATGCTGTGGACCAAGCGTTGCTATGGACCAAGCGTAGCTCGAAGAAGTTTCGCCTTACCGAGAAGAAAACGACAGAAAAGCTAAGTTGCCAAAGCTTGGGCAATTAGTTTTAAATTTTTAAGTTATCTTCCTCGAACGACCATGCTTTGTATGGAAAACCTGTCTTGTGAAGGAACCAACTCAGTAGCTAGTTTTGCGCCTTACTTTGTTTCGAGTCCGCTCAACAACTTAAGTGAGCTGCAACTAGTCGCGACAAGGTTGCTTGTCGGAGGCGGCACCGCCAAAGAGGCTCCGACGTTCAAGACTCAGCGCTTCATGACAAGGGTGCCCGCCGACAAGTTCCCTAAAAGCGAGGGGCGTAAACATACAAAGGAAGGACCCAAGTAAAGGAAATAACATAGCAATTACTAACTGAAATAGAGTTATATTACAAGATAGCTTGTCGCAGATCTAATAAATTGTTCTCCTAACATGATCAGCGGCGACAAGGAAAAGATAAAACGGGCGACCTAATCTACGCGGTCGCCATCGACTCTCTTGATCCCGCTCACCCTGTCCACAATGGGTGCGACAAGGGCCTTGAGCGCTTCAACGTCAGCAGTCGGCGGCAAGGACTTGAGGACGCTGGCGGTTAACGCTGGATTGCGGAAGGCCACCTTCATCAAGACCTTACGAAGAGCCCCGCATGATTTGGCGCGAATCGTCACCGGATGCTTTGGGATCTCTTCTCGGAGCCGTTGGAGAGCCGTCACCACGTCTTTGAAGAACAAGCTGAGCTTGGCACTGGGTTGGAGATGCTCGTCGGAGGAGTACCCGAGATCCACCATCCCCAGCTCCATCAGCTCCTTGTCGATGGCGGCGGCAGTATTTACAAGACCCTCGGTCCAATGCATCACGTTCTCTCTGAAGGTGTTCTGGGCAGTCGTGGCACTCGTCAGCAGCTCCTCGTCGGTCTTGATCTTCTCCAACAAGGCCACCTCCCGCTCTTTGGCACCGTCCAGCGTCTGCATCAAGGTGGTCAGCTTCAGCTCAAGATCTGCCTTGGAGTCCTTGGCGGCGTCGAGCTCCTTGCTCCTCTCGGCGAGACGGCCCTGTAGCTCGCCAAGAGTGTAGGCGTCCTTCTCACGCTCGTGTTTGAGCGCAGCAAGCTCCTCGCCACTCTTCTGGAGGTTGGCCTCCAGCTGCGTCACCTTCGTCTCCAATTTTTTCTTGGCGGCCTCGGCAGCTGCGGCAGCGTCTTTTGCTTCCTTGAGAGCTCCGCCAATTGATTGCTCGTGCGCGGCAAGCTCTTCCTCATAGCTGTCAAGATTGATTTTCCGCTGCGCCAACTCGCCTTCTTGCGCAGACAGCTTCTCGGCAGCAAGCCGCTGCTGCTCCTCGACCTCAGCCTTCTCAAGGATGAAGGCTGTGCGCTCTTCAGCGAGTCGCTCCCGCTCTTCTTCTACGCTCCGGAGAGCTTCTTGGTTGGCGCCCCGGAGCTCTTCTACGCGCTTCTCCATGTCTGCTCCCGCCCTCGCGACAAGTGCTTCCCGGGATTCCAGCTTGGCTTGTCGGGCGCGGTAGAGCGACAGCAGCTTCCGCAACAGCTGCTCCTCCTCAGACTTGCCGCTGCTGCTGCTTGGCGCGTCGACCAATGACAGCCCAGCGGAGGCGAGCAGCTCTTCGTCGAAGGTCTCTCCCTCGACCGGTGCCCTGGAGCTCGACGCCCAGGGGAGCTTGATGAAGACGCCATCGCCAGCCTTTAAGTAGGCGCCGGGCTGGGGCTCCTCGGAGCCTGGCGCTGCGGCAGCGGCGGAGGGATCGACGGTCGGTGTAGCGCCCGGCGCTCCTGCGGCCTCAGGGTCGTCAGTACGATCGCCGGACCCCTCGCCAGCTTCTGCGGCGGCAGCCTTGGCGGCCTCTTCGACGGCGGGCTCGTCCGCGCCGGTTTCCTCCTCGGCGACGGCGGCGTCGTCAGTGTTGCCGCGCGCGTCCTCCTCGCCGGCGACCTCAGTCTCCATCGGCTCTGCGGCGGATGGATCTGACGACAAGAAAAAGAAAGAAAAGTCAAGCAAAATATCCAAAAAGAAGAATTGGAAGAAGAAGAACACAAGGGCAGCTTACAGGCAAGAGGCTTACCTGCGATGGGATCTGCAGCTGCAGTCTCAGCCACCGGAGGGTCGACGGTGCCATCTCTTGCCGGAGAGCCGTCCCTTGCCGGAGAA
Source organism: Aegilops longissima (assembly GCA_021605205.1). Taxonomy (NCBI): domain Eukaryota; kingdom Viridiplantae; phylum Streptophyta; class Magnoliopsida; order Poales; family Poaceae; genus Aegilops; species Aegilops longissima. The sequence goes on from CM038677.1 coordinate 281,890,943, forward strand.
GCCTCCCTTGCCGGAGGGCACTCCCTTGCCGGGGGATCTTCCCTTGGCGGCGTAGTTGAAGCAGATGGCATGTCAGGAACGGCCTCAGGACACTCCTGGCGGGGCTGCTCTGCTCCTACACAAATCAACAGTCAGATATCAGCAAATAAAGAGCACCCATGCGCGCCTAACCGCAGAAAGTGAACCATATACTTACGCTGGAGGCTGCGCTGGGGGCTGCTTTGTGGAAGGGTCGCCGGGTCCGGCAAGGAGGTCTCGAACGCGCCTCCCGCTGCTGCAGTGGGTTCGTCCTCGATGACGATCACGGGGTCTTGGCTCTCTTTGAAGCTCTCTGGGCCAGCGTCCTGAAAAGGAAAGAGTTCAGAATGAAGCAAGTCAGACACAAGACAAAGCAACAAATTGAAGAATTACAAGTACAGCGACAAGATCTTACTCTTCTTCTTCCTCGGAGCTGAGCGCGGAGAGGTCGAATTCTGGTTCACCTCCGGTGCGACGAGCTAGAAGAGTAGGCTCCCTCGGACGCTTGGCGGGTGCAGGAGCTGTGGTCCCAGAAGGCCCCGCTCCAGTTGCTGCGGCGGTGTGAGGTGCTCCCGCGGCAACAGTGCTTGCCGCGGTGGAGCGCGTCGCGCGGCGTGACGGCTGTTGGCCCGTCTGCCGCCCCGCCACTTCCCCGGCCTTGCGGAGACGCCTTCTTGGTGGAGTTGTGGGCTGGCCATGCAAGCTACTTGAAGGTGGGGAGGAGGCGCCCCCGGCAGGCTCGCTTGGCTCAACTTCGGGCTCGGCCTGCTCCTCCTCGCCGGCAAGCTCCTCTCGATCGACAAGGCTTGCCGCCTCTGCTGCCTCCGCCTCCTCCATAGTAAATCCAAATTCGCTAGCGGCAGCAGCTGCTGCCGCCTCCTCCAACCTCGTGGCAATGCGTTGCATCTCGTCATCGGTGGTGTCACGGGTGAGGCCCTTCTGCTCGTCGGGGCGGATTGGCACTTCTTCCAAGCTGTCGAAGAACTGCCGCACGACGTCATCAGCAGGCTCTTGCCAAGTTGGAACGATTCCATGTGAATCGCACAACGGCATCATCGCACGGATGCGGTCGAGCGAAGAGTTGTTGCACAAAGGAACGACTCCCCTTGGCAACCTGAACCATTCGGGGTGGTCAGGGTCATGCTTGAACAGCTCTAAGAGCATCGCGTCAAGCTCCAAGACAGTAAAGTTGAAGTTGAGGCCCGGGCGCAGCCTCATGATGTCTGCCGCGTTCTGAAACTCCCAAGCAGGTCTCCTCCTCTCCTGCAAGAAGCGTCTGGCGGCGAAGAAATCTGCGCCAAGCTGCGCCTCTGATGAGTCCGCAAGCCCGAGGCGCAGGATCCGTAACGGCGATCTTCAATCTAGCATCCTCCGGCGCCAAGTTGCTCCAATCGTTGCCGCGCACTATTGGGGTTTGGCGCTGGGCAGTGAATGGCTGCGGGTTCTCCTCTACGATCCAGCACCAATCAGCCCTCTACTCCTCCCACTTGCTACGGAGCTTTCCTTCCAGATAGGCCTCCTTCTTGCCGATTCTTGAGATCCAGGCGATCCCTCCGGCAAGAGGCTCTCCTCCCTCTACTCGAGGCATGAAGAAATGGCGGAAGAGGGCTACGTTTGGGTGGACTCCGACAAAGTTTTCGCAGAGATGTGTGAAAACTGCCATGGTCAGGACAGCATTGGGGGTGAAATCAAGGAGGCGAAACCCGTAGGTGTTCATGATATCGCAGAAGAATTCAGAGAAGGGCGGGCAGAGCCCGCAATAGAAGAAGAGCGCGAAGAAGGGGTACCCGCTCGGAGCCAATTCTGATGCGGCGGCTGAGAGTACCTTCGTGCGCGGATGCGCTCGCGTCTCCGTCGACCAGAAGAGGTAGTACCATTCCCTCAGCTCCTTCGCGGCGAGCTGAGGGGGGAAGATGGCCCGCTCCTTCCGCAGCGCCGCGAGCCGCTGCGCCTCGGCCGACTTCACGCCCTTCCCCTTGTCGGCTTTCGGAGCCATGGCGAAGGTGGTGGGGGAGACCGACGGCGTTGGTGATGCTGGTGGCGATGGGGGGCGGAGCGCTGCTCTCTACAGACTAGGGAAGAGGAGGGGAGCAGCGGTGGTTTTCGAGATTAGATAGCAAATGGCGAGGTGGGCGAACCGCCTGTTTTCCCTGTTTATAAGGAGGAGAGGGGCGGACGCCCGCTTTCTGAATAAAGAAACCCCCCCCACGATCTCTCCCCGACACCATGATCGGCGCGTGCAGCTCGTGGGAGACGTGGTGGGTCCGGAGCGAGTTATGGCGTAACAAGGCGCGTGTGCCGTGCCTGTTTGGGGCCTGGCCCAACAGCTTCGGCACACAGATGGCCCAGGCCCGGGGGCTCCTGTCGCTGTACTAGAATAGGGGTACCCTAGTATCCCGAACTTGTGCACGGGCAGTTGCAGCACCCCGCGGTGAGGCTTGCCGCGGTGATCGCCTAGCTCCTCCGTGGTTCCTTTGGAACCACTCAAGGGCAAAGTATTTAAGTCAAAGAGACAAGGCCCCGACAAGAGGAGCTTGCCGGGAAGACCACTTGAGGCACCTAGAAGACAAGGCCCCGGCAAGAGGAGTTTGCCGGGAAGGCCCGGTGAGCGACAAGCTTCCGGACGCAACAAGGCAACAACCGCGGCAAGGCGCTTGCCGCAGCAGGCTACCTCTCCGTTCCTCCGCTCCAGCTCATCCATCAACGTGTCGCCGTGGGATCTTTCCAGTAGCTGTGGCAAGAGGCTGTCTTGCCAGCCGGAGCGCCGGGCGGAAGCGGCGCCGACAAGATCGCCATCGCGGGCAAGCGATGGCGCCCGACGGTCCTTTTCCGCACTGTTTAGTCGACTTAGACGGGCATTTAATGCCTTCGTCCCCTGCCGTCAGGGTTAGGTAAGGACCACTGTACAAGTAGTTGTAGCAACCGCCTCTCATTTTCCGTTTTTACCCTTGTCTACGTTGCCACCTGTCGGTGACCCCTTGAGCATATAAAAGGAGGCCCATGCGCAACGTAGAAGGGGTTCGACTCATTCAAAACTAGAGAACTCCCACGCTAGGTTTTGTAGCTCTCAACGCTCCCTAGCAAGAACACAATACAATCAGACAAGCAGCAGTAGGAGTATTATCTCTCCGGAGAGCTCCGAAGCTGGGTAAATTGCTCGTGTGCTTCGCCTTGATCCGCTCTCCGCGCGATCTCCGCCCCCCATCGAACCGAAAGGGGCCCGGTCTGCCGGCCCCATAGGTGTTCGTGGGTACGATCAGCTTCCCCGACAACGGTTTAATTACATCACAAATAAACTTTCATCATGCATAACTCAAAGTTTCGTCATACAGAAAGTATGGACTAAACGTACACATTGTCATATATCGTCAATCACTCCAACATGTTGTTCCATCCATCCAAGTAAGGGAGATAGTCCCCGAGCTTAGTGAAAGGCTTCAGGTCGAGACGCTGAGCGGCTACGCGTGTTCAGACGTCTTCCCGCGACATTTTCCCTTCCTCATAGAACATCCCTGTTTTGTCGAGGACCTCCATTATGATGATTTGCGCAAGTTCACACTAGATATGATAGAACTCATCTCGAAGTAGACGATCCGGGATATCTCCTAGGTTCTCTGCCCATTGCAGAATATGGGCATCGCCGGATGTAGGTGACATGCGAAGGTTCCACTACAAGGAAAAGGCCAATTAGTGGCGCACCTATTTTGCCATTAATGGCGCACTATAGGTGCGCCACTATTATCACGCCACTAGTAACAAATAGTAATGGCGCACTATAGGTGTGCCATTACTATCACAAATAGTAATGGCGCACCTATAGTGCGCCATTACTATGCCTAGAAGTGCGCCATTAATATCTGACTTAGTAATGGCGCACGTGGTGCGCCATTACTAACAATTTTTTAAAAAAAAATCAATTTTTTTTCTTAATCTCAGGTCACTATGGCTTAATCTCGGGTCAAATCGCACTTCGTGGTCAAACTTCCCAAAAGGTCACCCATCCTCACACTACTCCTGCCCGAGCATGCTTAACTTCGCAGTTCTATCCAACCCCAGCACCATCTCACTTAACAGGCACTTGTTGATATATCTATCATATCAATCCTATTAAACCTTGTTGATGTCTAGGACTTTGTTCACGTTCATTAGTGTGATGAAATTTCGAAAAAATATTTCAAACTTCCCGGTCATTTCAAAGTTCCCTCGATTGAATTCAGATGTAACTTTTCGAGTAGATGATTTTTCATATAAAAACTTTTTAATCCGAGTTCGTATGCAAAAGTTATGCCCATTTTACTAAATTCCAGAGAGATTTTGCAAATAAAGTCAAAATTCATATTTGCAAATTTTCCCAACAACTAGACCACATATCACATGGGAAACCTATTTTCTTTTATTTTTTTGACGTTTCCATCATTTTCTTTTATTTTTTCTAAAACTGAAAAGGCGGTCCACCGGGGTGGGGTGTGCAAAGAAAGTTAGTAATGTCGCACCACCTAACAATGCGCCATTAGTAACCCTGGTTACTAATGGCGCACCTGTTACGTGGTGCGCCATTACTAGTTTTTGCAAAAAAAATTGTTAGTAGTGGCGCACCGTGGTTATGGTGCGCCATTACTAGTTTGAACTAGTAATGGCGCACTATACACTGGTGCGCCATTACTAGTTTTGAAAAAAAATTAAAAAAATTGTTAGTAGTGGCGCACAGAGTGTGTAGTGCACCATTACTAGTTAAAACTAGTATGGCACACTATGCCCTGGTGCGCCATTACTAGTTTTGGAAAGAAAATTTGTTAGTAGTGGCACACCGTGGGTGTGGTGCGCCATTAGTGATATGGACATTAATGGCATACCTACACATGGTGTGCCACTGCTATATAGCAGTGGCGCACCACATATGTGGTGCGCCATTAATGTCCATATTAGCTATAGCCCTTTTCCTAGTAGTGTTCTCATGATCCCGTATGTACTCCAGCATGTGTTGTAGGACATAGAATCCATCACTAAGAGTATCATTCGGCTGCTGGATGCAGCAGAAGTCGGTCTTACGGCCGAAGGCGGGCCTACAGTTCCTTGTCTTCCTGGTCTTGATCTCTCCACCTCGCACGCCGTAGAAAAATGTAGCACTGTCGAGAATAGACTTGATGTGGGTGTAATCCTTTTTGTTCATGTTCTTCGACGAGTGCAAGTAAATAGCATGGGAGAATTGGGGGTAAAGGATGATGAGGACGGCACGCCCGTGGCTGTGCAAAATAAGTACACCTCAAATTAGCCTCCACCGTGCAAATGAATGATTGAAATCGAAGGAAGGATATCCGCCAGGATGACTTACATGGGATGATAAGGCACGAGAATCGTCTTCTTGTCCCTATTAGCGACCATAAAATCAGCGATGTAGTCCCTCGCCTATTCACGGTGCTCTGGGCAGACTACCAAGAAGTCCTCGTGCATGAAGTACGGGTCAGCGACACATATATAAGGTGTCTGCTCAATCTCGATGATGTAGTTCATGTACAAGGAAAAAAGGCGGACAAACGTAAAATCCAGCTTCTCCAAGTGAAACATGTCAAAGATGTAATCATATTGTAGGAAGAACTTCTCCGCGGGGAATGTGTTGACGTACAACCTTTGCCACGACATGTTAACCATGTAGAGTGGGTATCCTGGATTTTCCGAGGCGATTAGACTTTTATCTCTCTGCAGCACATCATCATGAAGTCTCCTTAGATTTCCGTATATGGCATCTGCCGCTGCCTTAGCTAGGATTGGTTCATCGGGGATATGGTATTTCACCACACACATGATAGGTATATGGTCTTGAACTCGAGGTTGTGGAGGCGGCTGGATCATAGAAGCACCTTTGTTGCCTTTCCTCGCTCTCTTTCTATGCTTCTTTGGCGCTGGAAGGTCGTCAATAATACGTTCAGCCTCCGGAGGCGGTAATTTAGGCGCCGACTCATGCTGCTCAAACCCTGAGTACTCATACTACTGAGCCATCAATCCTCCATCGTCATAGGCGCAAGTATTGAGATACTGAAGAGTGTCATCGTCATCCTCGTCCTCATCTATGGCATTGATATCATGCATTGCTTCTTCAACTATGGCGACGTCATCAGCGACTAATGGAGCCTCTTTCTCACCCCGTCCGCTATCACCCAGCACGACAGGCGACGCCAATTGGGTAGGTGGGGTGTTAATGTTCATACCTTGCCGAGGCTGCGTGGTCATGGGTGTGCTCCCGGCCGCCTCTAGACGAAGCAGACTCTTTGGCCACAACAGGACCCACCCCTTGCAATCGCGAAGCCGCCGCGGGGTCTTGTCATTATCTCCCCCTAGTATCGGAGGAGCCAAATTCTCGTGGCCCGGTTTGACACTAGCCACGGAAACCTTGAAGATGTTAGGGGGGATTAGCTGGCTATGGAACAATTGTTCCTTCGGCTTCATTATCATCGCCTTTACCACGTCCACCTTCTGGCCACTCATGATGTACAATATGGTGCACGGGCTTACGTCGGCTTGCAAAGACATGTCTACGACGTGAGACTTCTGAAAGGCAACGGAAACGGGAGATTATACATTTATTGAAGAGGGCCGGTGTGACAGGTACCGTGAGGGCGTCGAGCTCAGCCAAAGACGAAGCAGCGCCAACCACGTCTGTGATGGAGGACGGGCTGCTATGAGCAGGTGTGGGAGCTGGTGCAGGAGCAGGTGCTGGTGCAGGTGCGGGAGCAGGTGCTTGTGCAACGCTAGTCGAGCTGCTCCCGAAGAAGTTGGCAAGGGGAAAGTCCGCTGCATCTTTATTTGGATTTTGCCTGCTCCAATTGATGATAGCCGGAAGAAACACACCATACGTAGCTGCCATTTCTTCTTTTGCGACAACTATCGCTGCTTTGACTGTCTCGGTTGATTTCTTCTCAACCGCAATCTCAACCTTCTTGTCGATGTTTTCTTCATTTAACCTCCGTCTTTCCTTTCTCTCCTGTGTGGTCTAATGGAAGTACTTATTCCACGTGGCGCCGTCTCCGACGCCGTGCACATGTCCATACGATGGTCGAGTGTCCACCAGGAGTCGTTTCAATATGTTAAAGGCCCGGTTGAATGGGGTGTCCCACTTGGGCCTCCCAAGCCTCAGATGGCGAGTCGCTTTCGGCCGCAATCCTGTGCTGCTCTCTCTGCAAAAGGAACAAGGATCGTTTACAAATATGACTAAACATGTAGTCGAATTGATGAGAACCTAAAATTACTAGCAGTCTCATGAACTCCGTGTGACCGCGTCCGTCTCGAAAACCTTCTTCACTGTGTCCCAACGGTACTGGGCCCTGAGGACGTCACGCTCCTGCAGGACGGTGAACTCCGCCAAGGGGTCTGGGATGCCCAGACTTTCGCGTTCCGCATCCTCCTTGGACCATATGGACCTCTTCCCCGCGTAACCACGGCTTCCGAGGTGGTGGCACCCCATGTTCCTCTCTTGACGCCCCTTCATGTACTTTGACTTTTCTTTGGTAGCTTCGGCATCGCAAGCCGCCTTGAATATTTCAAACGACTCTTCCGTAATTGTCGGATTATCCTTTAAAATCTCGGAGTAGGGTTCCTTTTTGTCGATGATCCTTTCTTTCACCCTTACTTTCCAGGTGGCTAACGTGTTGCTAAACTTTCTAATGGCGCGTTCGTTTATCTTCTTCACTGCCGGGTCTTTATCTCGATCAGTATATTTCCTTTCATCCCGGCCCGGGAATAAGAATACCTGGTGCGGCTTCATTAGGAGGGAGTGGTTCATATTTTCTATCTTCTTTAGTTTCTCATCGTTGATGGTGGCGGTTGTCCGTACGATGCAGCCTATTTGATTGACGTAGCATGCTCGTGCTTCTTCATGCTCTTTTTGCTCAAAATTGCCGTCGTCCACCTCCGTGACCACCAGTCTAGTAGTGATGAGCTGGTTTGGGCGTCGATGTCTCCTCTTCGGTTTCGGTTCTATACCGGCTTCACCAGTCTCAGTGCCGGTCTCGTTGCTGGTCTCGGTCTCAATGCCAGTCTCGGCGTCGGCCTCGATGTCGGTCTCGGATGTGACTGGTGAGCCCAGCAACAACAACCGTTGCTCGTTGACAAGGTTCAAAAATTCGTCTGCCACCAGGTAGACGTCGTCGCAGTCACTAGAACCCTGTCCTTCATCGTTCCTATCCATGTTTCAGATGATTAAATCTAGTCAATTAATCCTAGACATAATAAAATGAATAATGACATAAAAAAGGCATATGTTTTGCAGGAACGTTGTTTCCTTCCCGGTGCAGCAAATCCTGGAAACTCGATATGTCCTAGTTTGTAGCACAAGTCATGCCGAAATAAACGGAAAATTTTGACATGACCTTTGCTAAAAAGTGGAAAAATCGAGCACCTGAAATTTATCGGAATGGAAATAGATCAACATTCAGGCAAAACATAGGCACTCGGCTTCATTCCCTGGAAACAACAAAAGGCCACTTGGGCACAATCGGACCAATTTAATGTTGCATATAACAGGACCACTTAAGAGCATGTACATGAGCAACTACAACAGTAGATAAACATTAGCAACAATTGAGGAATTTGCATATATCATGACCACTTCAATGTTTGACACTTCAAGAAAATCTACACAAATTTCAAATTATGAACCCTAGAACTCAATTCAAATTATGTCCTAAATTTCTGTCATAATAAAAAATCAGTAAAAATTAAGAACATAGTACACTTGCAGCACTGATAGAAAAAAATTATACTAATTTTTCTCTCTAAAATAAACCCTACTGCCCTAATTAACATCTAGTTAAACCTTACCGCCCTAAACTTACTGCCCTATGTCACGCCCAATATGCGATACTATCCTAAAGAGACTCGAAGGTCCCACCAAGGATAGAACCGCATATTGAAACGCTTTTGCAAGGTGGATATCATTACATCAACATTACATAATAGTGGGGATACATCCAATACATACAAAGTCACATGAATACAACAATACAACATACAAGAACAACATCCGACTACGGATGTAACATAAACAGAACTCAAACAACATCCACCACGCTAGCCAGGGCTGCCGACCTGGAACCTATCCCCTGATCGAAGAAGCAGAAGACGAACTCCAAAACAAGCAAACATCGCTCTCGTGTCATGATCATCGCAACCTGTACCTGCAACTGGTGTTGTAGTAATCTGTGAGCTACGAGGACTCAGCAATCCCATTACCATGGGTATCAAGACTAACAAAGCTTAATGGGAAAGGAAGGGGTAAGGTGGTGAGGTTGCAGCAGCGACTAAGCATATATGGTGGCTAACATACGCAAAAGAGAGCGAGAAGAGAAACAAAGGAACGGTCGTCAACTAGTAATGATCAAGAAGTGATCCTGAACTCCTACTTACGTCAGACATAACCCAGAAACCGTGTTCTCCTCTCGATCAACCCCGAAAAGAGACACTCACGGTTACGCACACGGTTGGTGTATTTTAGAAGAGTTTACTTCAAGTTTACAACAACCGAACATTAACAAATACCCATCTGCCACATAACCGCGGGAACGGCTTTCGAAAGTTCAAACCCTGCAGGGGTGTCCCAACTTAGCCCATGATAATCTCTCGCGATCAACGAAGGATATTCCTTCTCCCCGGGAAGACCCGATCAGTCTCGGAATCCCGGCTACAAGACATTTCGACAGTAATAAAACAAGACCAGCAAGACCGCCCGATGCACCGACAATCCCGATAGGAGCTGCACATATCTCGTTCTCAGGGCAACACCGGATGAACACTACGTACGGCGACCGACGATACCCCAAGTTGCCTAGGGGCGGCACCTCAAGTGGCTCTGGTTTGGACCAACACTTAGACAAGCATTGGCCCGGGGGGCTGAATAAAGATGACCCTTGGGTTAATTACTCCCAAGGGAAAATAGGTGGTTGTGAGGCAGATGGTAAAACCAAGGTTGGGCCTTGCTGGAGGAGTCTTATTCAAAGCAAACTGTCAACGGGGTCCCATAAATCAGCCGACCGCGTTAGGGACGCAAAATCCGGGAACATAATACCGATATGACGAAAACTAGGGCGGCAAGAGTGGAACAAAACACCAGGCATAAGGCCGAGCCTTCCACCCTTTACCAAGTATATAGATGCATTAATAATATAAGAGATATTGTGATATCCCAACATAAACATAAACATAATCCAACATGGAGCAATCTTCATCTTCACCTGCAACTAGCAACGCTATAAGAGGGGCTGAGCAAAAGCGGTAACATGGCCAAACAACGGTTTGCTAGGAAGGGTGACAAAGGTTAGAGGTTCATGGCAATTTGGGAGGCTTGAGCAGCAAGTGATAGGTAGCGCAGCATAGCGAAAGAACGAAGCAACTAGCATAGCAATGATAGTAATGAGATCCAAGGTGACGGTCATCTTGCCTGAAATCCCGCAAGGAAGAAGAACGAGTCCATGAAGAAGACGAACGGATGAAGCCGAACCAAGCGTAGACGAACGAATACTCACGATCGCAACGAAACAGGAACTAACAAGAAGAAGCACACAACATAGTAAACACACCACACATGAACAAGGCATGATGCACAAACAAGCATGACGCATGACAAGACTACATGAAGCTACTCATGGCAAGAGATGATGCATACAAGAGCAACACATCAAGGCAAGTTTAAATGAGGCCGGGAACAACATAGAACAATTCCGGTAAGTCCTCATATGCAAATTTCGAAATTGGTCCAGATCTGAATAAACCTTATGTTCAAGTTGTTAAACAGCAAGTTAAGATGCACCAAGATGATCTACACGAAAATCCAGTCAAGTTACATATAAAGTTCATTAGATTCGGAGCTACGGCCTAGAAGATATGAGCAAAACAAGTTAAATATGGTATTGATGCAAAATGCATACAAACATCAAGCAAACACCTCAAAACAAGGATGAAACATGATAGTAGGAAACTACATGCAATTCTAAGCAAGTTTCATATAGAGCACACTCAAAACGGAGCAACGGTTCAACACATACACACTATACAAGTCATGACAACAATCAGTCCAAAACAGCAACTAGGCATATTGCAAGCATCAAAACACTATGCTACAACATCTGAACGTGAAAACAAAAGGCATGAAGTGAAGTGAAGGTAAAACATGACAAAACATGAACCCTGAGCTATCTCCAGAAATGACTAGAACATGCTCAAAAGGACATGGCAAAATTGCAAATAATAACAGTTTACAGACTTGGCAGAAATAACATCAGGTTAAAATGTTTAGAGCTATCAAACAACATGTTACAGGAACTTATGATGGCAAACAAAGGCATGACATGAACCTACTAAATGCATAGATCAAAAGTCCCTTACTGACCATGAGCCAAAAAGGATCAGAAGATATGATGGCACCCATGTAAACATAGCAAATTATATTACAGATTTAAACATGGCAGGAACAACGATAAGTAGGCATGTTGATGAGCTTGTACCACTCACCACAGATCAATACATGGCATGACAAGGTACCCAACAGTAAGAAGACATGTTTGTGAAGCTAAGCATGGCAATAGCAAGTTCATAGGGTGCATGGAACACTAGCAACAATCATGACAACAACTGAACTTAATGTTAACAGACTGACAGCAACATTATTAAGCAACTTTAGAGCAAGATTAAGACAAGCTACAGCAGGCTATAAATGCAACCAGGGGCATTAATGGCTTGAGAGTAACCATATGTTCAAAACATCCTTACTTAAGTATCTCAAAATATCCATGGATCTCTCTGTAGCATCAAGTTTACATGGCATCAAAATAACAGCAGAACAGGGACTAAAACAGCAACATCACGATGCCTAGTTTGCATGCTTGTTCTAGTCACCACATTGATCACAAAAATACATAGCATATACCCCTGTAAATATGGCATGGCATAGATCAAAACACATGTAGACATCAACTTCATAGGATGCACACATCAATCATGGCAAAAATGACAAAAGAGCTAGTTATGTTAACAGACAGCAGACAACAACATGAAGCACTCTTGCAACGATGATTCAGGCATTAAGATGAGATTAAATGAATATGGTGCAATGGAATGAAATGAATTACTCGTCGAGATGAACAATTTGATATGCCACACGCCCAAAACGGAGCCAGGGATGCAGAGTTATGATGCGATGAACATGACATGATTATGCAAAATATCTCGGGACTTGGTGGAAGTTGGACGGGGTCGAACAGGACGAAGAGATCCGAGCGTGGGGGCGTGTGTTTGGATCGGGGACGGGTGGATCTCATCCACCCGCCCAGATCCGACGACGAGGAGGCCGGTGCCGGTGCTGGAGGCGCGGGCCTGCGGCGGCGGCGGATGGGCCCTGGCGGGCTCCGGATGGGCCCGGCGGGCGGCCGCGGTGGAGTCGGCGGTGAGGCGACGTGGCGGCGGGGATTCGCTGTGGGCGGCGGCTGGACGGAACGGACATGTCCGGTCCGATCCGGACGTGTCCGACGGCGGAGAGGGAGCGGGGCTAGGGTTTGGACTGCGGGAATTCGGGGGAGAGGACATATATATAAGTAGAGGGAGCTAGGAGACTCCAAATGAGGAGCGGTTTTCGCCCACGCGATCGTGATCGAACGACCGAGAGCATGGAGGGGTTTTGGACGGGTTTTGGGCCACTTTGGAAGGGGTGTTGGGCTGCAACACAAAAGAGGCCTTTGCGGTTACCCGGTTAACCGTTGGAGTATCAAACGACCTCCAAATGGCACGAAACTTGACAGGCGGTCTACCGGTGGTATACCAAGGCCGCTTGGCAAACCTCAGGCCATTCCGAGAATGGTTAACACCCGCTCACAACGAGAGACAGAAGGGGGACGCCGGGGAACATAGGAGTGCCGGATTGCAAAACGGACAACGGGGAAAATGCTCGGATGCATGAGACGAACACGAATGCGAAATGAGATGCACATGATGACATGATATGAAATGCAGATGATGACATGGCAAAGTGCAACACGCAAGCACATGACATGGCAACGACGGCGAATAACTGGCAAACACCTGGCGCATCGAATCCGGGGCGTTACAACACTCCTCCACTAACAAGAGATCTCGTCCCGAGATCTTAGGACCGAGACGGAAGGGAAAAAGGATGAGGAGAAACAAGAACTCAAGAGAAGAAGCAAGGAATCGAGAGCACTCGAGAGGAAGAGTGGAAGGACGAGAATGACGAGAATCGAAAGCTCACGGAATCAGATAGACTATAAAACCACTCCGGTTTGAACGAGATAAGAAACGAATAAGAATGAAATGGATTTAGGCAGAACTCTGACTGAACATGGAAGAATATAACACGAACTTCAGAGGATGGAATGATACTTGATGAAGACATGACACCAAACCTCCGGAAAGAATTGAAAGAGTTGAATGAAAAGAACGGATAAGAAAATGACAACTTGTGCCACGAATGAAACTGAAAGCATCTTTAGAAGGAAGGTTTAAACGGAGTTGTTGAGAAAATCAACAATGAAAAGAATAAGCTAGTTGTGGTCTTATAGGTAACATCTCAAGATATAAGGTGATAACCGGCCACAAACGGAAATGATTGGATAGCTTAGAGGAACGAAGAAATGCGAAACTCCACTTCAAAAGAATACGGAGAATTAATTGCACTTCGAGATGTGAGAAGGAAAGATACTTGAACTCCACCAACAAGAATCTTGATGAACTCTTTGGAGAATGAATTAAATCATGACGATCCACCATGAAGAACTCCGGTAACAAAAGGATGATGAGATAGAAATGAAGGATGAAAGAATAAGATGAGCCTTGAGATGATTTAGATGGAGGTTCCGACGAGATGGCCAAGTAAATTTGAACTCCGGAAAAGAAAAGATGAAGACACTTAGAACCAAGAGATTATTCATCATGAACAATCTCCGAAGAAAAGAATTAATCAAATTGACCACGATGAAATGAGAATAAGAATTATGTTATGCTTATCCTCCACCAATTAAATTGATGGGAAGCAATGGATTTGCATACTACTTATTCTTCTTGAAAAAGAATTGAGACGTGACATATCGCAAACTTGAGAAGGTCTTCATGAACCAGCGGTAGGATTGAAAACAACGAATGGATTAATATGATCATCAAAGAAAAGAATCTTGAATGAACACCGTAAGAATTTGGAAATGACTGATGAAAGAGAATGAATCACCGGGAAGAATTAGAAGAACCAATAAGCTCGAGGGTATTTAGATGCAAAAGAGCGAAGAGATCGCGAACTGATTGAAGAATACTTGAACGAAGCACCAGGATAATATTGAGGCGAACGAAAGGGCACAAATATAGAATAATTGAGAGAACGAAGCTGAAAACTTGGGACGAGGAAATCTTCTGAAATGGAGGCCTCTGGATAATCGGAACAGAAAAGCAACTCCTGAAATACTCCGGATGGATGAAAAGAATTGCACGACTGGAAACAATTATATAGGATAACATCGAGCTATCACCATGAATCTCCGGAAGAATGGACAAGATTTAGAACGAACTCTTCTTCGGTCTTCAAATGACGACGAGAAACACCACCAAAATTGTTAAGGCACTCCGGGGAAACGAAAAGCGAAGAGGTTGAGGCAACAATGAAATGATTTGAAAGAGATCTTGGAGAAGGCAAGTGACTGATGGGATCCATTCTTACATCACACTTTGAAAAGAATTAGAGAATAGCTCCGGGAAATTAGAAGAGTCAGGTAAGATCCTGGGAAAAGACCTGTGGGTTAGGGCCCACTAAAAGACCGTTGGAAAGGGATAGTTGAACCGATAGATGATGATGCACCGGAACAATTGAGATATTTGAATGAGGTGACAACCTCGAATTAATTCGAACACAGACGAATCTCTTGAGATGTCTTGCACACTCCGGAAGGATAAACTGGCGAGAGACGAACGAGCAAGGAAAACACTTGAGCCGAGAGAAAGAATATAATCACTACCGAAAAATGGAATTGAATCCACCGGAGAAGAAAGGGATGAAGAATGACGAACGAGACGAGAATTCACTGGTTGAAATGATTGAGGGAAGACTGAAGAGACTCCGTACAATGAAATTGATGGTCGAAATAGACTCAGACTCCGGGAAGAAGAGGGTGGGTGGGCGGGAAAACAAAGGCAACTTGGAAGGGGAACCGACGAATATCTTGAAGAGAAAACACCGGTTGAAATCATTGATGAAAGAAAGCAAAGACTTCACACGAGTAGGATGGATACTCGATTACGGACTCCGGCTCCGAGAAGAAAAGGGGTGGGCGGGTGGGAAAATAAAACACTGAGGATTGAACTCAAAGATGAAGAGGCTCGAGTCAACTTGACGTGAAATGCACCGGATGAAAAGAGCTGACAACCAACGATCGAAAAACCAACTACGTGATCCTAAAGAAAAATTTGAAGGGGAAGAGGAGTAGTTGAAAACATCTACGTCAAGATTCCTCACCAGAGCGACGAAGGGGCCGAGGAGTAAAAAGAATTCCTACTCTCCGATATAACTAAACTCAGAAAACAGTCTTCTTCTAGACTCAACAACGGCCGAACTACACGATCAATCAAGGGGGCTCCTAGGGTCGGTCGAGGCTCTGATACCAACTTGTCACGCCCAATATGCGATACTATCCTAAAGAGACTCGAAGGTCCCACCAAGGATAGAACCGCATATTGAAAAGCTTTTGCAAGGTGGATATCATTACATCAACATTACATAATAGTGGGGATACATCCAATACATACAAAGTCACATGAATACAACAATACAACATAAAAGAACAACATCCGACTACGGATGTAACATAAACAGGAACTCAAACAACATCCACCCTGCTAGCCCAGGCTACCGACCTGGAACCTATCCCCTGATCGAAGAAGCAGAAGACGAACTCCAAAACAAGCAAACATCGCTCTCGTGTCATGATCATCGCAACCTGTACCTGCAACTGGTGTTGTAGTAATCTGTGAGCCACGAGGACTCAGCAATCCCATTACCATGGGTATCAAGACTAGCAAAACTTAATGGGAAAGGAAGGGGTAAGGTGGTGAGGTTGCAGCAGCGACTAAGCATATATGGTGGCTAACATACGCAAAAGAGAGCGAGAAGAGAAACAAAGGAACGCTCGTCAACTAGTAATGATCAAGAAGTGATCCTGAACTCCTACTTACGTCAGACATAACACAGAAACCGTGTTCTCCTCTCGATCAACCCTGAAAAGAGACACTCACGGTTACGCACACGGTTGGTGTATTTTAGAAGAGTTTACTTCAAGTTTACTACAACCGGACATTAACAAATACCCGTCTGCCACATAACCGCGGGCACGGCTTTCGAAAGTTCAATCCCTGCAGGGATCTCCCAACTTAGCCCGTGATAAGCTCTCGCGATCAACGAAGGATATTCCTTCTCCCCGGGAAGACCCGATCAGTCTCGGAATCCCGGCTACAAGACATTTCAATAGTAATAAAACAAGACCAGCAAGACTGCCCGATGCGCCGACAATCCCGATAGGAGCTGCACATATCTCGTTCTCAGGGCAACACCGGATGAACACTACTTACGGCAACCGACGATACCCCAAGTTGCCTAGGGGCGGCACCGCAAGTGGCTCTGGTTTGGACCAACACTTAGACAAGCATTGGCCCGGGGGGCTGAATAAAGATGACCCTTGGGTTAATTACTCCCAAGGGAAAATAGGTGGTGGTGAGGCAAATGGTAAAACCAAGGTTGGGCCTTGCTGGAGGAGTCTTATTCAAAGCGAACTGTTAAGGGGGTCCCATAAATCACCCAACCACGTTAGGGACGCAAAATCCGGGAACATAATACCGATATGACGGAAACTAGGGCGGCAAGAGTGGAACAAAACACCAAGCATAAGGCCGAGCCTTCCACCCTTTACAAAGTACATAGATGCATTAATAATATAAGAGATATTGTGATATCCCAACATAAACATAAACATAATCCAACATGGAGCAATCTTCATCTTCACCTGCAACTAGCAACGCTATAAGAGGGGCTGAGCAAAAGCGGTAACATGGCCAAACAACGGTTTGCTAGGAAGGGTGACAAAGGTTAGAGGTTCATGGCAATTTGGGAGGCTTGAGCAGCAAGTGATAGGTAGCGCAGCATAGCGAAAGAACGAAGCAACTAGCATAGCAATGATAGTAATGAGATCCAAGGTGACGGTCATCTTGCCTGAAATCCAGCAAGGAAGAAGAACGAGTCCATGAAGAAGGCGAGCGGATGAAGCCGAACCAAGCGTGAGCGAGCGATCCTCACGATCATAGCAAACAGGAACTAAAAAGAAGAAGCACACAACATAGTAAACACACCACACATGAACAAGGCATGATGCAAAAACAAGCATGACGCATGACAAGACTACATGAAGTTACTCATGGCAAGAGATGATGCATACAAGAGCAACACATCAAGGCAAGTTTAAATGAGTCCGGGAACAACATAGAACAATTCCGGTAAGTCCTCATATGCAAATTTCGAAATTGGTCCAGATCTGAATAAACCTTATGTTCAAGTTGTTAAACAGCAAGTTAAGATGCACCAAGATGATCTACACGAAAATCCAGTCAAGTTACATATAAAGTTCATTAGATTCGGAGCTACGGCCTAGAAGATATGAGCAAAACAAGTTAAATATGGCATTGATGCAACATGCATACAAGCATCAAGCAAACACCTCAAAACAAGGATGAAAAATTATAGTATGAAACTACATGCAATTCTAAGCAAGTTTCATATAGAGCACACTCAAAACGGAGCAACGGTTCAACACATACACACTATACAAGTCATGACAACAATCTGTCCAAAACAGCAACTAGGCATATTGCAAGCATCAAAACACTATGCTACAGCATCTCAACGTGAAAACAAAAGGCATGGGCATCAAGTAAAGGTAAAACATGACAAAACATGAACACTGAGCTATCTCCAGAAATGACTAGAACATGCTCAAAAGGACATGGCAAGATTGCAAATAATAACAGTTTACAGACTTGGCAGAAATAACATCAGGTTAAAATGTTTAGAGCTATCAAACAACATGTTACAGGAACTTATCATGGTAAACAAAGGCATGGAATGAACCTACTAAATGGATAGATCAAAAGTCCCTTACTGACCATGAGCCAAAAAGGATCAGAAGATATGATGGCACCCATGTAAACATAGCAAGTTATATTACAGATTTAAACATGGCAGGAACAACGATAAGTAGGCATGTTGATGAGCTTGTACCACTCACCACAGATCAATAAATGGCATGAAAAGTTACCCAACAGTAAGAAGACATGTTTGTGAAGCTAAGCATGTCAAGAGCAAGTTCATAGGGTGCATGGAACACTAGCAACAATCATGACAACAACTGAACTTTATGTTAACAGACTGACAGCAACATTATTAAGCAAATTTAGAGCAAGACTAAAACAAGATACAATAGGCTATAAATGCAACCAGGGGCATGAATGGCTAGCGACTAACCATATGTTCAAAACATCCTTACTGAAGTATCTCAAAATATGCATGTATCTCTCTGTAGCATCAAGTTTACATGGCATCAAAATAACAGCAGAACAGGGACTAAAACAGCAACATCACGATGCCTAGTTTGCATGCTTGTGCTAGTCACCACATTGATCAAAAAAATACATGGCATACACCCCTGTAAATATGGCATGGCATAGATCAAAACATATGTAGACATCTACCTCATAGGATGCATACATCAATCATGGCAAAAATGACAAAAGAGCTAGTTCTGTTAACAGACAGCAGACAACATCATGAAGCACTCTTGCAACAATGATTCAGGTATCAAGATGAGCTCAAATTAATATGCCTCAATGGAATGAAATGAATTACTCGTCGAGGCGAACAATTTGATATGCTACACGCCCAAAACGGAGACACGGATGCAGAGTTATGATGCGATGAACATGACATGATTATGCAAAATATCTCGGGACTTAGTGGAATTTTACCCTCCGAAAAGTTGGACGGGGTTGAACGGGACGAAGAGATCCGGGCGCGGGGGCGTGTGTTTGGATCGGGGACGGGTGGATCTCATCCACCCTCCCAGATCCGACGACGAGGAGGCAGTCGGGCCGAGGGCTGGGCCTTGAACTGCTGGCGGCGGATGGGCCAGCGGGCGGCGCGGTGGAGTCGTGGCGAGGCGGCGTGGCGGCGGGGGATTCGCTGAGGGCGGCGGCTGGACGGAACAGACATGTCCGGTCCGATCCGGACGTGTCCGGCGGCGGAGAGGGAGCGGGGCTAGGGTTTGGACTGCGGGAATTCGGGGGAGAGGACATATATATAGGTAGAGGGAGCTAGGAGACTCCAAATGAGGAGCGGTTTTCACCCACGCGATCGTGATCGAACGACCGAGAGCATGGAGGGGTTTTGGATGGGTTTTGGGCCACTTTGGAAGGGGTGTTGGGCTGCAACACAAAAGAGGCCTTTGTGGTTACCCGGTTAACCGTTGGAGTATCAAACGACCTCCAAATGGCACGAAACTTGACAGGCGGTCTACCGGTGGTATACCAAGGCCGCTTGGCAAACCTCAGGCCATTCCGAGAATGTTTAACACCCGCTCACAACGAGATCTGAAGGGGACGCATGGGGAACATAGGAGTGCCGGATTGCAAAACGGACAACGGGGAAAATGCTCGGATGCATGAGACGAACACGAATGCGAAATGAGATGCACATGATGACATGATATGAAATGCAGATGATGACATGGCAAAGTGCAACACGCAAGCACATGGCATGGCAACGACGGCGAATAACTGGCAAACACCTGGCGCATCGAATCCGGGGCATTACACCCTAGTACATAAGCATCTACAAGTCCTTACTAATTAGTTGAACCCTAGCTAGCTACTTAAGCACCCATTGATGAACCCTAGGAACTATACAACTACTTAAGCATATATTGGGTGAGGAACAACTATATTAGTACTTAAGCAACTATATATACAACCCTATAATATATTTAGTTAACTACTTAAGCATATACAAGTTTGTCCTAAAAATAATATTTAGTTAAGTACTTAAGCATATACAAATTTTTCCTAAAAATCCAGTTAACTACTAATTTCATTCATTTAACTTCACCTAATTAACCTAGTAAAACCCTACTTCGCTAACTAAAAAACATCTAATTAACATCTACTAGTACCACTACTGCCCTAACCTAATTAACCTAAGTTAATTCCTAGGGTCCTGTTATATGCTGCTGCTCTACTGCCCTAACCTTATTAACCTAAGTTAATATAATTAACATCTACTAGTACCACTACTACTAATTCCTAGGGTTCATAACTAAATTCTCCTAAGTTAATTAACCTAGAGAGGAGGGGTGGGGCTTACAGAGAGGAGGAGTTGAGGGTGGTTCGGGGAGTTCTTGAGGGGGAGGAGGCGCGGCGAGGCGGACGAGGTGGCTCCGGGCGCTGGGCTCGGTGGCGGCGATGGCGTGTGTTCAGTGTGCAACAGAGGCAGGGCAACGAGGGAGCAAGGGCAGCGAGGAGCAGACGAGGGTGGCTCCGGGGTCCCCCGGCTCGGGCGTAGGGTGATCGACAGCGGTGACAGATCGAGTGGGTGAGAAGGGGAAAGGGGGAAAAATTACTTAGCAAAATTTTGAGCCCGCATATGGTTAAGTCAAACAAGCAGTAGCGCTAGTAGGGAAAACGCGCTATAGCTAAGTTAGCTATAACGCTTTCCACCAAAACGTGCTACTGCTGCAGGAAGTAGCTATTTATTTTACTTTTTCTTTTCCTTTTATCTAAGGAACTTAGCTATAGCGCGTGACTGAAAAAGCGCTACTGCTAACGTAGCTATAGCGCTTTGTGAGAACAAGCACTACTGCTATGCCTTTCTCCTCTATTTTTCTTTTTCTTTTTTTTCTTTCTTTCATTTCTCCTTTTCCTATTTCTTTCATTTTCATTTACTTTTCTATTTATTTTTCTACTTATTTTCTTTTTCTTAGCAGTAGCGCTCTACCACAGAAACGCGCTGCTACAACGCACTTAGCAATAATGTGTTTTCCACAGTCTCGCTACTACAACTCCTAGCGTACCGACAACAGTATGGGAATTATAATAGTTGCACTTTTTTGGGCAGACGTGTTACTGCTACAACTATAGTTGTAGCGTGCTTTTCTGACAAGTGCTACTACTAAGTAGTAGTAGCGCTTAGTTCTGTCCAGCGGTACTGCTATACCTCTATGTATAAGGTTCTCCCTAGTAGTGGAATGGGTCGCACGGATCTTCCCCAACATGCGGTTGGATAAACATACTGTATGAATGGAAATTATGTGTCAGTGGTAGGATGGCTGAGTTTGGTTTGATTACATGCAGTAGCACATGTGTGAGGGTGCATTCCCTTGGTTGGGTTTGTGGCGTGCAAGCGCGACTGTGTGAGGGTGCAGTGCGACCACGACAGCCGTGCGGAAGTGCACCCCCTTTTCATTTTGAAAAACTTTAGGAAAGCTTGGCAAAAATTTGTGGAGAAGTATGGCAATGCAAGGCCTACACCCAAATATGATACAAGTATGTACTCCCTCCATTTCTTTTTAGTCTGCATATAAGATTTGGTCAAAGTCAAACTTTGTCAACTTTGTCTAAGTTTATAGAAAAAATATCAAGATTCACAATATGAAATCAATATTGTTAGAAAGGCGGGGTTTTCCTTCACGGGATTGATCGATACAAATCCTCGTTCAATGTGTCAATTAATGCATATTTTTTATCCAACAACGAAAGAGTTAACCAGCTCACCCCTCATTGCTTGATTAATGTAGCGCCATGAAAAGCAATCTTCTCACTTTCGCATGCATGCAAGGGTATATTAATGTCCTTGGTTGCTAGTACGAGGCAAACCCCATCAATTTTGCCTCGATTAGTGTTAATGGCCTTCTTCAAATTGTAATTTTGATACTGGCCTTGTATAAAAAACGGAGGTAGTAACTATTTGACTTCCTTCCCCATTGCGCTGACGTCGATGATATCTTGAACGTTGTGGCTTTGGCAAAGTGCATTGGACGGAGCACACCATTGTGGGGAGACCACGGTAAGTCGTTCGCAAGTGCCGCCTGCAAGCCGGGACAACCGCCTTCTTTGCATCCAGGAAGTCTGTTGAACCAAAGGAGGCGTAAATGTTCTAGTACTACACAATAACATAGGAGATGATGATGATGATGGAGAACCGGAGTCAGCGAAGATTGAAATGATGGTTGATTTGTCCCTGCTTTCCGATTTGACGCCTCACTGCTTTGTGATTTGTGATAGAAGGGACAGGGAAGTAGACTCTATGCTCTATACTATACATGCGCCCAAGCACGGGAGAAAGAGGAGAGAGGTTGCATTTTTATATTCGTTCAATCAATCAATTAGGGAGCTTCGGTTCTATCTTTGTGTCTTTGGCAGCACCCTCCACAATGGTTCCCATCGATGCCAAAAGCTATTTTCACATTTGGCTACACATTGTGGATGCCCTTAACCGTACCACTTGGTTTTGCTCATGTGTGCTATCTATACAAATCTCAGTTATATTGATATAAAAAATTATAGTATCAAGATTAGTAAAAAGGAGGTGATTTTGCCGCGCGGAAGGCGGGAGAGGTTTCTTATTTTTAGAGGACGTTGGCCTGGAGTTTTTCTAACATGCGGTCCCACGTATCAGTGCTTTACCAAGCCGATCCGCGTCCCACATGAGGCAGAACAATGGTAGAATCAACACGTGGTTAACTTGAAGAAGATGAGGGAGAAGCGGATTCAGCAATGAGTGAAATGATGGTTGCTTCGTCCCTCGAATTTCTTTTTTTTTGCATCACTTCGTCCCTCCAACTTAACTGCGGGGAAGGTGAAGCTTGGTGATTTGACGCCTCATTGCTCATTACTACGCCGGCGCCATGACTGAGGTGCTTCACCCTGCTGCTCTGCACTATTATTTTAGTATGGCAAGTGGACCTAGTTGCTTTATGTCCCACATGTAGGCAAAAGGGACTAGACCATTTATGAAAGTGAATGCTCCACTCTTAAGACGGAGGAGTACACGCCACGACAGCCCTGTGAATTGTTACTTGTACTTTAGTACTACTATAGTTTTGATGTTTCACACGATCCATCGATACAAACCCGATTAAACAGGCAAGGGCGGGATTTTTCCCACGCGGTAGATGATACTAACCATACATTTCAAAGGAAATTTTAATGTATGCAAACTGAATAATTAATTAACAATATGAGATCTAGTAAAAGTAAAACACATATGATTTATTGTGTTAGAGTGTAGTAGTAGTTCTGTATTGCATAGTTGTTAGATGTAACATGCGAGAACGTGTAGAGATGCAGTTTTGGAGGGCCTACAGAGACAAATTTGGCATAAAGTGGATTCAAATATTTGCATTCATCTTCATAGCATTTGTAATTCATATCTACAGTTTGTACAGTAGACATGAATGCTTGTTCTCTCTTACGAAATCAGTACAACAATAATGGGTGACGTGCGCCAATGAAGCACTGGCACGTTGGCCTACTCAGATCCATAGAGAGAGCAAGAGAAGAGATAAATACACTAGCGGTGAGTGTACTTCAAGCGACAAGTGTAATACAGTCAGCAGAAATCAGAGTACGCTCATTACGGTCACTATATATGTTTTGCGGTGATTATACGGTCACTTTCTCACCGTTCAGAATCAGATTGCATTCCGTTGACCGGCTAAATAGTCTGTGTGGCACTATGTTGACTGGTTAAATTGACCATGTTCCTTGTGCGTCTGACCTATCAGTTCGCACAGGAAAAAGGTAAGATAAACACAAATTTACGCGAGGCGACAAGACTACAACCCATGTGCGGGAACCACCTGGTTGTGTTTGTGTCTGTCAGGGCCTATTGTGTGCGCATGCACGTGTAGGTTGAGCACTTGAGCGTGAGTGTGTGTGTTGGTCGTGTGGTGTGTGCATGCATGCGTGCGTGCGTGGCTACGTGTGTACGTGTGAGTGTTGTGTGCGTGTGTGGCTGCATGTGTACGTGTGAGTGTTGCGTGCATGCAGTTCGTGTGCATGCATGCATGTGTGTATAATCACCACACCAACTCATGTCTGTTAAAACAGACGGCTCAGCATACCAATACAAGACCACCGTCCAATATATTTTTATCGTTTGTTTTCATTCTTATACACGCTGACAGGTGGACCCAATGGTAGTGAGATAATGTGATGCAACACTAGAGGTGCCACATGGAGCATTTAACTTGTCAACTAGGCATGTCTTGAGCAAATACAGAGCTGTTCGGTGAGCCCATTACTGTATAATAACCACAAAACATAAATGGTGCCCGTAATGAGTGGATTCTGAAGTCCAATGTATGTATCGTGCTTTCGCTTCAAATACAATGATCGTCATTGTATATATCGTGAGAGAAAGATGAAACATGTGTGAATGTGCTGGGGGTGTACTTTTAGAGGACCTGGAGATAGTTTGTGTGCATACGTGAAGGGGGCGTAGAGGGGGTGTATGCGATGGAGAGAGAGAGAGGTGCTCTTCGTTTCTCATTATTGTGACTAACTCTATTTATAATACAAAAAAATATAAGAATTTACAGTGCAGAATAAATATCATTGGGTGCACCATGCAATGCAAATTAACGTTCATACTCCTCCATATAACTTTGTGATGTTGTATATATGTATAAATTCCAAAATAAATTTTTGGCCCCATTTTGTGTCATTTTATTCAAAAGGAATGTTGTATGCGAAATAAACATGAAAAGAGGGCTTTTTAGATCAATGGGGTACGTGATGTAACATGTGTGAATGTGTAGTTGATGTATTTGGCGGGGCCTAGAGAGGGTATGTGTACGTATTACATATTCGAGAGAGGCATGGATAGAGGGGCCGACCGAGGGGGGGGGGCAACGTCGGAGAGATAGCACGAGAAATGAGAGAGGTCTAGAGAGAGACAAATAGGATGTCAAGGTGAGAGATGCCCTTGAGTGTGTATATGCAAGGGGGGAGGGGATGGAGGCATGAGGAGAAAATATTTTATGTGGTGTCTGTGTTGGTATGTGTGGGTGTGAGAAGATAACGAGACCTATGGGCATAGGTTGTGTCACCGCGTGAGGTCCGATGGGCCGAGGTCAGGCCCTTGGTTCAGTTCTGTCCTGCGCCACATTGTTCGGCCCGTGACGCATTCAGGGAGACCCATGAAGGACTAGTTGTAGAAGACAAAGATACCAGAGTCGTGAAGGACTCTGTGTCCATTGACAAAGCCGGTTAGGATTTTTAACCCTATGTCCTCGGACTAAGGTAACCCCTTATATATGATATTACCATTCATCCACCCTAACTTTAAGGGGCATCATACAGAATGCTCTGCTGGAATCATACTTGTCAATTAGTAAGAGAGGTGGAGACAATGCAGGCGAGACAGACGTAAAGATAATCTGTGTGCAGGAGACACGTAGGCAGGTCTATGTATAGAGAAAGGGTCGATGGGGATTGTGCATGCATATGCGTGTGAGCGGAAGTGTTCTTGTGATAAAGGTTAGTGAAAACATTCATAAATGGTTGCGAGAGGGAGGGAGGGTGATATCAAGAGCATGTTTGCGAGAAAGACACCTTGGGAGAGAGTGTGTGAGCATGTGTGAGAGACCACCGATGGATATACACCGTGTGCGCGTATATGTGAGAGAGAAATTTAGCGCGTGTGTGAGGAGGGGCCTATGGAGAGTGAAACTACACGTAAAAGACTGATGTACACATTGGTTAAAAATATAAATTGTATCCAAATATTAGGATGGGATCATGATATTTGCAATTCGTGCAAGGAATGGTCATTGATCCATCAGAAATCTATATTTTCTCGAATTTGAGCATTCCTATGTTATTATTCGACATAATTGATTAATAGAGTCAGTATTTTGAACTCCAGACAATGCATCGCTTTAGCAATTTGAATATAAACGTGAGAATAGTTCATGTTGTGTGTCTAAAGCACATTATACATACAAAAGTTACACAACGAACATTATAAATAGCTAGCTATGAACTAGCATACATTTGAATTCAACTTAAGGTGGCTTAAAAAAATCGAATTCAACATGAAGTCCATTCAATTATTTGAATTCAAGATCATGTCATTTGTAAATCATACCTAAATTATGGGGGCACCAATCTTTGCTCTGCTTTTTTACATAATAGCATATATAGTCGTGTACAAAATAGATTCAAATTTACCTCCTCCGTTCAAAAATAATCGTAGTTATAGGATTTTCAAGTGTAAAAATTTCAAAAAGAAGCGCATAATTTAATGAGGTTTTAAAACATACAAGGTCAAATTTAACATTGTCTATTTAGGTGAATTCTCAAAGTTCAAGAGTACTCTAAACCTGAATGCTTCTGTTTCAAAATTTCGAATGAAGCGCCAAAAGAGCCTCTACTCGCACGAAACCACGTGAGACCAACGTTTGGTAGAAGGAAATTACTTTTCTAACTCCGACCCGTGAAGCCTACCAACTCGCCGTCTATAGGTCTAAAACGGGGTAGGTTTGTAACTTCATCTATACGCCACGCAATTGCCTCTGAAAAACAGTCATACACTATGGCCACCTAAACACACATCCGCTCGGCCGAAATCGCACCCGCCTAGTATTTGGGACACCTGGGATTACCGTCCTACCCCTGACCCGCAGTAGGTCCAAAAATTAAGAGGAGGGCAAAGTTTGTACTTTCCCCAAATTTCAAACAAGCACGTCCCATTTGTTCAAAACAAAAACAAAAACAAGCACGTCCCAGACTGAAACATAGTTCCCCATTAGCTCCCCCCGCCCCTCTCATCCGGTTCCCCATTCATACTCCATGGGTGCCAAAACTCACCAGCTGCGAAACCCCGGCGTCCTCCGCCCGCCATCACATCCCACCCATCAACCTCCGCCCTCCTCCATCACGCTGGCGCCTATACCCCGACATCGTCGTCCACCGCAACCCCAATCGCAACGCCCTCCATGGCTAGTAGTTGAAGCCGAGGCCGAGCTGCCTCAAGGACGCCAACGTGCGCGGTACCGGAGCAAGTTCAACCACGCCGTCCTATGCCTCACTGCTACCGCTCCAACATCGCCACCGTCCACTGCACTGGACTTGTTCCCGCTACGCCGTCCTTCGCCGCCTCAGATCTGCTGCCCCTCCGCCGACAGACGGCCACTGCAACACAGTCAACAATTTGGCCATGGGTTCGTCCAAGGCTCCACCCTCCTCCAAAACATAGGTTCCCCCAGTAAAAAGAAGAACATCACCGTGATATTAGGAGGACACAACACTGGCAACCGGAACTAGTACTCCTCTTCCCTTATTCATGCAAACTTACGTGTCTGCTTGCACGGTATTCATCCCACAGGAGACACTAGTTGACCTCTTCTTCCTACACCTTCTTCCTAATACTAGATGTTCCTAGTAACTCGCGATGCACAAGGTTTCTCTTGATATACTATTTCACCTTAGCTAGAGGTCCGACGCCCCCTGGATTCCAATTCCTTGTCAGTTGATTCCCAATTAAAGGAAGCATTTCCCAGTGTAACAGGCGCTAGTCCGCCTATTATGTCGGGGAAGCAGCACCTCAGTGTTTATCTTAGGGGTGTGTGGGGCCTAGGAGCTGCTGGCGCCCGATCTGGAGGTCGGCCGGGTTTAAAGAGATGGCCAGGGGGCACTGCCAATCATGGCGGTGGTGTGAGGTCAAGGGAAGGGCGGGGCGACGGAGACAGTGGTCTGGGCTGGTGGTCGCTTGCGGTTCGAGAAAGATCATCAAAAGTGACTGGCAAGAGGTAGACAAAGGCCATCTGCCCGTTCCTTGTAGATCGGACGGTTCATAAAAAAATCTACTGACCTACTTATTTTCAGTCAACTATTATTTTGATAGGACCATATGTGGTGGTGTGCTGGAGGAGTACCTGCATTTCCCAATCATCCCTGTGCTCATATATTACAAAATCGTATGGAGTAGAATCTAATTTTGTTTGCCATGCAATGTTGTAGAGCTATCATATGTCTCCTGTCAGTTATTTTTCAGCCACCTGCTATCTGCTACTTTTACAGTGCACTAGTTCTGCACACACTTAACCCATACTATCACTATTGTTTTTTATGCATGGGTATTTCAGCCTCTGCCAACCGGTTGATAGAAGCACGAAATAAAAGAGAGAAGTTGCTCCAGCTTTCTTCGTGCTTAGGCAAGACACGTGTGGATGCTATAAAGGGTGCAGTGTCAGCAGATGGAGACGGTAAACGTAGCTCTGGAGTTGATGATCTCGCTCGCCATGAACCACCATCCCAGGTGCTTGCTTTAACTTCGTGGTGTCATATGTGGTTGCATGTTGCATATGGTGTATAGCTTGTAAGTCGGCCTTTATTAAGATAAGGAAAGATATTTTTTTTACATGAACCACCATCCTGGGAGCACCAGAAGATAAATAGCTAGTCAGGGCACTGGACGAGCCAGTGACAAGCCCAGCACAGACAGGCATCCCTGCAAGCCAACTAAAAATCATGATGGTGGCGAAGCAGACTGCCTCCCACTAGGATCTCAGGTCCTCGATGATCATGCTCACCACTCCAGCCGGATGTCTAGCCTTTATTGCTTCCAATTTGGTTAAATTTCATCTGCTTAGCTTACACATTATACCTTTGAATATGACATGCCTTCCCGTTTTTGGTACATACTAGTACATCTATCTATTAACAATGTTCTTACATCAAATTAATGTTCTTGTGTATCCCTCATCAATCGCTTATGATGAGACAGTCAAGCCCGCGGATTACTGTGATAAAAGATGCTCTTTTAAAGAATGAAGTGTCAGCCTCCTCACATGATTCTCAAGAAACATCAAGGTTAGATGAAGATAGTGAACGTAGCTCTATAGTTGATGACCGCATTTCCCCTACATCACCATCGCAGGTGCTTGCTCTAACTTGGCAGTGTGATATGTGGTTGCATGTTGCATATGGTGTCTAGATTGTAATTCTTCCAATCTGGTTAAATTTCATGTGCTATTCTTCTTAGTTTATACATCATACATGTTAATGTGACACGCCTTCCTATTTTTAGTACATAGGACATCTGTCTATTAAGCATGTCCTTACATAAAACTACTATTTTTTTGTATCCCGCATTAATCAATATGACGAGACACCTTTAGTATATGCAGGGTGATATTGGTTGCATCTTTCATACGATTTATAGAAAGCGCTGCTTCTAATTTGTTGAAACGTCATTTATGATGGGACGCCTTTAACTTGGCAGGGTCATATTGCTTGCATCTTTCATGTGGTGTCTAGCTTGCATTGCTTCTTATTTGTTGAAATGGATTCTGCTTAGTTACACAAATAGTTGTGAATATGCCATGCTGTCCTGTTTTTCGTATATATTCCATCCTGGTATCATGTGTTTGCCTTAAATCAAAGTAGTGATTGTCAGTATCATGCATGAATGAGTTATTAAGAGTGAATTTTATTGCTTTTTCTTGTCAGTTTTACTTGACAATTCAAAATCAATAAAGCGGAAGGAAATTAGCAAGGCAGTGGACAGAGGTGCTCCTTCCACCCAACTGAACCGGAGGGCCTCTATAGATTCTACTCCGCCACCCCCAAGAAGGTTTGCAAGACAACACATGCGTAGACACTCAACGCAACTATGTTGATGATGAGCACGTCTCCGCTAGTCCACCATCACAGGTGCTCCCTCTAACTTAGCACTGTCATATGTGGTTGCATGTTATGTATGATGTCTAGCATGTATTGCTTCTAATTTTGTTGAATTCCATCTGCTTACTTTACACATTATACTTGTGAATAAGATACGTGTTCCTGTTTCTAGAACATACAATATCTATCTATCACACATGTTCTTACATCAAAGTACTACTGTTGTGTAACGTGAAACGATCACTTATCATAACACACGTTTAACTTGGGACTGTGATATAGGTTACATATCGCATTCTTTTCTAGCTTGTACTACTTCTAATTTGTGGAAATGGCACGTATGACGAGACAGTTTTAACTTGGTAGAGTGATATTCGTTGCATCTTTCATATGGTGTCTAGCTTTCATTGCTTCTAATTTGTTGAAATGCCTTCTACTTGTTTACACATCATAGCTGTGAATATGAAAAGCAAATTTTTATTCATTTTTCTTGTGGGTTTGACTTGACAAGGAAATAAAATTAAGAAACACGAAGGAAAAAATTAAGGCAGGGACTGATGGTGGTCTTACGGCGAAACCGGCATCCTAGCTGCTTTCTCTAGCTTGGCAGTGTGATATTTGTTGGGGAACGTAGCAGAAATTCAAAATTTTCCTACGTGTCACCAAGATCTATCTATGGAGAAACCAGCAACGAGGGGAAGGAGAGTGCATCTACATACCCTTGTAGATCGCTAAGCGGAAGCGTTCAAGAGAACGGGGTTGAAGGAGTCGTACTCGTCGTGATCCAAATCACCGGAGATCCTGGTGCCGAACGGACGGCACCTCCGCGTTCAACACACGTACAGCCCGGTGACGTCTCCCATGCCTTGATCCAGCACGGAGAGAGGGAGAGGTTGGGGAAGACTCCATCCAGCAGCAGCACGACGGCCTGGTGGTGATGGAGGAGCGTGGTAGTCCAGCAGGGCTTCGCCAAGCACCGCGAGATATGAGGAGAAAGAGAGGTAGGGCTGCGCCAACAGGGAGAGGCTCTCGTGTATTGGGCAGCCCCAAAACCCCCACTATTTATAGGAGGAGGGGAGGTGGCTGCGCCCCCATCTAGGGTTCCCACCCAAGGGGTGCGGCAGCCCTAGATGGGGCTTGACGGGGGCGGCCAAGAGGGGGAGAGAGGGGGCGCCCCCTAGGGTGGGCCTTTAGGCCCATCTGCGCCTAGGGTTTCCCCTCTCCCCACCTAGCTGCGCCTTGGGCCTTGTGGGGGGGCGCACCAGCCCACCTGGGGCTGGTCCCCTCCCACACTTATCCCATGCAGCCCTCCGCGGATGGTGGCCCCACTTGGTGGACCCCCGGGACCCTCCCGGTGGTCCCGGTACGTTACCGATAAAACCCGAAACTTTTCCGGTGACCAAAACCTCACTTCCTATATATTATTCTTTACCTCCGGACCATTCCGGAACTCCTCATGACGTCCGGGATCTCATGCGGGACTCCGAACAACATTCGGTAACCACATACAAACTCCCTTTATAACCCTAGCGTCATCGAACCTTAAGTGTGTAGACCCTACGGGTTCGGGAACCATGCAGACATGACCGAGACGTTCTGCGATCAATAACCAACAGCGGGATCTGGATACCCATGTTGGCTCCCACATGTTCCACGATGATCTCATCTGATGAACCACAATGTCAAGGACTCAATCGATCCCATATACAATTCCCTTTGTCTAGCGGTATTGTACTTGCCCGAGATTCGATCGTCGGTATCCTGATACCTTGTTCAATCTCGTTACCGGCAAGTCTCTTTACTCGTTCCGTACCACATCATCCCGTGATCAACCCCTTGGTCACATTGTGCAGATTATGATGATGTCCTACCGAGTGGGCCCATAGATACCTCTCCGTTTACACGGAGTGACAAATCCCAGTCTCGATTCGTGCCAACCCAACAGATACTTTCGGAGATACCTGTAATGAACCTTTATAGCTACCCAGTTACGTTGTGACGTTTGGTACACCCAAAGCATTCCTACGGTATCCGGGAGTTGCACAATCTCATGGTCTAAGGAAATGATACTTGACATTAGCAAAGCTTTAGCATACGAACTACGATCTTTTCGCTAGGCTTAGGATTGGGTCTTGTCCATCACATCATTCTCCTAATGATGTGATACCGTTATCAATGACATCCAATGTCCATGGTCAGGAAACCGTAACCATCTATTGATTAACGAGCTAGTCAACTAGAGGCTTACTAGGGACATGGTGTTGTCTATGTACCCACACATGTATCTGAGTTTCCTTTCAATAAAATTATAGCATGGATAATAAACGATTATCATGAACAAGGAAATATAATAATAACTAATTTATTATTGCCTCTAGGGCATATTTCCAACAGTCTCCCACTTGCACTAGAGTCAATAATCTAGTTCACATCGTCATGTGATTAACACTCACACGTCACATCGCCATGTGACAAACATCCAAAGAGTTTACTAGTGTCATTAAACTAGTTCACATCATCATGTGATTAAGACTCAATGAGTTCGGGGTTTGATCATGTTTTGCTTGTCGAGAGGTTTTAGTCAGCGGTGCGTAACATTCAGATCCGTATGTACTTCATAATTCTCTATGTCATATTGTAAACGCTGCATCCACGCTCCACTTGGAGCTATTCCAAATGGTTGCTCCACTATACGTATCCCGTTTGCTACTCAGAGTCACTCGGATAGGTGTTAATGCTTGCATCGACGTAACCCTTTACGCCGAACTCTTTATCACCTCCATAATCGAGAAACATGTCCTTATTTACTCCAAGGACAATTTTTGACCACTGTCCAATGATCCATTCTGGATCATTCTTGTACCCCTTGACTGACTCATGGCAAGGCACACTTCCGGTGCGGTACACAACATAGCATACTATAGAGCCTATGTCTAAGGCATAGGGGACGACCTTCGTCCTTTCTCTCTTTTCTGCCGTGGTCGAGCTTTAACTCTTAACTTCATACCTTACAACTCAGGTAAGAACTCCTTCTTTGACTGATCCATCTTGAACACCTTCAAGATTATGTCAAGGTATGTGCTCATTTTAAAGTACCATTAAGCGTTTTTGAGCTATCCTTATAGATCTTGATGCTCAATGTTCAAGTAGCTTAATCCAGGTTTTCTATTGAAAAACACCTTTCAAATAACCATGTATGCTTTCCAGAAATTCTACATCATTTCTGATCAACAATATGTCAACAACATATACTCATCAGAAATTCTATAGTGCTCCCACTCACTTCTTTGGAAATACAAGTTTCTCATAAACTTTGCATAAACACAAAATCTTTGATCATCTCATCAAAGCGCACATTCCAACTCCGAGATGCTTACTCCAGTCCTTAGAAGGATCGCTGGAGCCATCATACCTTTTAGCATCCTTAGGATCGACAAAAACTTTCTGATTGTATCACATACAACCTTTCCTTACGAAGACTGGTAAGGAAACTCGTTTTGACATCCATCTGCCAGATTTCATAAATGCATCTAATGCTAACATGATTCCGACGGACTTAAGCATCGCTACGGATGAGAAAATCTCATCGTAGTCAACTCCTTGAACTTGTGAAAAACTCTTCGCCACAAGTCGAGCTTCATAGACGGTGATATTACCGTCCACGTCTGTCTTCTTCTTAAAGATCCATTCATCTCAA
Organism: Aegilops longissima; assembly: GCA_021605205.1. NCBI lineage: Eukaryota > Viridiplantae > Streptophyta > Magnoliopsida > Poales > Poaceae > Aegilops > Aegilops longissima. The sequence continues at coordinate 281,924,418 of CM038677.1, forward strand.
TGGCTTGCCGAACATCGGGCAAGTCCACCAAAGTCCATGCTTTGTTTTGATACATGGATCCTATCTCGGATTTCATGGCTTCTAACCATTTGTCGGAATTTGGGCCCACCATTGCTTCTCCATAGCTCGTAGGTTCATTGTTGTCTAGCAACATGACCTTCAAAACAGGATTGCGTACCACTCTGAAGTAGTACGCATCCTTGTCACCCTACGAGGTACGTTAGTGACTTGATCCGAAACTTCATGATCACTATCATAAGCTTCTACTTCAATTGGTGTAGGTGCCACGGGAACAACTTCCTGTGCCCTGCTACACACTAGTTGAAGTGACTGTTCAATAACCTCATCAAGTCTCCACCATCCTCCCACTCAACTTTTCGAGAGAAACTTTTCCTCGAGAAAGGACCCGTTTCTAGAAACAATTACTTTTGCTTCCGGATCTGAGATAGGAGGTATACCCAACTGTTTTGGGTGTCCTATGAAGATGCATTTTATCCGCTTTGGGTTCGAGCTTATCACGATGAAACTTTTTCACACAAGCGTCGCAGCCCAAAACTTTAAGAAACGACAGCTTAGGTTTATCTAAACCATAGTTCTCACGGTGTCATCTCAACGGAATTACGTGGTGCCCTATTAAAGTGAGTGCGGTTGTCTCTAATGCCTAACCCATGAACTATAGTGGAAATTCGATAAGAGACATCATAGTACGCACCATATCCAATATGGTGCAACTATGATATTCGGACACACCATCACACTATGGTGTTCCAGGCGGTATTTATTGTGAAACAATTTCCACAATGTCTTAATTGCGTGCCAAAGCTCGTAACTCAGATACTCATCTGTATGATCATATCATAGACATTTTATCCTCTTGTCACGATGATCTTCAACTTCACTCTGAAATTACTTGAACCTTTCAATAATTCAGACTTGTGTTTCATCAAGTAAATATACTCAGTATCTACTCAAATCATCCGTGAAGTAAGAACATAACGATATTCATTGCATGCCTCAGCACTCATTGGACTGCACACATCAAAATGTGTTGCTTCCAACAAGTTGCTATCTTGTTCCATTTTATTGAAACCGAGGCTTTTCAGTCATCTTGCCTATGTGGTATGATTTGCATATCTCAAGTGATTCAAAATCAAGTGAATCCAAACGATCCATCTGCATGGAGTTTCTTCATGTGTATACACCAATAGACATGGTTTGCATGTCTCAAACTTTTCAAAACGAGTGAGTCTAAAGATCCATCAACATGGAGCTTCTTCATGCGTTTTATACCAATATGACTTACATGGCAGTGCCACAAGTAAGTGGTACTATCATTACTATCTTATATATTTTGGCATGAAAAATGTGTATCACTACGATCGAGATTCAATAAACCATTCTTTTAGGTGCAAGACCATTGAAGGTATTATTCAAATAAATAGAGTAACCATTATTCTCCTTAAATGAATAACCGTATTGCGATAGACATAATCCAATCATGTCTATGCTCAACGCAATCACCAAATGACAATCATTCTGGTTTAATACTAATCTTGATGGTAGAGGGAGCGTGCGATGTTTGATCACATCAAACATGGAAACACTTCCAACACATATCGTCAGCTCACCTTTAGCTAGTCTCCGTTTATTCGGTAGCCTTTTATTTCGAGTTACTAACGCTTAGCAACTGAATCGGTATCTAATACCCTGGTGCTACTAGGAGTACTAGTAAAGTACACATTAACATAATGTATATCCAATATACTTCTATCGACCTTGCCAGCCTTATCATCTACCAAGTATCTAGGGTAATTCTGCTCTAGTGACTGTTCCCCTTATCAAAGAAGCACTTAGTCTCGGGTTTGGGTTCAACCTTGGGTTTCTTCACTAGAGCAGCAGCTGATTTGCCGTTTCATGAAGTATCCTTTCTTGCCCTTGCCCTTCTTGAAACTAGTGGTTTCACCAACCATCAACAATTGACGCTCCTTCTTGATTTCTACTTTCGCGGTGTCAAACATCACGAATACCTCAAGGATCATCATATCTATCCCTGATATGTTATAGTTCATCACGAAGCTCTAGCAGCTTGTTGGCAATCACTTTGGAGAAACATCACTATCTCATCTGGAAGATCAACTCCCACTCGATTCAAGTGATTGTTGCACTCAGACAATCTGAGCACAAGCTCAACGATTGAGCTTTTCTCCCTGAGTTTGCAGGCTAAGAAAATCGTCGGAGGTCTTATACCTCTTGACGTGGGCACGAGCCTGAAATCCCAATTTCAGCCCTCGAAACATCTCATATGTTTATGACGCTTCAAAACTTCTTTGGTGCCTCTACTTAAACCATTTAACTGAACTATCACGTAGTTATCAAAACGTGTATGTCCGATGTTCGCAACATCCACAGACGACGTTTGGGGTTCAGCACACTAAGTGGTGCATTAAGGACATAAGCTTTTTTCCGTACACATAATGGCTACTGTCAACTTTCAACTATATTTTCTCTAGGAACATATCTAAACAGTGCAACTAAAGCGCGAGCTTACGACATAATCTGCAAAGATCTTTTGACTATGTTCAGGATAATTAAGTTCATCTTATGAACTCCCACTCAGATAGACATCCCTCTAGTCATCTAAGTGATTACATGATCCGAGTCAACTAGGCCGTGTCCGATCATCACGTGAGACGGACTAGTCATCATCGGTGAACATCTTCATGTTGAGCGTATCTACTATACGACTCATGCTCGACCTTTCGGTCTCTGTGTTCCGAGGCCATGTCTGTACATGCTAGGCTCGTCAAGTTAACCCTAAGTGTTTTGCATGTGTAAAACTGTCTTACACCGTTGTATGTGAGCGTAAGGATCTATCACACCCGATCATCACGTGGTGCTTCAAAGCGACGAACTTTAGCAACGGTGCACGATTAGGGAGAACACTTCTTGAAATTGTTGTAAGGATCATCTTTCTACCGTCGTTCTAAGTAAACAAGATGCATAAACATAATAAACATCACATGCAATTATATAGTAGTAACATGATATGGCCAATATCATATAGCTCCACTGATCTCCATCTTCGGGGCTCCATGATCATCATCGTCACCGGCATGACACCATGATCTCCATCATCATGATCTCCATCATCGTGTCTCCATGAAGTTGTCTCGCCAACTTATTACTTCTACTACTATGGCTACCGGTTAGCAATAAAGTAAAGTAATTACATGGCGTTGTTCAATGACACACAGGTCATACAATAAATAAAGACAACTCCTATGGCTCCTGCCGGTTGTCATACTCATCGACATGCAAGTCGTGATTCCTATTACAAGAACATGATCAATCTCATACATCACATATCATTAATCACATTCTTCTTGGCCATATCACATCACATAGCATACCCCGCAAAAACAAGTTAGGCGTCCTCTAATTGTTGTTTGCATGTTTTACGTGGCTGCTATGGGTTTCTAGCAAAACGTTTATTACCTCATAAAACCACAATGTGATATGCCAATTGCTATTTACCCTTCATAAGGACCCTTTTCATCGAATCCGTTCCGACTAAAGTGGGAGGCGGCACCGCTAGCCACCTTATGCACCAAGTGCATGTCGGTCGGTGGAACCTGTCTCACGTAAGTGTACGTGTAAGGTCGGTCCGGCCGCTTCATCCCACAATACCGTCGAAACAAGATTGGACTAGTAACGGTAAGCATATTGAACAAAATCAACGCCCACAACTACTTTGTGTTCTACTCGTGCAAAGAATCTACATAATAGACCTAGCTCATGATGCCCTTTGTTGGGGAGCGTGGCAGAAATTCAAAATTTTCCTCGTGTCACCAAGATCTATCTATGGAGAAACCAGCAACGAGGGAAGGAGAGTGCATCTACATACCCTTGTAGATCGCTAAGCGGAAGCGTTCAAGAGAACGGGGTTAAAGGAGTCGTACTGCCGTGATCCAAATCACCAGAGATCCTAGTGCGAGCGGACGGCACCTCCGCGTTCAACACACGTACAGCCGGTGGCGTCTCCCATGCCTTGATCCAGCAAGGAGAGAGGGAGAGGTTGGGGAAGACTCCATCCAGCAGCAGCACGACGGCGTGGTGGTGATGGAGGAGCGTGGTAGTCCAGCAGGGCTTCGCCAAGCACCGCGAGATATGAGGAGAAAGAGAGGTAGGGCTGCACCAAGAGGGAGAGGCTCTCGTGTATTGGGCAGCCCAAAAACCCCCACTATTTATAGGAGGAGGGGAGGTGGCTGCGCCCCCATCTAGGATTCCCACCCAAGGGGTGCGGCAGCCCTAGATGGGGCTTGAAGGGGGCGGCCAAGAGGGGGAGAGAGGGGGCGCCCCCTAGGGTGGGCCTTTAGGCCCATCTGCGCCTAGGGTTTCCCCTCTCCCCAGCTAGCTGCGCCTTGGGCCTTGTGGGGGGGCGCACCAGCCCACCCGGGCTGGTCCCTCCCACACTTAGCCCATGCAGCCCTCCATGGATGGTGGCCCCACTTGGTGGACCCAGGACCCTCCGGTGGTCCCGTGCGATACCGATAAAACCCAAACTTTTCCGGTGACCAAAACCTCACTTCCTATATATTATTCTTTACCTCCGGACCATTCCAGAACTCCTCGTGACGTCCGGGATCTCATCCGGACTCGAACAACATTCGTAACCACATTCAAACTTCCTTTATAACCCTAGCGTCATCGAACCTTAAGTGTAGACCCTACGGGTTCGGGAACCATGCGAACATGACCGAGGCGTTCTGCGGTCAATAACCAACAGCGGGATCTGGATACCCATGTTGGCTCCCACATGTTCCACGATGATCTCATCGGATGAACCACGATGTCAAGGACTCAATCGATCCGTATACAATTCCCTTTGTCTAGCGGTATTGTACTTGCCCGAGATTCGATCGTCGGTATCCCGATACCTTGTTCAATCTCGTTACCGGCAAGTCTCTTTACTCGTTCCGTAACACATCATCCGTGATCAACCCCTTGGTCACATTGTGCACATTATGATGATGTCCTACCGAGTGGGCCCAGAGATACCTCTCCGTTTACGGAGTGACAAATCCCGATCTCGATTCGTGCCAACCCAGCAGATACTTTCGGAGATACCTGTAATGAACCTTTATAGCCACCCGATTCGTTGTGACGTTTGGTACACCAAAGCATTCCTACGGTATCCGGAGTTGGACAATCTCATGGTCTAAGGAAATGATACTTCACATTAGAAAAGCTTTAGCATACGAACTACGATCTTTGTGCTAGGCTTAGGATTGGGTCTTGTCCATCACATCATTCTCCTAATGATGTGATCCCGTTATCAATGACATCCAATGTCCATGGCCAGGAAACCGTAACCATCTATTGATTAACGAGCTAGTCAACTAGAGGCTTACTAGGGACATGGTGTTGTCTATGTACCCACACATGTATCTGAGTTTCCTTTCAATAAAATTATAGCATGGATAATAAACGATTATCATGAACAAGGAAATATAATAATAACTAATTTATTATTGCCTCTAGGGCATATTTCCAACAATATTGTCTTGCATGTTGCATACAGTGTCTAGGTTGTATTGCTTGTAATTTGATTAAATTACTTGTTCTTAGTTTACACAAATAGTTGTGAATATGCCATGCCATCCTGTTTTTCAAACATATTCCATCCTCGTATCATGTGTTTGCCTTACATCGAGGTAGTGATTGTAGTATCATGCATGAATGAGTTCTGAAGAGTGAATTTTATTGTTTTTTCTTGTCGGTTTTACTTGACAATGTAAAATCAATAAAGCAGAAGGAAATTAGCAAGCCAGTGGGTAAAGGCGCTCCTTCCAAATGGAGGGTCTCTACACATTCTACTACGACATCCTGCCAACAATATTTGGAATACAACACATGCATAGACACTCAACGCAGCTGTGTTGGTGATGAGCACGTCTCCCCTTGTCCACAATCACAGGTACTCCCTCTAACATGGCACTTTTATATGTGGTTGCATGTTATTTATGATGTCTAGCTTGTATTGCTTCTAATTTTGTTGAATTCCATCTGCTTACTTTACACATTATACTTGGCAATAAGACACGTGTTCCTGTTTGTAGAACATACAATACATGTCTATCACACCTTGTTCTTACATCAAAGTACTACTGTTGTGTAACCTGCAACAATCACTTTTCACAAGACACGTTTAACTTGGGAGTCTGATATAGTTTACATCTCGCATTATTTTCTAGCTTGTACTACTAATTTGTTGAAATGGCACTAATGACGAGACAATTTTCACTTGGTAGAGTGATATTCGTTGTGTCTTACATATGGTGTCTAGCTTTCAATTCTTCTAGTTTGTTGAAATGCCTTCTGCTTAGTTTACACATCATAGTTCTGAATATGCAATGGCACTAATGAAGAGAGACCTTTAACTTGGTAGTGTGGTGTTATTTGCATTTTGCATATGATTTATTTCTTGTACTGCTTCACATTTGTTTAAATTCCAGTTATGACGAGACATTGTTAACTTGGCAGAGCGATATTTGTAGCATCTTTCATATGGTGTCTCCCTTCCATTGAATTGCTTCTAATTTATTGAAATGCCTTCTTCTTAGTTCGCACATCATAGTTCTGATTATCTCATGCCATCCTGTTTTTTGTACATATTACATCCTGCTATCATGCGGTTGTCTAACATCAAAGTTCAGTTCGTCTGTACCACCCATCAATTTGTTCTGGAGAACTAAATTTTTATTCCTTTTTCTTGTCGACTAGACTTGACATGGCACAGAGAAAGAGGAAGTAACATAGAATGGCAGGGGATGGTGTTAGTTGTCAGGACGCATGGAAACAAAAGCAGAAGAATTATGCAGATTCTACTGGTACTGATGGTGCAATAGAAGGTCAAAGTCCACCGGAAAATTACAGGAACACGGTATCCCGTGCTATAGAAAAAGAGCTGCAAAACAATCCAAATAGAAACTAATAGCTGCCACCAAACAAGCAGCGACAGCCCTAGTTGTTGCAACACCTTCCACAGTACCACCAGCTGCACGAGTTACTCGTTTGTCAACTCAGCTAGCAGCACATTCCCAAGCTACCTTTCCACCTGACACTACTTCCGAAGCACTCTTGACACAAGAAGAGTTGCCAAGATCAGATGAACCTTGTGAGCTTCAACAGCAAGAAGGTAGTTGCTGGAGTCAAGTTACAGTTGCATGCTTCTTTATATGTAGTTACAATTTAATGTACACTAACACTTCCTCTGTTCGTTGTTGGACTAGCACCTAGGCACAAGAGGAAACAAACATCAGGGATAATTCTCGATAGGTTTACTAAATCTAGAGGAGGAAAAATGGAGATCCATTTTGAGGCAGGTTTAAAAAGTCCACGTGATGCTACAGAGTCAGCCAAGTTAGTATCAGAGGCAGCGGTTGCCATTAGGTGTCATGCACGTATCCTCCCAAGAAGGATTCAGTACATGACTAACAAAGATGAAAACCAGTTCAACACCTTCATCGACCATTTATCTGTAAGTATGGTTATGTATGGAAATTAGTAATATCGTCTTGCTCTGTCCCATACTTTATAGGTTGCTGGTAATGAGACTCCCATAATTTTCAACAGATGAGGTTTATGTTGGATAGCCAAGATGATGCAACTGGAAAAACATGCACCCATGTTCTCAAGTCTGCTCTATGACAGTATCGGTATAACTTGAGGAAAACTCACTTTGATGGCAATGCTAACACTGAACTTGCCCAAACATCTCAAGTGGAAAATATATCGGATGAAAACTCGAGAGGCCTCGTTAAACACTGGTCTGATCCAAAGAATCAAGTACGTTATATATATGTGATCAGATCACATGTTGAACTCCTATTTATGCATGTGCCTCACAAATCTATCTTTTTGTAGTTAAACTGTTCAAAGAACAAGGCCAACCATAGGAAAGTGAAATTCCAACAGACAATAGGATTTCGTAGCAATATTGCACATTGTGAGGCTCTTGTATTAGCTGTCGTTTCACTCTTTTTGTTGTGCCATATTATTAGATCTATATTGACGTGCTCCAAAAATTACCTAAACCAAATGCTGTGGAAATCTTCAAGGACTGTCACACCAGCAAGACGAAGGGCATGAATACACCAGTCAAAGCCATTGTTGTAAGTCCGTAATCCTCATGCCTTTTAACTACTACTTACTCTGACTTGTGCATTGAACTGCATGGTTTGCAGCCAATGTCTATTACTCTTTTCAATTTTATACACAATTTTCCTAGCGTATCATTGCACCTTACAAGGTTTAAAAGATAGGAGTGATGTTCCTTTGATCTTGGTCTATAATCTAGTTCCACGCCGGACTTGTCTACAGAACGTTAAAATTGCCTGTTTGTCTGTTCTCAGTTGTTTTGTGATATGAATGACGTCATACTATGCTTACCGTATTATAAACCTTGTCTCTTCATCCTTAGCTCTCAATACAATGTGAAGAAATAGACAATACATTAGCCATGGTACATGGTCATATGTTTGGAACCTGGTTTTATTATGTACTTTGCAGTAAAATACAACTAATATTTTACATGGATTCACCAGAATAAGTTCTGTATATAGACCAAAGCTATTTTGTTAGTTTTGATGCCTCCTTAATATCTTCTGTTCTGGTACTACTAATGTAAAAACTCAACTTTTCAACAAGCTATGAAACAAATGGTGGAACCGCCACCTTCTGAAGGTGACGAGGCAACTATAACCGCAATGTCATCTCCTGTCGTAGTGGGTCAGTACCTATCCACTAACAGTGCCAAAAGAACGTTCCTGCGTAATACTAGGTTGGTTGTTAAGGCAATCTCGTCCAAACTGCCTCATGATCAAGATATGCAAGCTCAAATCAATGTTATATCTGTGCTCCAGACACAAGTCCATTCCCTAACAAAGACCCTTTGTCAAACAAGGACGATCATTGTTTGATGTCGTCAAGATATGCGTGGTTTTGAAACCAGACTATCACACATTTGCTATGTTGTTCAGGAGCCTAGGAGAAATGAAGGCGATGGTTATGGTGCTCCATCGGACAGTACAGCATGAAAACATAAGAGCCAGGTCAAATGAACTAAGCTTCTGATCTTCTGGTGGTGCATTTATCTGCCGAACTGTTAACTTTTAAGTCAACCTTCCTTTTGTTATATGGTTGTAATTTGTTTTGTTGTGATACAAAATTTGTTCTAAACGTGTAGCCACCTGCTCAAGAAAACAGCAAGCCATTTTTGTATAGTGTAGGGTGTTCCCTATATTTGCAGTGGTGGTGAACTTTGATGCCTAGTGGATGTAATCTGTGCAATCGCCTTAATAGCCTAGCGTTAGTTTCTCGCTTATTTCCTAGTCTTCTTTTTCCCTGGTTTGTTAGTGGCCGCAACAACCATGGGTCATATATGGACCGTGGTAACCTGGAGCTTGCCACAGGCCATTGGATCCATGGGCCTCCTACGGGCCGTCGAATATATGGGCCTCCAACGGGCCGTAGAATCAGTGGGCCTTGGGCCATCGGATAAATGGGCCACATGGGTCGTAAACGGGCGTAATTGGTATTGGGCTAGCACGGTAATGGTCCGTTAACATGCCGGAAGATAGCAAAGGCTTAATTCTGTCACATGCATAACGGGTCGTTAATGGGCCAGAATATAGGACGTGCTGGAAATGGCGCAACGGGTTAACAGGCCACAAATGGGCTGATTCGAACCACGGGTCTAATTTGGCCCATTAGGGGAACATGCCAGTAACGGGCCGGAAGTAATCAAGGGTCGGAAAGGAGCCCAAGAATGTATGGGCCGTCAGTAGGCCGAAAGCTATCACGGGCTGGAAGCGGCCCTTGTGAATCATGGGCCAATACTTGGCATAAAGATATTTACTATTTTTATAGGCAAGAGTCACCGCGGCCCATTAAAGGGCCCAAAGATACGAAATACCTCGTATAGACCGAAAGACGTCGTGGGCCATACATGGGCCGAAAATGAAATAGGCTGGTATTATACTGGCAGGCCCACATGACGCTGTTGGGCCGATTTCGGGAATGCCATAACGGTTTACCGAGCCGTAAAATAGGCTATATGTGAACATACCGTTAACAGGCTTTCCATGGGTTGGCCCGCTAGCTTTTGACCAAGTCAAACGGGCCAACCTTTGTAAGCTAAAAGGGCAAGTGTTGGGCCGATGCACGTGTCAACATATCATAGGCGCCAATTTGACCCAATGTCGAGCTGACACATGTTTCCTTCGACCAATGAGAATTTTACACGTGGAAAATCGCCATTGGTCGTTGCTGTTAATGGGTTATCGGACCCAAAAACCGGACCCGATAGCTTAACGGCGACTCGTTACGGTGGCCACGTGTCGGTTACCCATGATGAAAGCACTTCCATGATGCGTTATTTATCGTCATGGAAGTGAACACTTCCGTGATGATAATTTTTGTATGATCATGGAACACTTCTACGACAGAACATGCATGACTATCTTGATTCTGTCATAAAATCTTCATGGATGTACATGCATGAAAAAAACATGACCTACAGTGACAAAAACGTATCACCATGGAAGTCTGTTTTTTTATAGTGCACGGACCCTACAGGATGAGCGGCTGAGATTGCTGTTGGGCCTCTACTTCGCATCCACTTCATCTCCTACCTCCCAAAGCCTATATAATTCATACCTAGGGTTATGTTTAGGGTTAGCAAAGGCATATGTGAGATACTTGAGAGCTTTGCTCCTTCACCACTCCATTGGAGATCAAGGCCTCATAGGAGAGGATCCACTTGTGGATTTCATGACCTCCTCCTGGAGAAGACTAGCATCATCAAGACCTCATCTATTAGGAGTGGGAAGAATTCTACCTAGTGCTTCTTTCCTTTGATTGTTCTTGTAATCTTGTGGACCTATGTGTTTGCTATTCTAGTGGATGTGTGATTGGGTATTGTTGGAGTGATTTCCTCTTTGTGTTCTTAGTGTTCATCCCTTTTCCCCCTCCAAGTGTGAAAAGATTCATCTTAGGGTTTCACCCTACAACATCTTGGTATCATGAGCAAGGTTGATTCACATCTTGGAGTCCCTACCCCAATTTGCTAGCTTGCTTTTGTTGTTTTTCATCCTAATTCAAAAATCCCCACAAAAAATAGCCACAAAATTTTTCTTGCAATTTGTTGGATCTTGTGAGATTTGGTTGATTTGATCCATGAATTTGGTGTTTGACAAGTGGATCTAACCCCTTACCTTCTTTCCCACCCTCCCCACCATCGATTTTGGCCGCATTTTTGTAAATCCCCATAGATCTGAGGTGTTCTTGAGTTCCCAGAACACCCAGTGCGCACGGGCCATCGGGACCCCATGCACACGGGCCTCACTTACCCCGTGTGCATGTACCATATAGAGCAGTTCGACCATTCTCTGTTTTCCATAATTTTTCCTTTCCACCACCACTTTTGACCTTCCGCAATATTTCTCGTGAGCGTTTGAGCTTTGGAGCTGTGTTTCACACGTGTCCTAAGGTGTTTCGGCTACTTAGGCGCAATTTGACTTCATCATCAACGCTAGTCGTCATCGGCTCGGACTCCACTTCGACATTGACAACCCCGTCTTCATACCAACTGTAAGCAAGGACAGTAACCTCGACGACACCATTGTATTACCCTTGCCATTACCTTGATAACCTCGAGCCTCTTTTGCGTAGCTCACCCATCGAGACTAGTAAGTTGAGAATTGCCGGGCCACGCTTATAGTGCATCTTTAGTGTTATGTCTCTCCCGTGCATATACTACTTGTTACCTCGCATTGTGGATCGCATATCAAGCATTGTGGCATAGTAAAAAAAAGCTTTTAAGCAAAAAAGAGAGAAGCAAGAGCTTGTAAGCAATAGCATTGAGTCACATTGCCTAGTTCATCATCATCTTGGTTCATACATACATAAGCATACTTGGAATAGTAGACGATCCGGTTCTCTATTAGGTTGGTGCACTAGCGTATATAGCCCATTAGAGCAACCGAGCTAGCGTCTCTCTAGTATCCGCACAATAATAGCATTCCCGTGGTTCCACTTATTAGAGCTCACCCCTTGGTTGTGCGGATCACATCTATCTTTCGCGTGTGTGTTCCTAGTGATTTCCTTGGGTTTGATCTATTTGTCTTACTTGCGATTGGTGCATCTCTTCAACTTTTTCAACATCTTGACAACAATTTGCTTGAATTATTTGTGCCACTTCCTAACCAAGATCCTCCATAAGCCTTTTACTTGTAGGTGTGAGAAACAATAACCGGTACCAATTCTACTATTATACCATCACGTGGGATCGTACTCATTACATCCACAATCTTCGGAAAAGGTAACTTTGGTTTCGTTCTCTCATTTTCCTACTCACCACCACTTCCACATGATGGATAGGCCTACTTCTTCGGTGGACCCGCTCTTCGAGGATCACAATGGAGAAGCGACTAAGTCACCAAGAACCACTTCTTCGTCGCATGACGAGCTCTACATCAAGAGAGTGAAGCTTTGGGTGATGGCATCGACCAACTCGCCACCGACCTATGACAATCGGAAGCACAACAACAAGACTATTTGGACGCCAAGCTCTCCAAACATGTGACGCCCTCGATTCAATCGTACACTAATCATGCACGCAAATGTGTACGATCAAGATCAAGGACTCACGGGAAGATATCACAACACAACTCTACAAATAAAATAAGTCATACAAGCATCATAATACAAGCCAGGGGCCTCGAGGGCTCGAATACAAGTGCTCGATCATAGACGAGTCAGCGGAAGCAACAATATCTGAGTACAGACATAAGTTAAACAAGGTGCCATAAGATGGCTAGCACAAACTGGGATACAGATCGAAGAGGACAGGCCTCCTGCTGCAGGATCCTCCTAGGTCACTCACAGTCGTCGTCGGCGGGCTGCTGCGTAGTAGTAGGCGCCTCCAGTAGTAGTCGCCGTGGCGGTGGCGTGCGGATCCTGGTCTCCATCGTCGATTGCAGCAATCGAGTAGAGATAGGAAAAAGGGGAACAAGGCAACCGTGAGTACTCATCCAAAGTACTGCAAGCAAGGAGCTACACTACATATGCAAGGATATATGTGTAAAGGCCATATCGATGGACTGAAGCTGCAGAATGCCGAATAGAGAAGACCTAGTCCTATCGAAGACTAGCATCTTAGGAAACCACCATCTTGCAGCAAACAAGAGGGAGTAGAGTAACATAACTTAAAGTAGCGAGAGTGTTATCAACCTCGGCGGAGATCCTTTCTCGACTCCTGCGAGAAAGAAATCCCGAGCCATACTATCCATTATTATCACAATCCAAAGCTCATATCCATGTCTCATCTCAAGTAACCAGTTCTAGTTGTATCGATCGGGATACAACTCCAAGTGTCCGTTACCGTGGGACAGGCTATCGATAGATGTTTTCTTCCTGCGAGGTGCACCAACTTACCCACCACGCCGCTTAACTCGGCGGACACACTTTCGAGGTCATGCCCGGCCTCGGTCAAACAATCGCCGCAACCCGACCTAGGCTTAATAGAGAGGCCAGACGCGGACTAAACCTATGCCCCGGGGTCATGGGCCATCTCCCGGGAACTCCACTTGCGTTGCGAGGGCGGCGGAAGCAGACCTAGCCTAACAGCGTTCCAGCCCAATCCGGTGGCGCGCCCGACGTGACGTCTAATAAGCTTGGCTGATGTATCTGACGCAGAACGCCCATACTTAGCCCACGTGATGGTTAGTGCTATCGGGCGAGGCCCCTCGGATCAAATATCCAAATCGTAGTGGATTAGGGCAGCGGTAACAAGCAGAACTCACGAAGATGTGACCCGTTGCCCGTCTCGAGGACTTGTGGCAAGGGCTAGGAATGCCCGCCACGCCTCGTAATTATCTCGCGGGCACCCTCCAGGTCAACCCGTCTCCACATCACTGCAATTACACGCTGGTACCCCTCGTGGTCGACCCGTCTTTCCAAATGTGATGGTAAAGTCCAAGTAGCGTGAGTCCAAACATCAAGGGAAAACACGAGGAATCACCCCGGTGTATTCCACTCAATGTAGTCATCAAGGTGAACATAAGAGGATTCACCCTCGAGGTCCACACTTGAGGGTTGCACGACGAGTCGTATCGGAAGTGGTTAAAGAGGAAATCACCCTCGATGACCACAACCGGATAACTATACTACTGAGGTTAATATCGGAGGTGTGTAGAGGTTTCACCCTCGGTACTCGATAGTAACCTAGTAGTGTCGAGCAACTAAGGGAAGTGATGTGCGGTGTCGGGCCTGGTCTTCTATCCGTTGATCGGGTCTTCAATGATGAAGCGAGGGCAACAGGACAAGGTGGGGGTCAGCGATGGGTATCTAACCAACCTATGCTAAGCAGTTTAGGATAAGCGGTAGGTAACAATAGCAGGTTACAATAAGCAGGCTATGCAGCGAGAATAGGAGCAACAATAACGATAGCAAAAATCTAGTGCAAGCAATAAGAGAATGGAATGGGCGATATCGGGATGATCAAAAGGGGGCTTGCTGGTTGCTCTGGCAAGAGAGAGTGATCGTCGACCTTGTAGTCGGATGGCCACCGCAGCGGCGTCGGTCTCAGTAGTCTACCAAGAGAAGAGGGGAAGAAACAATGAATACCGATAACAGATGCATAACGATGCATGACATGCCAAGAAGCGAAGCTAGGCGTGCCCTAACGTGGTAAGAAGGGTGCGGCTTAGGGGGAAGCATCAGGAAGTTATCCGGTCCGGACGTCATCATACAGATGAACCGGAGAGGAAGTTTGCAGGTTCGATAGGTTAGAGGCGTGCGGTGGGACGAACGGATTGCGATCCGGAATCGTCTCGTCGTTACGAGCAACTTTCATGTTGAAATTATTTTAATCCGGATTACGGTTAAAAGATATGATTTTCTAAAGATTTAATCATTTTCGGAATTTATTTAATTAATTAAATCAACATTATCGAAGCGATTGCATCTTGACGTCAAGCATAGCGTCGACATGACGTCGGCGATCAATGAGGCGTTGGTGGTCAACGCCGACGTGTGGGTCCCACTGTTAGTCTCGATTAAGTTAATTAGGTTTAACTTACTAATCACTAATTAATTAAGCTAATTAGTTAATTAGGTTAAGCTAATTATAATTAATTAACTTAATTAATTCCTTAATTAATTAATTTATTTATTAATTTTATTAATATTAATCTTTATTTTATTAAATAAAATAAAGTTTTGGGCGTGGGGCCCATCGCCATAGGCCCTGGGGGCCTTAGTGGGTTTCGAGCGCTTGTGGCGCTGGGCACCAGTCTTGGTAGCGGCGGTTTGGGCAATGGGTGCCGTGCGAGGCTACCGCAGCAGGGCGCGAGCCTAGCTGGCCGGCGGGAGGCGGGGCAGAGAGCCCGGCGGCGACAACCTGGCGGCGCGCCAGAGCATGATGGATGGGCGTCGGTGGCAGGCGGGCAGCAAGGGCAGGCGGGGCGGGAAGGCCTTGAAGGCCGTCGGCCACGGCCTGGCGCAAGCCTGATCGAAGCGTCTTGAGGGTCGGCAGTGGGCGTCGTGGCGACGACAATGGGGCCCCTCCAGTCCAGAAAGGGAGGGGTGAGGACGTCGGCGAGGTGGCGGACTTGGCGGGCGGCGTCAGCGTCTGGGAGAGGAGAGGGAGGTAGTGGCGCCACGGCGGATTTGTAGGGTCCGGGCAACAGAGGCGAGGAGGAGGACGGAGACGACGGCGAAGAGGAAGCCGGCAGCGAGGGAGGTCCGCGAGGTCGAGCGAGGCCGGCGTGGTGGCGACAGGAACCGCGGCGGCGCTGGGGCGACCGATGGGGTGTGGTGGGGGTTCGGGCCGGGGAGGGGGCCGTGCGGAAGTGCGAGGAGGCCGAGGCCGGGGAAGAGGGGGCGGCTGGGCGGCGTCTGGGGACGAGGGCGGGGCCGACGGGCGAAGGAGGGAGGAAGAGAGGTCGAGGGGGCGGGGATCGACCCGATCCGTTCGAGCGAGGGAGTGAGTGGGGAGCGAGGCGTGGGGATCGGGGTGGGTAGGGTTTCGGTCGGTGGGGGGATCTGGAGGAGTGAGGGGGGGCCTGGATGGGCCTTTTGGCCTGATGGCCAACTGGGCCATCCGGCCCAGGGGGAGGAGGGGTCCTTCTATTATTATTTTTTTTTATGCAATTTTTCTTTTCTAGTTTAATTCATTTAAAAAAAAATACTTAGGCAGTTTATTAAAATCGTGGATTACACTATAATTACGGTGCAATATTCGCAACCCCGAACATTTTGTTTTAATTTTGAAAACTTTTATTGTTTGACCTTGTTGAAATGAATTTTGAAAATGATTTGAAACAACGAGAGTTGTCATCGGTAACCGAGGTGGCGTGGCATCATCGGTCGCGGATTAAGTGCGGATTATTGTAAGCGTAATCACCCAAGGCGTCACAATTCTCCTCCACTACAAGAAATCTCGCCCCGAGATTTAAGAGAACAAGGGGAAAGGTCAGTTACGATAATCTAACGGATCTTCTCGAAGAAGTTAATCCCTTCGTTGATGTCTTCAATTCTTTATTCCGATGCATCATGATAAACTGGTCATCATTTCTTGGGAACTCCATCGTACTTACGAAAGAAAAGGGCTTGCTCACTGCGACATAATGCTTTTAAGGAAACAAACTGGGGTAACCCATGAATTAGTATAAAATTATCTCGCGTTGAACATATGAAATACCTCGAGAGTAAGGTGCGATGGTACCATAATAGGTTTCAAGCGGGTGAGAAGGGGGTTCAGAGTAGCGAGAGTAAGTATCGAGAGTAAGTGGCCCGTGAATTACATACGAGTCCACGCGGGAGGAAATAACTTTGGGAACAGGGGGGGTTGTATAGGGGAGTCAGGTTTCAAACCAGTGGACCTGTGGGTTATGGGCCCACCATGTGGGTTGAAAGTAGGAAGGGTGGTGACACCTTGCACGATCATGTAAGCAAGGCATGTCAGGGGAGACTCTGGGGGTCATGTCGGCAACAACATAGGTACCAAGGGCGAGAGACGAAGAGAACCATTTTCCTGCTCGTTGAACGAGGCGGACCAATAGGCAAGGTTCTCGTCCATCGGTGGTTACCGGAATGTCATCAACAATAGTAATAGGGTCTTACTTACAGTGGTACAACGAGGTGCTTAACTAAGCAGAGGATTATCTTTGCTTAGATTATATAGGTCACAAGAAGGGTCAAACAGACCCATGGGAAGGAAAATGTGATCATTAGGTTAAACCGAACAATGGAAAGGAAAATGTGCTTAAACACATATTTCAGGGTATATCCTTCCACGGATAAGCGAGCAAGATATCCACGATAGGAGATAATGTAGAAAACCCTTTAGGTAAGGGGAGAGAAATTTCATGACAATACCCAAACAACGGTGTTCGGATAATTGAGCAAGAAACATTTAGCATTGGGCTTAGAATGTTCTTGTTGAAAAATCAGAGTATCACAGACATGCTTCGAGATAGCATTGACATGGTCTTCAGGTGAAGATCAGACTTGGAATCACGAAGGATTCATCAGGAATAACTGGTAGAATAAGTCTTACAATTTCCCCATGGATGATCGGATAACCCTGCTGAAAAGGAAACTATAATGATAGGTCCTCCGGCCGGAAGTGCTAGGCATGACATCATGCTACCGGTTCACCAAAGGACCAATAACATAACTCTTGGAAAGTTGTCCCAACCATCATATCTGACCGAGATTCAGATCCGATTGGTGTCAGGATACCTCGGGCTTAGGATGCACGAGAAGAAAAGGTGCAACATAAGTTGACGAGATGACCTTGTAAGATTCTCGGGAAATGAACTATGATGTGATTCCGTTAACAAGAGTCCATCATTAACCCAAGGAGAGGACAAGGAGGTTTCGGTAAACTCAACGACAATTTACCGAGACTCCCAAAAGATAGACTCCACATTTAAATGAGCAAGGAGATAACATTTGTCGGATCAAAAGATACAAGGAAGTAAGCTCGAGGAAAACATACACAAGTAATCATTGGTTGAAAAGTCGCCCGATGGGTTGGGTTGCACGATCAATGTCGAATGGTGATTTAATAATCGATAGTCGAGAATTTCACTTCAAAGCAAGAGGCTTGCTAGAAGGGCAGAATTCAAACAGCATCGTTCACTTGTTGGTACACGGTTGGAAGCAACACGGGTACCAAGAAAGAATAGTGATGGTGAGAAGCATCTCAATACCAAGAATTTCTTAAGAGGTGGAGCAGTCCTCACAACATCCTTGATATTAACAGATGGTATTACTCCAAGGTAAAGAAGAACAAATCTGGATAGCAGGGATCTCAAGGTTTACACAAAACACGAACAACTTGTGTTGAGCGGAAGGCAATAAGGTGGTCGATGAGAACAGGAATCATCGAGGGCAAGGATGGTATAACCCATCATGAATTCAATTGAATTCCTGGAAGAGCTCATAAGGTTGATGATGATCATGACACAATTGTCGAGAGATTTCATGTAGATGTAATCAAACAGCGGCGACATCAAGTCAAAGTAATGATGAAGTGAAAGGTTATTAGAACCAAAGTGCGACACAAACTCGAAACCAAGCTTGTTGTTCAAGGCGAAATGATAAGTCGATGAGGATCGGCGTAAGGTCGATTCCTCGTCGAAAATTGTGCTCCGTGAAGAAGGAGCGGTAGTACCGATAAAATCATCATGACAACGATATAGCCAAACAGGCTAGGAGCGGCGTGATCGGGTACCAACTTCGTACTTATAGAAGCTCATCGAAGAGTTGTTGAACCGTAGTGCGGACTCGGTTCATTTATCGGTGTCTTTGAGTGTTTAAAACTCAAAGCCCGTGAAAAATTGGAATCGATGGGAAGGTAGCACTTGAAGAACCCATAAAAGTTATGCGGTTCCATGACAATCTCGAGATACCGGGGGTAATACTCGACACAAGATCAAAGTAAAGGTTGGACTGGTGTATTGATCCATAGGAGACAATTGTTTTAACTTGTCCGAGAAATGAGATCAAAGAAGAACAATCATGGTCGGAACCACGATTGCAAAAGGCCAGATCCCAAATATAAGATGAACTTATACCAAAGGAGTAATTAATTTAAGAGAAGTTTTAATGATAAGATCTACATCGTGTCCATGGGCATGAACACAAGTTCAAGGTCGACTCCCACGTCTCAAATGCAAAACCTTTCATTCACTCCTCAAGTTCGAGGAAGTTGCAGGGTTGAGATTATATCTGGCGAAGCACCAGAAGAGTAATATTCGTGAAAACTTTCGGGTTCACACGGTTTAGCGAAGGCATATGTCCAACCCATAGGGGCTTCTTAGAAACATATACCAGAATCTTTAGAAATAATTAACTTAAGCTCGAAGGCAGAGCATGGTTGAGAAAGTAGAGGATACAATTTACCAAAGGCATTATGTATCAGGGAAGGTCTCACAAAGTTATTGATTATGAAGGACACTGTCAGATTATAATCCCACAGTGGATAAGGCGGTCCACAAGGGATCTGACGTGAGCATCAGTACTCAACTAGAGGAAGAAGAATGTAAGGAGATCAAACTATAGAAACAACTGACTAATTCAATTGTCAAATGCACAGGAATTATGATTCCTAAATCAAGGGATCAGAAGCAATGCTCTGATTAGGGAGGGATAAGTTGAACAGCCTTAGGGTACAATCAACGACAATTGGATTGGTCGAGAACCAATTCCAGTTAAAAGAATGGCAGCTCAGCCAGAAAGGTAATTTATAAGGATCAATGATGATTGCGGGTATTCGCAAACATATTGAGTCAACAGACCCAAAATGATAATGACAAGGAATGTCAATATGGCTACGAGACTTATGGGATTAACCATAATGCAAGCAAGCAAAATTTCAAGAGCCAAAGGCTCGGAGGATTCTCGGAGATCGAATAGTATTTTGAAGAATTTTGTGTAACACATGAACAACAGGGAATGGCGGATACTCGACAAGTGCGAGGATTTATTTGAAGGGGTATTCATGTGGCAAAGAACTGCTAGGCAAGTAGGCACAAAGTATTCTCGGATCAATAGAAAAAACTTGGGTATCTTGTAATAACAAGATCACTGGGGTGATAAATAAGAAAGGCAAGTGTAAGTAGTAATCCAAGCGGATTTATCGGTGGTCGGGAATAGCATAAGTGATGAGCACAAGGCCTCGAGAGGACATCGATAGTATCTTGGAATCTTGATTAGCGAGCGACCATCTGAAGTGAGGGCTCTCCGGAGAAAGTACTTGCGAGAACCTAAAGTTAGTGTTGTTTTTAACAAAATCGTTTAACCCGAGTAGAAGGGAGCTCGAGCCCCGAGTAAAGGCCGAGGAGTAAAAGATCCTAATACCACCCGATGGCGGCGTGGGCCCGTAAGGCACACAGCCAAGTTAGTAAAAGTTTTACAATGTCTAGACTCGGCCCGGCCAAGGAGTGTGGAAGGGGGATTCCTACAGGCAGTCGGCTCTGATACCAACTTGTGACGCCCCCGATTCAATCGTACACTAATCATGCACGCAAATGTGTACGATCAAGATCAGGGACTCACGGGAAGATATCACAACACAACTCTACAAATAAAATAAGTCATACAAGCATCATAATACAAGCCGGGGGCCTCGAGGGCTCGAATACAAGTGCTCGATCATAGGCGAAGTCGTGGAAGCAACAATATCTGAGTACGACATAAGTTAAACAAGGTGCCATAAGATGGCTAGCACAAAGCGGGATCAGATCGAAGAGGACAGGCCTCTGCACAGGATCCTCCTAGGTCACTCTGGTGGTCGTCGCCGGGCTGCTGCGTAGTAGTAGGCGCCTCCAGTAGTAGTAAATGCGTGGCGGTGGCGTCGGATCCTGGTCTCCATCGTCGATTGCAGCAATCGAGTAGAGATAGGAAAAAGGGGAACAAGGCAACCGTGAGTACTCATCCAAAGTACTGCAAGCAAGGAGCTACACTACATATGCAAGGATATATGTGTAAAGGCCATATCGGTGGACTGAGCTGCAGAATGCGAGAAGAGAGAAGACCTAGTCCTATCGAAGACTAGCATCTTCCGAAACCACCATCTTGCAGCAAACAAGAGGAGTAGAGTAACATAACTTAAAGTAGCAGTAGTGTTATCAACCTCGGCGAGATCCTTTCTCGACTCCTGCGAGAAAGAAATCCCGAAGCCATACTATCCAGATTATTATCACAATCCAAAGCTCATATCCATGTCTCATCTCAAGTAACCAGTTCTAGTTGTATCGATCGGGATACAACTCCAAGTGTCCGTTACCGAGGACAGGCTATCGATAGATGTTTTCTTCCCTGCAGGGTGCACCAACTTACCCACCACGCCGCTTAACTCCGGCGGACACACTTTCGAGGTCATGCCGGCCTCGGTCAAACAATACGCCGCAACCCGACCTAGGCTTAATAGAGAGGCCAGCACGCGGACTAAACCTATGCCCCGGGGTCATGGGCCATCTCCCGGGAACTCCTGACGTTGCGAGGGCGGCCGGAAGCAGACCTAGCCTAACAGCGTTCCAGCCCAATCCGGCAGGCGCTCCGACGCCGACGTCTAATAAGCTTCGGCTGATGTATCTGACGCAGAACGCCCATACTTAGCCCACGTGATGGTTAGTGCTATCGGGCCGAGGCCCCTCGGATCAAATATCCAAATCGTAGTGGATTAGGGCAGCGGTAACAAGCAGAACTCACGAAGATGTGACCCGTTGCCCGTCTCGAGGACTTGTGGCAAGGGCTAGGAATGCCCGCCACGCCTCGTAATTATCTGGGCACCCTCCAGTCAACCCGTCTCCACATCACTGCAATTAAGCACGCTGGTACCCTCGTGGTCGACCCGTCTTTCCAAATGTGATGGTAAAGTCCAAGTAGCTGTGAGTCCAAACATCAAGGGAAAACACGAGGAATCACCCCGGTGTATTCCACTCAATGTAGTCATCAAGGTGAACATAAGAGGATTCACCCTCGAGGTCCACACTTGAGGGTTGCCTGACAGTCGTATCGGAAGTGGTTAAAGAGGAAATCACCCTCGATGACCTGGCAGGATAACTATACTACAGGGTTAATATCGGAGGAGGTTGTAGAGGTTTCACCCTCGGTACTCGATAGTAACCTAGTAGTGTCGAGCAACTAAGGGAAGTGATGTGCGGTGTCGGGCCTGGTCTTCTATCCGTTGATCGGGTCTTCAATGATGAAGCGAGGGCAACAGGACAAGGTGGGGTCAGCGATGGGTATCTAACCAACCTATGCTAAGCAGTTTAGGATAAGCAGGTAGGTAACAATAGCAGGTTACAATAAACAGGCTATGCAACTGAATAGGAGCAACAATAACAGTAGCAAAAATCTAGTGCAAGCAATAAGAGAATGGAATGGGCGATATCGGGATGATCAAAAGGGGGCTTGCCTGGTTGCTCTGGCAAGAGAGAGTGATCGTCGACCTTGTAGTCGGATGGCCACCGCTGCGGCGTCGGTCTCGTAGTCTACCAAGAGAAGAGGGGAAGAAACAATGAATACACGATAACAGATGCATAACGATGCATGACATGCCAAGAAGCGAAGCTAGGCGTGCCCTAACGTGGTAAGAAGGGTGCGGCTTAGGGGGAAGCATCAGGAAGTTATCCGGTCCGGACGTCTGTCATACAGATGAACCGGAGAGGAAGTTTGCAGGTTCGATAGGTTAGAGGCGTGCGGTGGGACGAGCGGACTGCGATCCGGAATCGTCCTCGTTACGAGCAACTTTCATGTTGAAATTATTTTAATCCGGATTACGGATTAAAAGATATGATTTTCTAAAGATTTAATCATTTTCGGAATTTATTTAATTAATTAAATCAACATTATCCGAAAGCGATTGCATCTTGACGTCAAGATGGCGTCGACATGACGTCGGCGATCAACGAGGCGTTGGTCGGTCAACAATGACGTGTGGGTCCCACTGTTAGTCTCGATTAAGTTAATTAGGTTTAACTTACTAATCACTAATTAATTAAGCTAATTAGTTAATTAGGTTAAGCTAATTATAATTAATTAACTTAATTAATTCCTTAATTAATTAATTTATTTATTAATTTTATTAATATTAATCTTTATTTTTATTAAATAAAATAAAGTTTTGGGCGTGGGGCCCATCGCCATAGGCCCTGTGGGCCTTAGTGGGTTCAGGCGCCTTGCGCTGGGCACCAGTCTTGGTAGCAGTTTGGGCAATGGGTGCCGTGTTCGAGGCTACCGCAGCAAGGGCGCGAGCCTAGCTGCGCGCCGGGAGGCGGGAGTAGGGGAGCCCGGCGGCGACAACCTGGCGAGGCGCGCCGAGAGCCGCAGGATGGGGCGTCGGTGGCAGGCGGGCAGCAAGCAAAGCGGGCGGTGGGGCGGCGCTTGGCCTTGGCGGCCGGCCTGGCGCGCCTTGAAGCGGTCGAAGCGTCTTGAGGTCGGCAATGGGCGTCGTGGCGACGACGGCGGGGGCCCCTCCCGGTCCAGGAAAAGGGGGAGGGGTGAGGACGTCGGCGAGGGGGGGGGGTGGCCGGACTTGGCCGGGGCGGCGTCGGCGAGCGTACGGGAGAGGAGAGGGGAGGTAGTGGCGCTCACGGCGGATTTGTAGGGTCCGGGGCAACGGGGGGGCGAGGAGGAGGACGGAGACGACGGCGAAGAGGAAGCCGGCCGGCGAGGGAGGTCCGGCGAGGTCCAGGCGGGGGAGCGCCGGCGTGGTGGCGACGGGAACCGCGGGCGTCGGGGCGCACTGGCGGGGTAGTGGTGGGGGTTCGGGCGGGTGGAGGGGGCTGACGCGGGAGTGCGAGGAGGCCGAGGCAGGGGAAGGGCAAGGCGTCTGGGACGAGGGCGGGGCCGACGGGCGAAGGAGGGAGGAAGAGAGGTCGAGGGGAGCGGGGATCGACCCGATCCGTTCGAGGCGAGGGGAGTGAGTGGGGAGCGAGGCGTGGGGATCGGGGTGGGTAGGGTTTGGTCGGTGGGGGATCTGGAGGAGTGAGGGGGGGCCTGGATGGGCCTTTTGGCCTGATACAATCGGGCCATCCGGCCCAGGGGGAGGAGGGGTCCTTCTATTATTATTTTTTTTTATGCAATTTTTCTTTTCTAGTTTAATTCATTTAAAAAAAAATACTTAGGCAGTTTATTAAAATGCGTGGATTACACTATAATTACCAGTGCAATATTCTGCAACCCCCGAACATTTTTGTTTTAATTTTGAAAACTTTTATTGTTTGACCTTGTTGAAATGAATTTTGAAAATGATTTGAAACAACGCGAGAGTTGTCATCGGTAACCGAGGTGACGTGGCATCATCAGTGCGGATTAAGTGCGGATTACTGTAGCGTAATCACCCGGGCGTCACAAAACAAATGGAAGAATTCTGCAACATGATCGTGAGCCATGTGTCTTCCTCAACCTCTTCTCCAAGACGGCACCAGTCAAGTCACCACTCATTGTCATATTCTTCTTCCGATGCGAGTCCTCCTCGGTGCGACGACATTCAAGACCGCCAAGCGCAAGAAAATCCGTTCCATGGCAATGTTCTACAAGACCGAGTTCGAGCACGCGAGCAGGCGTGATGAAAAGAACGAGAAGCCATGGATCAAGAACAACTACCGCCACATCGACCGCGTCAAGCATCTCAGGACGGTGATGCAATCCGGCAAGAGCAACAAAGCCGTGAAGCTCAAGCTCAAGCGGCTCAAGATGCACTCCAAGAGTCCACTCGAGCCATTGCCCAACGCAGTCGTCAAGTACCTGAGCAAGAGGAAGCCCTTCATCAAGCACGACAAGAAGAAGCTTCCCGACATGGAGAACAACAAGAAAGGCGAAAACGATGAAATGTGCATCACTCTCCTCGACGCCAAGAGCGCAACCACAAGAAGATCCTCCTCCACGTCCAGAGCAACAACAAGCAGATAAAGTGCTTGAAGACCCACTTCCACGCCAAGAGCAACATCAACATCGCCACTATGATGAACTACTCCGCTACGGCAAGCTCAAGTTCACCATGCCCCAAGTTCTCCGGAAGCAATGATCCTCAGGAGTACCTATCATGGGCATTGGAAGTCGACAAGATATTCTGTCTTCACAACTATGACGGGGAAAATAGGATCGCCATGGCATCCCTCGAATTTCAAGACTACGTCCTCATTTGGTGGGAGCAAGTGATCAAGCGACGCTGTGAGAAGGACGAGCCACCCATCACAACTTGGACACAAATGAAGGATGTCATGCGAGCTTGCTTCGTGCCAACATACTATAGATGGATCTCCTCAAGAAGTTGCAACTCCTCAAGCAAGGCATGAAGATGGTGGAAGAATACAACAAATAAGTGGAGATTGCCATGATACGATCTAATGTCAAAGAAGATGATGAGCGAACAATGGCATGCTTCTTGAACGGCCTCAACCACCCAACAAGGAAGATCGCTGATTTCCAACCCTACTCCAATCTTCTTGAGCTAGTTTACTAAGCGACCAAGACGGAGCGACAAGTACATGAAGACTTCAAATATGCCAAGTACTCATCCAAGACCTACGGCTCATACACTCAAGTTACCTCTACTATGACTTCAGCATCTCCTACCTCGATTAGAGCATCGCCAAGTACGGGTGAAAAGACGAGTTCCAAGCAAGCGACGACTTCCTCAACTCGACCTCCGGCAAGCAACTACAGGAACAAGACTTCTTATTCATCGGCACCACCAGACGATCCCGTCAAGACAAGTTCTATCAAGTGCTTCACAAGTGGTGGTCGTGGATACAAGTCTTTCCAATGCATCAACAAGCGAACCATGATTGCAAATGATGATGGCACGTATGACTCCATGAGTGAGGATGAGATGGACGAAGAAGAAGATGCTCAAGTTTATTGCGACAATGATTCAAGTCCCGCTCTTGTGGTCTCCAAGGTCTTGACACTTCAACACCAACAAGACAAATACCAAAGGTGTCACATCTCCCACACCAAGACCGACATCAAGGGACACTTCGTGAAAGTCATCATAGACGGTGGAGGCTGCCACAACTTGGCATGTGAGGAGATATGCTCCAAGCTACAATTGGTCAAGAAGAAACATCCTCTCCCCTACAAGGTCCAATGGCTTAACGACTCCGGCACTATTCAAGTGGAGCACATTGTGCACGTTTCTTTCAAGATTGGTGCCTATGAGGACACTGTTGAGTGTAAAATCGTTCCTATGTCCATATGACATCTTCTCTTGGGAAGACCTTGGCAATTTAACCGCGGCGTCATCCACAATGGGCGAACAAACTACTATAGCTTCAAGATGAATGAAACGGAGTACGTGTTACGACCTATGTCTCCAAGCCAAGTGATCACCGACAAGCAAGCATCCACACATCATGGAGAGACTAGTGCGAGAGTGAACAACCACAAAGAGAGTGAGCACCACAAGCCCAAATTGAGTGACTCTTTGTCAAGAGAGAAAAACATGGTCCACCTAGCCACAAAAAGAGAGATGATAGAAGTGTGTGAGAACCAATCAAGTGTCATACACTATGTCCTAGTATGCAAAGATGAGGTGGCAAAGACAAACACTCCTAATCATTTTCCTCTAGTGTTGTCTGAGTTGTTGCAGGAATTCGCGGATGTCTTTCTCGATGACCTACCTCCCGGTCTTCCTCCTATACATGACATCACACATCGGATTGACATCATCCCCGGTGCGCCCCTTCCTAACAAGGCTCCATACCACGTCAACCCCGAAGACACCAAAGAAATACAAAGGCAAGTCCAACATCTCATAGACCATGGACATGTGCGTGAAAGTTTGAGTCCTTGTGCTGTACCGGTCATTCTTGCGCCAAAAAGAGACGGTAGCTTTCACATGTGTATCGATTGTAGACCTTGATGGTATGCTAGATGAGCTTAGCGGTGCCACTATTTTCTCAAAAATTGATCTTAAAAGTGGTTATTATCAAGTCCACATACAAGAAGGTGATGAATGGAAAACCGATTTCAAAACAAAGTTTGGTTTGTATGAGTGGTAAGTTGTGCCTATGGGTTAATCGGAAGCACCCGGTACTTTCATGCGTGTCATGCATTATGTGCTTCGTCCTTACATTGGTGTGTTTGTTGTGGTCTACTTTGACGACATTCTTGTGTTTAGTGAATCCCTTAAAGAGCATGTAGACATCTTAGGGCCGCTTTGCAAACTCTTAGGAAAGAACGTCTTTATGCCAATATGGATAAATGCACTTTTGGTGTTGACAATATTGTTTTCTTGGGCTTTGTGTATCTTCCAAGGGTGTTCACATTAACGAGTCTACAATTGAAGCAATTAAAACATGGCCACAACCCACTAATTTGCAACAAGTGCGTAGTTTCCTTGGTCTAGCGGGTTTCTATCGTCACTTTGTGAAAGCCTTTAGCACTATTGCCGCACTGTTGCATGCTTTGCATAAGAAGAATGCACCCTTTGTTTCGGGACCATCTCAATCTACCGCATTTGATCAGCTCAAATCTTTGCTTACGCATGCCCCAATTCTTGCATTACCCAATTTCAACAAAACTTTTGAGGTTCATTGTGATGCTAGTGGTTATGGAATTGGTGGATTTTTAATGTAAGAAAAGCAACCCATTGCATACTTTAGTGAAAAACTTGCCAGTGCTCAACTTAACTACCCCATTTATGATAAACAATTGCATGCTTTAGTGCGAGTATTGCATCTTTGAGAGCATTATCTTCGCCTACATGAATTTGTCATACATACCAATCATGAGACACTAAAGTACCTTAAAGGACAAACCAAGTTCAATAAACGACGTGCTAAATGGAGTGAATTTATTGAATCTTTTCCTTATGTGATCAAGTACATTAAGGGTAAAGAAAATGTTGTGGCGGATCCTCTTTCCCGCATATGCATGTTAGTTACTCAACTTGAGTTGAATGTCATTGGCTTTGAGCATGTTAAAGATCATTATGCACATGATCCTACGTTTTCGGTTCCTTATGCCAAATGTCTTGCTAAAACTTGTTGGGCGAACTATTATCTCAAAAATGGCTACCTTATGCACGCTAACAAGCTTTGTATACCCGAGTCTTCGCTTCGTTTGTTACTTTCGCAAGAGGCTCATGGCGGAGGCCTTATGGGACATTTTGGGCGCAACAAGACCTTTTCCTCACTCTCCTTCATGTACTTTTGGCCAAAGATGTTCCACGACGTGGCACGCTTCACCAACGAATGCTCTACATGCCGCAAAGCTAAGTCACACTCTCAATCTCATGGTTTACATATGCCACTTCCAATTCCATATCAACTATGGGAAGATATTAGTATGGATTTCGCGCTTGGTTTTCCTAGAACTCAAAATGGAAAGGATTCCATATTTGTTGTTGTGGAAGGTTTGTAAAAAATGGCACATTTCATCCCATACAATAAGATAGACGATGCTTCACAGGTTGCAAATCTCTTTTGTAGGGAAATTTTCAGGTTGCATGGAGTGCCAAGGACAATTGTGTCGGACCGCAACGTCAAGTTCTTAAGCTACTTTTGGAAGACCATATGCACCAAGCTCGGTATCAAGATACTATTCTCCACGACCTATCATCCTCAAACCGATGGCCAAACGGAAGTCACCAACCGGACGCTATCTACTCTCCTACGCGTGTTGATAAAGAAGAACATCAAAGAGTGGGAGGAGTGCTTACACATCGCCGAGTACGCCTACAATCGAACTCGACAATCTACTACCGACATGTCCCCCTTCAAGGTTGTCTACGACTTCAACCCATTGTCTCCATTGGACATTCTACCTCTTCCGCTCCAAGAACGTGCAAACAGGGATGCAAGTGCAAGGGCAAGCTTTCTCAAGAAGATGCATCAAGATACAAGGGCAATGATCGAGGGTCAAGTACATCGCATCACCACCAAGCTCAACATACACAAGACACCAATGGTGTTTCAACCGGGAGATCTTGTATGGCTTCATCTTCGCAAGGACCGCTTCCCCAAAGAACGCAAGTCCAAGCTACTACCGTGAGCTGATGGACCCTTCAAGGTGCTAGCACGCTATAATAACAATGCTTACAAGATTGACATCCCATGCGACAAGTGCAACGTAAGTGACATATTCAACGTCAAAGACTTGGCCAAGTACCATGGTGGTGAAGATCACGATCCATGGACGAATCTCTCCCGGGGGGTGGGGAGGAGATGATGCAGAGCATCCTTCCATCATCCCCATGGACTCTACACTAACACGACCAGCACCGTGTGGACCCATGACAAGAGCTCGAGCACACGCAATACAAATCAAGGTGAACTCCTTCCTGCTTGACTCGCCTATGAACACAAACGAGACTTGGGTGCTACCTCATCAAAATGTATTGTGTGTACTTAGGTACGAAGAGGGCACTTCCAAACAGCTAACGAGTACCACCAAGTCCAATGAGAAGCACCCCAAGTCGCCGAGGAGAAAGAAGGACTCCACAATAATCTCGACAGAAGGTCCCAGGCAACCCCGTGCACACGGGTCCCCGAGACCTCATATCCACGGACTACACAGGGAGCTACGGCTGTAGCACCCCGTGCGCACGGGCCCAACTTACCCCGTGCGAATAGGCCCTACAGGATGAGCGGCTGATATTGCTGTTGGGCCTCCACTTTGCATCCACTTCGTCTCCTACCTCCCCAAGCCTATATAATTCGTACCTACACTACTACAGGATGCTGCTAAAACGACACTACGATCAGAGGCCCTTTCGACCAAACTGTGTGCGATGCCATAATCACAAACGGTTTTGTAAAAAAACTGTCAAAAAAGGTGCAAAACGTTTGCGATGGAGGATGAATCAAACACGGTTCAGATTTTAGTTGAGTGTGTGATGCAGGGCCCCTGGTTCAGCTCAATTAACAGTTTGCGATGAGGAGGAACAAAACAAACTGGTAGCCAGATGAATGTGTGCGCGATGTACAACATACGGTTCATTCGGATGAACTGTTTGTGATTAGGCAACACAAAAGAAACAGTCAGCCAGATCAAAGGTGTGTGCAATATATGGCATGCGGTTCACTCGGATGAACTGTTTGCGTTGAGACATGAGAATAGAAACGGTTCAAATGAACAAGATGTGTGTGATACGAGGCAAACATGCCTGTAATAAGAAAGATGTGCAAAGACCGATAACGACACAGACGATTATTGCTAACAAGCCGTGTGTGTTGTGAGAAAACGATTGTTGGTATACCATTGTGAGTGATTGATGAAAACAACACCGATAGGTTCCATTGTTTAGTCCGTGTGCGCTGTGATTTTCTTTGTCCGCACAACATCTACGCTCTATCTGCAGAGCATCAACATATATACTTAAAAAGATAGCATTGCATAACCAAATTAAGCATACAATTACACAAGTGACTACACACCAAAGAAAGCAATTACATACATACTAAAGTACGAGAAATGAGGATCTAATCATCTACTTATTGTTGCGACGATTCTTGCCATTGCTCTGCTTCCGGTTGGATCCCTAGCCGTTTTGGGGAAGGAGGCACTTCCTCATGTCAACGATCCGTCTGTACATGTCGTAGCTCATGTATGCCTCCTTGGCCGCATACACGATGTGAGATTTGTCGAGTTTCTCCATCCAGGCCGAGTGCCAGGCACACTTGTCCTTGTTGCATGAATCCTTCCTGTCTCTGTAGAAACGGTCGATGATGGCCTCGGTGAGGTGAACTAGTGAGTCCTTCTCATGCTCCTTGTTGCCCCAGATCTTGTATTGGCCCTGGATGTTGACAAGATTCTGGCAGGCGATGCCAGAATTCTCGAGTGCCTTTACATCATTGGTGATGTCCGCCATAGCAAACATGTAGTGGGGGATGTTGACAAACCTGGCTAAACGCTCGCAAGGCCTTGTGGCCAGGCAGTAGCGGCAGACGAGGACGTGGTGGCGCACGCACATCTGGGCAACGGCGACCTTGGGACGAGACCCGGCACGAGCGCGGGTGTACTCGAGGTTGAACCCGACCACCTTGTACTTCTCCGCGGCAAGCTACAGCTCCATGATGTGGATGGAGTGCTCCACCCAGACCGGGTCATTGGTGTACACCACTAAGAGGTCCATGAACCTTCTGTGGGTGTCCACCAGGGCATGCATGGTGAACTGCTGCTCGTCGTCGGCAGCCGCTCGGAGCGCCATTGGAGCCAGGCAGGATACCCTCTAAGAATTTCTCATGGTGAGTGTGCTTCTTGCAATGGTTGGGCGCGATTGAAAGGTTGAAGAGACACAAGGGTAGGTCAAATGGCCGCTGTAATAAATGGGGGCCAGCCGGTCTGTAATCATCACGTCTTGTCACGGTGTTCATAGCGGAGGATTCTAGTGCACGCGACAACACCGCACCGCACGAGTGGGCTCGAAGAGGCGCCAAATGTATCATCAGTGAGCCTGTTCCTGTGCTACCGCGCTATTTACCATGCAAGCTTCCCGCCCGGCTAGTTTGGCCACGCGTCGGCTAGAAGAGGGACAAATTGTGGTCGTTTATTGGCAAAAATCATTGTAGAAACGAAGTGTGTGGAATGACCTCGGTCATAAGTTTACCCTTGGGTGATGAGGTCAAAGTTACACAGAAGGGTGATGATGGACACTCGAGTGCGATAATTAATTCTGCGCTCTACAGTGCACATGGTGGAAGAAACCAACTGTGTGCAATAATGTCGAAGATCGTAGTTGAGTTAGCTATACAGATCGTGTGCTGTGAGGTCGACAAGGTAAACTTATTTGAGAATGGTTAATAAAATCTAAGACCATTGCATATTAACGTCAAAATAGTGCTAGCAATATAGGAGTCTCATACGATGCCATTTCAACGATTGTACCACAAAAGCTCGAAATGTTACAAGGTTCAAATTCCAGAGTCATACGGCTCAAATTCGAAGATTACAAGGTTCAAACTGATATTAGAAATGAAATTCAGCTCATCAGCTGCAAATGCTCGCGCTGATCCGCTGAACATGGATATCAGAGAGGTTCAAACTAATATCACCGCTTCTAAGTCTGTTTCGAAATGTCACAATTTTTGCAAAGGGGTCAGCCACTGAGAGGTCATGTATGGGGTTGACATGATGACTTCCGATTACTCTGTCATCTGAAAATCCAAAATGAAATTCAGCATTTTTGGAGCCTACTCCATTCTGCCACAGGCGCCGGCGCTGATCAACAAACCATTCATTTTTGCGAAATAAATGTAGGGAGAACCTCATTTCCTTCAGCACCCTTACTCTGAGAACAAAGAACCTGGCGAATATAATCTCCGGTAAGGTCCTCGGTAGGAGTTCAAAGTAATTTCTGAGAGATGCAGATCTAGGCATTCGATGTGATTGTTATATTTTATCAAATTATCCACCATTGGGCCTAATCTTATCTGCAAAAGAAGAAAACGTGTTAGTGCCTACATGCATTTTTGAACATTACTACAGGCCTAGCTATTTGGTTTGCAGGATTTGTAAAATGCACCAACATGCCATATTCGATCTGACATGATTAACATGGGCATTTGATTACATTCTATAAAAAAGTAGCCTTCTTCACAAGAGGTTGGAGTGGATGAAAAGTTCCCTAAGAAAACTAGTACAGATGAATCCAAAGGAGAAAAGCTTACTGATTGTAACCATATGGATCAAGCAACCAATATGGGGGGGACATGTATGTACTGAAATCCTCCAAAAGAACCTTCAGAAATCATAGTACATTGTCATTGTAAACATGGAAAAAGGTGTCACAAATTGAACTCCCTTAAGGTTAACATTTAAAACGAAAGGAAAATCACCTCGATATATAGCTTCTCCAGGCACGGAAAGCATCTCAGTAAACTGACAACTTGCTCCAGGTCAGGGCCGATAGATTCTAGTGCCAAGACCTTCACTGTGCATAGTTTCGGGGTCAAGCTTGTCGGAATCATTTTCTGAATGACAGACGAACAAACATATTCAAAATTATAAATAATGTTAGTTTGTAGAAGGAGGGGTAGAAGGCGGCTGTTGTACCTGAATGTGTGTGGATTCGATAACAAGTTCGGAGTATTTGTTAAATGAGTAGCCCACCACTGTCAATTTCGGCGTAGAAATGACATTGATTCTTGTTGGACCTTCTTGATCAACTACAAGTAATCTCTAAAGTGAAGGTGTGTCCTCAATGACCATACCGTGGTACACATCTTGTGATGTCTTCCTGCCACACCAGCAACACACATAAATAGTTAGAAGAGTCATGGAGGTGATGTGCAAGGCACTCAACCCATTGATTGCCTGA
Organism: Aegilops longissima; assembly: GCA_021605205.1. NCBI lineage: Eukaryota > Viridiplantae > Streptophyta > Magnoliopsida > Poales > Poaceae > Aegilops > Aegilops longissima. The sequence continues at coordinate 281,957,764 of CM038677.1, forward strand.
AAACGAAGGTACTCGAGTGTAGTACAACCACGGAGCAGGCGCTCCATGTCACCCTTTGATAGGCAGACGGCGACGAGCTCGAGGTGCTTCAGTCGTGGTAGAATATGAGCGGGCGCATCATTAAGGGGCGGGAAATGGCAGTTCCCGAACTTGGCGATGCGCAGCATGGGCGCGAGGAAGAGTGCGGACGTTGGTAGTGACTACATATTCCCATCGTCAAAAGTGAGCTCCTCGAGCTAATCTAGGGCGGGGGATCGGAACCGGTCGTCAAGCCTGGCTCGGTCCTTGCCGTTGGAACGGAAGCCTATTCTAAGGCCTCTGGTTAGGCCAAGATGACTGCCGAGGATCTTGGAGACATCCAAGCTTTTGCGATAGCCATGGCAGAGCTCGTGGATGTCGATGAGGTCGAGAGGGCTAGAGTTCCATAGGGGGCACCACCGCCGGGAAAGGAGGGTTGTCCATGCCCCATATTTGATTGGGAGGAGGGAGATGGTGACTTTCAACATATCATCGGGGAGGCTACTGATGAAGTCTAGGCCTGCTGGAGTCGCTTGCGGTTCTAGCTCGCCCCGCCTCCGCTTGTTGGCAGCCCCGTTCTCCACCTCGGGAGTCTCCTTGTCAGGGGTGCTTTCTGATAGAAATGGGAGTACAGGGAATGAAAGTGCTAGTTATCGACTAGAGGGGGTGAATAGGCGATTTTTATGGAAGTCTTCAAAACATGAGAGTTTCGAAGACAAACAATAGAAATGAACCTATTGATATGCAGCGGAAGGTAGACTACAATAGGCAAGCCATAGTCAAGTATACAATGAAGTTAAAGCACGAAGACTAATAGCAGCTAGGTAGAAAGGATCAGCATGGAAGATGGTATGAAGCCAAACAACGATGGTAGTCACACAGTGAAGACAAATAGGTAAGGCAGACAGGCAATGACTTCACGAAGACAACTATAAATAAAGAGAGGGAGACGATAGAACCAGTCACTCGGCGAAGACAAGGATTTGTTGGACCAGTTCCAGTTGTTGTGACACCTGTATGTCTGGTTAGGGAGGCTGAGATTCAACTCAGAAGACCGCATCTTCACCTTATTCCCCTTGAGCTAAGGACACCCAGTCCTCGCCCAATTACTCTGATAAGTCTTCAAGGTAGACTTCCAAACCTTCACAAACTTCGTTCACCGGCGATCCACAATGACTCTTGGATGCTCAGAACGCGACGCCTAACCGGCTGGAGGATTCACAGTCCTCAAGTGTAACAAGTCTTCGAGTCACGCGATGTAAAGACTTGATGATGCCTAACACTCTTTGGCTCTTGGTGTTTGGGCTTTGTCCTCACAAGGATTTCTCTTTCTCAAAAGCTTCGGAGGTGGGTTGCTCTCAAACGACAAAAGACGTGCACTAACTCTGAGCAGCCACCAATTTATGGTGGAGCGGGTGGGCTATTTATAGCCACTAGGCAACCCGACCTGATTTGTCCGAAATGACCCTGGGTCACTAAGGAACCGACACGTGTTCCAACGGTCAGATTTCAAACACACACGGCAACTTTACTTGGGCTACAAGTAAAGCTGACTCATCCAGCTGTGGATAAGATTTGCTCTCATTGTCTTCGCTCGAAGACATAGGATTTTGGTTGAGCATCACTTCAGTCACTCTGACTTTGTACACTGGGACCCCACTTAACAGTGCGGTGGATCCTATGACTCAACAAAGAAGAAAAGGAAACAATGAAACAACTAAGTCTTCGCGCTCCATAATCTTCACGCAATGTCTTCTCTTGTCATAGTCTTTAATGAGAATATCTTCACATACCACCTTTGTCTTCAATGTCTTCATACATTTTTAGGGGTCATCTCCGGTAGGTAAACCGAATCAATGAGGGACTACTACCTGTGTTAACCTACAATTCTCACAAACACATTAGTCCCTCAACCAGGTATGTCGTCAATACTCCAAAACCAACTAGGGGTGGCACCAGATGCACTTACAATCTCCCCCTTTTTGGTGATTGATGACAAACTGGTTGAAGTTTCAACGGGGATAAAAGTATGTGAAATTGTAAAGGATAAAGGTATTGTCTTCATAAGTAGCAAAATGCTCCCCCTGAAGATGTGCATATAAGTAGTTTGCTTTTGGAATGCAAATGCACATGGCAGGTTGTACTTATGGAGATCCTCTTCAACTTATGAAGACAATTCATCATGCATGATTCGATATAAGAAGGATAATGACATGCATAATGAGAAATGGACGTCTGCAAAATGACTAAGTGCGGAATTTATCACCGCACATGCGGAATTTATCATCGTATCACAGAATAGCAAACAAGTAGCAGATGACCATCAAGTTTAAGTGTTACAACTCAAAGAACCAACTATAAAAGCGAGAGTTGTAAACACTAGGAAAAATATAAAGCAACCGCCCATATGGACCCGCTTGAAGACTATCAACTCATATGCTTCTCCCCCTTTTGTCAGTAAGGACCAAAATGGTTTGAAGACATAGAGCCTCTACTGCTCCCGTATGAGTAGGAGAGGATGCAGGGTCGGCGTCGGGGTTTGGCGGTGCAGACGAACTTGGTGCAGTGTCGATACACGCTGAAGTTGGAGGTGGTGAAGTAGCATCATCTTGATCATCGATCACTCTGGCATTCACTGTTGCAGCGGAGGAGGAATAATCAGAGTCTTCAAGAGACGGAGTTCGACACAAGACAACATTCCTTGGAGGAGAGGATTCAAACTTGAATCTTTTAGTAAAGCCATCGTCTTGAAGATCTGCTTCAGCTCTGAGCAATGTCAAACTCTTCCATGAACTCCGACAGGTTTCATGTGTAACAAAGGCATTCTTGGTGGCAAGATTACGAATGCGATTGACGTCCACCAAGAGGCTTTGCATCTGCCGCTTCAGCCAGAAGTGATGCTTATCTTTTTTCTGATGCAGGGCAATGAGAAGTTCTCGGTCATTGAGAACACGAGATCGCTTCTGAAGCCTTTGAGCAATAGTTCTTTCAGTGGCTTCAGTTTGAGCACGGTGAGGTAAGCGTGTATTGCCAGCCAAAGGATAAACACGAGTGACTGCCTGGACTCCTTCAATGGGTTGTGTGAAGCTTTGGTGATCAGCATTGTGAAGAAAAACATGCTCCTTGGCAGGCTCTGGGTATATGGCTTCAACTGACATATCAACCTCTGGCAGAAAGATCAGATGGTTGCGAGCAGAGGGCTGATAGTTGACAGCTGAGTGTAGCTTGATGAGGCGCATGACCCACGGAGCGTAGAACTTCAGTCCAAAGAGATCGAAGCCTGATGCAGCCAACTGCCTGATAACGAAGTCTTGAGCATTGAAGTTGATGTCGTTGAAGATATAAAAGACCAAAGTCTTCATTGCTCCTTCAAGTTTTGCTGCTGAAGAATGTCCTTTGACAGGCCATAGAGTTTGTCGGATGATGTGATAAATAGTGCAAGGCAGATACTCTAGATCTTCGACAAAGAACTCCTTTGGGTAATCAGCGTCATGGGGCAAAGGCTTCATCATGCTCAGCATTTGGCTCATGTTGGGCTCTGGCTTCTGAAAGATGCTCTCCAAAGCATTGCGGTGAAGCTGGCAACCAGGTTCATATAATTCACCTGGAGTGGGCAGGCCGGTAAGCTCAATGATGTCAAAAGCTTTAGCTTCATGATGGACATTGCATGTCATCCACTCAAGGACCTAAGTCTTTGGATCCCTGTTGTAGCCGCGAATGTGGAGCGTGGCGTAGAATTGCAGCAGAAGCTCTTCATTCCAATGCTCCTTATCAGTCACAAAGTTCAGCAATCCAACATCACGGAAGCAGTCAAGGGCTTCTTCAAGGCATGGCAGTCCAGCAATGGCTTCGCAGTCAAGACGCATATGAGGGAAGATGCTTCCTTGATCATAGAGAACACATGAGTAGTAGTTGCGCTGCTGATAGCTCCAGAACCAATCACATGAAATCCTTGGCCTTGAATAGGGGTTCTTGGCCCTATCAAAGAAAGTGTTGTGCACTTTGAAGCCATTAGCAATGAAGGACCCTGGTGAAGTGGCAGTACCTGGAAACCTGGGCAGTCTTGGCTTTGGCTTCTGGACCTGTGGCATGTGCGCGACATGCTAGTCAAATTGTGGACCAACAGCAGGAGGAGGAACCAAAATAGGCCATCTAACAGTGACCAGCTATCGGTGTCAAAACCGGCGGATCTCGGGTAGGGGGTCCCGAACTGTGCGTCTAGGCGGATGGTAACAGGAGACAAGGGACATGATGTTTTTACCCAGGTTCTGGCCCTCTCGATGGAGGTAAAACCCTACTCCTGCTTGATTAATATTGATGATATGGGTAGTAGAAGAGTAGATCTACCACGAGATCAGAGAGGCTAAACCCTAGAAGCTAGCCTATGGTATGATCGTTGTTCGTCCTACGGACTAAAAACCCTCCGATTTATATAGGCACCGAAGAGGGTTAGGGTTACACAGAGTCGGTTACAATGGTAGGAGATCTATATATCCGTATCACCAAGCTTGCCTTCCACGCCAGGGAAAGTCCCATCTGGACACGGGACGAAGTCTTCAATCTTGTATCTTCATAGTCCAGGAGTCCGGCCAAAGGTCATAGTCCGGCTATCCGGACACCCCCTAATCCAGGACTCCCTCAATAGCCCCTGAACCAGGCTTCAATGACGACGAGTCCGGCGCGCATATTGTCTTCGACATTGCAAGGCGGGTTCCTCCTCCGAATACTTGATAGAAGATTTCGAACACAAGGATAGTGTTCGGCTCTGCAAAATAAGTTACACATACCACCGTAGAGAGAATAATATTTACACAAGTTCAATCTGCTGACGTATTCCGCAGCGTGACATCACACCACGGCCAAGCCTTTATTCGAATCGTTTTCTTGTCCCACCTCGGTAGCGTTTAGCGAGGCGGTTTCCTTGGCACGTCTTGTCAAAGCAGAGATCGTGTCCCCTTATTCCGGGATTCTCATCAATACGGGCGTGGGTAACCCAACCGCGCCATTGGTTATGGTGCTTGGGAGATAAGCGAGTTTTATCAGGACGGTGGGGACGCATAGTTTTTCTGTCCATATAAGGGGATAAGGATCCACTTTTTCACACACGCCTTCTTCCTCCTTTGCTTATCCATTTCCGTGCACTCGAGCTCCAGCGCCCAAGTCCGCACATCCCACCTCAACCTTCTCCAACTATGTCCAGAGCGAGAGGCAAGTGGATGGCCTCCTCCGTCACGGAGGGGCACATCAAAAAGCTACGGAAGGCCGGATACTTGTCTGACGACATCGCGCATCGGCTCCCCGACAAGGGGCAGCTCATCCCCACCCCTAGGCCCCATGAGAGGGTGGTGTTCCTCCCCCACTTCCTCCGCGGACTAGGGTTTCCACTTCACACATTTGTCCGGGGGCTCATGTTCTATTATGGCCTAGATTTCCATGATTTGGCCCCGAATTGCATCCTCAACATCTCGGCGTTCATCGTCGTGTGCGAGGCCTTCCTCTGCATCCAGCCCCACTTCGGCTTATGGTTGAAGACCTTCAATGTCAAGCCGAAGGTAGTGGGCGACCGCCAAGTGGAGTGCGGAGGTTCCATGGTGGGCAAGATGGCCAACGTCCTATGGCTCGAGGGCTCCTTTGTGGAGACCATAAAGGGGTGGCAATCGGGGTGGTTCTACATCACCGAGCCGCGCGACTCTAAAAGGGCGGCATCCCCGAATTCCGATCTGGCTTCCCTACACGGCTCACCTCATGGAAAGAGACGGGCCTGACGTGGGGTAATTCGGAAGACATGACCGGACTCCAAACCTGCGTCCGAAACCTAGTGGACAAGAAGCTCAAGCTTGTCAACGTAGTCCAGGTTATGCTCATCCACCGGATCCTCCCATGACAGCAACGAGCCTTCAACTTTTGGGAGTTTGATCTGGCACAGCACCGAACCTTGAGTCGGCTCTTCGACACTACGTACGAAGATGCTTGGAAGGAGCTGTTCTAGGGCGCCGAGGCTCCCGCATCCGCTACCGAAGATCGCAGATTCAGGTCGCGGCATCAAGCCAACGAGGTAAGCTATTTTACCCTTTACGGGACTCTTTTTTCATAGTTTGACTCTATGCGGGATCTAAAAATCCCTCACCTTTGACAGGACTGGCAGAAGACGTCCGGACAGTCAACCAGCAGCCCCTGGCAAGGGAGCCGGACAGTCAACCTGTCCGGACCCCGTCAACCAGCAGCCCCTGGCAAGGGAGGTGCGGGATCTAAAACTCCCAGCGGATGCCCGATTGACGGGGCTGCTGGTGCCGGCACCGTATGTGGTGCCGGAGAAGAAGGCCAAGAAGATGGCCACGGGAACTCGAAGGAGTTCCCGGCGCCAGGTATTGTCGTACTCATCGTCCGATGACTCCGAGGCGGACTTCTCCTGCGAAGACGAGGAGGAGGAAAAAGAGGCCTCTCCCCCAGTGGGGGGAGAGAAGAAAAGGAAGGCCGCCCCAACTGGGGAGGCCGGAGGGTCCAAGAAGGGAAGGACCCTCCCTCCGGACTACACCACCAACGCCGACGATGGCGAAGAGGAGTGGCCACCAAGGACCAAGCCCCTGGCGAAATCGTAAGTGTACGGACACCAGAATAACTCATGGCGTTCCATTTGTCGCACATCATCTTCTAACGCCGAATATAACCATGCAGCCCACCCAAGGACGGGCTCGACGCTTCGTCGAGCGGCTCCCTGGATTCGTCGGATGTGAATAGCACCTCACTTTCGACCGCCTCGTCTCCTCCTACCGCGGATGACGCCGGGGTGGAGTCCCAAAAGGGGCCCAGCCAGGAGGAGGTGGCCCCGGAGGTGCCGCAGGGCGACCTCCCGGACTCCGGGCGCAAAGGGGATAAAACCCCAAAGGGCTTTAAGTCCGCCCCTGTGCCGGACTCCGTATCGGAACCTTCAGTGGTTCCGAGTCCGCAGCGACCCTTCGTAAGAAGGGCAAGATCACGACACCGTGACCTCCGCCCAACCGAGGCACCGGATGATTTGATGGAGGCGCTTAACGGGCTTCCATCGACGAGGAGCACCGCACTGTTATGAGTGTGGTGGTCCAGAAAGTTCAGTCCGCCAAGAGCGGGCTGACCGAAGCCTGTGCCAGCCTTCTAACAGGCTTTGAGGTATGAATTTAAGATATGTAAAAATATCACCGCATAGACAGTAGCCCCTGATGCTCAGTTTGGTGTTCGGAAAGAAAAAGCCGAACTAAGGATCTAAAAAGATATACGCAGGAGTTTAACATAAGTATGTCAATATGGGAATGTAGGCTGCGCTGCTGACCTCTGCCGCACTGACTGCGGAGGTTGATGCATTGAAGTAGAGCCTCGAGCGGTCCGAGAACGAGCTCGGCCTTGCCAAAAAGCAGCTCAAGGACAAGGAAGGTAAGTAAGACCTTATGGGAGTATTTAAAATATGTGGTTGCAAAAAATGACAGGAATAACGTGAATATTGCAGGGGCCACGAACGAGGTGGCGACCCTGAAGGAAGCGGTGTCCAAGGCCGAAAGCGATGCGGCCGCGGAGCGCACCGAGCGAGAGAAGCAGGAGGCGCGGGTGGCGGAGGTGCGGCAAGAGCTCCAGGCTCTCGTGGAAAAACATGAGAGTTTGGAGCGTGACTCAAAGACTCGAGAGTCCGAGCTCGCCTCGGCCCTTGAGAGCGCCAAAGCCGCTAAGGCCGAAGCCCAAAAAGCCCTCCAGGAAATTGAGGCGATGAAGAAGATAGCGGCGGGTAAGGCATTCTATATGCAAAGCAAGCATGTGAAAGTGAATTATCTGTTACTTACCCGAATCCGGAGCTCTCCAGGAGCATTCGCAGATCTGCCTCAAGAAGTGTGTCCGATCTGCCGCATTCTACCGAGCCGAGGAGGAAGCTCGACGGAGAAGGTGTTCGGTCTCAAGTATGTTGAGGCCGGACACCCAGTGCCCATAGCGACCAGTTGAAGCAGCTGGTCGAGCTCCATATGGTGGCGAACAGGCCATGAAGGAACCTCATAGTTCGGCTGTGGCCTAAGGAAGCCATGCCCGGGAGCTACTTGGGCTGGTGAGGCGGCCTGGTGGGCCTTTGTCCATGGGTTGAAGTCGTCAAGCGCTCCGTCTGCATCGAAGGTGCCTCAGGGCCTTGCCCGTGCCAAGGTGCACTGGGGCAAGATGGACGCTGAGAAGCTTGTGACGGACGGATCACCACCGGGCAAGGAGCATCGAAAGCCTGAAATGTATTATGAGGGCGTCCTGAAGGGTGCCCGCCTTATAGCGGGTGAATGCTCCAAAGATGTAATTTTTTAGTAGACTCGCATTTGTTATCATGTACGCTAAAAACTTGTTCATATGCGCTAAGCAACATTTTTGAATTTAAAATATTACCTTCTGTGCGGCCATTTATTAAATTTGAGAGATGGCGAGTCGTCGGCTTCAGCCCCCATGCCACGAGTGCTGGGGTGTTCGGGATAAGCTTGAGCGCTCTTGTTCCCATTCTTGGGTCCTTCGAGGAGGCGCCAACATAACGTAACAAGGCAACGAACTATAATGCTTGAACACTCTCACTTAGCCATAGAATTCTATAATTTTAAATTTAGTGAAGCCCCGGTATTCGAAGACCGAGTTCGGGCGCTATCCACGCCTAGGCCGGACAATGCCGACTCTTCGCTCTAAGCGGCATAAGTCTTTAGGGACTCGAAAACTTCTCGAACAGCGACCGGCTCTCGCCCTATCATGACGGTCAGTTTTAGCTTTCTCCACTAAGGTGCTTAACCCAGCTCAACCGGGGCACAATCGCAGTGGTTCTCCCAGCGCTACCTTAGTCGATATAACGGAACATAAGGTACCAAAACATGGGAGCCGGGCAAACCCAACTATTGACCCAAGACATGATTCGGAGCCGATGCATATAATGCTATAAGTTCGGAGTGCCGCACTTGTGAAAGTGTTCGGACTTATCACACCATATTGTGGGGTACTTGAGCCCCTGGTGTATTGCTCGTACCAAAGTACGGTTGCACAATGTCATAACTGAGCATATATATATATATATATATATATATATATATATATATATATATATATATATATATATATATATAGATATATATATAGAAAAAAGGAATTCAATAATAGGCAGAAGCTATGTATTGTTTATTCAAAAGGGCTGCAGTAAGAGCAGAACGATACAAATAGTGCGATAAGCAAGGGACGGGACTTTTGAACATGTCCCCCTCCAGGGGTAAGCTGCGGGATGGTATGTAAAACAGGTATACCGCTTGTAACAGAGACCACCTGGACACTCGACGTAGCTTTCTGCTTCCCTGGCTGTTGCATCGTGTGTCCGGCGATTCTACTGCCGGACAAGGCTTCGTGAGAACAGAGTCCTGAAAGTAAAAAAGAAAGAAGAAAAGAATGACACAATCGGGAGCCCCTGATGTGGTTGAGCCGCATTCCGAGCATGCTGTGGTCGTGCCCCACCCCCTATGCCCATGGTATTTCCAAAGAGTAATTATGTACGCGTAGTACTGGTTTCGCGATTTCGCGAGGGCTGGGGTTTGGGCCGCATTGCTATGCGTGCTCGGAACATGCCAGGTGGTCTTGTTGTAGGCTACTCTGGGCGCGCTTGACGGTGTCCGGACGTTTAACAGCTGGACTCGAGAATTGCCTTAAGAGGCTGCTTTGTACTTCCGCCGCGAGGGCCGCCGTATGCTCCTCCGTCCGGAGAGAGCGTTCGGTGTTTCCATTGACCGTAATGACTCCTCAAGGACCTGGCATCTTGAGCTTGAGATATGCGAAAAGCGGCACCGCATTGAACTTTGCAAATGAGGTTCGCCCGAGCAAAGGCGTGATAGCCGCTGCAGAACGGGACTATGTCGAAGATTAACTCCTCGCTTCGGAAGTTATCCGGGGATCCGAAGACCACTTCAAGTGTAACTGAGCCTGTACAGTTGGCCTCTACACCTGGTATGACTCCTTTAAAGGTCCTCTTCATGGGTTTAATCCTTGATGGGTCTATGCCCATTTTTCACACTGTATCCTGATAAGCAGGTTCAGGCTGCTGCCGCCGTCCATTAGGACTCTAGTGAGGTGAAATCCGTCAATGATTGGGTCTAGAACCAATGCGGCGAATCCGCCATGGCGGATGCTAGTGGGGTGGTCCCTTCGATCAAAAGTGATCGGGCAGGAAGACCACGGGTTGAACTTTGGGGAGACTGGCTCCATCGCATATACGTCCCTTAGTGCATGCTTCCGCTCCCCTTTGGGTGTGTGGGTTGCGTATATCATGTTCACCGTCTGCACTTGTGGGGGGAAGCCCTTCTGTCCTCTATTGTTCGGCAGCCGGGGCTCCTCCTCGTCATCGCTATGCAGCCCCTTGTCATTGTTTTCGGCATTTAACTTTCTTGCCATCTTGAACACCCAACAATCCCTGTTAGTGTGGTTGGCTGGTTTTTCGGGGGTGCCGTGTATCTGGCATGAGCGGTCGAGTATTCGGTCCAAATTGGACGGGCCCGGAGTATTTCTTTTAAATGGCTTTTTCACGACGGGTTTAGAGCCTCTGAATCCGCATTGACTGCCGTATCCTCAGCATTATCGCCGTTAATGCGGCGCTTGTGCTTGTTGCGAAGCGACCTGCCATTGCTGTCCTTGGTATCCGAATTACCAGGGCTCTTGGTCATGTTGTTACTACGAGCTAGCCAGCTGTCCTCTCCTGCGCAAAAGCGGGTCATGAGTGTTGTGAGGGCTGCCATGGATTTCGGCTTTTCCTGTCCTAGGTGCCGGGCAAGACACTCGTCGCGGATGTTGTGTTTGAAGGCTGCAAGGGCCCCTGCATCCGGACAATCGACGATTTGATTTTTCTTGGTTAGGAACCGTGTCCAGAATTGTCTGGCCGATTCCTCTGGCTGCTGAATTATGTGACTTAGGTCATCGGCGTCTGGTGGTCGCACATATGTGCCCTGGAAATTGTCGAGGAATGCGGCTTCCAGATCTTCCCAACAACAAATTGACTCTGCTGGCAAGCTGTTAAGCCAATGCCGGGCTGGTCCTTTAAGCTTGAGTGGGAGGTATTTGATGGCGTGTAGATCATCACCGCGGGCCATGTGGATGTGAAGGAGATAGTCCTCGATCCAAACCGCAGGATCTGTTGTACCATCGTATGATTCAATGTTTACGGGTTTGAAACCCTCAGGGATTTGATGATCCATCACTTCATTTGTGAAGCATAGTGGGTGTGCGGCGCCTCTGTATTGGGCTATATCACGACGCAGCTCAAATGAGCTTTGTCTACTTTGTTCGGCTCGGCCAGAGTTGCCATATCTGGCGTGACGGTTATCGTCACGTGTCGTGGGGGTGCCCACGCGATCCGTAGATCGATCTTGTTTGCCTTGCCTTGTCCTCCAATATATCTCGCAGGTTTGGCACATTTCCCCGCGCCTTGGTATTTTTTGAGCGGCGCCGGGGTGCGGCTTGAGTTGAGGGCCGAGAGGCCTCTCTGTCGCGGCCACGAGGTGGCCGGTCAGCCGTATCATGCGCTGGTGATGTAGGTTTGGGTGCTTCCTCCTCTAATCGGGGTAGCAGCCTGCGTTTTGGGTAGCTCTTGGAGGGGCGCTCGAGTTCTTACTCTTCGGCCGCAAGGACTTCAGTCCATGTGTCAGCAAGCAAGTCTTGGTCAGCTCTAAGCGGTTGCTGCTTTTTCTTGAGGCTGCTTGCCGTGGCCATAAGCCTGCGTTTGAAACGGTCTTGTTCGAAGGGATCCTCGGGCACGACGAATACGTCGTCGTCGAGGCTTGCCTCATCTTCGGAGGTAGGCATGTAATTATCGTCCTCTACCTCTCTTTATGCCGCTCTCTCACGAGGGCTGGCTTCTCCATCTTCCTGCGCTGAATCCTGCTGGAGGGGGTTGTCTTCAAACCTTTATCAGGGTGTTATTGTCTCCGTGCGTAATCACCATTTTGCCGTGGCGGGATTTAGAGCGGCGCCACGACGCTTGGCGCTTAGGCTGTTTCTTGGAGGGTCATCCTCCGTTGTTCCATCGCCATTCCCATCTTTTGGGATGTCCACCATGTATATGTCGATGACGAGGTGGCCTTCCGATTGCCCCGTGGGCGCTGGTTCTTGATCGTCTTCTGCATCGTTGTCCATACCGTCGATGTCTTCGGAGTCGAAATCGAGCATGTCGGTTAAATCATCGACAGTGGCTATGAAGTGGGTGGTGGGTGGGCTTTGAATTGCTTCGTCGTCCGCATCCCAACCTTCCTGACCATAATCCGGCCAGGGCTCTCCTGATAAAGAGAGAGACTTTAGCGAAGTTCAGGATGTCGCCAAAGGGCGAGTGCTGAAAGATGTCCGCGGCAGCGGATTCGATTGGCGAGGGCGCGGAAGGTTCGGAGTCTGGAGAGGAGTCCGGCACCTTGGAGTCACGAGCCGCAAACGGGTAGGTTTACGGCTCAATCGCCGTAGAGATCGCAGCTCCCAAGGCGGTGTCCAGCCACCCGTCCTCGATTAGCACAGTCGGCTCCGAGCCTAAGGTCGGAGCGACATCGGTGCGTTTCCAGACACTGCTCGCGGCAGATCTAGATCATGCCCTCGTCACGCAGTCTTGCGCGCTTGGCTGTGGCTCGAACCGTCAAGATCAAGTCTCCGCGACGCCGGCCGTAGTTCAAATCTTCCAAATCTGGCACAGTGGTGGCGGCGTAACTTTCAATCTGCTCCAGATGGTCAAGCGAATTGACCCGCAGTGCAAAGCCGCCGAATACGAAGATCTGTCCGGGGAGAAAAGTCTCACCCTGGAGCGGATCGTTGTTGATGATCGGAGGAGCCATCAGGCCTAAAGACGACGACACAGAGGAACTCCAAATGAAAGCACCAATGTCGGTGTCAAAACCGGCGGATCTTGGGTAGGGGATCCTGAACTGTGCGTCTAGGCGGATGGTAATAGGAGACAAGGGACACGATGTTTCTACCTAGGTTGGGGCCCTCTCGATGGAGGTAAAACCCTACTCATGCTTGATTAATACTGATGATATGGGTAGTACAAGAGTAGATCTACCACGAGATTAGAGAGGCTAAACCCTAGAAGCTAGCCTATGGTATGATCGTTGTTCGTCCTATGGACTAAAAACCCTCTGGTTTATATAGGCACCGAAGAGGGTTAGGATTACACACAGTCGGTTACAATGGTAGGAGATCTACATATCCGTGTCGCCAAGCTTGCCTTCCACGCCAAGGAAAGTCCCATCCGGACACGGGACGCAGTCTTCAATCTTGTATCTTCATAGTCCAGGAGTCCGGCCAAAGGTCATAGTCCGGCTATTCGGACACCCCCTAATCCAGGACTCCCTCACCAGCTGACCATAGTTGTATGCTTGCTCAATAGTATGTGGCCTGGGAGGCAGTATAGGAGGAGTGGCAGTGGCAGTGGAAGTGACTTCAGGCTGCAGATTGGCATCAGGTGCAGCATTGACTTCTGGTGCTATCACTTCGGGCACCACATTGACTTCAGGCGCTTAGGCCAATGGGAAGTTGCAGATCGTCAAAGCTGAGATTGGGGGTGTCAAACCACTCATCAGTGAAGTTGTTCAATACTTCCACGTCAAAGAGAGGCAAATCATTGAAGATTTCCGCCTCTTGCTTGCTCTTTATTAGTTGTTCAAGAGCGTCATCAGCAAGATCGTCGTCACTTGATAGATCAATGGCATCATTCTCGTTCCTCAAAACAGCAGCAGGGGTCAGAGCTAGACCAGTGGTGTGCATAGGCTTCTTTTTCTTCTTCTCAGGCTTGGAGATGCGAGAGAGATCTTCAGACTGCACACTTGGTGCAGGAGGAGCAGTGGCCAGAGGCTTCACTCATGAAGCTTTTGGTGCACGGAAAGGCTTCGAAGCTTTAGGTTTCTTCAGCTTCTTTGGCTTTGGTGGTGCAGGCGCTTTGTCAGAATCAGCGTTGTCTACAGGCTCATCCACGGCTATCCCTTGAACCATAATATGAGTGATGATACCTTCTAGGTTGTAGAAGGGCCCAACAAGATTGGGTTCAGCTTCGCGTGTGCCATCGGCACGTGGAGCAGAGGGGCCTGGATTGAAGTCTAATCCCCGCGACTTCTTATTTTCTTTGGCAGAGTTCTTGGCAAATTGGAAGTTGCGCTTGAACAAATTGTCGTCACGACACCCACCATAGCAAAGAAGATGGGTCGGCATCTGCAGGCTGTGGTCCACGGACCATGCAAGGGTAGAAGCCTTGTTCAATGGCTTGAGCTCTGGACCTGGGTTGAAGATTTTTATACAAAATGTCTCCCCAAGGTCGGTTGATGGCATTCTTCTCAGCGTATTCCTGGGTCACGAACCTGTACTTGTACCATTGTTCTGCCCAATATCTTTGAATCCATTGGATTCGGGTATTTCTCTGATTGTAGTCCCCCTAGGATCAGTCTTGTATAGCTCATAGAGGTCAGGAGGCAAATCTCTTGAGGTGTTCCCACGGCGGTGTCTGCCACCCTTCCTTGTAGACTTCTCTGGTGCCATGAAGTTCAGACTGAATGGCTTCAACACTATCAAAGGCTTCCGTCTGCTGGTCAGACAGGAACTAGCTTCGGGAGAGTTGATGTGATGCCGTAAGAATTCTGCAAACGAATGCAGACTATGAGAACCAAGGGATTCACCCACAGACATGTACCTGTGACAGCATTAGAGATGCGAGGGAAGGGGAAGAGGTCATATGCATTCTCAGAAGATTTTGAAGATAAATCAGTTTAGAAGACATTTACCTCATAGCGCGAAGACATTCACTTATATGTTGAGAGTTGGTTCCAGATTTGTACGAATCCAAGAATAAGTAGAAGTGAGGAATCTAACTATGTGTGAAGCATAAGTGAATATACTAGGCATTATATGAGATGCAAACAGGATAGATCCAAATTTGGGGAGGCAGAAACCACTTTTGGTAAAAAGGATGAATCTATAGGATCAAAAAGACGGTAAAAAGAGGGTTTTAATTTACCACACGATGAACTGCTAGACGGAGTAGAAGATGAGGCCGAGCAGCTCGATCTTCCTTGCCCTAACTTGGCGACGGAGGACACCTACAGCGGTGGCGGAGAAGATGATGTCCGCAGCCAGCGTGAAGACGGCGTCGGAGAGGTCGCAGCAGCTAAGCGCTTCGTCGCCGGCGTCGTCAAGAGCTAGCGGTGGCGCTAGGGTTTGTCGAGGTGGAAGACAGATTACGGCACAGCGCAATTACGCAGGTGCCCCTGGCGGTTCACATCTGAGGGACACGTGGCGAACATGCAACACATTGGGAGTTGTCCCACGTTCCCACGCCTGCCTGGACTTTCGCATGGTCGTTCCGGCTTCTCCGGGTTTCAGGCAATAAGAATTGAGCATTTAAAACAGATTTAATGTTTGTCTCTGTATCTTCTGCTGACAAGGACGCATAGAAGACATTCGACAGTTTCAACAGAATGCATATGGTTTGGATAGATAGAGTTTGAGGTAGGAAGCATAGAGAGGTTAGGGTCCGATCACATTCACTTAGTTCAAAAGATTCAAACGAGAAGACATAGCTATAAGTGAATGCTGTAGAGGACAGAACACTAATATATGTATATATCAGAATGCAACCAAATCAACATAGTGAAGATAATCATGAAGACAAGATGAAATTTAAGACAAACCAAATGCGAAGACATAGCAAATGTAACGCCATGAGAAAAACACTTCAAACAGAAGAATTTGGTAGTGGCGTTACCCACCGTATAGGAAGTATTAGACCCAGACACGGCGCACAATTATCGTGGCGCTCCGAAGTCAAATTCCGCATTAATGTATTCACACTCAGAGTGTAAGTTTTCATTGATTGAAGACATACATTACTTCGTATGTTGCACATCTAAGTCATCAACATATATAAGTGTTAGGATGTGTGCCTGATCATAGGACATTTGAGGATTCTAACATATTCAGCTCACACCGTAACTTGCAAAACCTTTTCTCATCCAAGGGCTTTGTGAAGATATCTGCCAATTGCTCTTCAGTGTTGACATGAATGATGTCAATATCTTCCTTCATAACATGATCTCTGAGAAAGTGATGACGAATTTCAATATGCTTTGTCTTCCAGTGCTGAACTGAGTTGTTGGCAATCTTGATGGGGCTTTCGTTGTCGCAGTAGAGTGGTACTTGTTTCAGATGGATGCCATAGTCCTTGAGAGTTTGCTTCATCCATAGAAGCTGAACGCAGCAAGATCCAGCAGCAATGTATTCAGATTCAGCAGTGGAGAGTGATACACAGTTCTGCTTCTTTGAAGACCAACAGACAAGTAATCGTCCCAGAAAGTGATATGTGACTGATGTAGACTTGCGATCCACCTTGTCACCAGCATAATCAGCATCTGAGAATCCAACTAGATCAAACTCTGAGCCCTTTGGATACCATAATCCTAATGTTCGGGTGTAAGTCAAATATCGAAGAATTCGCTTCACAGCAAAGTGATGCGATTCCTTTGGTGCTACTTGGAATCAAGCACACATGCAAACACTAAGCATAATATCTGGCCTAGATGCACATAAATAAAGTAAAGAACCAATCATGGAGCGGTATACCTTTTGATCGAACTCTTTACCATTGGTGTCAGGACCCAGATGACTCTTGGTTGGCATTGGCGTCGTGTAACCTTTGCAGTCTTGCATTCCAAACTTCTTCATACAATCTTTGAGATATTTCTCTTGAGATATGAAGATGCCATTTCTTTGCAGACGAATTTGAAGACCAAGGAAGAATTTCAGCTCACCCATCATGGACATCTGATATTGCTCTTGCATCATATGTCCAAACTCATCACTGTATTTCTGGTTGGTGCAGCCGAAGATAATGTCATCCACATATATTTGGCTCACAAACAGTTCACCGTCATATGTCTTCGTGAAGAGTGTGGGATCCAGGGAACCAGGTTTGAAGCCTTTGCTCTTCAGGAAGTCTTTGAGCGTGTCATACCAAGCGCGAGGGGCTTGTTTGAGGCCATACAATGCCTTGTTTAGCTTGTACACCACATTAGGATGTTTTGGATCTTCAAAGCCAGGAGGTTGTGCAACATACACTTCTTCTTCAATCTTTCCATTGAGAAATGCACTCTTCACATCCATTTGATACAACAGGATGTTGTGATGATTTGCATAGGCTAGCAATATGCGAATAGCTTCAAGCCTAGCGATAGGAGCAAATGTTTCATCGAAGTCAACCCCTTCAACTTGAGTGTATCCTTGAGCAACGAGACGAGCTTTGTTTCTGACAACTTGACCATGCTCATCTTGTTTGTTGCGACAAATCCATTTTGCGCCTATTATGTTGTGCTTGCGGGGGTCAGGATGCTTGACAAGTACCCAGACATTGTTCAGCTTGAACTGTTGAAGCTCTTCTTGCATAGCTTGAGTCCATTCAGGTTCCATGAAAGCTTCAGCAACTCTCTTGGGTTCAGATATTGAGACAAATGCAAAGTGCCCACAGAAATTTGCTAGCTGTGTTGCTCTTGAACGAGTGAGTGGACCAGGCGCATTGATGCTATCAATTATCTTCTCAATCTGTACTTCATTTGCAACACGAGGATGAACTGGACGAAGATTTTGTTCTTGCTGATCATTGTCATCGTTGGGAGGATTGTCTTCGGGCTGAGCACTGTCTTCAGGTTGATTTGGTGCAGAGATGATAAGTTCCTCTTCAGGTTGTGCTTCATTTGGTATGATTTCTACAGTTCGCATTAGCTTGATGGATCCACCAGGTGGAACTTCATCTAGCACATTTCGCAGGTGCTCTCTTTGCGAGCCGTTAGTCTCATCGAACCGCACATCCACAGTTTCAACCACTTTATAGTGAAAGAGGTTGAAGACTCTGTAGGAGTGCGAATCCTTTCCGTAACCAAGCATAAAACCTTCATGTGCTTTCGGTGCAAATTTTGAAGTGTGATGTGGATCCTTTATCCAGCACCTAGCACCAAATACTCTGAAGTAACTGACATTTGGCTTCTTACCAGTGAGGAGTTCGTAGGATGTTTTCTTCAGAAGCTTGTGAAGATAAACACGATTGATGACATGGCATGCAGTATCAATAGCTTCAGGCCAGAACTTTCTTGGATTCTTGTATTCATCAAGCATTGTTCGTGCCATCTCAATGAGCGTTCTATTCTTGCGCTCCACGATGCCATTCTGCTGAGGTATGTATGGAGCTGAGAACTCATGAGTGATGCCCAATGTATCTAGGTAAAGATCGAGGCCGGTGTTCTTGAACTCTGTGCCATTGTCACTTCTGATATGCTTGATCTTGACGCCAAAGTTGTTCATGGCACAGTTGGCGAAGCGTCTGAAGACATCCTGCACTTCAGTCTTGTAGAGAATTATGTGCACCCACGTATATCTTGAGTAATCATCAACAACGACGAAGCCATAAAGACAAGCAGTAGTAGTGAGAGTAGAGTAGTCAGTAGGGCCAAATAAGTCCATGTGTAGCAGCTCGAAGGGTTGAGATCTCGTCATGATTGTATTCAAGGGATGCTTGGCCCTAGTCATCTTTCCAGCTTCGCAGGCACCGCACAGGTGATCCTTCTTGAACTTGACGCCCTCGATGCCTATGACATACTTATTCTTCGCAAGAGTGTGTAAGTTCCTCATGACAGCATGCCCTAGCCTCCGATGCTAGAGCCAGCACTCTGACGCTTTTGCTAAAAGACATACTGCAAGCCGTGGTCCTGCTGAGAAATCTACCATGTATAGATCATCTTTCCAGTACCCTTCAAAGACTAGAGACTTGTCAGATTCCATAGGTACAAGGCAACGATATTTTCCAAATATCACAATCATGTTAAAGTCACAAAGCATTGAGACAGACATTAAGTTGAAACCAAGGGATTCCACAAGCATCTCTTTATCCATGTGCTGATCCTTTGAGATTGCAACTCTACCTAGACCCAATATCTTGCTTTTACCAGTGTCAGCAAATGTGATGTGACTCTTGTCAGATGGACGTAAGGTTGAGTCCATGAGAAGACTTCGATCACCAGTCATATGATTAGTGCATCCGTTGTCCATAATCCATTCTGAAGCATGAGGTGTCATACCCTATAGTACAGTTAGGGGGATAGGCTTCACCAAGAGTATTGTGAAGCATAAACATTTGACGAGAAAGAGGATTATCAAAGCTCAGATCAAGATTAGGACTGATAGGATGATTGGCAAACGATTCAGGAACAAAATACATAGTGAGACCATTTGGGCATTTGATCTTGCGCCCTACAAGATGTTTTAGGTCCCCAGCAATAACATCAGACGCCATTGATTTCCGGCTGGAGACCTTTCCCTGCAAAAGAAAGTTAATTCTTCTTAACCACCCACATCTTCAGGGGTGGCTTAGAAGCAATGAGTCTAAGTGCAGCATCTGAGAACTTTGGCTTTGGAGCCCTAGCAAATAGCCTTGCAGGAGATGAATGATACTCATATGAATAAGCAGAAAATTTCTTAGTCTTATGAACATAGCGGTTTGAAGAAACACGCTCATATTCATAAGTCTGAGTATGGTTTCCCTGCAAAACATTTGCGTTAGGGTGACTCAGGTGAGTCCTCTGTCTGTATGAAGCCTTTGGACCATATGAAGCCTTTGGTCTGGGATTTGTCTTCTTCCCAGGTGGTGTCATGATGACATTCACAGGAAGATTTTCGTGACAACTTTTGGGAACCCAGATCTTCTTCATAGGTGGCCCATTCCTGCAGTTAGTACCAATATACCTAGCAAACACTTCACCATTCTGATTCTTAAATAGTTTATAGTTTGCATCAAATGATTCATCAATGATAACAGGGTTAGCACAAGTGAAGCCAGATAAGGTGGATGGATCCACTTAAGGTCCCTTTGCAGCAACCCATGTGGTTTTGGGGTACTGCTCAGGCTTCCAGTAGGAGCCATCAACATTCATTTTCCTCTTGAACCCAACACCCTCTTTCCTAGGGTTTCGGTTCAGAATCTGCTTTTTGAGGACATCGCACAGTGTCTGATGCCCTTTGAGACTTTTGTACATTCCAGTTTCAAGCAATGTCTTCAACCTAGCATTTTCATCAGCAATAGTAGTGGTATCCTCTACAGAGGGGTTAGTTACCACATCAACAGTTGAAGATATTGCAACAGTAGCAGCAGTAGAACTTTCAGCAACAGAAGTAGCGTTATCACGCTCAAGGCATTTTAGACAAGGTGGTTCAAATATTTCTGGCGGAACTGATCATTGAGCTGAAGTGACTCATTCTCTTTTTGAAGATCTTCATGAGCCGCTCTCAATTTCTCAAGCTCTTGCTTCCTTTGAAGATAATCATACGAGAGCTTTTGATGAGTGGTTGAGAGCGTTCCATGACGACTTTCAAGTTCCTGGTACTTAACATGAAGATTTTTTATGTCTTCAATTAAGGACTGAGAACGGGTCATTTCAGCGTCCAACAGGTCATCGCTTTTGTCTAACAGTTTTTGAGTATGTTCCGTAGCTTTCTGTTGTTCGGTTGCAATTTTAGCAAGTGTTTTGTAGCTGGGTTTGGATTCACAATCAGAGTCATCTTCACTTGATGTTTGAAAGTAAGCATCGCGTGATTTTACCTTGGCACCACGTGCCATGAAGTAGTAGGTGGGAGGAGAGTCGTCCTTGGCATTAGCTTCAGCATTGGTGATGGAGCCATTGTCTTCAGTGTTGAAGATGGACTTGGCAACGTAGGCTATAGCTAGAGCCAGACTTGCAACGCCAGGGTCGGACTCCTCCTCAGACTCCACCTCCGCCTCCTCAGAAGCAGACTCCTCCACTGAATCCATCTCCTTGCCGACAAAAGCACGAGCCTTGCCAGATGAGCTCTTCTTATGAGATGAAAACTTGGATGAGGACTTGGAAGAAGACCTTGAGGGCTTCTTCTTCTTCTTGTCATCAGAATCATATTCCTTGCTCTTCTTCTTCTTCTTGTTCTCATTGTCCCACTGTGGACACTCAGAGATGTAGTGTCCAGGTTTCTTGCACTTGTGACATGTTCTCTTCTTGTAGTCATGAGTGGAAGCTTCATCATTTCATGAGCTGGATCGTGAAGACTTTCTGATGCCCTTCTTCTTAGTGAACTTCTGGAACTTCTTCACAAGCATAGGAAGTACCTTTCCAATGTCTTCAGGATCATCAGAACTGCAGTCAGATTCTTCTTCAGATGAGGAAACAACGTTTGCCTTCAAAGCACGACTTCGGCCGTAGTTGGGACCATATATATCTCTTTTCTCAGATAGCTGGAACTCATGTGTGTTGAGCCTCTCAAGTATATCAGATGGATCGAGTGTCTTGAAGTCAGGGCGTTCTTGTATCATGAGGGCAAGGGTGTCAAACGAGTTGTCAAGAGATCTCAGTAGTGTCTTGACGATTTCATGCTTGGTAATCTCAGTGGCGCCGACAGCACGAAGCTCATTTGTGATGTCAGTGAGCCAATCAAACGTGAGCTGGACATTCTCATTGTCGTTTCTCTTGAAGTGGTTGAAGAGGTTGCGAAGAACACTGATCCTTTGATCTCTCTGGGTTGAGACGCCTTCGTTGACCTTGGAGAGCTAGTCGCAGACTAGATTCGACGTTTCCAGAGCACTCACACGGCCATACTGTCCTTTGGTCAGATGACCACTAATGATGTTCTTGGCAGTAGAATCCAGTTGAATGAACTTCTTGACATCAGCAGGGGTGACACCTTCACCAGTCTTGGGAACGCCATTCTTGACGACATACCAGAGGTCGACATCAATGGCTTCAAGATGCATGCGCATCTTATTCTTCAAGTAGGCATATTCAGTTCCATCGAAGACGGGGCAAGCAGCGGAGACTTTGATTATCCCTGCAGTTGACATAGCTAAAACTCCAGGTGGTTAAACCGAATCACACAGAACAAGGGAGTACCTTGCTCTGATACCAATTGAAAGTGCTAGTTATCGACTAGAGGGGGGTGAATAGGCGATTTTTACGAAAGTCTTCAAAACATGAGAGTTTCGAAGACAAACAATAGAAATGAACCTATTGATATGCAACGGAAGGTAGACTACACTAGGCAAGCCATAGTCAAGTATTCAATGAAGTGAAAGCACGAAGACTAATAGCAGCTAGGTAGTAAGGATCAGGATGGAAGATGGTATGAAGCCAAACAACGATGGCAGTCACATAGTGAAGACAAATAGGTAAGGCAGACAGGCAATGACTTCACGAAGACAACTATAAATAAAGAGAGGGAGACGATAGAACCGGTCGCTCGGTGAAGACAAAGATTTGTTGGACAAGTTCCAGTTGCTGTGACAACTGTTCGTCTGGTTAGGGAGGCTGAGATTCAACTCAGAAGACCGCGTCTTCACCTTATTCCCCTTGAGCTAAGGACACCTAGTCCTCGCCCAATTACTCTGGTAAGTCTTCAAGGTAGACTTCCAAACCTTCACAAACTTCATTCACCGGCGATCCACAATGACTCTTGGATGCTTAGAACGCGACGCCTAACCGGCCGGAGGATTCACAGTCCTCAAGTGTAACAAGTCTTTAGGTCACGCGGACAGAAAGACTTCAGTGATGCCTAACACTCTTTGGCTCTGGGTGTTTGGGCTTTGTCCTCGCAAGGATTTCTCTCTCTCAATAGCTTCGGAGGTGGGTTGCTCTCAAACGACAAAAGCCGTCCACTAACTCTGAGCAACCACCAATTTATGGTGTAGGGGGTGGGCTATTTATAGCCACTAGGCAACCCGACCTGATTTGTCCGAAATGACCCTGGGTCACTAAGGAGCTGACACGTGTTCCAACGGTCAGATTCAAACACACGCGACAACTTTACTTGGGCTACAAGTAAAGCTGAGTCATCCAGCTCTGGATAAGATTTGCTCTCGTTGTCTTCGATCGAAGACATAGGATTTTGGTTGACCCCACTTAACAGTACGGTGGATCCTATGACTCAACAAAGAAGAAAAGGAAACAACGAAACAACTAAGTCTTTGCGCTCCATAATCTTCACGCAATGTCTTATCTTGTCATAGTCTTCAATGGGAATATCTTCACATACCACCTTTGTCTTCAATGTCTTCATACATTTTTAGGGGTCATCTCCAGTAGGTAAACCGAATCAATGAGGGACTACTACCTGTGTTATCCTACAATTCTCACAAACACATTACTCCCTCAACCAGGTTTGTCGTCAATACTCCAAAACCAACTTGGGGTGGCACTAGATGCACTTATAGGGAAAATTTAGTTAAAACAGCGCAATAGAAAAGTGTATTGGTAACTAGAAGTTATTAGGTAGGAATATAGTAAGAAAAGGGAATAACAACTGGCTGCTTAAATACTACACAATTCATTTGACATTGCTGGTGTCACACCCTGATTTTCATGGAACAACACTTAAGATGATATATCATGATAAAGTGTGGTTTGACAAAAACTTTTTGCATTATTTGACTTTTTTATTTGAGTTGGTTTTCTCTCTGTGTTTTCAAGTGCTCTTTAAAGTCAACACAACTCCACCATCTATACCTCATCTCCTTGCCCCAAGCTTCTGCCCAATGATCATGCCATGTGTATAGAGCAATATAATATTTTCTTACAAAAATAATTTGGCCAAAAAGTATTTTCCAAAATTAGTTTTCCAAAAACCCCTGAATTGAGGTTTGCACTTCAAGTACTTGATTTGGGGTGTGAAAATATTTCAAAAGGTATATTTGAAACCTATTAGATGTAGGACTCCCATAAATCACAAAAATATAATTTTAAAAGTTATTTTCCTATTTTATTTAAAAGCTTTTTCTTAAGGCCAGAAACAGTCTTTAATAGGGAAAAATTATTTTATTGTTTTAAAAATATTTGACAAAAATCAGGGAAACTCAGTGGGCATATATTTCCCATATATAAGAGTTTCAACACATGGTCATGTTCAAAATATTGGTCAAATCCCTCAAAAACCCTTTCTGGATATTTCAAGCTTTTGAAATAATTACAAAGGAAATATTCTCCAAAACTTCCAAGAAAATTCTAGCATGTCACATATGACATGTTTGATGATCTTGGCAAGTATCATGTCATGGAGAATAGTATATCCCCATGAAATCCCCTCAAAACCATTTCTGCCCATTTTGAAGTTTGAGCAACTTTACATTGCCAAACATGTCCAAATGTTCTCAAACCTTGTGAACATGCTCAAATGGTCTAATCATTCATCTAGACCAAATGGCACAAGTTGGAGAAAATGTTATATTGATCAAAGTTCCCCAAAACCCTTCCTGTCCAGAACCAAATTTGAACAACTCTACATTGCCAAGTGTGTCCTTTTGATCTGAATTTTTGTGGACATGTTCAAATCCCCAAATGATGACACTACACCAAGTGGTGCATCAAGGAGAATAGTTTTGCATGACTAGATCTTGGAAAACTCATTTATGTTGATTTCTAGGGTTTACAAAAGTTGCATTGGCAACTTTGCCCACATGGACTCAATCTTAGTGGAACCACTTATTTTCTCATGCCATTTGACCCTGTCAAGCCTTATGACAAGAGGAGTTCACCTTCTTTCCCAAACCAACAACAAACACCTTCTGCCATTTTTCTAAAAACAACACTTTGAGCACTTCCACTAATCTACATGAGTTCTACTTCCTACCACAGCTCCTCCTAGACCTCTTCTACCTCCAGTAGCTCTCCCCTGGATTTTGCTCAATGATTGATGGGTGAAGCACCCTCATTTACCCCTCTGGACAGCAGTTTCTCTCTCTCCCTCAACCTCTCTCCTCTCCTACTGGCTATCCATGGCATCCAATGCCCCTCCCCACTTCTTTACTTCCCCCTAGAGCCCCCAGACACTAGAGGCCAAGCCCAGAGCACTAGAAAAATGGCACGCCGGCCATTTGCACGCTTTGGAGCGCGCTACAGTACGCTCCCGCACTGTAGCCTCCCCCTGCCAGCCACCTCCGGCCACCTCGGCTCTCCCCCTCATGCCAGACGATGCGCCTCGACGTCCATGGCATGCCACGGCCTCGTCCCCTTCCTCCTTCTCCCTCCCGTGGCCTCCCCCGCACGCGCGTCGGCCACCCGCAAGCTCCAATGCACAGCCTCACACACACGAGCTCTCTGGAGCCTTCCCCACTCCTTCCCTTCCCTCCTCTGGACGTGACCCTGATCCACGAACGGTCTAGACTCGTTCACGAGTGCCCTGACAGCCTCTGGCCTCGCCTGTAACCTCGCCAGCGCACGATTCCACGGTGGACCGGTGCCCGGCTATAAAAGCTCGCCCCAGCTCTCTCTCTTGGCATCCACCTCCTTCTCACACCCCCAAGCACGCGCCCGCACCACCCAATCAACCTGGGCGAGCTTCTATGCTCGGGATCGACCGGAGCTCCGCCGCCTCGGTCGACCGTTGATCTCGCGGTACAGCCCCTCTCCACCCCCGATCTTGCTCGATCTGGAACCACCAGACCTCACTGACCCATTCCCCTCTTTCTCCCGCTCCTATTGCAGCTCGGAACGAGCTAACCAGGCTCCTACCGAGGCCGTTCCACCGGCTTCCCCATTGCCGGCGAACCCCTGCACTCCGGCGACCGCCTCCACCTCCACCCGAACGACGACTCCGCCCTGAGCACGCCGGTGCCCTCGGATCACCTCGCCATCGACCATAGCGATGCCGGTGAGCTCACCTCCCTCTCTGGCCCGAGGTTGAAGATGACGGCCGTGGGGCCCGTCAGTCAGCCTCACATACTGACGGGTGGGCCCCACCCGTCAGGTTTAAGACGCACGCGCGCGTGAACCGTTTCGCTGCGACGGCTGAAGGCGTATTTTGCCTTTACGCCTTCGACGTGGCAGCTTCACGCGGGCTGAATCCCCTCTGGGCCTTCTGCACTGTGGCCTTTCTGGCCCAGTGGCACAGTGCCTTTTTTCCTTTTCCTTTTCTGTCACTTTTCCAAAAATTCCACAGGATTAAATAATAATCCAAATGCAATAATTCCAACTCCTAAATTCTTGTAATACTCCCACCTATTTAATGGTATAACTTTCATTCATGACCAACCAACTTTTATGTACTGTTCAAATTTAAATTCAAATTTGAGCATTTATATTCCCCTATGAAAATCTATTTCTCCTATTCTACAACTCCAAATCCATAACTAGTAATTTTCCCCTTCTTAGATTTCCCCCTAGTATTTATCAAAAATAAGTTGGCATTTTTCTAAGCACTTTGGTTTTTCTGTTTTACTATTGCCTTATTTTCCCGTCATTTCTTTTGCGACGAATAGATCCCGTATTTGACGAAGTAGTTGGATAAGAAGAAGGAGGACTTGAAGACTTTGAAGACCAAGGCAAGCAGCCCTTTGACCATGTTTATGAAACCTTTTTATGCATATCATATAGCACTTTTATTGCTTGCATCGGAGGCATGATACTATGATGACCACATGGGGTGGTTTGCCACCGTTACTTCCTCGTTGATACATGCATTGTGCATGACCCTACCTTCTTATGAGGGTTATGCCGGTGGGGGTAGATAGGATGCTAAGTAGTGCTACGCAAAAAGGGACGGGGATATGCATGGTGATGGAGACAAAGTATTTTCAAAAGACTTTTTGAAAATCCCATCGGGTGCCACTTATGCCCGGGGCGAGATGATGAGTTGGGTAGCCACTTGATGACGAAGTGGTGTACCGAGGAAAGTGTGTGTTGTTTTCAAAACGTATTGGTTTAAGTTGCGACCGTTATTCCAACCTTACATGCGCAACCACTCTACCCTTGTATGGGAAAGGGCATTATTGATTACCTAGGCCGATACTAGCTTGGAGCCTGCATTACTAGTGACGGGGGAGAGTTGGTGCTCTCTCTCGGGATGGGGTCGTGCCAGGTAGGGCGGCCATGACTGTTTTTACAGGGCACCGGATACACCATTGCGTCCCCTCTTGGATGTTACGATCTCGAGTTAGTCTCGTATGATGTACATCGTGAGGATACGGAACAACGAGTGGACTCTTTGTTACTGTTGTCTAGGGAAAGATACTGATCGGGTGCTTACCCCGGGTACTTGAGGTATCGCGGGTCGTGGATGACACGGAAGCTCCCCGGATCTTGTGGGTAAAGTGTGCAACCTCTGTAGAGTGTAAAACTATTCGAATAGTCGTGTCCACGGTCAAGGACAAATGGGTAACCGCTCTTGGGCTACGTCCATATGTTTACAAACCAGTGTGTGTGTTTGGATATTGGGGACAACTACTTGGGTCAAGTCAAAGGACTTGACATGATTGAGTTGGGTTGATGCCCACTCTATTTATGTTGATATCTGTAACTTGTCCTCATGGTTACTTTAATTCTCCTGATGCATGTCTTACAAGTTGTTGAACATGTCATTGCACTCAAAACTAGCTTTCTGCAAAAATTTACCTATATCATGCATTGTTGTATCTTGAACCAAAACATGGGTTTCTTGCGAGTACATTCAAAGTACGCATTGGGTTGCCACTAGTTATTTAATTGGCCAGGCATGGAAGAACCGGAGTTCGAAGAAGAGTTCATTGGAGACGAACATGCGAACTAGGACGTTTCCCAGTCAGAATGCCTATAGGGTTAAGGCAGATGGCATGGGTTCTACTTATCGACGAAGATTTCCGCTGCTTAAGTTTATTTGATATTCAGCCCTTGTGGCTTTATCTATGTAAGACTTGACCATAATGGTCATAATTTGTGTAAGACGGTATGTATGGATGTAAGACTCTTGTTATTCAGCTTCTATGTGTTCAGTGAGCATTGATCTCTGGGATCACTGTACACGTGCATTCGGTGATCACGACTTATGAGTCGGGGTCCCCATAGAGCTGGTATCAAAGCCATCCTGACTGTAGGAAGCCTTAGTTAGCATGGGCGTTAGATAGGACAAACCCGTTTTGCAAAACCGTCTATACTCCTCTTCTTTTCTGAGACTTCTCAAACCTAAGGGATATTTTTCCCTTAATGACCTCTCCTATTCAACTTTTGTAGATGGCCGTCGCCCCCTTGAGATTCCTTATGACAGGGTTTCCATCCCTCCTAAAAGACTGCCTCCAACAATGCCACTATCCCTTGCTGCCCATATACACCCTGCATGAACTGGAAAATGATGTGCTCGAAAAGGAGTTCTACGCCAAGGTTTTTGTGCCTGCCAAGACCTCACCCCAGGGATGGTTCTTCATTGGACCACCCATGCCAACAAGAGACCTAGCCATTCAGCAAGTGGCACACGAAGCACTCCTCCATCTTCGAGACCTCCTTCCAGAAATGAAAGAAGAACATGCCACCCGCTACCTGCCTGGCAAGAGCGGATTTGGAGCTCCGACTCAATTGATGATTTCCCCAAAAGACGAGGATCCAACCCTGAAGTACCAGATCCGTTTCGTCAACACAGGAGACTACCTTCTACGCCACCTTACCGAAGCATTTCTCAAGGCTCGCCAAGATCTCCCTTCACTTCTGCACCTCCACTGCCTCGAGAAGAAGAAGGTGGTCGAGCAAGAACAACAAATCACTGCCCTAGAAGCCCACATTTCTAATCAGGAGCAACAAATCAAGGAACTTCAGAAAGCTCGCAACCAAATCCCACGCAAAAGGCATAGGAATGGATTTCCATATCCACCTCATAGAGGATCATCGTCAGGCACCCGACAACAATACCCAAGACTGAATAGCAACCCTTTTGCTTCCGTCACATGTCATGGGTGTGGTGAACTCGGGCATATTAATAGGATGTGTCCCAACAAGCAGCCGACTGTCGCATGTCCACTGGCACCAAGGAGAACCTAGAAGCTGAAGACCAAACGCCTTTCTCTCAAAGTGATGAAGCAAGCACGACTATTGAATCTGAGGACCCCTAGGGTAGGATGAGTCATGTACCCCCTATGCGCAGTCGAGTCCATGTGATGGTTCAAATGAAACCATGTTGAGTGTTGCTTGTTCTTATCTGTTTGTGTTTTGATATAAGTTGCACTTTTACCTTAGGCATCATGTATGCGACTATATCACCTATCTTATCTTAATGAAATTGTGTGTGGCCTTTTTGGCACCTGTTTGTTTGCACCTGCACTATAGAACCCCCTTTCAGCATTCCCCCCCCATCTATGATGCTTTTCCCTCTCATCCCTCTATCCTCAACTGAAGACCGGCAAGACAAGGTACACCAAGGATTCTACTTTGGGAACCAACCAGCACTGAAGACTTTTGCTACAACCTCCTCGACCAAATGCAACCCCATAGAATTATGCTTAACCCTCAAGATTAGAAACCCATTCCTAGAACCTTCGAGACTTCACGAGATACCCCAGCTCGAAACCTTAACCCTGAGCTTAACCTACAGAATCACAAGAGAACAAGTTAAGCTACAGTAAGCCTTGCTTATCACTGGGTTCATTACGGAACTAGTGGACGTAGTGAATGAGCACATTACCATCCTAAGGTAGCACCAGAACTGATGATGCCATAGGAAATACCAATTTGGGGATATATGAACAAAGGACAAATGACTTGATGAGTTTATATCAGTGACCTTGAGGAATTATCTGAGACTCTTTGGTAGATTATAAGGCTGCCATGTTGGTAGATGAACTTGGTGGGATCATGATTATAGAGTGGCATAGCTTTCATTACCCCTGAGTAAATTGGATTTATAGGACAACTATGTTCGCAAGCTAAAACTCCTGGAAGTGCAAGGATTTGACTTGATCAGATGATATTGATAGGAGACAGTTCATATTACGTAAATAACTTGAGGTAAACATGTAGGATTCCTTGTTGGACAAGAGATTTGGATTTAAATAGGTGATCCTAGTTGAGTATAGATGGTGAGTCAGTCTACATAGTTCGGAGTAAATTAGATTTAGACTGATGATCTTGATCGTAATACCATGTTCCTCGATGGACAATCAACTAGGAGATTGGATTAATTGTCGGAGTTGATATAAACTTAACCTTGGAGGTTACTTGACCATAATAATGGAAATTGGTGGACTGACTATAGTAGGGATAGCCTTTTCAAGTATTTGGGGATTATAAGGACTTTAGAAGATCATGTGGAGCACCATAACCATTGGATTTGTAGAACTAAATCGATTATGTAGTGATTGATGGAAGTTAATGGGCTGTTGGGGTTGATTCATAGGAAACGAAACTAGATCTTGGAGTGGAATACGACGTGTTTCCTTAGGATAGAGGTGCTTTATCTTAGACCTTGGAAGAATAGGCTGAGCACTTGGATTGTCACGTTCAAGCTTAGCAGCTTATATGTTCAACCCATGGATTTTTAGGGGTAGACATACATATGAGTTTGGGGATTGTAGACACATATGATTTTGTTAGACCTCCTCTCAGGAGCCATGAGAATATGAATCACATGAGTAATGATTGGAGTTGACCTATACGAGATGATTCTTTTGGTAATATGATGTGAAGACTAGGTAGAACTATTGGCATCTCAGAAACTGTGCTTAAAGATAAGATGATAAATGTTCACTCACACACTAGAATCCTTGAAACCCTTACGCCCTACCAAGCTACAACATGGTCGGATCAGGACCTTAGGGCCTTGACACTAGATCTAGAACACCTTGGCCCACACTCAACAAGGCCACCACTAATTCCCCAGCCTACTTTATGTACCCTGTGAACAAAGTCCTCATGGAGTACTTAGACAAGATAGTTGTCATCATCATTTGGTGACCTACTTGTCCACCCGAAGATGGAAGAAGAGTCGTTCAGCTAGTCGAGGAACATTTGAAGACCGCCATGCCAAGGAGGAAGAACTATACCAACCACCATCATCATGAAGTACACTTCTGCGTCGAGGACCATGTGGATCTGCAAGCCACTCCTCTCTAAGGGACCAAGCATTTCCATGACAAGGAGACCCACACCAAGACTCCTCGGCCCTCTTCGAGACCACTCCAAGATTTAACAACCCCCTCTGAGATCACTACAAGACGAAGAGAAGACAGTTACCAGCTGGAGTTGCCACCTGAGTTACCTGATGTGCACAACGCTTTCCATGCATCACAACCCCGGAAGTGTTTCCAACTTCCTAACTTGCCCGATCTCTACGAGGGCATTGACCACCGAGCCATCGACCCCCTAGCCAATCTAACCTACCGCGAGCTACCCATTAGCAACCTGGATCAAGAAGAGCGTCATACACGAAGCCACGCCATCAAGTACTTCAAGCTCAATGGAGCACTACACGGAAGCAGAAGAAGTATGAGGACATGAAGACTACCCCAGATCCAAGTTTCTGTATCCCTTTCCGCGCCTAGTTTGGGAATTTCGGGGACGAGATTCTTGTAAGGGGGGTAGGTCTGTCACACCCTGATTTTCATGGCACAACACTTAAGATGATATATCATGATAAAGTGTGGTTTGACAAAAACTTTTGCATTATTTGACTTTTTATTTGAGTTGGTTTTCTCTCTCTGTTTTCAAGTGCTCTTTAAAGTCAACACAACTCCACCTTATATACCTCATCTCCTTGCCCCAAGCTTCTGCCCAATGATCATGCCATGTGTATACAGAAATATAATATTTTCTTACAAAAATAATTTGGCCAAAAAGTATTTTCTAAACTTAGTTTTCCAAAAACCCTTGAATTGAGGTTTGCACTTCAAGTACTTGATTTGGGGTGTGAAAAATATTTCAAAAGGTATATTTGAAACCTATTAGATGTAGGACTCCCATAAACCACAAAAATATAATTTTAGAAGTTATTTTCCTATTTTATTTAAAAGGTTTTTCTTAAGGCCAAAAACGTCTTTAATAGGGAAAAATTATTTTATTGTTTTAAAAATATTTGACAAAAATCAGGGAAACTCAGTGGGCATATATTTCCCATATAGAAGAGTTTCAACACATGGTCATGTTCAAAATATTGGTCAAATCCCTCAAAAACCCTTTCTGGATATTTCAAGCTTTTGAAATATTTACAAAGGAAATATTCTCCAAAAATTCCAAGAACATTCTAGCATGTCACATATGACATGTTTGATGATCTTGGCAAGTATCATGTCATGGAGAATAGTATAACCCCATGAAATCCCCTCAAAACCATTTCTGCCCATTTTGAAGTTTGAGCAACTTTACATTGCCAAACATGTCCAAATGTTCTCAAACCTTGTGAACATGCTCAAATGGTCTAATCATTCATCTAGACCAAATGGCACAAGTTGGAGAAAATGTTATATTGATCAAAGTTCCCAAAACCCTTCTGTCCGTAACCAAATTTGAACAACTCTACATTGCCAAGTGTGTCCTTTTGATCTGAATTTTTGTGGACATGTTCAAATCCCCAAATGATGACACTACACCAAGTGGTGCATCAAGGAGAATAGTTTTGCATGACTAGATCTTGGAAAACTCATTTCTGTTGATTTCTAGGGTTTACAAAAGTTGCATTGGCAACTTTGCCCACATGGACTCAATCTTGGTGGAACCACTTATTTTCTCATGCCATTTGACCCTGTCAAGCCTTATGACAAGAGGAGTTCACATTCTTGCCCAAACCAACAACAAACACCTTCTGCCATTTTTCTAAAAACACCACTTTGACCACTTCCAATAATCTGCATGAGTTCTACTTCTTACCACAGCTCCTCCTAGACCTCTTCTACCTCCAGTAGCTCTCCCCTGGCTTTTGCTCAATGATTGATGGGTGAAGCACCCTCATTTACCCCTCTGGACAGCAGTTTCTCTCTCTCCCTCAACCTCTCTCCTCTTCTACTGGCTATCCAGGGCATCCAATGCCCCTCCCCACTTCTTTACTTCCCCCTAGAGCCCCCAGACACTAGAGGCCATGCCCAGAGTGCTAGAAAAATGGCATGCCGGCCATTTGCACGCTTCTGAGCGCTTCTGACAAGACGCCCAGATCAGAGCCCCGCCAGCCACCTCCGGCCACCTCGGCTCGCCCCCTCACGCCATACGATGCGCCTCGACGTCCACGGCACGCCACGGCCTGGTCCCCTTCCTCCTTCTCCCTCCTGTGGCCTCCCCCGCACGCGCGCCGGCCGCCCACAAGCTCAAATGCACGGCCTCACACGCGCACCTGCTCCTTCCCTTCCCTCCTCTCTGGAGCCTTCCCTGCTCCTTCCCTTCCCTCCTCTGGACGTGGACCTGATTCACGAACGGTTTGGACTCGTTCACGAGTGCCCTCACAGCCTCTGGCCTTGCCTGTGACCTTGCCGGCGCACGAGTCCACGGTGGACCGGTACCCCGCTATAAAAGCTCACCCCAGCTCTCTCTTGGCATCCACCTCCTTCTCACACCCCCAAGCACGTGCCCGCACCACCCAATCAACCTCGGAGAGCTTCTATGCTCGGGATCGACCGGAGCTCCGCCGCCTCGGTCGACCGTTGATCTTGCGGTACAGCCCCTCTCCGCTCCCGATCTTGCTCGATCTGGAACCACCAGACCTCACTGACCCATTCCCCTCTTTCTCCCGCTCCTATTGCAGCTCGGAACGAGCTAACCAGGCTCCTACCGAGGCCGTTCCACCGGCTTCCTCGTCGCCGGCGAACCCCTGCAATCCGGCGACCGCCTCCACCTCCACCCGAATGATGACTCCGCCCTGAGCACGCCGGTGCCCTCGGATCGCCTCGCCGTCGACCACAGTGACGCCGGCGAGCTCGCCTCCCTCTCTGGCCCGAGGTTGAAGACGACGGCCGTGGGGCCCGTCAGTCAGCCTCACATACTGACGGGTGGGCCGCACCCGTCAGGTTTAAAACGCACGCGCGCGCGAACTGTTTCGCTCTGATGGCTGAAGGCGTATTTTGCCTTTACGCCTTCGACGTGGCAGCTTCACGCGGTCTGAATCCCCTCTGGGCCTGCTGCACTGTGGCCTTTCTGGCCCAGTGGCACAGTGCCATTTTTCCTTTTCCTTTTCTGTCACTTGTCCAAAAATTCCACAGGATTAAATAATAATCCAAATGCAATAATTCCAACTCCTAAATTCTTGTAATACTCCCACCTATTAATGGTATAACTTTCATTCATGACCAACTAACTTTTATGTACTGTTCAAATTTAAATTCAAATTTGAGCATTTATATTCCCCTCTGAAAATCCATTTCTCCTATTCTACAATTCCAAATCCATAACTAGTAATTTTCCCCTTCTTAGATTTCCCCCTAGTATTTATCAAAAATAAGTTGACATTTTTCTAAGCACTTTGGTTTTTCTGTTTTACTATTGCCTTATTTTCCCGTCATTTGTTTTGCGACGAATAGATCCCGTATTTGACGAAGTAGTTGGAGAAGAAGAAGGAGAAGGACTTGAAGACTTTGAAGACCAAGGCAAGCAGCCCTTTGACCATGTCTATGAAACCTTTTTATGCATATCATATAGCACTTGTATTGCTTGCATTGGAGACATGATACTATAATGACCACATGGGGTGGTTTGCCACCGTTACTTCCTTGTTGATACTTGCATTGTGCATGACCCTACCGTCTTATGAGGGTTATGCCGGTGGGGGTAGATAGGATGCTAAGTAGTGCTACGCAAAAAGGGACGGGGATATGTATGGTGATGGAGACAAAGTATTTTCAAAAGACTTTCTGAAAACCCCATCGGGTGCCACTTATGCCCGAGGGGAGATGATGAGTTGGGTAGCCACTTGATGACGAAGTGGTGTACCGAGGCAAGTGTGTTTTTTTTTCAAAATGGATTGGTTTAAGTTGCGACCGTTATTCCAACCTTACATGCGCAACCACTCTACCCTTGTATGGGAAAGGGCATTATTGATTACCTAGGCTGATACTAGCTTGGAGCCTGCATTTCTAGTGACGGGGGAGAGTTGGTGCTCTCTCTCGGGACGGGGTCGTGCCAGGTAGGGCGGCCATGACTGTTTTTATAGGGCAACGGATACACTCCCTCCGATGGGGCACTTCGGCGGCATCCTCATACACTGACGGCTTTGAGGACTGAGAGCGGCGTCGAGGATGCAAGCGGAGAGAGAGGATTGTGTGTGCGTAGCGAGGATGGGGAGTGCGGCCACTCGGGCGCACCATTAATATTTAGTAGTGGGAGTTGTGGGAGAGAGGCGAGTGGCGATAAAACCGATGGCTTGCCTCCCGGTGAGCCTGCGACCGTACAGCTGGCATGCCTACCAAAGTTTCACACAGCTACTCGCACGCCTCCCGATGACACTGCACAACGAGCACGCCTCCGTCAATTCACACACCTGCATGCACGCCTCCCCTTCTGCCTATGCGGTGGACTACTCGCATGCGTCCCGTCAACTCACGCCGGCTCGCACGCCACACGGCTCGCGCGGCGGCACGTATATTGTTTTTCTATTTGGATGATTAATGTTGTCGCTTTATTGCTTAACCGAAGCATGGCACGTATCCATTGTTGGTCTAACACTCACGGTTCGAATAAATAATCCGTTTGGGATATTGGTTCCCAATTATTAATAATCTCCCGTCTATAATTAGATATAGATTACATCAAAACTAGTCTCAAATTTGACAAAACAAAGTACAATGCCACTTTGTATTGGTGTCCATATGACAACATGACAAGTTTCATGAACTTCAAATAAGTTTTGGATGTACTAGAATTTAAAAATCAAGATTCTCAATGTTTGAAATTTGTTGCACAGGGAGCAAACATGCACCCACTGAGACACATGTGTTTTTGCTATCCATTTAGGTGCACTGTCACGTGTGCATGTAGCTCAAATTTGGTTTTTGCACATTATACCCATAGAAAAAAATCAATCAATGTACTAAAACGTCTTAATGATCTATGTGTTTTTTTTTAAAATTAAAACGTCCCTCCTTTGGTGACATGTATGTTCACCACGGGATAATTAATTTAACATGCATCATAGTTGCAGTGGATTCGCGGTGTGTGTGTGGGTGTGTGCGTCTCGGGATGGCGGGTTGTCAGGACCCCGATTCCAAGTCACATCGATCTAGCCGGTAACACCTCATATCACTTTGCGGCCTCACGCACGGTATTCCCACGGGTGTCGCCTTACCATGGCTCGGGACCGTTTGCCTTTTGGCTCACGATATGATAGTGTCGCTAGCATCCATATGACGAGAGAACTCGGGCCGACATGGCTAGTCGTGAACCCAAAGCGGCACTAACCCATGGGGACAGCATACATGAATCAACTCGAGCATGTCGGTCACAGCGTGTGAATCCAGGCTGTAGCACTGGCTAACAGGACTCGGGAACCCGGCTGTAGCAGCTAGGCAGGACTCCGGATGTCATCGTGACATTTTCAAGGGATGAAACAGAACGAGGTGAAACACATGCCGCCGATCAAGCGCCCCGAGAAGTAGTCTTTGGGCTAGCAGGACTCGTGAACCGGGCTGTAGCGGACTACTATGGCTCAAGGAAGCACTAGACTACATTTCCCCATAAGAGAGGCTGCCAAGGATAAACAACTAGATTGTCAGATCCCACACATACCAAGCATTTCAAACATACACACAATATGCTCGATATGTGTAAATACAACATGGCATCAAAACATAACTCTACGACTCAAGTATTTATTCATTAGGCTCCGAGGAGCGAGATATTACAAACATGGGTCTCATGACCCAACATTCAGAGCATACAAGTCAAGCACATGCGGAAGCTTAACATGTCTGAGTACAGACAACTATAAATGAAAAAGGCTGAGAAGCCTGACTACCTACCAGATCCTGCCGAGGGCACAAGATCGTAGCTGAGGTATCAAGCTAAACGTCAAAGTCCACATGGAACTACTAGCGAGACTGACATCTCTCTGCAAAACATAAAATATGCAAACGTGAGTACAAATGTACCCAGCAAGACTTACATCAGAACTAACTACATATGCATCGGTATCAACAAAGGGGGTGGTGGAGTTTAACAGCAGCAAGCCAGCTTTGACTCGGTGGCTATCCTGAACTACGACTGCAAGTAACTCTATTGAGGTGGCGCACACGAGTCCACATATTCACCATATCAAAACACCACTATGGATCCGCTCCCGTCTCCCTACGAGGACGCCATCCATAGCACTCACGCTTATCTTGCGCATTTTAGAGTATCCACTTTCACTTGTCTATGAACTGTTATAGGCAACCCAGAAGTCCTTTACCGCGGACACGGCTATTCGAATAGATGATGTTAACCCTGCAGGGGTGTACTTCTTCACACACGCTCTCACCACTTACCGCCCTTTACACGACATGTACTCGGCAACCTTCAAGCGAAAGCCCAACGAGGGTGCCGGCCATGGCCTACCTAAACACTCAAGTCTCAAGTCCAGGTTTATTGCCTATTCAGGTTCCATCCGCAGGGAGTCCGGCCGAGGTTTCCACATACGGCCCTGAACGATGTGAGTAGGGTTCCCAAGACACCAAACGGGCGCCCGGTACACCGTGCCACGGTGTATCTACCGCATCATAGCCCACCCCTAGGTTCAGCGCTACGCACGGCCTCCAACACATATCCTACAAACACCAGAAACTAGTTGCAACTCCTGGACAGAGAACAAGGGTGGTTAAGAAGCCGAGAGGGTCCATTGGTTTCGGGCCCAATGCCTGGTAGTAACTGTTTCATGGATCACAAAAACAGAACTCAGTTCCTGAGGACGGCTTCAATGAGACAACCCACCATGTACTCCTACATGGCCTCTCAGCGCTACCTTTACCAAATAGTGTTCACACACTTAGCTCACACACAGTAGGACATGTTCATACACCTCCGATTCATCCCCGATGAATCAGACCTGACTCAACTCTAAGCAGTAGCAGGCATGACAAACAAGCATGAATGAGTAGGCACATCAGGGCTCAAACAACTCCTACTCATGCTAGTGGGTTTCATCTATTTACTGTGGCAATGACAGGTCATGCAGAGGATAAAGGGGTTCAACTACCGCAGCAAGTAACAGATGAATCGTTGTTGTCCTAATGCAGTAAAAGAGAGCAGGAGCGAGAGAGTAGGATTGTATCGGAATGAACAAGGGGGTTTTGCTTGCCGGGCACTTCTGAAGATAGTATAGTTCTTCATCGGTGTCATCGATCTCATCGTCGGTATGACGTCTATCGAGAGGGGAAAAATACCGGGAACACAGAAGGAAACACAATCAATGCAATGCACAATATGATGCATGATCATGACATGGAAATATGCTGTGTTTTGAGCTAATGCAACTAGCAACATGTTAATTGGAGTTGGTTTGAACCCTAGGTTCAAATTCAAACTTCATATGTGAAATTCAAATGCCATTTAATTGATTTGACCTGATCAGCAGGTATAAGTTGTTTAAACATGCATGAAAATGGTACAGATGGAAAGATTCGATTTTTCTGATCATTTTTCATATATAACTTATTTGATTTGGAGCTACGGTTGAATTACTATGATTTTTAGAAGTTTAGGCAATTTTCTGGATTTTCCTGTAAAAGAATAAATCCAGAAAATTATTTACTGCATCAGCATGACGTCACTGTGATGTCAGCAGTCAACCGACCCGGTCCAGGTCAAACCTGACGTGTGGGGGCCACACGTCAGTGACACAGGGCTGTTTAGGTCGCTGACATGTGGGACCAGTCAACGCTGACTTGGCCAAAGTCAAACTGACACATGGGTTCCACAACATTAACACTAATCTAAACAGGAAAATTAGAATAACCTAACTAGACACTGGGGCCCACATGGCGGTGGCTCTAGAGGTGGTTTAGCTGGGTCATTAGTGGCTAATGATGAGCCATGTCATCAGTCGCCGGAGTTTCTCCGGCGACGACCATTTCGCGCGGCAGAGATCGTCGGGATCTCTCTACAGCCCACGGTTTGAGGCAGCGTTTGCTCCTACGGCTTCCTGACATTCTCGCGCATCTAGTGGTGGTAGCGGCAGCAGCTGGGATAGCCGGGGTTGACAGCGGCGAGCACTTCCGTCGCGGCCGGAGTTCGGGCACCTGCGGGTTTGGCGTTGTGGTGCGCGGGAGGGGGAGGTGGTGGGTTCTGCGTGCTCCTGGTGAGGTGTGGAGCACGTTTCCGTGCTCGGGAGTGAGCTGCGGTGGCTCTGGTCTCACCTGCATCATCGTCGGCGGCGAGGAGCTCACGGCTCTGGTGAAAAGGGCGGCCAGAG
The DNA here is from genome assembly GCA_021605205.1 of Aegilops longissima. Taxonomy (NCBI): domain Eukaryota; kingdom Viridiplantae; phylum Streptophyta; class Magnoliopsida; order Poales; family Poaceae; genus Aegilops; species Aegilops longissima. The sequence goes on from CM038677.1 coordinate 281,996,905, forward strand.
TGCGAGAATGAGCGCGGGGAGGAGGGGGAAAAGTGTCGGTGCTCACAGCGATCTCGAGGAAGGACTCAGCGGGCTCGGGGAAGCGGAGACGGCGGCAAATCGGTCGACGACGACCGTAAGTGCAGAGGACGAAGATGGCATCGACGACGGCGCTCCAGGGCGTCGAGCTTCATGTGTCTCGGCGGATAGGACGGAGGCGTCACGGCAGAGCTCGGGGACGCGTCGGAGGGGCTCGGAGATGGCTGTGGCCGTGGGGGAGCTCATTGGCGGCGACGGCTGCGTTCGGTCGCGCTCGGGGAAGGGACTAGAGGGTGAAGGAGAGAGCAGAGAGTGAGGGAGAGGAGCGAGGGGCCACGGGGCGTCTCCGTGGCGTTGCTAGAGGGCCCGGGGAGGAAGCAGGAGGTGGCCGGGGCCAGCGCGCGCGCAGGCGACACGCCTCTGCCTACTAGCAGAGGTTGACGACGACCGCTTTGGCCTGTGGGCTGGGCCAGCTGGAGGGGCTGGGCCAGGTGGGCTGCCAGGTAAGTCAGGTGGGTCTCTCTCTCTTTGTTTATTTGTTTCTGTTTTTTATTTTTTTGTAATCTTTAGGGCTTTATTAAAAATAGTTAGTCAGTTCCAAAAATCATGAAACTACTCATGATCACTGTTGGGAATATATCCTACAGTAAACATTTTAGTTTATCATTATTTGAGCATTTAAAATATTTTATAGCATTTAAATACCCAAATGCAAATACTATATGATTTAATTCAGTAATCCAGAAGGGCCTAGAAATATGTGCATGACTTTTGGCAGAGGTTTTCACCTTTGACAAAAATCATGAACTTTTCTAAAGGGCATTTGGGATCATTGAAAATATTTTTTTATGGAACCTAGTTGAATTCATTTGGTGCTAGGACTTGGATCAATCCCCATTTCAAGTTTCATGAAATTTAAACATGATGCATGGATGCAAAGCCACTAGTTACAAGCAAACTCTAGGGTTGTGACACGGGTGGCTCGCAGTACACTACGAGTTGTGAGCCACCGTGTGGGTTGGCCGTTCTGTTAGCCAGGCCGGTGCCACATCAGAGTCGTGAATCGTTATTTAAAACATTACACAACCCTTTCATAGATAAATATTTTGGCCACATGCAGTCGATGGTTTTCCTACATGACACTCGATACTCGCGTGTGATGCTTTCTATGGGCCCACGAGGTCGTCGTCCATCACTTTGGTGAACAGCCGGCACTGAGGTTAATTTGACCAGCAAGGTAGAATCTTTTTTGGTTGTGTTATGGTTGTCCTCTCGCACCCACTTAAGCGGTTATCAGCGATATCGATGCTTTCCATCTGTGGGCCCGCTTGGTCCATCACTACTTTTTGCCTAACAACAAGAGAGGTTAATTTGAATTAGGAGGGGATTATTATTTTTGCTCTGGGATGACATGCATGATATAGTTTGAGCACCCACACATTCATGTGTACGCATGAATCCCTCCCATCGAGTCGAAGTGGCTAGTACAACGACACGTCATGAACCGATCTCGCTCTGTGTGGGGAGCTAGTGTACGATTTTTGACACAGGCGCCACATCAATGTTGTGTGTTCAAACATGCATGCATGTATCACCTCCATACATATGCATGAAGTGGTTGCCTTCGGACGGTACACTCCCTCGCTTGGTTATCGGCGACAAGCCTATATATTTGTGGGCCCGTGTGGACATCCATGATCACCTTGACCAACAAAAAGATAGGTTACCATGGTGGATTCTTCATTTGGTTCGTGTTATCATAGTTTAGGTCATGGTGAGATTCAGACTTGATTAAGTTTGAGCGCATATACTATGCATGCATGCATGCATGAATCCCCGTCGTTGGCTTGAAGTGTGGTGTAACATACATATGCATCGTCAACCTAACCCTCACTCAATGTGGGGATTTCTAGTTCGAAATCACGGTGCCACATCAATGTTGTTCCATTGTTACTCAAAAACACACCTCTCCATACATATGTTTGGGCCACATGCACGCAGTGGTTGTCTTCGCGGACTAGCTACTTGCATGATTATTGGTGAGCTAGCCCATCTCCGGGGTTGCATGGACGGCCATCACTTTGACCAACAACAAGAGAGAGGTTGTACGACCAAGGTGGATTATTCTTGGTTTATTTAATGATCCATCTTGGTGAGATATATGTCTCTCTGGTCTGCTGACTGAAAGTGTGTGTGTGGGGGGGGGGGTGCTACTTCACACTTTCCTAGGTGAACCTCGGTTGGGGGCATGCATTCATAGCTTAGGATTCCCTTCGTGGCGACACGAGGGGGGTGGGGGGCTGCTAGCTACTTCGCACTTTGCTAGGTGAACCTCGGTTGGGGGGGAGGGGCATGCATTCATAGCTTAGGATTTCCTTCGTGCCGACACAAGTGGGCGCTACTAGCTACTTCGCACTTTGCTAGGTGAACCTTGGTTGGGGGGCATGCATTCATAGCTTATGATTCCTTCGTGCCGACACGAGGGAGGGGTGGCTGCTGACTACTTCGCACTTTGCTAGGGTGAACCTCGGTTGGGGGGGGGGAGGGCTTGCATTCATAGCTTAGGATTCCCTTTGTTCCGAGCGAGGGGGGCTGCTAGGTACTTCGGACTTTGCTAGGTGAACCTCGGTTGGGGGGCATGCATTCATAGCTTAGGAATCCCTTCGTGCCGACACGAGGGAGAGGGGGCTACTAGCTACTTCACACTTTGCTAGGTGAACGCCGGTTGGGGGGTGGGGCATGCATTCATAGCTTAGGATTTCCTTCGTGCCGACACGAGGGGGGGCTGCTAGCTACTCAAGACTTTGCTAGGTGAACCTCGGTTGGGGGGCATGCATCATAGCTTAGGATTTCTTCGTGCCGACACGAGGGAGGGGTGGCTGCTGGCTAATTCGCACTTTGCTTGGGTGAACCTCAGTTTGGGGCGGAGGGCTTGCATTCATATCTTAGGATTCCCTTCGTACCGAGGGAGGGGGGCTGCTAGCTACTTCGGACTTTGCTTGGTGAACCTCGGTTGGGGGGCATGCATTCATAGCTTAGGAATCCCTTCGTGCCGACACGGGAGGGGGCTACTAGCTACTTCAAGACTTTGCTAGGTGAACCTCGGTTGGGGGGGCATGCATTCATAGCTTAGGATTCCCTTTGTGCCGACACGAGGGAGGGGGCTTTAGCTACTTCGCACTTTGCTAGGGTGAACCTCGGTTGGGGGGTGCATGCATTCATAGCATAGGATTCCGATCATTCCGACACGTGGGAGGGGGGCTGCTAGCTACTTTGCACTTTGCTTGGGTGAACCTCGGTTCGGTGGCGGCATGCATTCATAGCTAAGGATTCCCTTCGTGCCGACACGGGGGGAGGGGGCTGCTAGCTACTTTGCACTTTGCTAGGTGAATGAACCTCGGTTGGGGGGGCATGCATTCTTAGCTTAGGATTCCCTTCGTGCCGACACGAGGGAGGAGGGGGGCTGCTAGCTACTTCGCACTTTGCTAGGTGAACCTCGGTTGGGGGGAGGCGGCATGCATTCATAGCTTAGGATTCCCTTCGTGCTGACATGAGGGGGGGTGGGGGCAAGGAATACCGTGCGCTTTGCGAGAGAGGAGCCACATCGAAGTTGCATTTGGTATTTGAAAATCAAACCACCCTTTGATACATAAATTCGGTCCACATGCAAGTGTGTTCGTGTTCTAATCCTCTCCTGCGTCATTTTTCACCAAATTTATGAACATTAGAGAAGTCGGATGACACAACAAACACGGTCCACTCAAACTAACCGTGTGCCACGCCAGTGCTCCTGTCACGCACACATCCGCACAATACATTGGGCTCCACGAGGCTCCCTCTCTCAAAAATATCTACCCGCCTTGAGGGTTTTTCTGTTTCATAACACACGATTGTTATCTCCGGATCGTGTGCTATGTTTCTTGTTCCCAATCTCGCCTGCATCCCTAGAAAATATATGCCCGCCTCTAGGGTTTTTCTATTTCATAACACAGGGTTGTTATCGCCGGACCGTGTGCAATGCACTATCATCAAAATTTTCAATAGCCTGGCATTTCACTCCCGCGTAGTAAAATATTTAGTACACGCGTCATTTCCTCAAACACCCCGCGCCCCCCTCCACACACACACACACACACACACACACACCAAAACCTCCTCGGGCGTGCACGCGCGCACACACACACCGTCCCTTGCTCGAAACCCTAGCAAGGTCCCCGCCGCCGCAAGGCCTCTATTGTCAACATCTATCGGTTTACCCGTGTAGCTTACCCACCGATCTCCATACCCAGGCCGCCCTGAGTTTCTTAGAAGGCGCCTACCAAACGCCCCCTTTCCCATAGATCCCCATCCCCATTCTCATCCCCCACTCTAGAGCGTCGCAGCCTAAGCCCGACTACGCTCCCCTTGGAGCTCGAGGAGCAACTGGCCCAAAATAGGTGTATAGCGGTCTCTTCGCCCAATGTTGCTAAGGAAGCTAATGACCATTACTGGCGGTAGGCACTCAAGTAGCGGGCTAGAGTATGCGGGCATGTCTCGGCCACCGGCTACGACATCGAGGTCATCGACAGCGACGGCCTGAGGTGGGCCGTGTCACAGGTTAAGTGGCCCATCCCCAACCCCTCGGGTTCAACCACCGTTAATCTCACCCGCCGCTGATCTCCTCTGGCTCGATGTCAACAATTTTCCATTCTACATCGCCATCGAGCCCCTTTTGTCATTTCTGAAGGACACGTTCTGTGACGCTGGCTTGGGATCCACAGCTTCCAAGTCATACCTCATTGACGGCGACCACGAGGAGGACACCCTCTCCGGCTATTCCAAGGGGAAGAGCCCATCTGCTCTCCCAAGGGGAAAGCGCCCCGTCTGCGACATCAGGGAGGGCACCCTACAGCCATGCTCTTCCAAGGGGAAGGAGCCCATATGTGACAACATGGAGGGCATCCAGGGTCCGTACTCTTCCCATGGGAACGAGCCCATCTGTGATAGTTGAGGAAACCAATGATGTATTTTGCCATGCCTCTTCACAGGGGGAACCCATGATTTGTTTTGTCGAGTCCCTTTTGTAGTGTAGTGAGAATATGTCCAGTTTTAATTGCTATATCAGGTTGTTTGCAGTATGCCTTGTTTATTTCAGTTATTCACAATGTGATGCTCTATATGTGCAATTATTTACTGTGCAGTACATATCATCAATCCAGTTTTAAACATACCGATAGGAATGCATATATTTGCTTGTTGTTAAGCCTGTTATAGCTAGCATATGCCTCTTTTAAAGTTTTTTGATTGTTCAGTTGTTTGTAGTTAGCATATGTTCAATTTGAAATGCTATCTCTGGTTGTTCGTAGTATGCCTTGTTTATTCCAACTAGTGAACCCGTTGCGCCAAATGGCGCAGAGACCCACTAAAGGCATGTCCGGATTGAAAAGAAAACCCATGGTTTAACAATAACAACAACAACAAAGTTCAGTAGAGAAACATAGCCTGGGCAAATGTTTCAGGAACAGATGATTCCCTAAAGTTCAAAAGTTCAGTAGAGAAACATAGACCCAACAAAATATATCAAGATTGTCTTAGCAGACGTGGTCATCATTTCACAGCTTTTGAGTTGGTTTACAAAGAATATATTGGATAGTTATAGGTTGTATAACAAAGATTAAAGAACCAGAAGATAATATATTGTTTGGCAGGGAGATCACAGAGAACACAATTTCAAAGCTGCATTCCAAAGTTTTATTTGCATAATGTGCATATAGAATCAAGCAACCGGATCCCTCTTCTGGCACACATATAATAGATGCATCATCTGCTACCATGCCTCAATCGAAGAAGAGATTCCTATATAACACAGATTGGATTGCCGACCTTGATGCTTTTCCAGGTGGAAAGTGCCATCCTGGAGAAACAAAGAAAAACAATAAGAAAAAATGGCCTTCAGAAGAGTTCAAATAGTTTCCGAAATAATAATTTGAACAACAAATTAGCAAGATAAATGTACAACAACGGAGACCTGAGGATGGCCTCAAATACATGCACTGTGACAACTAACCAGTATACAACAGAAACATGCTTAAGAGGGTGAGGGCCCCAACTGGAAAAAATGTATTATGTGTAATATTACTAACTGATCTCACTAGCACAGAGCATAATAAATAATAAACCATATGTTAAGATGTTTTCGGTCATACAAACCGCATTTCTGATCCTTTTTCCATTATAAATTAAACTCTCACTGATCACAGCTACACAATTGTGTGTCATAAAAATAAATAATCTCTAGTGGAATTTGAAGTTTTCTAAAACCTGTCGCCAGATGGTGTATCATTATCAAGAAAATTTGGATGAAGGACTGCAATCCAGCACAACATGTGTTTAATCTTATCCAATTGTTTAAACCCCTAAAGCATCTCATACTATATCCTTAGCTTCAAATATCATTTTGGATGGGAAAGAAAAACCAATGCATTAACCAAGGATTCTCTCAGATGACCTTCATATATATTCTAATTTATATTCATAGCACTACAAATATTCTCTGTATGACCTACATAACACATAATAATAATATTCCATTAAACTTTTCTCAACATAAGAATTCCAATGATTTTTTTAAACTCCATAATGAAGCCAGATACATACATGAATTTTAGTATTTTGCAATAGCAAACTGTGTAACTTTTCTCAATAAATATGAGATAACTGGAATGGCAGAATGATGTTTGTTCTCCCCTTATTTTCAGCTGGATCTCAATAAATCAGCGGCAAAGAGTACATCACCATGGTTTAGTTTAGGAAGTTGCTGCATTTCAAGAATATGTAGCCTATTCTCCTGTACACGCCAGCAAGCTCTTTCTGTACTGAACACAATTGGAAAAAAGCCTGATGCGCGAAAGCCATAGACAAAAACCTTTTTTAGAACTGGCGATATACTGATATACATATATAGTACTCATCTTCCTCTGCTAGATGCCATGTTCCGAGTAAAGGAAGGTATGACGTTTCCATTTGATTATAAATTGTGCTCTAAAGGCAATGAAAGTATATGCTGGTTTAAGAACTATAAATAACCTCAAATCACACAACTGTATATTTATAATGTCAATGATTTCAAAAGAGTTACCTGTATGGAGTCATCAACATTCCCTGTCTAGAGCAGTAATGAGAGGTGAGAGCAAGCCTATGAAACAAGGCACAGAACTAAGCATACTATGATGAACCAATGATGAATATCTTACAAAGTTAGACATTTACAATAGTTGTAGCACCAAATAGTTCGATGCCAGCCAATGAAGCTACTAAGTAAATCATGGCTCCAATGCCTTGTCACCTACACATTAAATTAGTGTAACTATATAAGAAAATGCAGTAGTACTACAAATAACCTAATAGTATATCATATAACATGACAATTATCTTCTTAAGAAAACTACCAACCATATTTCTTAAAATTGTTCAATTTCTGTATTAGTATATGAAATATGCAAATCTTTCTACACACACAAAAGCATTACCATGATTGGTGTTTCCAAACATAAATCTACAAATAATATGCAGATACATATTTATAACAATGGAAAACAAACATTCTCTATGCTTCCTTAAAGATGGTGCATAACAAACGAACGACATAGTACAAAATATATTGTAATGGTGCCATACTACCAAAAACGCATTCTTGTCCATTACCTTGAGGAACATGAGATCTGAAAATAAGACACTGCAATAAAGTGACCACTCCGACAATGTCGATGGACCTGCAAGCACCATTTGTAAGATTCAAGTTTGTTTAGCTAAGAAGAAATTAGTGCATACACCGTGAAGTGTATAATGAAAAAAATACCTGGCCAATGTCTTAGTTGCGTCAAGATAATTTCTACACAGAGAAGAAGCTACCACCGTAAGTAAGAACAAATAATCTGGTAGCCTCTTCTCTGAGTACAAACCAAAGTACTACTTCAATTTAGTACTTAAAACTTCCTCAAGATAATCTATGCGGAGAAGACGTGAGGCTACCATTAGCAGGACAGTCCAAAAAAGAGAAATGTAATGTCAGCATGAATAATGCAGTTCTTTGCACATATAGATTTTTTTTCAAATATAGGCATGAATTAATGACTCCAACCCATAAACGACACCTGGGTAATCTATAAGAATCTAAAGCTGGCAGAACAGATCGTATACTTCCTCTTACGAAGGCTCGAGATAATAAAAGTCAGAGGTGATGAAGAGAAAAAAATATTTCTATGGACAGCAGAACGGGGAGGCATGACTCATGCATGGGTCACCAGCAAGATGCACATAGCACACCGAAACAAACAAAAAAATATGAGAAGAAAAACTGAACAAACTTTGACAATGAGAAAGAGTCGAAGTGCTGCAGCCAAAGAAACTCCTCACTGCCACCAGCAAGATTTAGTCTGAATTATGCACATCATTTCTTCGAAGCATCATATGCTCTCAGTTAACCAACAACAATCATGAAGCGCACGCGCCTGCCCATGTTGTAAGGCATTGACTCCAGTCCCCAATGGACTCCTTCAACAATGCAATGTCTTCCAGTAGCGATGCAAAATTCAGCAACAAAGGCAACAAGCCTAGTGATTGAATCGACAGCAGAAGAAACACTTTCAACCAATTCCATAGAAACGGAGAATACGTATATGAACTTATCACTAATGCAATGCCATTTCATATTTGTAGCTGGTTGGTTTTAGAGGGATTCTGGAAAAAAAATCAATTGTTTAAGGTTGCCTCTTTCCAGAAAGAAATGAAATTAAAAATGTAAATTTAGCAAGCATGTGGATAAGAATAAAATGAAACTTCCTATCTGCATTAAAACTTCAAGCTCCCTACTAAAAATTAATGTGCCACAACAAATCACTTTGGAAAAGTAGCATTTCATAGAGTTAGCTCTTTGCTCAAGTTATTTTGCCCACTTCTCTCAGTTTGCACTTCCTTACTGATAGTTTGGTCTTAAGATAAAACTGGTTGTTGAATCCATTTTATACCAAAAAAACAGACACTCAAGGTAAATGTGAACCCAAAACTGTAAGAACAAGGAAAATGCCTTTTTACCTGTGCTTCTTACGATGGGTTCCCTTTACATCTGTGTTGTTGTAGTGAGTTAGGCATAGATAGAGCATCAAGAACACAAGTCCTAATCAAATCTTGTTTCGAGATGGAATTTCCTCAAACAAGTTAAGTGCACGTGTTCTATTTTCCTGTCGAAAATATGAACAACAACAAACATGTCATCATTGTAATGCAATTGAAGGACGTCTATGAATTGTACGTTCAAATTCATATGGGCATTACTAACTAATCTTCCTCCATATGTCTGCAAGTATCCGTGCAGAGAAAAAGCATCTCAGAGTTACACAGATCTGATTCAAGCTCCACACAAATGCTAAACAAAATCAAATCAGGAGGTACCTGCAGTTGGCGCTTGACTTGATCTGGACATGGTGGCACCATTTGTGGAGAGAAGCACTTGGGGACGTCAGTGACGACGCAGGACAACGGCGGCAGTGACGAGGCGGGACAGCGGCGGCGCAGGGAGAGGAGAGGCCAGCGCCGCTGCATTCCCTCCTTGGGAGCCGCCTGTCTTGCCGGATGCCACACGCTCCTGGCCACCCCATCGCACCCCCTTGTGGTCCGCCACTCTTCTCTAGCAGCGGCGGCACCAGGCCCTGTGCGGCTATGCTCACCCGGCGACCCCCACCTCCTAGCTCTGCACCCCCTCGCCCACTTCTCCCCTCTCCGCCCAGGCTCCTCCCACCACTGCCGCTATCTCTCTATCAGCAAGCAGGTGGAAGACGAATGCGTGGTTGAGGCGCACTGTCCAGATCTTGGCCCTCCTTACCATGGCAGATTTGATCTGCGTGAAAAGCCATGTGTGGCTGGGTAGGACAGCGTCCAGCGCGGTCGTTCCTCACCGTGGAACACCCCAGCTAGCACATGGCATCCTCTCATGGTCACCAGCCCCGCCACCGCCATATTACTCACGCACACCGGCACACGTGAGGGAGAGGAAGGGGGCTAGGGTTGGTGGCTTCGTGATGTGGAGAGAGATCGAGGAGGGAGGCGGGGAGGGGTGTGGCATGAAGGCGAGGGGATTGCCAGAGAGGGTTTCGAGGGCTCGACCTGCCCCACACCCCCGCAAACTGTGTGACGAGCACGCGGCACGCAAGGAGAGGAGGCACCCGCACCTCGAAATGACCTACCCAGCCAATACACACGATACAAGATCCCACCGGTCATTGGCCATACAAACTTACCGTGCAGTTAAAATGAGCAGCGAAAGCAGCGAGCATCCAACGCCTCCGATGAATCCTAAGACCGGATTGACCAAGATCTAACGGCCAACGAAGCCCCAATCGGGGGAGCTCTGTGGAGGCAAGTTGGCTAGCATCCTTATAGGTTAGAATTATTCACAACGTGATATTCTATATGTGCAAGTATTAACTGTGCCGTCCAATTTTATCAGTACCAGTTTCAATAATACCACTATGAATGACTACACTTGATTGTTGTATCTTGTAGTTAACACGCCTTTCCATTTTTAGTTAACCATAACCAGTGTACTTAGATTGGCACAATACCAGTTTGAATGACTATGTTTGCTTGTTGTTAAATGTTAGGCCTGTTGCAGTTAGCACACCTTTCCGATTGTTTTGCTGCGTGCTTAAACCTGCACACTGAAGATATCTTTTGGAGATTATTTTGTCTGCCATGTATAATTTTGGTTGATATTTAGCCCGTTGTGCTTAACATGCTTCTCGATGTACCTACACAGGACAATTTTGGGAACGACTGATGTTTACCATTGACGTTAGTTTCATCCCATGGCTTATATCTGCTCACTGTTCAGGATATCGGTAGCTGGTACCATATATAGGCCGGCGGCTGATAAGGGACCACTACAAAAAAATACACTTCCGTGATGATACGTGTTTGTCACAGTAGGTCGCGTTTTTGTCATGCATGTACATCCATGACGATTTTATGACAAAATCAAGATAGTCATACATGTGCTGTCGTAGAAGTGTTCCATGACATTACCAAAATTATCATCACGAAAGTGTCCACTTCCATGACGATAAATCGCGTGTCACAGAAGTGCTTTCATCAAGGGTGACCGACACGTGGCATCCACCGTAACGGAACGCCGTTAAGCTATCATGTCGGGTTTTGGATCCAATAACCCATTAATAGCCCTGACCAATGGGGATTTTCCACGTGTAAAATCATCATTGGCTGGAGGAAACACGTGTCGGCTCATCGTTGGACGGAAGGCGCCTATGATACGTCGACACGTGGCATGGCCCAACAGAGGCCCATTCCTGTGAAAAGGCCGGCCCATTTGACTTTGTCAAAAGGTGGCAGGCCGGCCCATGGAAAGCCTGTTAACGGCATGTTCGCATATAGCCCATTTACAACCCGCTAACCCAAGGCCCATTACGCCCTATCCAAATTAGGCCCAGTAGTGTCATCTGGGCCATCCAATATGATTCCAGCCCGTTTTCACTTCTGGCGCATGTATGGCCCATGACGTCTTTCAGCCCATATGAGGCCCTATGTAACTCTTGGCCTATTAATGGCCCGTGGTGGAACTGGCCCATAATGAACAGTGTATCACTTTACACCCATTAACGGCCCGTGGTGAAACTGGCCCGCAATGAACAGTGTATCACTTTATACCCATTAACGGCCCGTTATTCCGCTAATGTTTCCAACCCATGTTATCTTTCGCCTTCTCAGAGCCCATTTATTCTTGGGCTCATTTCCAACATTCGTTTACTTACGGCCCGTTACTGTCATTTTCTGCTTGTGGGCCAAATTCAGCCCGTGGTTACAGTCGGTCTGTTTTCATGGCATCATCAAATACGGCCTATTAACGATGGCCTGTTATGGTCGGCCCATGAACAGACGATTCCAACTCTAGCCCGTTTACGGCCATAATGCGGTCTGTTTGGCCCATGTTTGGCCAATCGATCATACGGCCCGTATAAGGCCCATTGATGATACGGCCCGCAGAAGGCCCATTGTTTCTACGAACCGTAGAAGGCCCATTGTTTCTACGGCCCATTGAAGGCCCACTGTTTCTACGGCCAGTAGAAGGCCCAGTGTCACTACAGTAAATATTAGACCATGGTTATTGTGGCTAGTTTTAAAAAATAGGTTATTGCAGCCACTAGCTAACCGCGAAAAAAGAACTGCAATGACTACAAGCAAACAAATAAACAAGACAACAAGGAAATAAATAAGCAAGAAACTAACGCTAGGCTATCACAGCTATTACACATATTACATCCACTGGGCATTAAAGTTCGCCACCAGTGCAAATATAGGGAACAAAGCAGCATATCATATACACTGGTTGTCAAAGTTGGCGACCAGCGCAAATAAATGCCGCAGCAAAACAAATCCGTAACTGAAACCACTTCAAGATCTCAAGAAACAATATCCTGGTACCCATAATGTGGCAAGATGCTTAGCAAGCTTATTAACTTTCTCTTGTTTGGCGCTTAAATCCTCCAAACTTTGCTGTTGCACCGTAAAATATGCATATGAATTCTGCAGGACATCCTCACCCTTGACTTCCGTCAGAAAGACATCGATCGATGTCTTTCAACCTGAAGTTGAGACAAAGTAGAATAGACAGAATATAAGTGTGGGTAACTATAGAGCAATAACAACACTTGTAATGTGCATGACATGAGAACATAACTGTTGATTCAATTGAAACTGAAATCAACATAGAGCATGTTACAACAACAAACCAGTTAAAGAAACAGGTTTAAAACATACCTGTTGCGTTGTTGGAGTTTCAATTCCATCCTTCAAATTTGAAAATAGTTGGTATGAGTAAATACAGTAATGCAAGAGGAAAGGAGTATGAACCATAGCTACATAACCTGACCTGAGAACAAATCTTCTTCTCCTTTAAGCGTTGAGTTGGGATTCGGAGTGGTTGTTGAGGGAGTCCTGGATTAGGGGGTATCCGGACAGCCGGACTATATCCTTTGGCCGGACTTTTGGACTATGAAGATACAAGATTGAAGACTTTGTCTCGTGCCCGGATGGGACTCTCCTTGGTGTGGAAGGCAAGCTTGGCGATACGGATATGTAGATCTCCTCCCATTGTAACCGACTCTGTGTAACCCTAAGCCCCCTCCGGTGTTTATATAAACCGGAGGGTTTAGTCCGTAGGACAAGAATAATCATACCATAGGCTAGCTTCTAGGGTTTAGCCTCTATGATCTTGTGGTAGATCAACTCTTGTACTACTCATATCATCAAGATCAATCAAGCATGAAGTAGGGTATTACCTCCATAGAGAGGGCCCGAACCTGGGTAAACATCGTGTCCCCTGCCTCCTGTTACCATCCGCCTTAGACGCACAGTTCGGGACCCCCTACCCGAGATCCGCCGGTTTTGACACCGACATTGGTGCTTTCATTGAGAGTTCCACTGTGATGTCACCGTAAGGAAGGATGCCTCGTCTCGTTGTCAAGGACAGCGTCACCTCTGGGGGAGCCCTAGCTGTTGGCCAAACTCTTCGGCTAGGCGGTTTCGTCATGATCGCCCGTTCGGCTGCTGCGCCGATGATGACTTCTCGCGTCATTGAAAACAGCCTCCACATCAGCTCGGAACTTGCCGAGCAGATGGATGCAATAGAGCTCTCCTCCCTAAACGAGCTCTTGGATCGCATCGCCGCTTTGGGAGTCGCTATGGACTATGATCGGATTGGGCTTAAACCCGACCAATGGGAGATTAACTCTCTGCCGGTCACCCATCAGGTAGCGTTGGTGGAGGAACGATGCGGCAATTCTTCCTCTATTTTGAGGACAAACTATGTCCGGATTCCAGAGCTTTCCGAGCCGGATACCCGTCTACGGAAGGACATCGCCCAAGCCTCGAGCCTAGTGTCGGGTGGTAGGTGCGACATATGCCAACGGGTGGCTAATCATAGTGGGAGCCAATAAGACGTCGCCGGTGCCTGGAAACGTGATGAGGCGAAGACATGCACGCCGGCGAATCTTACCCGGCTTGGGGCTCTTCGTGGAGATAACACCCCTCATCGCTGCTCGGGGTCTCCGCATGATCACTAGATGAACAAGTGCTACAAGAGGCTCCTTGAGCTGTTCGGGGTGAGGAAGAAGAAGGGCACGGCTAGCTCTCCTCTTCCCTCTACGTGGTGTCTAAAACTATCAGAGTCCAACCCTTTGCATGGGTGCCCTGGGGGGTTTATATAGGCCTATCCCCCAGGGGTACAATGGTAATCCGGCTGGGTGTGGGCCCTAGCCGTCAGTGTCTTCATCCGCCGGCTTCTCCGCCGGCCGCTGGGGCCCGCCGACTAGTGGGCCCCGCCGGCTTCCTGGTCGACAGGTTGGCCCCACCGTTGAGGGCTTTGTCGGGGGCTGGTTACTGTTGCCTCAATCCTGATGACGAGGGCTTTGCCTGGGTAAGCATGGCTACAGTGCCGCCGCCTTGGCGGCGATCACTATAGCCTCACTTCGTCTTGTCTCCTTAATGAGGCGCTTCCTTCGAGGGAGGGAACAAGCCGGCTATGGGGAGCCGGCCATATCTCAGGCCGACTGGGGGAGGCCGAGCCACCTTCGGGCATCTCTCTGACCGGAGGGACCCGCCGCCTGCGGGTAGTACAGACAGCCTGTCGTGGGTGACGTCATAGTCAACATGGCTACAGTGCCGCGCCGGACGGGTGATGGCTGCCCCGTACGGCGTACTGTAGCCACGCGTGCTACGGGATGTGGGGGTGGCAGGCTTTACTGTAGCCACGCCCCATCTCATCGCCGTTATGTGGGTGCAGATTCTGAGGGTGCGGCCTTGGCCGCCTGCAGGGTGGCCGGCTCCTTGGAGTCGGCCTTATCGTGGCCGGCTACGCGGAGTCGGCCCTCTGGTAGTCGGCTCCTTGGAAGCCGGCCATCTTATGGCTTTCTTCTATGGGTCTTGGGGCCAGGCCGCCTCCTGACAGCCGGCCTGAATGACAGCCGGCCGGGGGAAGGCGGCCGAACGTCTTGGATGTTGGATGGCTTGATTGGCTTGTTATTTTTTCAGAAGCCCCAGGGGGAGCCGGCTAGGCTACCCGTGGTCATTTACTCCGACACCTAGAATTAGGCAGTGGGCCAGACCTATCGGGCGACATCCCGGAGCCCGAACTTCCAAGATCGGAATCTCCCATGCCCCTGGGTCTCAGATCGGGTCAGGGTCCGGACTTAAATCCGCCCACCCACCCAGATACAAGTGATCTCTCCCACATTAGACAGGAGCCCCAGGAAACAGTACATCACTATTGGGCCAGATTCCTCCTTGTAATGAACAAGGTCAAGGACTGTCGCAAGGAAGATGCAATCTCATTCTTCTGCAATAATTGCACGGACAAGGGAATCCTTAACGCCATAAGCTGCCGCAACATAGCACACTTCGCTGACTTGGCATCCATAGTATAGGAAAGTGCCTGGAAAAACGAAACAAAATTTTGGGATAATCCGGCTCTGACTAAACACCCAGTCCGAATTAAAAGGGTGCATCCTCGTAAGTCACCCGATTCAATTGCAAAAAAGCAAAAGCCCACTACAGGGCATGGAACCGTATTGGAGGGATGGCTTAACGAACCCTGCAAAATTCACAGTACGATGGATACCATACCAACACACAACCTTAGAGCATGTTGGGTACTCCGGCAGGTTGCCAAAAGCGGTGAGGATCTCCTCATTCAAAATACTGCAGAGCAACATCCCGTGGACTACAATACAGTTTTTACCGTCTTCGAGACATTCGCCTTAAATAATAGGCGCAAGCGAGCACTCCGTAGCCTTGCCGAGATCTGCCATGTGGCAGCGATAAATCCATGGAGCGACACGGCTATCACTTTCAATGCTAGTGACGAACCTAAATTCCGAACAGCCCGAGCACCAGCCGCATTGGTCCTCAGTCCAATTGTGGACAGCTTTCGGCTTACTAAAGTGCTCATGGACGGCAGCAGCGGATTAAACCTCATTTATGAAGAAACTCTCCAAAAAATGGAAATCGACTGGAACCGCATTGAGCAAAGCAGCACAACCTTTAGAGGAATCATCCCCAGTAGGGAAGCATGTTGCACTTGAAAAATCACACTAGATGTGGTATTCGGCACACCGGAATATTACAGGTCCGAAGAAATCACATTCCAAATAGCCCCATTCAGTAGCGTATACCACGCCCTTTTAGGGCGGGAGGCATTCACGATCTCCCAACCAATACCCCATTATGGGTACATGAAGCTCAAAATGCCTAGGCCCAATGGAATTATCACTCTAGCTAGTGATCCGAACATAGCGCTCCGCACCGAAAACAAAACAGCCGCACTGGCCCTCGAGGCACTATCTGAAGCCCTCGCATTAGAAGAGTTAACTGCGCTACGCTCAATCGTGGACAGGGATGACATGATACTCGACAAGAGATCCAAGTCCACGTCTTTCAAACCAGCGGATGAAATAGTCAAATTCCAAGTCCACCCAACGGACCCTACAAAAACAGCCTCCATCAGGGCACAGTTAAACCCCGTCGTGGACGCCGCACTACGGGAGTTCCTGCGCGAGAACTATGATATATTTTCCTGGCACCCATCAGATATGCCAGGAATCCCAGACAGGCTAGACGAACACAACCTTAACATTCTAAAAGGATTCAAGCCGGTCAAGCAGACTCTTTGGTGTTTCTCTGAACCTAAGCGACAAGCTACGGGAGAGGAGCTAGCCAAGTTATTGGAGGCCAGATTTATCAGAGAAATAAAACACCCGGACTGGCTAGCAAACCTGGTGATGGTACCAAAGAAGGAAAGATCCTGGCGCCTATGCATCGATTTCAAGGACCTCAACAAGGCTTGCCCAAAGGATCCCTTCCTCCTCCCCCGCATCGATCAAATTATCGACGCTATCGCAGGACACGACTCATTGGGCTTCCTCAACGCATACTCCGGCTACCACCAAATTAAGATGGCGGAGTCCGACCAAGCCGCAACGGCATTTATCACGCCATACGGCCCCTTCTGTTTTAACACAATGCCTTTTGGGCTTAAAAACGTCGGTGCAACGTATCAACTCATGATTCAGACATGCCTGGAAAAACAGATCGGCAAAACAGTGGAGGCATATGTAGACGATGTGGTCGTTGAAACCAAACACGTCGACTCTTTAATAGACGACTTGAGGCTCACGTTCGACAATCTCCGAACATACGACATCAAGCTCAACCCGAAAAAATGCGTCTTCAGCGTACCTGCCGGAAAGCTCCTGGGTTTCATCGTCTCCAGTAGAGGAATTGAAGAAAATCTAGAAAAAATCTGAGCCCTGTCACAGTTGGCCATCCCAACTGACCTCAAGCAAATCTAGAAATTAACTGCATGTGTGGCGGCCCTAAGCCGCTTTATCTCCCGCTTAGGAGAAAAGGCGTTACCGCTTTATCGCCTTCTTCGGCTCACCAAACACTTCGAGTGGACGGACACGGCCGTGGCCGGACTGGAAGAAATAAAGGCCATTCTGGCCACCAACCCAATCCTGGCTGCGCCAAGCATCGGCGAACCAATGCTGCTGTACATAGCAGCAACACATCAAGTTGTAAGCGCAGTGCTCATCGTCGAACGAGAAACGGACGGACACGAGTTCCCCCTTCATAAGCCGGTATATTATGTATCCACTGTCCACACTCCGTGCAAATCACGGTACCCGCATTATCAGAAGATAGCAAATGCGGTATTCATGGCATCCCGGAAGCTACGACACTACTTTCAAGAGTGTTCAATTACAGTGGCCTCGGAAGTGCCACTGAATGACATAATAAACAACCACGATGCCACGGGCCGGATTGCCAAATGGGCCATTGAGCTCCTCCCATTAGACATAACATATAAACCTCGGCGAGCCTTTAAGTCACAGGTATTGGCCGATTTTGTCGCAGAATGGACAGAGGCCTAACTCCCTAAAGAGTACGGCGCATACTCTAATTGGATTATGCACTTCGACGGCTCTAAAATGCTGGCTGGTCTGGGGGCTGGCTTCGTCCGGACGTCCCCTACCAGAGATACAGTCCAATATGTACTGCAAATACTGTACACAGACTCCAAGAATGCAACCGAATACGAGGCCTTGCTACACGGTCTCCGGATGGCGGTCTCCATGGGCATTCGACGCTTGGAGGTGCGTGGGGACTCGAACCTTGCAATATCCCAAATAAATGGAGACTTCGATGCTAAAGATCTGCAAATGGCGGCTTATCGCAATGCCGTCCTCAAAATGTCAGCTCGGTTCGAGGGGCTCGAATTGCACCATGTGGCTCGGGAAAACAATCAGGCGGTGAATATCCTTGCCCGTATCGGCGCTAAGCGTGATACGGTCCCACCCAACATCTTCCTGGAAAGGCTGTTTAAGCCATCCGTGGTATGGGAAGGGGACACCGGCAACAACAGTCCGGACCCGGCTACAACGCCAGATGCCGAACACTCTGACTGTCACATCCTAGCTAGTCCATGCATTAGAGTGTTGCATCATGTTTATCTTTCTTCAGAAACTTGAATTGGGGAAGACAGAAACCCCAGAACCCCTCTGAATCCAACTAGGGTTTACTAAATTTTTTTCAATGAACCTGAAATGCCCTTCTAGAAAGTTCACCCTCTTTGTCTTGGGTTAGAACCTCTGGCAAAATAGGTGCACAACTTTCTAGGTCAACAGAAGGTCACTGAATTAAATCATATGTAATTTGCATTTGGGCATTTAAATGCTAGTAAATTTTTTGGATGCTCAAATAATTCTGAAAATAAGTTTGGGCTGTTGGAGATATTCTAAGCAGAGCCTCTGATTATTTCTAGGATTTTTAGAAGTGTCTAACTATTTTTAATAAGTCTACAAACTTACAGAATAATAGAAAAAGGAAAATAGAAAGAAAAAGGCTTACCTGGCGCTCACCTGGCAAGCCCACCTGCTGGCCCAGCCCAGCCACCGCTCCAGCGAGCTACTTGGCTTGGCCAGGCAGGCAGCCAGGTGCTCGACGGCGGCACCGGAGCTTGCCACGCAGCTGCTCGCCGCCCTGCCTCCTCCCCACACCGTCCTGCCGCCCCGGTTCGGTCGGCCACTCCTCCCCCGAGCTCGCAGACACCCCTTCTCCTCCCCAGCTCCTCTCCCTCGCACGCCCGCACCATGGCCGACGCCGTCGCGCCCGCGCCACCGTGAAGCTCGCGTCCTCCGTCGTCCCCGTGTTGCGCCACCGTGTCCGTTCGCTCCGCCATCGTCGACTACATCGAGCAGGTCGAGCCCCGAGCGCTCGCGCGCCCTACAACACCACCACCGACCCCATCTTCGTCGATCACCACCGGAGATCCCCTTCGCCGTCGCCACCGCATCACCTCGTCCCCGACCTCGCCGACTGCTTCGACATACTCACCGTGAGCCCGGCTACCTCCCCATCCTCTCCGTTTGCCTTCCCGTGCACCGTAGCTGCCGCACGAAGCATCACCGCACGCGCCACCCGCGAGCTCATCGCCGACGTGTCTCCGGCCACCCACTAGCCACGCCACCTTGTCCACTAACTTCACCACATCCCCAGGAACCAGTAGCACCACTCCACGCACCTCGCTGTGTCCCGAAGCCTCGGGTTCACTTTCACCCGACTCCGGCGACCGCCTAGCTCGTCGCCGGCGACGTTTCCGGCCACCCCGAGCTCAACCACCGCCACCAAACGCCACGGCTTGTCCCCGGCTACACGTAGATGGTCTCCGCCATCCATTTGGTCGCCGGAACACACAAACACACTCTCGCTGCCGCGTCTGGCTTCGCCGGCGGCTAAACGTCGGCGGGTTTGACCCCGTTGACGGAGTTGACTAAGTGGGGCCCCCTCTGCTAACTAACCCAGTTTAGTTTAACTAAAATTAGTTAGTTTAATTAACTACTGACATGCGGGACCCACTGGTCAGGTTGACCTGGACGCCCCCGTTGACCACTGACGTCACCCTGACGCACTGCTGACGCAATAACTAATTTCTGGATTTATTTGTATTCAGGAAATTCCAGAAATTGTTGCAAACTTCAAAAATTCATAGAAACTAATCTGTAACTCCAAATGCAAAGTTCTATATATGAATTTTGATCAGAAAAATTCAATCTATCCATTGTTAATGGTTTTATGCATGAAAGAACAATTGAACCTTTCTGTTTAAGCAGAATAAGATAATGCACTAATATGGCTATGTTAAATTAGCTAACATCTGAATCTTTGATTCAAATAAGTTCATTCCTTTATATTCTAGCTTGCATTAGGCCAACACACATTCATATTGCCATGACATAGCATGCATCATATTGTTGCATATCGTCATGTGTTGATTATGCTCGGTGTGTCTTTCGTGGTAGGTTCTGTCTCCGAGGATAACCCCGAATATCCATCTGAAGGGCAGTACCCTACTACCACTACATCAGGCAAGCAACCCATTGATCATTCCGATACAAACCCATGATCTCGCTTCTGCTCTTGTTTACTGCATTAAGACAAGGCGATTTAAACTGTTGTGTGTTGCGGTAGTTGAACCCACTTCCTTTGCATGACCTGTCATTGCCACCGTAACTAGATGAAACCCACTAGTATGTGTAGGAGTTGATTGAGCTATATTTGTGTTTCCTACCATGCTGTGCTTGCTATGCTTAGAGTTGTGTCAGGTCTGGCTCATCGGGATGATGAACTAGAGAGAAAGGTTGTGTTGGTAACAAGAGTGAAGTGTTGAACATGATTTGGTAAAGGTATCGATGAGAGGCCATCTAGGAGTACATGGTGGGTTGTTTCATTGAAGCCGTCCCTAAGAACTGAGATCAGTGTGTGTGATTTAAGACTCAGCTACTACCACGCATTGGGATCCTTAATTGACCCTCTCGACTTATTAACCAC
Organism: Aegilops longissima; assembly: GCA_021605205.1. Classification (NCBI taxonomy): domain Eukaryota; kingdom Viridiplantae; phylum Streptophyta; class Magnoliopsida; order Poales; family Poaceae; genus Aegilops; species Aegilops longissima. The sequence goes on from CM038677.1 coordinate 282,017,854, forward strand.
TCTTGTCCTCTGTCCGGGAGTTGCAAAGTAGTTTCTGGTGTTTGTAGCATGCTGGGGGCCGCACGCAGCGCTGACCTTAGGGGTGGGCTGTGTTGCGGTAGGCACGTGGCCTGGTGTACCGATTCGCCCGTTTGGTGTCTCGGGAACCCTGCACACATCGTTCGGGGCCGTTAGTGGAAACCTCGGCGGACTCCTCATGGATGGAACCCGAATAGGAAATAAACCTGGACTAGGGACTTGTGTGTTTAGTCAGGTCGTGGCCGACACCCTCGCTGGGCTTCCGCTTGAAGGTTGCCGAGTACATGTCGTGTAGAGGCGATAAGTGGTGAGACCGTGTGTGAAGAAGTACACCCCTACAGGGTATGAAACTATTCGAATAGCCGCGTCCACGGTAAAGGACTACTTGGTCACCTATACAGTTAATAGACAAGTAAATGGATACTACTAAAAGCCTCAAGAAAAGTGTGAGTACCGCGGATGGCCCTCTCGTGGGTCGACGAGAGAGGATCCACGGTGGAGTATTGTGATGGTGATTAGTGGGCTCGTGTGCGACAAATGCTTTTCAAGTGGTGTCACGTAGGATAGCTTAGCCAAGAGTCAAAGCTGGCTTGCTGCAATAACTCCACTACCTTCTTGAGAATGTGCATGTATAGTAGGATTCTGCTTGTAAGACTTCTTGAGTACCTCCGCACTCATATTTGCTTAATTAATGTTTTCGCACGACAACACCGCCCCCTCCGATGGGTTCTATGTAGACCTTGACATCGATTTAATGACTAGCCACCTGTGTGGTGATCCAAGGCTTGTGAATGGCCACTGTAGATAGAAGGGCTTCGTCAAGCCTTCTTTCTTTTTAGTGTCTGTACTCAGACTAGTTTGCTTCCGCATGTGCTTGTATGTTTGTATGACTTGAGTGTCGTGTCATGTGACCCCTATCTGTATGAACTTGTTATGTATGGCTCCTCGGAGCCTCTTAAATAAAGTACTTTGAGTTGTAGAGTTTTGTTGTGATTCCATGTTGTATGTACTCGTATCGGGCATATTGTGTGTATGATTGAAATGCTTGGTATGAGTGGGATCCGACAATCTAGTTGTTTATCCTTGGCAGCCTCTCATATGGGGAAATGTAGTCTAGTGCTTCCTGAGCGATAGTAGTCTGCTACAGCCCGGTTCACCGGAGTCCTGCTAGCCCAGCACTACTGCTCTGGACACTTTACTGGCCGGCATGTGTTTCACTTCGTTCCTGTGTACGTCCCTTCGGGGAAATGTCACGCGGTGACATTCGGAGTCCTGCCTAGCCTGCTAAAGCCCGGGTTACCAGAGTCCTGTTAGCCCAGTGCTACAGCCCGGATTCATACGTTGATGACCGACATGCTCGATGTGATTCATGTATGCCTGTCCCCATGGGTTTGCGCCGCTTTGGGTTCACGACTAGCCATGTCGGCCTGGGTTCTCTGTCATGTGGATGCTAGCGACACTATCATATACATGAGCCAAAAGGCGCAAACGGTCCCGGGCCATGGTAAGGCGACACCCGTGGGAATACCGTGCGTGAGGCCGCAAAGTGATATGAGGTGTTACCGGCTAGGTCGATGTGACTTGGAATCGGGGTCCTGACAGCGTTGGCATCAGATCCGGACTGCCTGTAGGTTCGCTAAGCCAAACTGGTCGATGCCGAGTCTAGAAATGCTTTAGTTATATGTAGGGGAATTGATTGTGGGAGGGACGTAAGGCTCTTTTTACTCCTTTACCTTATGCCCTCTGATCTGTGTCATCCTCTTCTCATTCTACGTGGGTATAGGACTAGGCTCTCTTCTCTCTATCAGGTTCATGTGTTACTAATCCGTAGTAACTTATAGGATTGTTGGTTACCAGCCTCAGTTCAGTTTCTACTACTTTTAGTATGTTATCAGTTGAACCAGAACCTTGATATGATGTTGTTGAGTGGTTTTGCAATCTGATTTTGAATGTCCCAAATCTGTTCTTGAGCATTTACAGCTGTTATGCTGTCCGATTTTCCCTAGAAATTCTAATATCTTTGCATTGTGGCTGTGCTTTCATATGGCCACTCGTGCTCAAAACCAAGTGGTTCGCCTGACCAGGTGCATCGATGAGCCCGGTCATACGGCTATGTTAGTCCGGGTTATGATTGAGACGGGTTACCGTTGGTATCCGGAATACACCGTTGAAGAGCAATTCTGAGACTTTAACCAAAGCCAATACCTCTGCACTGTCAGGATATTTCCATCTTATCCTGGATCGACTGAGCCCCTTCACCACTCCTATGGACTCAGGGTCACTATTGAGATGGCTGTGCAGGATGCTGCATACTCTATGATGACCATCATGCGAGTCAGGACTGGCCTGCTTCGGAACACCGACTTCCATTATATGCCAGCTTCACTCTCGGGGGCGCAAGGGTATCTTCAGGCTATCTATGCTGATTCCACTCAGGAGGACTCACTAACTCGCACCACTGCTGAGATGCTCGAGGATAAGGACCGAGAGAATCGGGCCTTGAGGCTGGAGCTTTTCAACACCCGTGTCGATCATTGGGCCACTTTAACTCGGTTTGCACCGGCTGTGCAAGCTGGATGTATGGATACTAGGGATCTGTATCCTGTGAGATTTGCTCTGCCAGACATGATGGATTGGCGTGATGTGGGAGGCATCACCCCACCCCGTGGTCCTCGCAGGCCACCGTTTGTTGGTCCAAGACCTCATCCTAGCCCCTATGGTCCACAAGCTCCTCAGGACAGTCTGTTTCCGGATAATCATGTTGAGCTTCCAGGCTATGGAGGTGACTTCTATGAGGACTACTACGGAGCTGTCTGAGTTAGTAGTAGTATCACTAGTAATGTAATAGTTGTAGTTTCCACCGTCATGCGTGACCTGTGGAATATGACTTAGTGTGTATCAATTCCGGAAGTGTAGAAAAATAATGTATAGGAGCTTGGAATGTTTCCGATGAGATGTAACGCCTTTCACCGTAGTTGTACTATAGCCGGGCTTTTACTAAACTATGAATGATGTGTATGACCGTTGGTATATATATGGCAGTTTCTATATTACCATGTCATAGGGATGAACATCTCTGCATTCTGTGTTATCCATTACATTACGCACTTCCTTGCCAAATTTTGCCATCCTTGTCTAAACCGTTGTCTTGTTTCCTAGGATGGTCAACACCCGCAACAACCCTGCTGCTCCAGAGCAGGGTGAAGCTAGCGTAGCTAGGAACGTTAATCTGCCTCAACCACCTTCTCTGGCCGAAGTTATGATGGAGGCAGAACGAAACAAGCGTGAGACCAATCGCTTGCTGGAGCGGATTGAGCAGAATACCGCACGCCAGCCAAGAAATGACCTGGTGTCGATCAATGACTTTGTCAAGCAGTATCCACCGACGCCAAGAAGCAGGCAAGGTTCCGCAAGGGACTTAGCCCCGAGCTTTGCCGTGATCTTTGTCTGCACGAGTGCACCTCCTTCCAGAAGTTAGTCAACAAGGCTATCAGTGCTGAGACGGGACAGTCTGACTTTGAAGCTTCACGCAAGCACTCCCGTGACTTTGGTTCTTCATCCGGCTCTGGATCTCAGAAGCGCCGAGTGTGGATTCCAAGCACCACTCTGCCACCCAGATTCACTCCGAGGCCATCCTTTGAGGCGCCTCGCCCCAACCAGCAGTTTGCACCGCCCAAGGCCTATGGTGGCCCCGCTGCTAATGCTGCTCCACATCCCAATGTGATAACTTGTTTCAAGTGTGGAGAGACGGGTCACTACATCCGTGAGTGTCCCCAGAACAACCCCAGTCAGATCGGAAAGTCTGTTGGCCGTGGTAAGCCAGCAGGAAAGGTGCTCTACGCCAAACCAGCCGCCACTGCTCGTGGCCATGTCAACTACGTTTCAGCTGAGGAGACCCATGAGGATCCCAACGTCGTTCTCGGTACGCTCCTTGTTAATTGCCATCCGGCAACTGTTCTCTTCGATCATGGAGCATCCCATTCATTTATTTCTGAGAGCTATTCTCAATTGCACAACACCACATTTTGTGACATGCACACCTCCATGGAAATTCAGACTCCTGGTTCTAGATGGCGAACCTCAAGAATAAGTCATGGGAATGAAATCCTTGTCGACAGAGTAGTCTTCCTTGCATCACTAATAGCTCTCAAGTCCTCGGGCATAAACATCATCTTGGGTATGGACTGGATGTCAGCCCATTATGCTAAGATTGATTGCTCTACTAGAACTGTTCAACTCACCCATCCTTCGGGCAAGACAGTCAACGTTTTGACCCGAGTGTCTGAGCGTCAGCTCTACTCCTTAAATGCCAACCCCCTTCCAGACCTTGAAGATATTCCGGTAGTCCATGACTTCCCGGATGTCTTTCTAGAAGAACTGCCAGGTGTTTCACCTGACAGAGATGTCGAGTTTGTGATAGACCTTGTTCCAGGAACCGTCCCAATCTCTAGAAGACCTTATAAGATGGCACCCCTAGAACTAGCCGAGCTTAAGAAACAACTCGATGAGTCCTTGAAAAAGGGTTTCATCCATCCTAGTTCCTCTCCATGGGCTTGCCCCGTCCTCTTCGTAAAGAAGAAGGATGGAAGGGATCGGATGTTTGTAGATTACCGACCTGTCAATCTGGTCACTATCAAGAACAAGTATCCGCTCCCCAGGATCAACGATCTGTATGATCAGCTCGCTGGATCCTCAGTCTTTTCCAAGATGGATTTGAGGTTGGGCTACAATCAAATCAAAATCAAGAACGGGGACATCCCTAAAACGGCCTTTCTTACTCGTTATGGTCAATACGAGTACACCGTCATGTCCTTCGGGTTAACCAATGCTCCAGCCACCTTCTCTCGGTTAATGAACTCGATCTTCATGGAGTATTTGGATAAATTCGTCGTGATTTACCTCGATCATATACTCATCTACTCCAAGAATGAGGAAGAACATGCCGAACATCTAAGGCTAGTATTGATGAAACTTCGAGAGCATCGCCTTTATGCCAAATTCTCTAAGTGAATTCTGGTTGCCAGAAGTAACCTATCTAGGCCATGTAATCTCTTGTAAGGGCATTGCTGTCAATCCCGACCGAGTTCAAGCCATCCTTGACTGGACTCCACCTGAATCGGTCAATCAAGTTCGGAGTTTCCTCGGTTTAGCGAGCTATTGCCGCCGCTTCGTCGAGAATTTCTTCAAGGTTGCTAAGCCTCTAACTGAACTCCTCAAGAAAGATAAAAGGTTCGAGTGGACTCCACAGTGCGAGTTCAGCTTTTAGGAACTGAAAAGACGCCTGACATCTGCTCCCGTACTTGTTCCACCAGATTTTTCTAAGGACTTTATTATCTATTGCGGCGCCTCGCCACAAGGACTAGGTTGCATACTCATGCAAGATCGTCATGTGATAGCCTACGCTTCTCTACAGTTGCGTCCACATGAGGATAACTATTCCACACACGATCTAGAGCTTGCAGCAGTGGTCCATGCACTCAAACCCTGGTGACATTACCTTCTTGGTAATCATTGCGAAATCTACACTGATCACCAAAGTCTGAAATACATCTTCACCCAACCGGATTTGAATCTCAGGCAAAGACGTTGGGTCGAGTTGATTACGGATTACGACTTAGGAATATCTTACACCCCAGGCAAAGCCAATGTCATGGCTGATGCACTAAGTCGTAAATCTTATTGTAACAACCTGATGTTACAACAAAGTCAACCACTTCTCCATGAGGAATTGCGTAAGATTAACCTTCACATTGTTCCTCGAGGATTCCTTTCCACCCTGGTGGCGAAACCCAACCTTACGGATCAAATCATAACCGCTCAGCGGTATGATAGAGGAATATCTCGGATCAAGGAGAACATTGCTAGCGGAGTAGCTAAGTGTTTCTCCATAGATGAGCGAGGTGTTGTCTTCTTCGAGAACCGCTTGGTGGTTCCCAAGAAACAACAGCTACGGCAATTGATCCTTAAGGAAGCTCATGAATCCCCTCTCACCATTCATCCCGGTAGTACTAAAATGTATCAAGATCTACGCCAGAGGTTTTGGTGGACTAGGATGAAGAGAGAAATCGCTCAATACATTGCTAATTGCGACGTGTGTCGTCGAGTTAAAGCAGAGCATCAACGACCTGCTGGCACCCTTCAACCTTTGGCAATTCCTGAATGGAAATGGGATAAAATCGGTATGGATTTCATTACCAGGTTTCCCAGGACTAAGAGAGGGAATAATGCTATCTTCGTTGTTGTCGATCGTCTTTCCAAAGTAGCCCACTTCCTACCCCTTCGTGAGAGTATAACCGCTAGCCAGCTAGCTGATTTGTACATCTCCCGAATAGTGTCTCTTCATGGTGTTCCATTGGAGATTAACTCAGACCGTGGAAGTCTCTACACCTCTCGATTTTGGGAAAGTTTCCAAAATGCTATGGGAACTCATCTCTCCTTTAGCACTGCCTTCCATCCTCAGTCAAGTGGTCAAGTAGAACAAGTCAATCAAATTCTGGAGGATATGCTTCGAGCTTCTGTCATCTCTTTCTGTATGAATTGGGAGAAATGCCTTCCATTCGTCGAATTCGCTTATAACAATAGTTATCAAGCTAGCTTGGGAGAAGCTCCTTTCGAAGTTCTCTATGGACGGAAATGTCGAACGCCTCTTAACTGGTCAGAAACGGGGAAAGACAACTCCTTGGCCTGGATATGATCCAAGAAGCAGAAGAGCAGGTTCGCATTATTCGTGAGAAATTGAAAACAGCCCAATCTCGTCAAAAGGGCCAATATGACCGCAAGCATAAGCCTATGTCTTATGAAGTTGGCGAGAAGGCTTACCTTCGGGTTACTCCTTTGAAGGGAACCCATCGATTCGGTATCAAAGGCAAATTGGCTCCTCGTTACATCGGCCCCTTTCGCATTCTTGCCAAACGAGGAGAAGTTGCCTACCAATTGGAACTACCTCCGAATCTTTCCAGAGTTCATGATGTCTTCCACGTTTCTCAACTCAGGCGTTGCTTCTCGGATCCTATCCGTGGAGTGGACCACGAAACGCTTGATCTCCAAGATAACCTCACCTATCGAGAATATCCTGTTCGTATCCTTGATCAAGCCGAGCGTACCACTCGACGCCAGAATATCAAGTTTCTCAAGGTTCAATGGTCAAACCATTCCGAGCAAGAAGCTACTTGGGAAAGGGAGGATCATCTTCGACTTGAGTACCCCACCTTCTTTCTGACGGATCCAAAATCTCGAGACGAGATTCTTTTGAGTGGGGGTGAGTTGTCACATCCTAGCTAGTCCATGCATTAGAGTGTTGCGTCATGTTTATCTTTCTTTAGAAACTTGAATTTGGGAAGACAGAACCCCCAGAACCCCTCTGAATCCAACTAGGGTTTACTAAAAATGTTTTCACTGAACCTGAAATGCCCTTCTAAAAAGTTCACCCTCTTTGTCTTGGGTTAGAACCTCTAGCAAAATAGGTGCACAATTTTCTAGGACAACAGAAGGTCACTGAATTAAATCATATGTAATTTGCATTTGGGCATTTAAATGCTAGTAAATATTTTGGATGCTCAAATAATTCTGAAAATAAGTGTGGGCTGTTGGAGATATTCTAAACCGAGCCTCTGATTATTTCCAGGATTTTTAGAAATGTCTAACTATTTTTAATAAGTCTACAAACTTACAGAATAATAGAAAAAGGAAAACAGAAAGCAAAAGGCTTACCTGGCGCTCACCTGGCAAGCCCACCTGCCGGCCCAGCCCAACCACCAATCCAGCGAGCTGCTTGGCTTGGCCAGGCAGGCAGCCAGGTGCTTGACGGCGGCACCAGAGCACGCCACGCCGCTGCTCGCCGCCCTGCCTCCTCCCCGCACCGTCCTGCTGCCCCAGTTCGGTCGGCCACTCCTCCCCCGAGCTCGCAGACACCCCTTCTCCTCCCCAGCTCCTCTCCCTCGCATGCCCGCAACATGGCCGACGCCGTCGCGCCCGCGCCACCGTGAAGCTCGCGTCCTCCGTCGTCCCCGTGCTGCACCACCGTGTCTGTTCGCTCCGCAATCGTCGACTACATCGAGCAGGTCGAGCCCCGAGCCGTCGCACGCCCTGCAACACCTCCACCGACCTGGTCTTCATCGATCACCGTCGGAGATCCCCTTCGCCGTCGCCACCGCATCACCTCGTCCCCGACCTCGCCTAGTGCTTCGACGTACTCGCCGTGAGCCCAGCTACCTCCCCATCCTCTCCGTTTGCCTTCCCGTGCACCGTAGCTGCCGCACGAAGCATCACCACACGCGCCACCGCCGAGCTCGTCGCCGACGTGTCTCCGGCCACCCACTGGCCACGCCACCTTGTCCACTAACTTCACCACATCCGCAGGAACCCGTAGCACCACTCCACGCACCTCGCCGTGTCTCGAAGCCTCCGGTTCACTTTCACGCGACTCCGGCGACCGCCTAGCTCGTCGCCGGCGACGTTTCCGGCGACCCCGAGCTCAACCACTGCCACCAAACGCCGCGGCTTGTCCCCGGCTACACGTAGATGGTCTCCGCCGTCCATTTGGTCGCCGGAACGCACAAACACACTCTCGCCCCCGCGTCTGGCTTCGCCGGCGGCGAAACGTCGGCGGGTTTGACCCCGTTGACGGAGTTGAGTAAGTGGGGCCCCCTCTGCTAACTAACTCAGTTTAGTTTAACTAATATTAGTTAGTTTAATTAACTACTAACATGCGAGACCCACTGGTCAGGTTGACCTGGACGCCCCCGTTGACCACTGACATCACCCTGACGCACTGCTGACGCAATAACTAATTTCTGGATTTATTTGTATTCAGGAAATTCCAGAAATTGTTGCAACCTTCAAAAATTCATGGAAACTAATCTGTAACTCCAAATGCAAAGCTCTATATATGAATTTTATTCAGAAAAATTCAATCTATCCATTGCTAATGGATTCATGCATGATAGAACAAGTTAACCTTGATGTTTAAGCAGAATAAGATAATTCACTAATATGGCTATGTTAAATGAGCTAACATTTGAATCTTTGATTCAAATAAGTTCATTCCTTTCTGTTCTAGCTTGCATTAGGCCAACACACATTCATATTGCCATGTCATAGCATGCATCATATTGTTGCATATTGTCATGTGTTGATTATGCTCGGTGTGTCTTTCGTGGTAGGTTCTGTCTCCGAGGATAACCCTGAATATCCATCTGAAGGGTAGTACCCTACTACCACTACATCAGGCAAGCAACCCATTGATCATTCCGATACAAACCCATGATCTCGCTTCTGCTCTTGTTTACTGCATTAAGACAATGCGATTCAAACTGTTGTGTGTTGCGGTAGTTGAACCCACTTCCTTTGCATGACCTGTCATTGCCACCGTAACTAGATGAAACCCACTAGTATGTGTCGGAGTTGATTGAGCCATATTTGTGTTTCCTACCATGTTGTGCTTGCTATGCTTAGAGTTGTGTCAGGTCTGGCTCATCGGGATGATGAACTAGAGTGAAAGGTTGTGTTGGTAACAAGAGTGAAGTGTTGAACACGATTTGGTAAAGGTATCGATGAGAGGCCATGTAGGAGTACATGGTGGGTTGTTTCATTGAAGCCGTCCCTAAGAACTGAGATCAGTGTGTGTGATTTAAGACTCAGCTACTACCATGCATTGGGATCCTTATTTGACCCTCTCGACTTATTAACCACTGTTGTCCTCTGTCCGGGAGTTGCAAAGTAGTTTCTAGTGTTTGTAGCATGCTGGGGGCCGCACGCAGCGCTGACCTTAGGGGTGGGCTGTGTTGCGGGCAGCACGCGGGTCTGGTGTACCGATTCGCCCGTTTGGTGTCTCGGGAACCCTGCACACATCGTTCGGGGCCGTTAGTGGAAACCTCAGCCGGACTCCCTGCGGATGGAACCCGAATAGGCAATAAACCTGGACTAGGGACTCGCGTGTTTAGTCAGGTCGTGGCCGACACCCTCGCTGGGCTTCCGCTTGAAGGTTGCCGAGTACATGTCGTTTAGCGGCGATAAGTGGTGAGAGCGTGTGTGAAGAAGTACACCCCTGCAGGGTATGAAACTATTCGAATAGCCGCGTCCGCGGTAAAGGACTACTTGGTCACCTATACAGTTCATAGACAAGTAAATGGATACTACTAAAACCACAAGATAAGTGTGAGTACCGCGGATGGCCCTCTCGTGGGTTGACGAGAGAGGATCCACGGTGGAATATTGTGATGGTGATTAGTGGACTCGTGTGCGACAAATGCTTTTCAAGTGGTGTCACGTAGGATAGCTTAGCCAAGAATCAAAGCTGGCCTCCTGCAATAACTCCACTACCTTCTTGAGAATGTGCATGTATAGTAGGATTCTGTTGTAAGACTTGCTGAGTACCTCCGTACTCATGTTTTCTTAATTAATGTTTTCAGACGACAACATCTCCCCCTCTGATGGGTTCTATGTAGACCTTGACATCGACGAGTGACTAGCCACCCAGGTGGTGATCCAAGGCTTGTGAAGGGCCACTGTAGATAGAAGGGCTTCGTCAAGCCTTCTTTCTTTTTAGCGTCTGTACTCAGACTAGTTTGCTTCTGCATGTGCTTGTATGTTTGTATGACTTGAGTGTCGGGTCATGTGGCCCCTATCTGTATGAACTTGTTATGTATGGCTCCTCGGAGCCTCTTAAATAAAGTACTTTGAGTTGTAGAGTTTTGTTGTGATTCCATGTTGTATGTACTCGTATCGGGCATATTGTGTGTATGATTGAAATGCTTGGTATGAGTGGGATCCGACAATCTAGTTGTTTATCCTTGGCAGCCTCTCATATGGGGAAATGTATTCTAGTGCTTTACGGCGATAGTAGTCTGCTACAGCCCGGTTCACGAGTCACGCTAGCCCAAAGCACTCTGCTATGGACACTTGACTGGTCGACATGTGTTTCACTTCGTTCTGTATGTTCTTCGGGAAATGTCGGCGGTGACATCCGAGTCCTTCCTAGCCTGCTAAAGCCGGGTTACCGGAGTCCTGTTAGCCCAGTGCTACAGCCCGGATTCATACGTTGATGACCGACATGCTCGATGTGATTCATGTATGCCTGTCCCCATGGGTTAGCGCCGCTTTGGGTTCACAACTAGCCATGTCGGCCCGGGTTCTCTGTCATGTGGATGCTGGCGACACTATCATATACGTGAGCCAAAAGGCGCAAATGGTCCCGGGCCATGGTAAGGCGACACCCGTGGGAATACCGTGCGTGAGGCCGCGAAGTGATATGAGGTGTTACCGGCTAGGTCGATGTGACTTGGAATCAGGGTCCTGACACTAACATAATCGGTGGCTCCTCCATCGAAATAACACCTTTAGCCCACGTAATAATGGCCGTTATCGCCCCATGGACCGAACCACAGCCAAGCGCGCCGCACTATCACGATGGGCATGATCTAGCTCTGCTACCGAACAGTGTCCTGGAGGCCGCACCAGTGTCTGCTCCGACCCTTAGCTCGGAGCCGACTGCGCCAATCGAGGACGGGTGGCTGGACACCGCCTAGGGGGTTGCAATCTCTACGGTGATCGAGCCGAACACCATACCTGTCCTCTGCGAAGCTCGTGACTCCAAGGTGTCGGACTCCTCTCCGGTCTCCGAACCTTCCGCGCCCCTGCCAATCGAATCCGATTGGGCGCCGATCATGGAGTTCACCGCCGCGGACATCTTTCAGCATTCTCCTTTCGGCGACATTCTGAATTCTATAAAGTCTCTCTCTTGATAAGGAGAGCCCTGGCCGGACTATGGTCAGCAAGGTTGGGATGCGGACGATGAAGAAATTCAAAGCCCACCCACCAGCCACTTTGTAGCCACTGTCGATGATTTAACCGACATGCTCGACTTTGACTCCGAATACATCGACGGTATGGATGACGATGTAGGAGACGAACAGGTACCAACGCCTATAGGTCACCGGACAACCACCCCATCTCACGACGTATACATGGTGGATACACCTAAAGGAAACGACGACGAGGAACAAAGGGACGCAACGAGGGATCGTTCCCTCGAAAAGCAATCAAAGCGGCGGCGTAAGCGCCGCTCCAAGCCCCACCTCGACAGAGAAAGCAGCCATACAGACCCAGCCATAGAGCAGGCGAATGGCGGACGATTTAACATGCCATCGAGCAACCGTCCGAACAGGGCAACTTGGATAAACAAACCGTCCCCGGCGAAGACAACAGTCCGGACGACCTCACGCCGGACAAGTTGCTGGAGCAGAAGAACCTCCAAAAAAGGCTCGTCGCCACTACGCGTAGCCTGAAAAAGCAGAAGCGGAAGCTCAAAACAGCGGAAGATGCACTCAGAATCAGATGGAGCAAAGTACTCAACACCGCAGACAAATACGGCGACAGTCGCCACACAATGACCTATCCGACGCGAAAATTACTGCCGGAATTTGATGATGAGGCCTTAGAACCTCTACAATCAAAAAATAAGGAAGCCACCCGGTCGGACAAATGACCCCATGGCCAACACAGTACGGCAAAGGACGCCGCACACAAGCCGGCACGCGATCCGCACAAGGATTCACATCAAAAAGATGGCCCAGCCAGATCTATCTATGGGCCAAGAAAACAAGCTCTAACAAGCAATGCAACACATCAAATACTCGAACATCGCAGAACGCCCAGATATAGGGGTGCCGCACAACCCCTATGTTTCACCGATGACGTGCTGGATCATGAATTTCCAGCGGGATTCAAGCCCGTAAACATAGAGGCATACGACGGAACAACAGACCCTGGAGTCTGGATCGAGGATTACATCCTCCACATACACATGGCTAGAGGAGATGATCTCCACGCCATAAAATACTTACCCCTCAAACTCAAAGGGCCAGCCCCGCATTGGCTTAAAAGCCTTCCCGAAAACACCATTGGAAGTTGGGAAGAGCTCGAGGATGCTTTTCGGGCAAATTTTCAAGGGACCTATGTCCGACCTCCGGATGCAGATGATTTAAGTCATATAACTCAACAACCCGGAGAGTCAGCCCAGAAACTCTGGAACAGATTTCTTACTAAAAAGTACCAGATAGTCGACTATCCGGACGCCGAAGCCTTAGCAGCTTTCAAACATAGCGTTCGAGACGAATGGCTCGCCAGACACCTCGGCCAAGAAAAGCCAAGAACATTGGCCGCACTAACAAGCCTCATGACCCGCTTCTGCGCAGGAGAGGATAGCTGGTTGGCAAGATGCAGCACCAGCAACCCAAGTACATCCAAAGTAAGGGATGGAAACGGGAAAGCGTGACACAGCAAGGACCAGCGCCGGACCAAGGGAAACAGCCCGAAGAGCACGTCAGTCAACACCGGATTCAAAAGCTTTCGGCAGAATCAGAAATAGCTGCCCCTCAAGGATAACAGGGACGACCTATCTAACATAAACAAAATCATGGACAAGATATGTCAAATCCACAGTACCCCCGGGAGGCCTGCAAACCATACCCACAGAGATGGTTGGGTCTTCAAGCAATCCGGCAAACTTAACACCGAACACAAGGGGCTCGACACACCAAGCAAGGACGATGACGAACCCCACAAGCAGAGCACTGGAAAACAAAAGAATTTCCCACAAGAAGTCAAAACAGTAAATTCACTTCACGTGACAAAAGGAGAGAATAGAGTGGTGCCCATAGAGATACGCGCCATAGGGCCTATCCCAGAGGAGTCCCGCCACTGGTTGTTAAAACCAATCACCTTCGACCATCAGGATTACTCTAGAAGTATCCGGAATGCAGGATGGACTGGCTGGGTATTAGATCCGATAATTGACGGACTCCACTTCACACAAGTCCTAATGGACGGCGGCAGTGATTTAAACCTGCTATATCAGGACACAATCCGCAAAATGGGGATAGACCCAACAACAATTCGCCATAGTAACACTTCCTTTCAAGGGGTAACGCCTGGCCCAGATGCCCATTGTACAGGCTCTCTCCTGCTAGAAGTTATGTTCGGCTCACCCGACAACTTCCGCCGTGAAAAGCTGACCTTACACATCGCCCCATTTACAAGTAGCTATCAAGCACTACTGGGACGTGAAGCTTTCGCCCGCTTTAACGCAATACCGCATTATGCATCCCTTATACTTAAAATACCCGGTCCACGAGGCATCATCTCATTAAAGGGAAATATCGAGTGTTCCTCGAGCGCGGAAGATTGTGCGGCTGCCTTAACAGTCACACACTAAGCCGGCTTAACTAATCAAAGCACTTAAAACAGGTCGTTCAGACCTCGGACATGGCTAGACGAGTCCGGCGTAAACATAAAAGGGCTTACTAGCCGCATAGCCCCGTTCTAGGGGCTCCGCGCATGTACAACAAGAGACAATAAAGCTCAATTTTATTCATTTTTAAATTGTACTTCGTTTATTTAATATAACGTACATTTTCACACGATCTTTTTCAACTAAGTTCCTCTCTTTTACAGATGAACACCGTGCTACACCCGTCCAGGATACGGCACAACGGAGACACAGGCGCAGACGTGCAGTAGGGACCCGTTCCAAGGATTCTTTTCAGATTAAGACCCTGCGTAAACCTTTTTTACTTTCTCTTGTTGATACACACACCCCGGTTTCTTGCTATAACCGAGGTGGAGGCCGGCGTCTTGGCATCGTCCACGTCAGGATTTTGCGCGTACCTGGACACCAGGGGCTTATTACTAAGGGCGTTGTTCAGCCCGTTTTCATAAAGACCGAATACCTTAGGGAGTGTTCGGCGTCGCGAGTTTGGCCTTATATGCATCAGCTCCGAATCATGTCTTTGGTCAAATGATGGGTTTGCCCGGCTCCTGTGTTTTGCTCTATCGGCTAAGGCGGCACCAGGAGAACTACTGTGATTGTGCCCCGGTTCGGCCAGGCGAGCACCTTAGTAGAGAAAGCCGAAAACTGACTGTCATGATATAGCATGAGACTGGTCAACCACTCGATGACCCATCGGAATCTTTAGGATTCCTCCGCATTAAAGAAGGGCCGTTTCCCGGTCAGGCACACACGCGCCCCGAATTCGGGCGAGCACGGTGCCCCTAGGGGCTATATAGTAGCCCCACTGTCAAACTCCTATGGCTAAGTGAAAGTGGTAAAGCATTATAGTCCGGATGCCTAGTTCGCTGCGCTATCACCTCCTTTATAGGACCAAGACGTTGGATCAAGTGTGAAAATGCGCCTTCTGCTTACACCCCCGCATTATATGCATGGGGGCTGAAGCCGAAGACTGCCATCTTTCAGGTTATATACAAATATACATTAACGGCCGCACATGAGGTATTTTAACTCTTGCAGGCACAAGTATAAAAAGCTTTTATATTCCATCGAAACATTGTTTCACAATAATACATGTTACTCGAACATGATATCCTTCAAGCACTGCGCCTCTATTAAACGAGCGCCCTGCAGAACTTACTGAAAATAGTGCTCGGCAGGTATTCGGCTCCCGTCCGAATCTTGGGATGCAACGTCGGTGGCCTTCATCTCCGCCCAGTATGTCTTGACACGGGCAAGAGCCATCCGCGCAACCTCTATGCATGCTGACCGCTTCATTGAATTGATATGCGGCACCGCACCAAGGAACTGCTGCACCAAACCAAAATAACTCTTCGACTCAGTACTTTCCAGCCACAGATGACTCACGACATCCTTCGTGGCGACTCCGGATAACCTATTCAGCTCTGCCCATTCGGCCAAACGCTCTGATAATGGAAGTGCGCGCTCTGGATTGTGGAACTGCGACCAAAAAAGGTTTTCCACTTCGTGATCCTGTTGATCTCGGAAGTTTTCGGCCGCGTCCGCGGCACTTGCTGCCAAGTCCAGATAAGTATCCACCGCACTCCACAGCCGGTACAGCTGAGCATACTTAGGATCCCCGAACTTTATCCGCAGCATAAAGGGCATTCCAGCCGCGATATCTCTGGCCTGACGTAGCTCCTGCTTCATGGCTCTCATTGCATAGCGAGCATCCTTGGCCTCGGTAGTGGCCTTCTCCAAGTCCTTTTGTTCCGCCTGATCTTCTTTTTCAAGAAGCTTGCAGCGGTCGGTAGCATCCTTCAACTTCACAGCCATCTCGGCCATTTCCTTCCTGCTTCGGCAGTGAGCAGCCTGTTC
Source organism: Aegilops longissima (assembly GCA_021605205.1). Classification (NCBI taxonomy): domain Eukaryota; kingdom Viridiplantae; phylum Streptophyta; class Magnoliopsida; order Poales; family Poaceae; genus Aegilops; species Aegilops longissima. The sequence goes on from CM038677.1 coordinate 282,033,995, forward strand.
GTCTTTCAGCTCTTCGGCCGCCTTCAAGGCAGCCGCATCACTTTTTCTGTCCTGCTCCTTGGCTCGGTGAGTTCTGCCCGAAGGTTCTCCATGGCAGCAACACCATTTGCATCAAGCATACATGTTGTAAGGCACGGGCATCAAGCCCCCTTACCAGGTGTCCGTGGAGGAATTGCATACCTTGTGACTCGTCAAGCCACTTGTTGACAAGCGCGATGTCGGCATCCGCCACGTCAAGTTGCCGCTTTAGCTCGGCAAGTTCATCAGTCCGGCTAGCCACCGGACACTTCTCCACCTACATAGGAAGAGCGACATGTTATACCTGGGATTATGATCCTCGGCGCGCCGTCATTTTTGACAACGCACCGAGTCTCAAGGGCTACTATCTATACAGGACGCATCTTTTATATGCGGAACTGTCAAATGGTACATCATTTCGCGTACCTCAAAACCTGTCAGTAAACTCCTGACGGCCTCATGCAACCCGCTCTCCGCGGATGAAATCCTTTCAATCACCGTGCCCATCAATGCATGGTGTTCTTCTGAGATAAACGCTCGCCCGAGCAGATCCTTCAGCCCCTCCGACCGTGCACCGTATGGTGCCGGACTCGTCTGATGGCCTTTTTCGAAGGCCGGACACGGAGTATGGGGACCCCGACTCATAAGTCGTGATCACCGAATGCACGTGTACAGTGATCCCAGATATCAATGCTCACTGAACACACAGAAGCTGAATAACAAGAGTCTTACATCCATACATACCGTCTTACACAAATTATGACCTGACCATTATGGTCAAGTCTTACATTGATAAAGCCTTAAGGGCTGAACATCAAATGAAACACAAGCAGCGGAAATCTTCGTCGATAAGTAGAGCCCATGCCATCTGCCTTAACCCTACAGGCATTCTGACTGGGAAACGTCCTAGTTCGCATGTTCGTCTCCAAAGAACTCTTCTTCGAACTCCGGTTCTTCCATGCCTGGCCAATTAAATGACCAGTGGCAAGCCAATGAGTACTTTGAATGTACTCGCAAGCAACCCACGATTTGGTTCAATGTAACAATTCAATAGCACAACGAGTAAGCACCCTAGCATCAAGCTAGTAAGATGTCCTATCAACTTGTGAGATATGCATCAATGAAACATGGGTAACCTCGAGAACAGGTTACGGATATCAACATAAATAGGGTTGAATCGATGTCATGTCATTCATCATGTCAAGTCTCCACCTTGACACAACTAGTTCCTTTCCACACACACATGCATCGTGATTTGTAAAATTTCTGGACATAGTTTAAGTAGCACCTCCCAACTGTCCATGACCGTGGACACGGCTATTCGAATAGTTTGACACTCTGCAGAGGTTGTGCACTTTACCCACAAGATCCGGGAAGCTTTCGTGTCATCCACGATCCCGCAGTACCTCAAGCACTCAGGGGAAGCACCCGATCATTACCTTTCCCTAGATGACACTAACATAGGGTCCACTCGTTGATACACGGCCCTCGTGTATAAGCAAAAGATCGTGGGACTCTGCCCTTCACATTACTTCGCATACATGAAGGGACCAATGGTGTGTCCGGTGCCCTGTGAAAACAGTCATGGCCGCCGAGCCAAGCACGACCCCGTCCCAAGAGTGACCTCAAGTCACCCCCGTCACTAGTAATGTGGGCACCATGCTAGTATCAGCCTAAGTAATCAATAATGCCCCATCCCATAAGGGGTAGAGTGGTTGCACATGTTTGGTTGGGAAGGTAATCACACCTAAATCTAATCCATCACTTTACACACACACCAAAAGCTCTCTTTGGTACACCACTTCTTCCTCAAGTAATGACCTTAGTTCAACATCTCCCAAGGGCATTAGGGGCACCCGATGGGGTTTTCAAAAGAACGTAACCATGAAGAGTTCATGATACATATGCATCATTATGCATCAACTTGTTTCTTGAAAATGCCATCATGAACAATGTAAAGTCATGAGTAGGGGTATGCATCATGTGGTGGTTCACAACAAGTTTACCATCGTCATATTTCATCATCATGCAATCGGGAAAAAGGGTACTGATGAACAAGAGGGGTGTCATGGTCAAAGGGCTGCTTGCCTTGATTGGCTTGTTCTTCGAGGTCATCAAATCCTTCTCCTCCTTCTCCTTCAGCAACTTCGTCAAATACGGGATCTAAACGTCGCAAGAAAATAACGGAAAAATAATACAATAGTAAAAACAGGAAAGTCAAAGTGCTCAGAAAAATGTCAACTTATTTTTGTTAAATTCTAGGGTGAAAACTAAGAAGGGGAAAATTCGTAGTTTTAGATTTGAAGTAGCAGAATAGGAGAAATGGATTTACAAAGGTATATTTAAATGCTTAAAATCACATTCAAATATTTACAGTGAAGAAAAGGTTGTGGGATTTGAATGAAAGTTGCATCATTAAGTAGGTGGGATTTTTACAAGAATTTAGGAACTGGAATTATTTCATTTGGATAGATATTTAAATCTGTGGAATTTTTGGAAACTTCACAGAAAAAGAAAAAGAAAAGTGGCACTGTCCCACTGGGCCAAAAAGGCCTCAGTGCAGCAGGCCCAGAGGGAACTCAGCCCGCGCGAGGCCGCCACGTCGAAGACGTAAAGGCAGAATACGCCTTCAGCCGACGTAGCGAACCGGAACGCGAGCGCGTGCGTTTTAAACCTGACGGGGGGGGGGGCTGCCACCCATCAGGGCGTGAGGCTGACGGACAGGGCCCATGGCCGTCGTCGTCTACCTCCGTCCAGAGGCAACGGCGAGCTCGCCGGCGGAGATAGAGCGCACGGGGGGATGCGTGGGTGGTACCGTTGGACTCGGGGGGATGTCGACGTTCGGGTGGTGGTGGAGATGGTCGCCGGAGCAGCCTGGTTCGCCGGTGACGAGGTCACGCGGCGGAGGTGCTTCGGGCGTCGATGGTTCCGGCCGTTCCCGGCTGCAAAAAGAGTGGGGAAGAGAGGGGAAAGGGTCAGCGTGGCCGCGCGGTTCCAGATCGAGAGAAAACGGGGGCGGAGGCGGCTTGTACCGCGCGAACGCCGACGAGCCGAGGCGGCTGGGCTCGAGCTCGGTCTCGAGCTCGAGCGGCTCTGGGGACCAATGGGTGGTGTGGGAGGTGGATTAGAAGTGTGGGGGAGCGACAGGGGGCGAGAGAGAGGCTCGGGGTCGCCTTTTATAGGCTGGCCGAGGTCCACCGTGGGTGCGGCCTACGGGTTCCTGCGGGATTGGCTCGGGTGGCCGTTAGAGAGGAAATGGAGGGCTCGGGGGTGTTCGTGGGAGTGGTGTAGGGTGCCAGGAAGGGAGAGGAGGAGCGGGACGAGCTGTACGCGGGCCATAGGAGTGGCGCGAGCATTGGCCGAGCGGGGCGGCGCTCTGGCGCGAGCTGCAGGAGAGAAAGAAGGGCGCGGGAGCAAGTGGGCGGCCTGCTGGCGTAGAGCGGACGTCGAGGGGCATCAACTGGCGCGCGGGGGAGGCTCGAGGTGGCCGGGAGACGCGGCGTCAACGGTCGGGTGCCCTGCCAGGCGCTCCAGAGCGCGACTTTGGCCGGCATCCGCGGTTTTCCTGCTTCCGCGCGTGTCCTCTAGTGTCTGGAGGCTGCAGGGGGTATGGGCAAAAGCTGGGGAGAGCCTTGCATGCTCTGGAAAGTTGAGGGGAGAGAAGGAGGCTGAGAGAGAGGGAGGAATCTACTGTCCAGAGAAGAAAAATGGGGTTCTCTCCTCCTTCATCATTGCTTCCTCGGGCAGAAAAGCATCCAGGTGCTAGAGGGGAACTAGGATGGGTTGTGGTAAAAAGTGGAGCACAAAGAGATTAGGGGAAGAGGCTGGAATTTGCATTTTGAAATTCTGCCAGAAGGTGTTTGATATAGGTTTGGGCAAGTATAATATTTCCATTGGTCATGAGACTCCACAGGGTGAAGTGGCACTTGTAATTAGGGCCTTCCTCCCATTTTGAGCTCATTTGGGCAAAGTTGCCAATGCAACTTTTGTAAACCCTAGAAATTAGCAGAAATGGACTTGTGTAGATTTAGTTGAGCAAATCACTTCTCCTTGATGCACCACTTGGTGTGGTGGCCTTATTTGGTCATGTGAACATGCTCACCAAAGTTGGGGTCAAGGAGAGAAAGTTGGTAGTACAAAGTTGTTCAAATATGATTCTGGTCAGAGAGGGTTTTGTGGCATTTTGGTGAACCAAAATGACTTCAAATGACATGAGGCTTTGCAAGGTGATCACAATATGCATTTGTGACTTGCTGGATTTTCCTTGGATTTTTATGAAAATATTTCCTGTAGAAATATTTCAAATCCTTGAAATGGGCTGAAATGGTTTTGGGAGGTTTTGTCCAATATTTTGATCATGGCCAAATGTTGAAATTCTTATATATGGGAAATATATGCCGACTGAGTTTCCCTGATTTTTGTCAAATATTTGTAAAACTATAAAAATAATTTTTCCCTATTAAAGGCCATTTCTGGCCTTAAGAAAAAGCTTTTTAAATAAAATAGGAAAATAGCTTTTAAAATTACGTTTTTGTGGTTTATGGGAGTCCTATATCTAATAGGATTCAAATATACCTTTTGAAAGATTTTTCACACCCCAAATCAAGCACATGCAGTGTAATTCTTAATTCAGGGGTTTTTGAAAAACTAATTTTTGAAAATACTATTTGGCCAAATTATTTTTGTAAGAAAATACTATATTGCTCTATACACATGGCATGATCATTGGACCGAAGTTTGGGGCAGGGAGATGAAGTATAGAAGGTGAAGCTATGTTGACTTTGAAGAGCACTTGAAAATCACAGGGAGAAAACCAACTCCAAAATAAAAAGCCAAATAATGCAAAAGTTTTTGTTGGTCCAAATTTTCATGCTTTATTAATGCAAATGAAATGTTACAAAATGCAGGGTGTGACAGACCTACCCCCCTTACAAGAATCTCGTCCTCGAGATTCCTAAGCTAGGCTTTAAAGAGATACGGAAACTCGGATCTAAGGTAGTCTTCACGTTCCCAGGTTGCTTCTGTTTCGGTGTGGTTGCTCCACTGGACCTTGAAGTACTTGATGGTGCGGCTTCGAGTACGTCGTTCTGCTTCGTCCAAAATTTGGATGGGCCTCTCACGGTAAGTCAAATCAGGCTGAAGGTCAATGGCTTGGTGATCGACATCTTTGTAGAGATCAGGCTTGTTTGGAACTTGGAGACACTTCCGGAGTTGTGACACGTGGAATACGTTGTGCACCTCGGATAGTTCAAGTGGTAGTTCCAGCTGATAAGCCACTTCCCCTTGTCGTGCGGTGATCTTGAAAGGGCCAGTAAATCTTGGTGAGAGCTTCCCCTTAACATGGAAACACTTGGTTCCCTTGAGGGGTGTTACCCGTAGGTACACATGGTCTCCGACTAGGAAGTTCACCTGTAGGCGACGAGTGTCAGCATAGCTCTTCTGTATTGACTTGGCGGTCTTCAGGTGCTCCCTGACTAGCAGGACTTGCTCTTCTACTTCGCGGAGAATATCTGGCCCACAGACTAGTCCTTCTCCGGTCTCAGACCAAATGAGGGGTGTGCGACACTTGCGTCCATATAACACTTCAAATGGTGCCATCTGGAGGCTTGACTGATAACTGTTGTTGTAGGAGAACTCGGCGAAAGGGAGACAGTCTTCCCACTTAGCCCGATATGCTAGGACACAGGCTCGGAGCATGTCTTCGAGAATTTGATTTACTCGTTCTGTCTGGCCTCCGGTCTGTGGGTGGAAAGCAGTGCTGAAAGACAACTTGGTTCCCAAGGCCTCTTGGAACTTTTTCCAAAATCTCAAGGTAAACTGGGTTCCTCGATCTGACACAATCTCCTTAGGAACACCATGAAGACTTACGATCATGTTGATGTATAGAGTCGCTAGCTGGTTGCCATCATAGGTAGTCTTAACAGGAATGAAATGAGCTACTTTAGTCAAATGGTCAACTATAACCCAGATGGAGTCATGACCCTTATTTGACCAAGGTAACCCAGTGATGAAATCCATTCCGACTTTATCCCATTTCCACTCGGGAACTTTGAGTGGTTGGAGCAATCCAGCAGGTCGCTGATGTTCGGCCTTGACCCTTTGGCATACATCACACTTTGCAACATAAGTGGCAATCTCCCTTTTCATCCCGTGCCACCAAAATCTTTCCTTCAGGTCTTGATACATCTTCGTCCCTCCAGGATGGATGGAATACGGGGCGTCATGAGCTTCTTGCAAGATTAGATTCTTGAGCTCATTCTTGTTGGGCACGCAAATGCGATTCCTAAACCACACAACTCCTTGCTCATCTTCTGAGAAATTTGGGGCTTTGCCCGCTTTGATCTTCCTCTTGATGCCTTCAATACTCTCGTGTCCCTTCTGAGCTTCCTAAACATCATCCATCAGGGTAGGCTTGACTTCAAGGTTGGCTAAGAATCCGGGTGCAACCAGTTCCAATCCGAAGCCTTCAAGTTCTTCATATAAGGCGAGTAGTCTTTCCTTACTCAAAGCTTTCAAGGAACAAGCCTTTCTACTTAAGGCATCTGCTACCACATTAGCCTTCCCAGGGTGGTATTGAAAACTGAGGTCGTAATCCTTGATCAACTCTAGCCATCTTCTCTGCCTCATGTTCAATTCTTTCTGAGTGAAAATATACTTCAGACTTTTGTGATCCGTGTATATATCACATCGCTTCCCTAGAAGGTAATGTCGCCAGGTCTTCAGGGCCTGAACCACTGCTGCCAACTCAAGATCATGAGTAGCATAGTTATCTTCATGAGGCCGTAGTTGCCTTGAAAGGTAAGCTACGACTCTGCCCTCTTGCATCAGAACACTTCCCAGTCCAGTTCTCGACGCATCACAATATATCACAAATTCCTTGTGAATATCAGGTGTGGCCAGCACTGGGGCGGTGGTTAAACTCTTCTTTAGCTCCTGGAAGCTCTCTTCACATTTCGGTGTCCACTCAAACTTCTTGTCCTTCTTCAGGAGCTGGGTCATAGGTCGGGCAATGCTTGAAAATCCTTCAATGAACTTGCGGTAATATCCCGCGAGTCAGAGGAAGCTTCTGACTTCCTTCACATTGCTCGGGGTTTGCCATTCAGTCACGACCTGGATCTTGGTGGGATCCACTGACAACCCTTCGACATTCAATACATGACCCAAGAATCCAACCTCATGCAGCCAAAATTCACACTTGCTGAATTTGGCGTACAGTTGGTGCTCTCAAAGCTTGTCTAGGACCATCCTCAAGTGTTGCTCGTGCTCTTCTTCCGTCTTCGAGAAGACAAGAATGTCATCAATGAAGACGACGACAAACTTGTCCAAATATTCCATGAAGACCTTATTCATGAGGTACATGAAGTAAGCTGGGGCATTGGTCAATCCAAAGGACATGACCGTGCACTCATACAGGCCATATCTGGTTACAAATGCCGTCTTCGGAATATCTTGGGGTCTTATTTTCAGCTGGTAGTACCCAGATCTGAGGTCGATCTTGGAGAACACCTTGGCCCCATTGAGTTGATCAAACAGATCTTCAATCTTGGGAAGTGGATACTTATTCTTGATTGTAACTTCATTGAGGGAGCGATAGTCAATGCACAAGCTGATGGTACCGTCCTTCTTTGCCACAAGCAGAACAGGAGATCCCCAAGGGGACGCACTAGGGCGGATAAATCCCTTCCTCAACTGCTCTTCCAGTTGTTTCTTCAACTCCGCTAACTCTTTCGATCCCATTCTATATGGCTTCTTGTCGATGGGTCCTGCTCCGGGCAGGATCTCGATGATGAACTCAATTTCTCGGTCAGGAGGCATTCCCGGTAGCTCATCAGGAAAGAAATCGGGGTATTCGCATACTACCGGCACTTGCTCCAATCCAACTTCAGTCAGACAGTTGACTTGGGAGGCTTGAGCAGGGGAGGGGTTGGAGGCAAACTTAACTTCGACTCCTTGGTCATTGGTCACAGCGACAGTCCGGTTGGCACAATCTAATAAGCCTTGGTGCTTGATGAGCCAATCCATTCCTAAGATCACATCCAAGCCTTGCAATCTTAAGATGATAAGGTCTGCTAGGAAGTATACCCCATTAATGACAATCCCGACTCCTTTACATCCTATCTTGGCTCTCATCTCTGCTCCGGGGGTTATTACCACCATAGGGTTATTCAGGGGTGTAGGGGTCATGCCACTTTTTAATGCAAACTTTTGGGTGACAAATGAATGTGTGGCTCCAGAATCAAACAAAACAGTTGCGGGTGCTGAGTTGACAAGGAACGTACCCAGCACGACGTCCGGGTCTTCCTGGGCTTCTTCTGTCGTGACATGATTCACACGACCCCTGCCATTGTTAGGCGGGTTGCGGGAAGCTTGGTTCCTTGGTGGCATCCCACGACCTTGTGATGGGTTCTATGCATTGGGGCGCGGAGCATCGGGCTTCTTGTTGGGGCACACCCTTGAGATGTGTCCTGACTGACCACATCCAAAGCAAGTGACTTGGTTTGGGTTGTTGGTCTTGTTGCCACCGATGTTATTGGGGTTGTTGTAAGCTGGCCTGGGTTTGGAGTACTGCTGAGGTGGATAGTTGGTGCGGGGTGAGGAGCTCTTGGCTGCTGATAGGTTGGCCTGACTGGGCTGGCTGCCATTGGCGAGGCTTCTGGTTGCTGGAGCTACGCTTGCTGATCATCTTGCGCTTATGGGTATCATCCAAAGCATGTCGCTTGTATTCAAGCATGAGTGCCTTGTTCACCAGATCAGGAAAGGTTGGGCAGTCACACTCAACAAGCGAGTATTGTAGAGTCTGGTTAAGGCCTTCCATGAAGCGCTCTCTTTTGGCGGCATCAGTGCTGACATCCTCAGGGGCATACCTTGAGAGAACACTGAACTTCTGCATGTACTCCTTGACAGTGCTGCCTCCTTGCTTCAGGGCTCGGAATTCACGCTTCTTCATGGCCATAATCCCAGAAGGAATGTGGGCCTTGCGGAATTCTGCCTTGAAGTCATTCCAAGTGATGTTTTGCCCCGCATGCATGACCTTGAATCCATCCCACCAAGCTCTGGCAGTTCCCCCGAGACAGTGGGCAGCATAAGCCACCCTCTCACGGTCTTCAGTGCAGCCGACTAGTTCCAACAGATCCTCAATGGTGCGGACCCAATCGTCTGCATCCAGGGGTTCTGCAGTCTCGTTGAAGGTGGGCGGTGCATGCTTCTTGAACTCTGCCAACGTGGAACGTCCATTGCCGTTCCCCGCCGGCTGGTGATTGACAGCTTGAGCAATCATCTGGAGGGCTGAAGTGTTGGCTTGGCGTTCCTCTCGGAAGGCCTGGAGAAGCTGAGTTATGTCCATGTTTGGAGGTGGTGGTGGTGGTGGAGCTTGTCCTTGGGTTTGGTCCTGAGTGGCTCCTGCTCCGGCTTCTTGCTGCTGGGTAGAGGTACCAGTACGTGTTACAACAGGCATCCTGTTGGAGCGGTCAAGGTATCATGAGGGAAAACAATATAGATGGGGTGCCTAGTAAGGGGGTGGGCGTGACACAATTTTAAGTTAAACAAGGGCCAGAAGGCCAAACTCATACATTAAAACCAAATGAGGAATGTAGTCGTTTACAAGTTCACAAAGGGAAAGTACGACTTCATCAAAGCAAGTTGAAAGCAAGCACAACACAACATGGTTTCATTTGAACACTTACACGGACTCGACTTCGCGTAAGGGGTACACGACCTATCCTACCTTAAGGGTTACAAACCGGCCTACCCTAGTCCTGAACAGTGTCTAAGTGGTGGAATGCTCGGTCGCGTATTCCGGCTCCTCTGGGTCTTCCTCCTCACCTTCATCTGTCTCAGTATCTTCGTCACTTGAGGGAGTGGGGGAGTGGAGGAGCTGAACACGGCGCTGCTTCGCCGGTGGCACCGTGAAGAGGTTGCGATACTCCTTCGCCGTCATACGGCGCGGCTGAGGTGATCCCTTGGCATGCGTGACCTGTGGGGGTCGCCCGCCTCGATTGGCTACAACGGGCTGTCCAGGGGGTGCACCATCCTTCTTGATCCTGTCCGCCTTTGTCTGAGCTAGGCGGAGGAATTCCTTGGTCTCGCGGAGTTCCTTACGAAGCTCCATCGACTCCGAGGCTAGGTGCTGTGCCAGGCTGTCGGCACACAAGCTGAAGTAGGTCTGGAAGCGGAGAGAAAGTCCTTTGTCCATGGGTGGGGCTGGTGCGCTGCTCTCTTCATCTCCTTCCTTACGATAAGGCAGGTAACGAGTGGCTGGCTCACTTGCCATCTCGGGCAGAAGATCCCGAAGGAGAGTAGCGCCTTGAGGGCAGCAGTCTCAACAGCGAGAAGCAGGGTCGCCATCTGGGGTCCCTCAAAGAACCAGATCGTCGGGGCGTCGTTCGCCCTCACGACTACCTCCACGTGATACTCCTTCTTAGTACTGTTGATCCAGTGCTCGTGGTAGGAGAAGGTGGGGGCTCGAGTAAACTGACACTTCTTGAGGCTATCCTCGAGAAGCACGGGAAACCCGGTGGTCAGGAGGTCCTTGGGTACAACGGCCATCTACAAAAGTGGAAGGGAAAGGGTCAATAGAGGAAATGAGACCTATGTTTAGGACATTTTTAGAAAACGTAGGTACATAGGCAATTTTTTGTAGATAGTCTCACTCTAACTAACATCCTTGCTCACTAAGTCTTCCTACAGTCAGGATGGCTCTGATACCAGCTCTGTGGGGACCCCGACTCATAAGTCGTGATTACCGAATGCACGTGTACAGTGATCCCAGAGATCAATGCTCACTGAACACACAGAAGCTGAATAACAATAGTCTTACATCCATACATACCGTCTTACACAAATTTTGACCATTATGGTCAAGTCTTACATTGATAAAGCCTTAAGGGCTGAACATCAAATGAAACACAAGCAGCGGAAATCTTCGTCGATAAGTAGAACCCATGCCATCTGCCTTAACCCTACAGGCATTCTGACTGGGAAACGTCCTAGTTCGCATGTTCGTCTCCAATGAACTCTTCTTCGAACTCCGGTTCTTCCATGCCTGGCCAATTCAATAACCAGTGGCAAGCCAATGAGTACTTTGAATGTACTCGCAAGCAACCCATGATTTGGTTCAATGTAACAATGCAATAGCACAACGACTAAGCACCCTAGCATCAAGCTAGTAAGATGTCCTATCAACTTGTGAGATATGCATCAATGAAACATGGGTAACCTCGAGAACAGGTTACGGATATCAACATAAATAGGGTTGAATCGATGTCATGTCATTCATCATGTCAAGTCTCCACCTTGACACAACTAGTTCCTTTCCACACACACATGCATCGTGATTTGTAAAATTTATGGACATAGTTTAAGTAGCACCTCCCAACTGTCCATGACCGTGGACACGGCTATTCGAATAGTTTGACACTCTGCAGAGGTTGCACACTTTACCCACAAGATACGGGAAGCTTTCGTGTCATCCACGATCATGCAGTACCTCAAGCACTCGGGGGAAGCACCCGGTCATTACCTTTCCCTAGACGACACTAACATAGGGTCCACTCGTTGATACACGGCCCTCGTGTATAAGCAAAAGATCGTGGGACTCTGCCCTTCACATTACTTCACATACACGAAGGGACCAACGGTGTGTCCGGTGCCCTGTGAAAACAGTCATGGCCGCCGATCAAGCACGACCCGCCTCAAGAGTGACCTCAAGTCACCCAGTCACTAGTAATGTGGGCACCATGCTAGTATCAGCCTAAGTAATCAATAATGCCCGTCCCATAAGGGGTAGAGTGGTTGCACATGTTTGGTTGGGACGGTAATCACACCTAAATCTAATCCATCACTTTACACACACACAAAAGCTCTCTTTGGTACACCACTTCTTCCTCAAGTGATGACCTTAGTTCAACATCTCCCAAGGGCATTAGGGGCACCGATGGGGTTTTCAAAAGAAAGTAACCATGAAGAGTTCATGATACACATGCATCATTATGCATCAACTAGTTTCTTGAAAATGCAATCATGAACAATGTAAAGTCATGAGTAGGGGTATGCATCATGTGGTGGTTCACAACAAGTTTACCATCGTCATATTTCATCATCATGCAATCGGGAAAAAGGTACCGATGAACAAGAGGGTGTCATGGTCAAAGGGCTGCTTGCCTTGATTGGCTTGTTCTTCGAGGTCTTCAAATCCTTCGCCTCCTTCTCCTTGACAACCTTCAAAACACGGATCTAAACGCCGCAAGAAAATAACGGAAAAATAAGACAATAATAAAAACAGGAAAGTCAAAGTGCTCAGAAAAATGTCAACTTATTTTTGTTAAATACTAGGGTGAAAACTAAGAAGGGAAATTCTTAGTTTTAGATTTGAAGTAGCAGAATAGGAGAAATGGATTTACAAAGGTATATTTAAATTCTTAAAATCACATTTAAATATTTACAGTGAAGAAAAGGTTATGGGATTTGAATGAAAGTTGCACCATTAAATAGGTGGGATTTTTACAAGAATTTAGGAACTGGAATTATTTCATTTGGATAGATATTTAAATCTGTGGAATTTTGGAAACTTCACGAGAAAAAGAAAAGGAAAGTGGCACTGTGCCACCGGGCCAGAAAGGCCTCAGTGCAGCAGGCCCAGAGGGAACTCAGCCCGCGCGAGGCTGCCACGTCGAAGGCGTAAAGGCGGAATACGCCTTCAGCCGATGCAGCGAACCGATGCTGCTGCTGTGCATTTTAAACTCGACGGGGTCCCACCCGTCGTAGGCGTGGTCGACGGACAGGGCCCACGGCCGTCGTCGTCTACCTCCGTCCAGAGGCAACGGCGAGCTCGCCGGCGGCGATATAGCGCACGGGGGGATGCGTGGGTGGTACCGTTGGACTCGGGGGGATGTCGCCGTTCGGATGGTGGTGGAGATGGTCACCGAAGCAGCCTGGTTCGCCGGCGACGAGGTCACCCGGCGGAGGTGCTTCGGGCGTCGATGGTTCCGGCCGTTCCCGGCTGCAAAAAGAGTGGGGAAGAGAGGGGAAAGTGTCAGCGTGGCGCGCAGTTCAGATCGAGAAAGCGGGGCGGAGGAGGCTTGTACGCGCTGAACGCCGACGAGCCGAGGCGGCGGAGCTCGAGCTCGATCTCGAGCTCGAGTGGCTCTGGAGACCAATGGGTGGTGTGGGAGGTGGATTAGAAGTGTGGGGGAGCGACAGGGGGCGAGAGAGAGGCTCGGGGTCGCCTTTTATAGGCTGGCCGAGGTTCACCATGGGTGCGGCCTACGGGTTCCCACGGGATCGGCTCGGGTGGCCGTTAGAGAGGAAATGGAGGGCTCGGGGGTGTTCGTGGGAGTGGTGTAGGGTGCGGGGAGGGAGAGGAGGAGCGGACGAGCTGTCACGCTGGCCACAGGAGTGGCGCGAGCATTGGCCGAAGGGGCTTCGAGCCAGCGCGAGCTGCAGAGAGAGAGAAGGCGCGGAGCAAGTGGGCGGCCTCTTGGCGAGAGCGGACGTCGAGGGCATCGATCGCGCGCTGGGAGGCTCGAGGTGGCGGAAGACGCGGCGTCAACGGCCGGGTGCCCTGCCAGCACTCCAGAGCGACTTTGGCCGGCATCCGCGGTTTTCCGCATCCGCGTGTCCTCTAATGTCTGGAGGTTGCGGGGGTGTGGGCAAAAGCTGGGGAGAGCCTTGGATGCTCTGGAAAGCTGAGGGGAGAGAAAGAGGCTGAGAGAGAGGGAGGACTCTGCTGTCCAGAGAAGAAAAATGGGGTTCTCTCCTCCTTCATCATTTCTTCCTTGGGCAGAAAAGCATCCAGGTGCTAGAGGGTAACTAGGATGGGTTGTGGTAAAAAGTGGAGCACAAGGAGATTAGGGGAAGAGGCTGGAATTTGCATTTTGAAATTCTGGCAGAAGGTGTTTGATGTAGGTTTGGGCAAGTATATGATTTCCATTGGTCATGAGACTCCACAGGGTGAAATGGCACTTGTAATTAGGGCCTTCCTCCCATTTTGAGCTCATTTGGGCAAAGTTGCCAATGCAACTTTTGTAAACCCTAGAAATTAGCAGAAATGGACTTGTGTAGATTTAGTTGAGAAAATCACTTCTCCTTGATGCACCACTTGGTGTGGTGGCCTTATTTGGTCATGTGAACATGCTCACCAAAGTTGGGGTCAAGGAGAGAAAGTTGGTAGTACAAAGTTGTTCAAATATGATTCTGGTCAGAGAGGGTTTTGGGGCATTTTGGTGAACCAAAATGACTTCAAATGACATGAGGCTTTGCAAGGTGATCACAATATGCATTTGTGACTTGCTGGATTTTCCTTGGATTTTTATGAAAATATTTCCTGTAGAAATATTTCAAGTCCTTGAAATGGGCTGAAATGGTTTTGGGAGGTTTTGTCCAATATTTTGATCATGACCAAATGTTGAAATTCTTATATATGGGAAATATATGCCCACTGAGTTTCCCTGATTTTTGTCAAATATTTTTAAAACAAAAAAAATAAGTTTTCCCTATTAAAGACCATTTCTGGCTTTAAGAAAAAGCTTTTTAAATAAAATAGGAAAATAGCTTTTAAAATTATGTTTTTGTGGTTTATGGGAGTCCTATATCTAATAGGATACAAATATACCTTTTGAAAGATTTTTCACACCCCAAATCAAGCACATGCAAAGTGTAATTCTTAATTCAGGGGTTTTTGGAAAAATAATATTTGAAAATACTATTTGGCCAAATTATTTTTGTAAGAAAATACTATATTGTTCTATACACATGGCATGATCATTGGACAGAAGTTTGGGGCAAGGAGATGAAGTATAGAAGGTGAAGCTATGTTGACTTTGAAGAGCACTTGAAAATCACAGGGAGAAAACCAACTCCAAAATAAAAAGCCAAATAATGCAAAAGTTTTTGTTGGTCCAAATTTTCATGCTTTATTAATGCAAATGAAATGTTACAAAATGCAGGGTGTGACAGACCTACCCCCCTTACAAGAATCTCGTCCCCGAGATTCCTAAGCTAGGCTTTAAAGAGATACGGAAACTCGGATCTAAGGTAGTCTTCATGTTCCTGTGTTGCTACCTTGGTGTGGTTGCTCCACTGGACCTTGAAGTACTTGATGGTGCAGCTTCGAGTACGTCGTTCTGTTTCGTCCAAAATTTGGATGGGCCTCTCACGGTAAGTCAAATCAGGCTGAAGGTCAATGGCTTGGTGATCGACATCTTTGTAGAGATCTGGCTTGTCTGGAACTTGGAGACACTTCCGGAGTTGTGACACGTGGAATACGTTGTGCACCTCGGATAGTTTAGGTGGTAGTTCCAGCTGATAAGCCACTTCCCCTCGTCGTGCGGTGATCTTGAAAGGGCCAATAAATCTTGGTGAGAGCTTCCCCTTAACATGGAAACGCTTGGTTCCCTTGAGGGGTGTTACCCGTAGGTACACATGGTCTCCGACTAGGAAGTTCACCTGTCGGCGACGAGTGTCAGCATAGCTCTACTGTCTTGACTTGGCGGTCTTCAGGCGCTCCCTGACTAGCTGCACTTGCTCTTCTGCTTCGCGGAGAATATCTGGCCCAAAGACTAGTTCTTCTCCGGTCTCAGACCAATTGAGGGGTGTGCGACACTTGCGTCCATATAAAACTTCGAATGGTGCCATCTGGAGGCTTGGCTGATAACTGTTGTTGTAGGAGAACTCGGCGAAAGGGAGACAGTCTTCCCACTTAGCCCCATATGCTAGGACACATGCTCGAGCATGTCTTGAGAATTTGATTTACTCGTTTCATCGGCCTCCGGTGCGTGGGTGGAAGCGGTGGTGAAAGACAACTTGGTTTCCAAGGCCTCTTGGAACTTTTTTCCAAAATCTCGAGGTAAACTGGGTTCCTCGATCGACACAATCTCCTTAGGAACACCATGAAGACTTACGATTCTGTTGATGTATAGAGTCGCTAGCTGGTTGCCATCATAGTTAGTCTTAACAGGAATGAAATGAGCTACTTTAGTCAAATGGTCGACTATAACCCAGATGGAGTCATGACCCTTATTTGACCTAGGTAACCCGGTGATGAAATCCATTCCGACTTTATCCCATTTCCACTCGGGAACTTTGAGTGGTTGGAGCAATACAGCAGGTCGCTGATGTTCGGCCTTGACCCTTTGGCATACATCACACTTTGCAACATAGGTGGCAATCTCCCTTTTCATCCCGTGCCACCAGAATCTTTCCTTCAGGTCTTGATACATCTTCGTCCCTCCACGATGGATGGAATACGGGGCGTCATGAGCTTCTTGGAAGATTAGATTCTTGAGCTCATTCTTGTTGGGCTCGAAAATGCGATTCCTAAACTACACAACTCCTTGCTCATCTTCTGAGAAATTTGGGGCTTTGCCCGCCTTGATCTTCCTCTTGATGCCTTCAATACTCTCGTGTCCCTTCTGAGCTTCCTTAACATCATCCATCACGGTAGGCTTGACTTCAAGCTTGGCTAAGAATCCTGCTGCAACCAAATCCAATCCGAAGCCTTCAAGTTCTTCATATAAGGCGAGTAGTCTTTCGTTACTCAAAGCGTTCAAGGAACAAGCCTTTCTACTTAAGGCATCTGCTACCACATTAGCCTTCCCAGGGTGGTGTTGAAAACTGAGGTCGTAATCCTTGATCAACTCTAGCCATCTTCTCTGCCTCATGTTCAATTCTTTCTGAGTGAAAATATACTTCAGACTTTTGTGATCCGTGTATATCTCACATCGCTTCCCTAGAAGGTAATGTCGCCAGGTCTTCAGGGCCTGAACCACTACTGCCAACTCAAGATCATGAGTAGCATAGTTCTCTTCATGAGGCCGTAGTTGCCTTGAAAGGTAAGCTACGACTCTGCCCTCTTACATCAGAACACTTCCCAGTCCGGTTCTCGATGCATCACAATATATCACAAATTCCTTGTGAATATCAGGTGTGGCCAGCACTGGGGCGGTGGTTAAACTCTTCTTTAGCTCCTGGAAGCTCTCTTCACATTTCGGTGTCCACTCAAACTTCTTATCCTTCTTCAGGAGCTGGGTCATAGGTCGGGCAATACTTGAAAATCCTTCAACGAACTTGCGGTAATATCCCATGAGTCCGAGGAAGCTTCTGACTTCCTTCACATTGCTCGGGGTTTGCCATTCAGTCACGACCTGGATCTTGGTGGGATCCACTGACAACCCTTCGACATTCAATACATGACCCAAGAATCCAACCTCATGCAGCCAAAATTCACACTTGCTGAATTTGGCGACAGATTGGTGCTCTCGAAGCTTGTCTAGGACCATCCTCAAGTGTTGCTCGTTCTCTTCTTCCGTCTTGAGAAGACAAGAATGTCATCAATGAAGACGACGACAAACTTGTCCAAATATTCCATGAAGACCTTATTCATGAGGTACATGAAGTAAGTTGGAGCATTGGTCAATCCAAAGGACATGACCGTGCACTCATACATGCCATATCTGGTTACAAATGCCATCTTCGGAATATCTTGGGGTCTTATTTTCAGCTGGTAGTACCCAGATCTGAGGTCGATCTTGGAGAACACCTTGGCCCCATTGAGTTGATCAAACAGATCTTCAATCTTGGGAAGTGGATACTTATTCTTGATTATAACTTCATTGAGGGAGCGATAGTCAATGCACAAGCGGATGGTACCGTCCTTCTTTGCCACAAACAGAACAGGAGATACCCAAGGGGACGCACTATGGCGGATAAATCCCTTCCTCAACTGCTCTTCCAGTTGTTTCTTCAACTCCGCTAACTCTTCCGATCCCATTCTATATGGCTTCTTGTAGATGGGTCCTGCTCCGGGCAGGAGCTCGATGATGAACTCAATGTCTCGGTCAGGAGGCATTCCCGGTAGCTCATCAGGAAAGACATCGGGGTATTCGCATACCACCGGCACTTGCTCCAATCCAACTTCAGTCAGACAGTTAACTTGGGAGGCTTAAGAAGGGGAGGGGTTGGAGGCAAACTTAACTTCGACTCCTTGGTCATTGGTCATAGTGACAGTCCGGTTGGCACAATCTAACAAGCCTTGGTGCTTGATGAGCCAATCCATTCCTAAGATCACATCCAAGCCTTGCAATCTTAAGATGATAAGGTGCGCTAGGAAGTCTACCCCATTAATGACAATTCCGACTCCTTTACATCCTATCTTGGCTCTCATCTCGCTCGGGGTTATTACCACCATAGGGTTATTCAGGGTGTAGGGGTCATGCCACTTTTTTATGCAAACTTTTGGGTGACAAATGAATGCGTGGCTCGTAATCAAACAAAACGATTTGGCAGGTGCTGAGTTGACAAGGAACGCATTACCCAGACGACGTCCGGGTCTTCTGGGCTTCTTTCGCGTGACATGATTGAGACGACCCCCGCCATTGTTAGGCGGGTTATGGAAGCTTGGTTCCTTGGTGGCATCCCACGACCTTGTGATGGGTTCTGCGCATTGGGGCGCGGAGCATCGGGCTTCTTGTTGGGGCACACCCTTGAGATGTGTCTCGACCGACCACATCCAAAGCAAGTGACTTGGTTTGGGTTGTTGATCTTGTTGCCACCGATGTTATTGGGGTTGTTGTAAGCTGGCACAGGGGTTGGAATCTGCTGAGGTGGATAGTTGGTGCGGGTGCGGGAGCTCTTGGCTGCGATAGGTTGGCCTAATCGGGGCTGGCTGCCATTGGCGAGGCTTCGTTCTTGGAGCTACCCTTGCGATCATCTTGCGCTTATGGGTATAATCCAAAGCACGTCGCTTGTCTTCAAGCATGAGTGCCTTGTTCACCAGATCAGGAAAGGTTGGGCAGTCACACACAACAAGCTTAAATCTTGAGAGTCTGGTTAAGGCCTTCCATGAAGCGCTCTCTTTTGGCGGCATCGGTCTTGACATCCTCGGGGCATACCTTGAGAGAACACTGAACTTCGCATGTACTCCTTGTGATGCTGCCTCCTTGCTTGTGGCTCGAATTCACGCTTCTTGATGGCCATAATCCCGGAAGGAATGTGGGCCTTGCGAATTCTGCCTTAAAGTCATTCCAAGTGATGTTTTGCCCGACATGCATCGTGATTTGTAAAATTTATGGACATAGTTTAAGTAGCACCTCCCAACTGTCCATGACCGTGGACACGGCTATTCAATAGTTTGACACTCTGCAGAGGTTGCACACTTTACCCACAAGATACGGGAAGCTTTCGTGTCATCCACGATCATGCAGTACCTCAAGCACTGGGAAGCACCGGTCATTACCTTTCCTAGACGACACTAACATAGGGTCCACTCGTTGATACACGGCCCTCGTGTATAAGCAAAAGATCGTGGGACTCTGCCCTTCACATTACTTCACATACACGAAGGGACCAACGGTGTGTCCGGTGCCCTGTGAAAACAGTCATGGCCGCCGATCGAAGCACGACCCCGTCTCAAGAGTGACCTCAAGTCACCCCAGTCACTAGTAATGTGGGCACCATGCTAGTATCAGCCTAAGTAATCAATAATGCCCCGTCCCATAAGGGGTAGAGTGGTTGCACATGTTTGGTTGGGACGGTAATCACACCTAAATCTAATCCATCACTTTACACACACACCAAAAGCTCTCTTTGGTACACCACTTCTTCCTCAAGTGATGACCTTAGTTCAACATCTCCCAAGGGCATTAGGGGCACCCGATGGGGTTTTCAAAAGAAAGTAACCATGAAGAGTTCATGATACACATGCATCATTATGCATCAACTAGTTTCTTGAAAATGCAATCATGAACAATGTAAAGTCATGAGTAGGGGTATGCATCATGTGGTGGTTCACAACAAGTTTACCATCGTCATATTTCATCATCATGCAATCGGGAAAAAGGGTACCGATGAACAAGAGGGGTGTCATGGTCAAAGGGCTGCTTGCCTTGATTGGCTTGTTCTTCGAGGTCTTCAAATCCTTCGCCTCCTTCTCCTTGACAACCGTCAAATCACGGATCTAAGCGCCGCAAGAAAATAACGGAAAAATAAGACAATAATAAAAACAGGAAAGTCAAAGTGCTCGTAAAAATGTCAACTTATTTTTGTTAAATATTAGGTGAAAACTAAGAAGGGAAATTCTTAGTTTTAGATTTGAAGTAGCAGAATAGGAGAAATGGATTTACAAAGGTATATTTAAATTCTTAAAATCACATTTAAATATTTACAGTGAAGAAAAGGTTGTGGGATTTGAATGAAAGTTGCACCATTAAATAGGTGGGATTTTTACAAGAATTTAGGAACTGGAATTATTTCATTTGGATAGATATTTAAATCTGTGGAATTTTTGGAAACTTCACAGAAAAAGAAAAAGGAAAGTGGCACTGTGCCACCGGGCCAGAAAGGCCTCAGTGCAGCAGGCCCAGAGGGAACTCAGCCCGCGCGAGGCTGCCACGTCGAAGGCGTAAAGGCGGAATACGCCTTCAGCCGATGCAGCGTGCACAATGCTGCGTGCATTTTAAACTCGACGGGGTCCCACCCGTCGTAGGCGTGAGGCTGACGGACAGGGCCCACGGCCGTCGTCGTCTACCTCCGTCCAGAGGCACGGCGAAGCTCGCCCGGGCGATATATAGCGCACGGGGGGATGCGTGGGTGGTACCGTTGGACTCGGGGGGATGTCGCCGTTCGGATGGTGGTGGAGATGGTCACCGAAGCAGCCTGGTTCGCCGGCGACGAGGTCACCCGGCGGAGGTGCTTCGGGCGTCGATGGTTCCGGCCGTTCCCGGCTGCAAAAAGAGTGGGGAAGAGAGGGGAAAGTGTCAGCGTGGCCGCGCAGTTCCAGATCGAGAGAAAACGGGGGCGGAGGAGGCTTGTACCGCGCGAACGCCGACGAGCCGAGGCGGCGGAGCTCGAGCTCGATCTCGAGCTCGAGTGGCTCTGGAGACCAATGGGTGGTGTGGGAGGTGGATTAGAAGTGTGGGGGAGCGACAGGGGGCGAGAGAGAGGCTCGGGGTCGCTTTTATAGGCTGGCCGAGGTTCACCATGGGTGCGCCTCTGGTTCCCACGGATCGGCTCGGGTGGCCGTTAGAGAGGAAATGGAGGGCTCGGGGTGTTCGTGGGAGTGGTGTAGGGTGCAGGGGAGGGAGAGGAGGAGCGGACGAGCTGTCTGTGGGCCCAGGAGTGGCGCGAGCATTGGCCGAAAGGGCGAGGCCAGCGCGAGCTGCAGGAGAGAGAGAAGGGCGCGGGAGCAAGTGGGCGGCCTGCTGGCGTAGAGCGGACGTCGAGGGGCATCGACTGGCGCGCGGGGGAGGCTCGAGGTGGCCGGAAGACGCGGCGTCAACGGCCGGGTGCCCTGCCAGGCACTCCAGAGCGCGACTTTGGCCGGCATCCGCGGTTTTCCCGCATCCGCGCGTGTCCTCTAATGTCTGGAGGTTGCAGGGGGTGTGGGCAAAAGCTGGGGAGAGCCTTGGATGCTCTGGAAAGCTGAGGGGAGAGAAAGAGGCTGAGAGAGAGGGAGGACTCTGCTGTCCAGAGAAGAAAAATGGGGTTCTCTCCTCCTTCATCATTTCTTCCTTGGGCAGAAAAGCATCCAGGTGCTAGAGGGTAACTAGGATGGGTTGTGGTAAAAAGTGGAGCACAAGGAGATTAGGGGAAGAGGCTGGAATTTGCATTTTGAAATTCTGGCAGAAGGTGTTTGATGTAGGTTTGGGCAAGTATATGATTTCCATTGGTCATGAGACTCCACAGGGTGAAATGGCACTTGTAATTAGGGCCTTCCTCCCATTTTGAGCTCATTTGGGCAAAGTTGCCAATGCAACTTTTGTAAACCCTAGAAATTAGCAGAAATGGACTTGTGTAGATTTAGTTGAGAAAATCACTTCTCCTTGATGCACCACTTGGTGTGGTGGCCTTATTTGGTCATGTGAACATGCTCACCAAAGTTGGGGTCAAGGAGAGAAAGTTGGTAGTACAAAGTTGTTCAAATATGATTCTGGTCGAGAGGGTTTTGGGGCATTTTGGTGAACCAAAATGACTTCAAATGACATGAGGCTTTGCAAGGTGATCACAATATGCATTTGTGACTTGCTGGATTTTCCTTGGATTTTTATGAAAATATTTCCTGTAGAAATATTTCAAGTCCTTGAAATGGGCTGAAATGGTTTTGGGAGGTTTTGTCCAATATTTTGATCATGACCAAATGTTGAAATTCTTATATATGGGAAATATATGCCCACTGAGTTTCCCTGATTTTTGTCAAATATTTTAAAACAAAAAAATAAGTTTTCCTATTAAAGACCATTTCGGCTTTAAGAAAAGCTTTTAAATAAAATAGGAAAATAGCTTTTAAAATTATGTTTTTGTGGTTTATGGGAGTCCTATATCTAATAGGATACAAATATACCTTTTGAAAGATTTTTCACACCCCAAATCAAGCACATGCAGTGTAATTCTTAATTCAGGGGTTTTTGAAAAAATAATATTTGAAAATACTATTTGGCCAAATTATTTTTGTAAGAAAATACTATATTGTTCTATACACATGGCATGATCATTGGACAGAAGTTTGGGGCAAGGAGATGAAGTATAGAAGGTGAAGCTATGTTGACTTTGAAGAGCACTTGAAAATCACAGGGAGAAAACCAACTCCAAAATAAAAAGCCAAATAATGCAAATGTTTTTGTTGGTCCAAATTTTCATGCTTTATTAATGCAAATGAAATGTTACAAAATGCAGGGTGTGACAGACCTACCCCCCTTACAAGAATCTCGTCCCCGAGATTCCTAAGCTAGGCTTTAAAGAGATACGGAAACTCGGATCTAAGGTAGTCTTCATGTTCCCAGGTTGCTTCTGCTTCGGTGTGGTTGCTCCACTGGACCTTGAAGTACTTGATGGTGCAGCTTCGAGTACGTCGTTCTGTTTCGTCCAAAATTTGGATGGGCCTCTCACGGTAAGTCAAATCAGGCTGAAGGTCAATGGCTTGGTGATCGACATCTTTGTAGAGATCTGGCTTGTCTGGAACTTGGAGACACTTCCGGAGTTGTGACACGTGGAATCGTTGTGCACCTCGGATAGTTTAGGTGGTAGTTCCAGGTGATAAGCCACTTCCCTCGTCGTGCAAATGATCTTGAAAGGGCCAATAAATCTTGGTGAGAGCTTCCCTTAACATGGAAACGCTTGGTTCCCTTGAGGGTGTTACCGTAGGTACACATGGTCTCCGACTAGGAAGTTCACCTGTCGGCGACGAGTGTCAGCATAGCTCTACTGTCTTGACTTGGCGGTCTTCAGGCGCTCCCTGACTAGCTGCACTTGCTCTTCTGCTTCGCGGAGAATATCTGGCCCAAAGACTAGTTCTTCTCCGGTCTCGCACCAATTGAGGGTGTGCGACACTTGCGTCCATATAAAACTTCGAATGGTGCCATCTGGAGGCTTGGCTGATAACTGTTGTTGTAGGAGAACTCGGCGAAAGGGAGACAGTCTTCCCACTTAGCCCCATATGCTAGGACACATGCTCAGAGCATGTCTTCGAGAATTTGATTTACTCGTTCTGTCTGGCCTCCGGTCTGTGGGTGGAAAGCAGTGGTGAAAGACAACTTGGTTTCCAAGGCCTCTTGGAACTTTTTCCAAAATCTCGAGGTAAACTGGGTTCCTCGATCTGACACAATCTCCTTAGGAACACCATGAAGACTTACGATTCTGTTGATGTATAGAGTCGCTAGCTGGTTGCCATCATAGTTAGTCTTAACAGGAATGAAATGAGCTACTTTAGTCAAATGGTCGACTATAACCCAGATGGAGTCATGACCCTTATTTGACCTAGGTAACCCGGTGATGAAATCCATTCGACTTTATCCCATTTCCACTCGGGAACTTTGAGTGGTTGGAGCAATACTGACAGGTCGCTGATGTTCGCCTTGACCCTTTGGCATACATCACACTTTGCAACATAGGTGGCAATCTCCTTTTCATCCCGTGCCACCGTAATCTTTCCTTGTGTCTTGATACATCTTCGTCCCTCCACGATGGATGGAATACGGGCGTCATGAGCTTCTTGGAAGATTAGATTCTTGAGCTCATTCTTGTTGGGCTCGAAATGCGATTCCTAAACTACACAACTCCTTGCTCATCTTCCGAGAAATTTGGGGCTTTGCCGCCTTTGATCTTCCTCTTGATGCCTTCAATACTCGTGTCCCTTCCGAGCTTCCTTAACATCATCCATCACGGTAGGCTTGACTTCAAGCTTGGCTAAGAATCCTGCTGCAACCAAATCCAATCCGAAGCCTTCAAGTTCTTCATATAAGGCGAGTAGTCTTTCGTTACTCAAAGCGTTCAAGGAACAAGCCTTTCTACTTAAGGCATCTGCTACCACATTAGCCTTCCCAGGGTGGTGTTGAAAACTGAGGTCGTAATCCTTGATCAACTCTAGCCATCTTCTCTGCCTCATGTTCAATTCTTTCTGAGTGAAAATATACTTCAGACTTTTGTGATCCGTGTATATCTCACATCGCTTCCCTAGAAGGTAATGTCGCCAGGTCTTCAGGGCCTGAACCACTACTGCCAACTCAAGATCATGAGTAGCATAGTTCTCTTCATGAGGCCGTAGTTGCCTTGAAAGGTAAGCTACGACTCTGCCCTCTTACATCAGAACACTTCCCAGTCCGGTTCTCGATGCATCACAATATATCACAAATTCCTTGTGAATATCAGGTGTGGCCAGCACTGGGGCGGTGGTTAAACTCTTCTTTAGCTCCTGGAAGCTCTCTTCACATTTCGGTGTCCACTCAAACTTCTTATCCTTCTTCAGGAGCTGGGTCATAGGTCGGGCAATACTTGAAAATCCTTCAACGAACTTGCGGTAATATCCCGCGAGTCCGAGGAAGCTTCTGACTTCCTTCACATTGCTCGGGGTTTGCCATTCAGTCACGACCTGGATCTTGGTGGGATCCACTGACAACCCTTCGACATTCAATACATGACCCAAGAATCCAACCTCATGCAGCCAAAATTCACACTTGCTGAATTTGGCGTACAGTTGGTGCTCTCGAAGCTTGTCTAGGACCATCCTCAAGTGTTGCTCGTTCTCTTCTTCCGTCTTCGAGAAGACAAGAATGTCATCAATGAAGACGACGACAAACTTGTCCAAATATTCCATGAAGACCTTATTCATGAGGTACATGAAGTAAGCTGGAGCATTGGTCAATCCAAAGGACATGACCGTGCACTCATACATGCCATATCTGGTTACAAATGCCATCTTCGGAATATCTTGGGGTCTTATTTTCAGCTGGTAGTACCCAGATCTGAGGTCGATCTTGGAGAACACCTTGGCCCCATTGAGTTGATCAAACAGATCTTCAATCTTGGGAAGTGGATACTTATTCTTGATTATAACTTCATTGAGGGAGCGATAGTCAATGCACAAGCGGATGGTACCGTCCTTCTTTGCCACAAACAGAACAGGAGATACCCAAGGGGACGCACTATGGCGGATAAATCCCTTCCTCAACTGCTCTTCCAGCTTGTTTCTTCAACTCCGCTAACTCTTCCGATCCCATTCTATATGGCTTGTAGATGGGTCCTGCTCCGGCAGGAGCTCGATGATGAACTCAATGTCTCGGTCGGGAGGCATTCCCGGTAGCTCATCAGAAAGACATCGGGGTATTCGCATACCACCGGCACTTGCTCCAATCCAACTTCAGTCAGACAGTTAACTTGGGAGGCTTAAGAAGGGGAGGGGTTGGAGGCAAACTTAACTTCGACTCCTTGGTCATTGGTCATAGTGACAGTCCGGTTGGCACAATCTAACAAGCCTTGGTGCTTGATGAGCCAATCCATTCCTAAGATCACATCCAAGCCTTGCAATCTTAAGATGATAAGGTCTGCTAGGAAGTCTACCCCATTAATGACAATTCCGACTCCTTTACATCCTATCTTGGCTCTCATCTCTGCTCCGGGGGTTATTACCACCATAGGGTTATTCAGGGGTGTAGGGGTCATGCCACTTTTTTATGCAAACTTTTGGGTGACAAATGAATGCGTGGCTCCAGAATCAAACAAAACAGTTGCAGGTGCTGAGTTGACAAGGAACGTACCCAGCACGACGTCCGGGTCTTCCTGGGCTTCTTCTGCCGTGACATGATTCACACGACCCCTGCCATTGTTAGGCGGGTTGCGGGAAGCTTGGTTCCTTGGTGGCATCCCACGACCTTGTGATGGGTTCTGCGCATTGGGGCGCGGAGCATCGGGCTTCTTGTTGGGGCACACCCTTGAGATGTGTCCTGACTGACCACATCCAAAGCAAGTGACTTGGTTTGGGTTGTTGGTCTTGTTGCCACCGATGTTATTGGGGTTGTTGTAAGCTGGCCTGGGGTTGGAATACTGCTGAGGTGGATAGTTGGTGCGGGGTGCAGGAGCTCTTGGCTGCTGATAGGTTGGCCTAACTGGGGCTGGCTGCCATTGGCGAGGCTTCTGGTTGCTGGAGCTACCCTTGCTGATCATCTTGCGCTTATGGGTATAATCCAAAGCACGTCGCTTGTCTTCAAGCATGAGTGCCTTGTTCACCAGATCAGGAAAGGTTGGGCAGTCACACACAACAAGCGAGTACTGTAGAGTCTGGTTAAGGCCTTCCATGAAGCGCTCTCTTTTGGCGGCATCAGTGCTGACATCCTCAGGGGCATACCTTGAGAGAACACTGAACTTCTGCATGTACTCCTTGACAGTGCTGCCTCCTTGCTTCAGGGCTCGGAATTCACGCTTCTTGATGGCCATAATCCCAGAAGGAATGTGGGCCTTGCGGAATTCTGCCTTAAAGTCATTCCAAGTGATGTTTTGCCCCGCATGCATGACCTTGAATCCATCCCACCAAGCTCTGGCAGTTCCCCCGAGACAGTGGGCAGCATAAGCCACCCTCTCATGGTCTTCAGTGCAGCCGACTAGTTCCAACAGATCCTCAATGGTGCGGACCCAATAGTCTGCATCCAGGTGTTCTGCAGTCTCGATGAAGGTGGGCGGTGCATGCTTCTTGAACTCTGCCAACGTGGAACGTCCATTGCCATTCCCCGCCGGGTGGCGATTGACAGCTTGAGCAATCATCTGGAGGGCTGCAGTGTTGGCTTGGCGTTCCTCTCGGAAGGCCTGGACAAGCTGAGTTATGTCCATGTTTGGAGGTGGTGGTGGTGGTGGAGCTTGTCCTTGGGTTTGGTCCTGAGTGGCTCCTGCTCCGGCTTCTTGCTGCTGGGTAGAGGTACCAGTACGTGTTACAACAGGCATCCTGTTGGAGCGGTCAAGGGCTCATGAGGGAAAACAATATAGATGGGGTGCCTAGTAAGGGGGTGGGCGTGACACAATTTTAAGTTAAACAAGGGCCAGAAGGCCAAACTCATACATTAAAACCAAATGGGGAATGTAGTCGTTTACAAGTTCCCAAAGGGAAAGTACAACTTCATCAAAGCAAGTTGAAAGCAAGCACAACAAAACATGGTTTCATTTGAACCCTTACACGGACTCCACTTCGCATAAGGGGTACACGACCTATCCTACCTTAAGGGTTACAGACCGGCCTACCCTAGTCCTGAACGGTGTCTAAGTGGTGGAATGCTCGGTCACAGATTCGGCTCCTCCGGTCTTCCTCCTCACCTTCATCTGTCTTAGTATCTTCGTCACTTGAGGGAGTGGGGGAGTGGAGGAGCTGAACACGGCGCTGCTTCGCCGGTGGCACCGTGAAGAGGTTGCGATACTCCTTCGCCGTCATACGGCGCGGCTGAGGTGATCCCTTGGCATGCGTGACCTGTGGGAGTCGCCCGCCTCGATAGGCTACAACGGGCTGTCCAGGGGGTGCACCATCCTTCTTGATCCTGTCCGCCTTTGTCTGAGCTAGGCGGAGGAGTTCCTTGGTCTCGCGGAGTTCCTTCCAAAGCTCCATCGACTCCGAGGCTAGGTGTTGTGCCAGGCTGTCGGCACACAAGCTGAAGTAGTTCTGGAAGCGGAGAGAAAGTCCTTCGTCCATGGGTGGGGCTAGTGCGGTGCTCTCGTCATCTACTTCCTTACGATAAGGCAGGTAACGAGTGGCTGGCTCACTTGCCATCTCGGGCAGAAGATCCCAAAGGCGAGTCAGCGCCTTGAGGGCAGCAGTCTCAACCGCGAGAAGCAGGGTCGCCATCTGGGGTCTCTCAAAGAACCAGCTCGTCGGGGCGTCGTTCGCCCTCACGACTACCTCCACGTGATACTCCTTCTTAGTAGTGTTGATCCAGTGCTCGTGGTAGGAGAAGGTGGGGGCTCGAGTAAACTGACACTTCTTGAGGCTATCCTCGAGAAGTACGGGAAACCCGGTGGTCAGGAGGTCCTCGGGTACAACGGTCATCTACAAAAGTGGAAGGGAAAGGGTCAATAGAGGAAACGAGACCTATGTTTAGGACATTTTTAGAAAACGTAGGTACATATGCAATTTTTTGTAGATAGTCTCACTCTAACTAACGTCCATGCTAACTAAGGCTTCCTACAGTTAGGATGGCTCTGATACCAGCTCTGTGGGGACCCCGACTCATAAGTCGTGATCACCGAATGCACGTGTACAGTGATCCCAGAGATCAATGCTCACTGAACACACAGAAGCTGAATAACAATAGTCTTACATCCATACATACCGTCTTACACAAATTATGACCATTATGGTCAAGTCTTACATTGATAAAGCCTTAAGGGCTGAACATCAAATGAAACACAAGCAGCGGAAATCTTCGTCGATAAGTAGAACCCATGCCATCTGCCTTAACCCTACAGGCATTCTGACTGGCAAACGTCCTAGTTCGCATGTTCGTCTCCAAATAACTCTTCTTCGAACTCTGGTTCTTCCATGCCTGGCCAATTAAATAACCAGTGGCAAGCCAATGAGTACTTTGAATGTACTCACAAGCAACCCACGATTTGGTTCAATGTAACAATGCAATAGCACAATGAGTAAGCACCCTAGCATCAAGCTAGTAAGATGTCCTATCAACTTGTGAGATATGCATCAATGAAACATGGGTAACCTCGAGAACAGGTTACGGATATCAACATAAATAGGGTTGAATCGATGTCATGTCATTCATCATGTCAAGTCTCCACCTTGACACAACTAGTTCCTTTCCACACACACATGCATCGTGATTTGTAAAATTTATGGACATAGTTTAAGTAGCACCTCCCAACTGTCCATGACCGTGGACACGGCTATTCGAATAGTTTGACACTCTGCAGAGGTTGTGCACTTTACCCACAAGATTCGGGAAGCTTTCGTGTCATCCACGATCCGCGATACCTCAAGCACTCGGGGAAGCACCGGTCATTACCTTTCCCTAGACGACACTAACATAGGGTCCACTCGTTGATACACGGCCCTCATGTATAAGCAAAAGATCGTGGGACTCTGCCCTTCACATTACTTCAAATACACGAAGGGACCAACGGTGTGTCCGGTGCCCTGTGAAAACAGTCATGGACGCCGATCCAAGCACGGCCCCGTTCCAAGAGTGACCTCAAGTCACCCCCGTCACTAGTAATGTGGGCACCATGCTAGTATCAGCCTAAGTAATGAATAATGCCCCGTCCCATAAGGGGTAGAGTGGTTGCACATGTTTGGTTGGGACGGTAATCACACCTAAATCTAATCCATCACTTTACACACACACCAAAAGCTCTCTTTGGTACGCCACTTCTTCCTCAAGTGATGACCTTAGTTCAACATCTCCCAAGGGCATTAGGGGCACCCGATGGGGTTTTCAAAAGAACGTAACCATGAAGAGTTCATGATACACATGCATCATTATGCATCAACTAGTTTCTTGAAAATGCAATCATGAACAATGTAAAGTCATGAGTAGGGGTATGCATCATGTGGTGGTTCACAACAAGTTTACAATCGTCAGATTTCATCATCATGCAATCGGGAAAAAGGGTACCGATGAACAAGAGGGGTGTCATGGTCAAAGGGCTGCTTGCCTTGATTGGCTTGTTCTTCGAGGTCTTCAAATCCTTCTCCTCCTTCTCCTTCAGCAACTTCGTCAAATACGGGATCTAAACGTCGCAAGAAAATAACGGAAAAACAAGACAATAATAAAAACAGGAAAGTCAAAGTGCTCAGAAAAATGTCAACTTATTTTTGTTAAATACTAGGGTGAAAACTAAGAAGGGGAAAATTCTTAGTTTTAGATTTGAAGTGGCAGAATAGGAGAAATGGATTTACAAAGGTATATTTAAATGCTTAAAATCACATTTAAATATTTACAGTGAAGAAAAGTTTGTGGGAATTTGAATGAAAGTTGCACCATTAAATAGTTGGGATTTTTACAAGAATTTAGGAACTGGAATTATTTCACTTGGATAGATATTTAAATCTGTGGAATTTTTGGAAACTTTACAGAAAAAGGAAAAGGAAAGTGGCACTGTGCCACAGGGCCAGAAAGGCCTCAGTGCAGCAGGCCCAGAGGGAACTCAGCCCGCGCGAGGCCGCCACGTCGAAGGCGTAAAGGCGGAATACGCCTTCAGCCGACGCAGCGAACCGGTACGCGCGCGCGTGCGTTTTAAACCTGACGGGGGGGTCCCACTCGTCAGGGCGTGAGGCTGACGGACAGGGCCCACGGCCGTCGTCGTCTACCTCCGTCCAGAGGCAACGGCGAGCTCGCCGGCGGCGATATAGCGCACGGGGGGATGCATGGGTGGTACCGTTGGACTCGGGGGATGTCGCCGTTCGGGTGGTGGTGGGGATGGTCGCCGGAGCAGCCTGGTTCGCCGGCGACGAGGTCACCCGGCGGAGGTGCTTCGGGCGTCGATGGTTCCGCCGTTCCCGGCTGCAAAAAGAGTGGGGAAGAGAGGGGGAAGTGTCAGCGAGGCCGCGCGGTTCCAGGTCGAGAGAAAACGGGGGCGGAGGAGGCTTGTACCGCGTGAACGCCGACGAGCCGAGGCGGCGGGGGTCGAGCTCGATCTCGAGCTCGAGCGGCTCTGGAGACCAATGGGTGGTGTGGCAGGTGGATTAGAAGTGTGGAGGAGCGACAGGGGGCGAGAGAGAGGCTCGGGGTCGCCTTTTATAGGCTGGCCGAGGTCCACCGTGGGTGCGGCCTATGGGTTCCCGCGGGATCGGCTCAGGTGGCCGTTAGAGAGGAAATGGAGGGCTCGGGGGTGTTCGTGGGAGTGGTGTAGGGTGCCAGGGAGGGAGAGGAGGAGCGGGACGAGCTGTACGCGGGCCACAGGAGTGGCGTGAGCATTGGCCGAGCGGGGCGGCGCTCTGGCGTGAGCTGCAGGAGAGAGAGAAGGGCGCGGGAGCAAGTGGACGGCCTGCTGGCGTAGAGCAGACGTCGAGGGGCATCGACCGACGCGCGGGGGAGGCTCGAGGTGGCCGGGAGACGCGGCGTCAACGGTCGGGTGCCCTACCAGGCGCTCCAGAGCGCGACTTTGGCCGGCATCCGCGGTTTTCCTGCTTCCGCGCGTGTCCTCTAGTGTCTGGAGGCTGCAGGGGGTGTGGGCAAAAGCTGGGGAGAGCCTTGCATGCTCTGGAAAGCTGAGGGGAGAGAAGGAGGCTGAGAGAGAGGGAGGAATCTGCTGTCCAGAGAAGAAAAATGGGGTTCTCTCCTCCTTCATCATTGCTTCCTCGGGCAGAAGAGCATCCAGGTGCTAGAGGGGAACTAGGATGGGTTGTGGTAAAAAGTGGAGCACAAGGAGATTAGGGGAAGAGGCTGGAATTTGCATTTTGAAATTCTGCCAGAAGGTGTTTGATATAGGTTTGGGCAAGTATATGATTTCCATTGGTCATGAGACTCCACAGGGTGAAGTGGCACTTGTAATTAGGGCCTTCCTCCCATTTTGAGCTCATTTGGGCAAAGTTGCCAATGCAACTTTTGTAAACCCTAGAAATTAGCAGAAATGGACTTGTGTAGATTTAGTTGAGCAAATCACTTCTCCTTGATGCACCACTTGGTGTGGTGGCCTTATTTGGTCATGTGAACATGCTCACCAAAGTTGGGGTCAAGGAGAGAAAGTTGGTAGTACAAAGTTGTTCAAATATGATTCTGGTCAGAGAGGGTTTTGGGGCATTTTGGTGAACCAAAATGACTTCAAATGACATGAGGCTTTGCAAGGTGATCACAATATGCATTTGTGACTTGCTGGATTTTCCTTGGATTTTTATGAAAATATTTACTGTAGAAATATTTCAAATCCTTGAAATGGGCTGAAATGGTTTTGGGAGGTTTTGTCCAATATTTTGATCATGACCAAATGTTGAAATTCTTATATATGGGAAATATATGCCCACTGAGTTTCCCTGATTTTTGTCAAATATTTTTAAAACAATAAAAATAATTTTTCCCTATTAAATACCATTTCGGCCTTAAGAAAAAGCTTTTAAATAAAATAGGAAAATAGCTTTTAAAATTATGTTTTTGTGGTTTATGGGAGTCCTATATCTAATAGGATTCAAATATACCTTTTGAAAGATTTTTCACACCCCAAATCAAGCACATGCAGTGTAATTCTTAATTCAGGGGTTTTTGAAAAACTAACTTTTGAAAATACTATTTGGCCAAATTATTTTTGTAAGAAAATACTATATTGCTCTATACACATGGCATGATCATTGGGCAGAAGTTTGGGGCAAGGAGATGAAGTATAGAAGGTGAAGCTATGTTGACTTTGAAGAGCACTTGAAAATCATAGGGAGAAAACCAACTCCAAAATAAAAAGCCAAATAATGCAAAAGTTTTTGTTTGTCCAAATTTTCATGCTTTATTAATGCAAATGAAATGTTACAAAATGCAAGGTGTGACACGGAGGGCTTTGGGGACCATACGGCTGCTTTCTGGCCCTGCCGGTTTCGGAGAAACCCTCCGTGACGACATTTCAGGGTCGCCCGCCTCGCAAGGCGGTATGGCAGGGGGAGGCGTTCCGCTCTGCATCATCTCCGGACGAAGATCCCCAAAAGATGAGCTCTGCTGAGAAGGGCTGAGATCTGAACTACAAGGTAAAAATTCAGTTATCTTTCTCAGGAATAGAATAGGGATGTCTCTTATTTTAAAACTCCCTCTCTACTTACGACTCATTGGAGGCTGATCCCTTGAGGGCACTGATGCAGTCGAGGCACCTCCTGGCGAGGACCCTCGACGAAGATTTCTTCCCCGCTTTGAGACCATGGTCTCCGGGTCTTGAGGCGGTCCTCTTCTTTCCCTGGATGGAGGGATTCTTGATTCCTCCTTTCCTGACAGCCTCCTTCGGGGAGACGGTAGCTTCCTTGTTCCCCCCTTCGCCTTCTTCCAAAGGCGCAACCTCCAGCATCCTGGTTAACACGGGATCCGGCGTGGTCTCGGGGAGGGGGGGCCGGACACCTGATTAGCTTTGATTTCGCTATCCACTCCTGTTTAGAGGGGCAACTCTTTTAAGGGTAAGTTTATGATGAATATACGGATAGCGTGTCCGGGTACAGGGCTACTTACTTGAGTATCCGGGCGATTGCAGCTTAGACCTGCATCCTCGGTCAAGTCCGAACACATTGCTTGTGATTCGAAGAACAATTTGTACATCTCCATGGGCGTCGCGCCCGTAAAGTGTTGGAGAGCTCGTGGTCCCTCCGGATTAAACTCCCATAGGCGGAGGGGGCGGCGTTTGCAGGGCAAAGTGCGGCGAGTCAACATGACCTGCGTCACTACAACCAGGTTGATGTCTCTTTCCAGGAGATCTTGAATGTGATCCTGCAACAAGGGCACGTCCTTGGACGGCCCCCAGTCGAGCCCTTTATTGACCCATGACGCCAACCGCGGGGGAGGACCCGAGCGAAAGGCAGGTTGCGCCACCCACTTGGTTCCCCTGGGAGCTGTGATATAAAACCACTCTCGTTGCCATAAGCTGAACTCCTCTTGAAAAGAGCCCTCGGGCCATGGAGCATCAACATTCTTGCTTATAACAGCCCCTCCGCACTCCGCTTGCTGCCCCTTGATCATCTTCGGCTCCACTTTGAAGTTCTTAAGCCACAATCTGAAGTGAGGAGTAATGTGGAGGAAGGCTTCGCATACGTCAATGAACGATGAGATGTGGAGGATGGACTCCGGATCCAAGTCGTGAAATTCCAACCCATAATAAAACATGAGCCCCCTCACGAAGGGGTCCGTCGGGAAGCCTAACCCCCGAAGGAAGTGAGACGCGAACACCACCCTCTCACCAGGCTTGGGAGTGGGAATAACCTGCCCTTGAGCAGGCAGCCTATGCAAAATTTCACCAGTTAAGTATCTGGCATCTCTTAGCTTTAGCAAGTCTTCTTCCGTAACGGAGGAAGGCATCCACCAGCCTTGAAGGTCGGAGACGAACATCATCAAAGGTCCGAAGCGCCTGAATCTGGAGCTTTGGGTGTTGGAACTCGAGGTGAGGGGCGGATTTGATTGAGATTGAAAGAAAGGAGTAGAGCCTTGGTCTCTTTACAAAGAGGTTGAATACCAAGAGCCCTCCCCGTGACCGTATGGGACTCGCCTTCGATAGAGGAGATGTGCCAACGGGCACGATTGGCTTACCCACGCCCGTATTGATGAGAATCCCGGAGTAAGGGGACACGATCTCTGCTTTGACAAGACGTGCCAAGGAAACCGCCTCGCTAAACGCGCTGAGGTGGGACAGTAAAAATGATTCGAATAAAGGCTTGGTCGTGGTGTGATGTCACTGCGCGAATCGTCCAGATTGGATTTGTGCAAATATTATTCTCTCTACGGTGGTATGTGGAAATTATTTTGCAGAGCCGGACACTATCCTTGTGTTCAAAATCTTCTATGAAGTATTCGGAGGAGGAACCCACCTTGCAATGCCGTAAACAAATTGCGCGCCGGACTCGTCGTCATTGAAGCCTGGTTCAGCGGCTACTAAGGGAGTCCTGGATTAGGGGGTGTCCGGATGGCCGGACTATGATCTTTTGCCGGACTCCTGGACTATGAAGATACAAGATTGAAGACTTTGTCCCGTGTCCGAATGGGACTTTCCTTGGCGTGGAAGGCAAGCTGGGCGATACGGATATGTAGATCTCCTCCCATTGTAACCGACTCTATGTAACCCTAACCCTCTCCGGTGTCTATATAAACCAGGGGGTTTTAGTCCGTAGGACGAACAACAATCATACCATAGGCTAGCTTCTAGGGTTTAGCCTCTCTGATCTCGTGGTAGATATACTCTTGTAGTACCCATATCATCAATATTAATCAAGCAGGAGTAGGGTTTTACCTCCATCGAGAGGGCCCGAACCTGGGTAAAAACATCGTGTCCCTTGTCTCCTGTTACCATCCGCCTAGACGCACAGTTCGGGGCCCCCTACCCGAGATCCGCCGGTTTTGACACCGACACAAGCTGCATTGTGCGGCGAGCTAAAGCTTACAAAGTCCACCAGGGAAAGCTTTATAAGAAAAGTACCACCGGAGTCCTTCAAAGGTGCATCTCCGAAGAGGAAGGGCGGAAGCTTCTGGCAGAAATCCATGCCGGACTCGGTGGCCACCACGCCGCAGCCCGGGCCCTCGTAAGTAAGGCCTTCCGTACAGGATTATATTGGCTGACGGCCCGTGCGGATGCTCAGGACTTGGTCCAACGCTGCGTCGGTTGCCAGCTTTTTGCAAACCAAAGCCATATGCCGCCCGTAGCCCTACAAACAATCCCCATCACCTGGCCTTTTGTGATCTGGGGGCTGGACATGGTCGGACCCCTTAAAGGGGGAACCCATAAGAAAAAATACTTACTGGTCATGGTGGATAAATTCACCAAACGGATAGAGGCCAAACCTGTTAAGACGGCCGAATCCGGACCAGTGATAGACTTCATATCCTGGGTTGTACACCGTTATGGCGTCCCCCACAACATCATCACTGACAACAGCACGAACATCACTGCCGACGAAGTAAAACTATGGTGCAGCAACATGGGCATCAAGCTCGATTAAGCTTCCGTTTATCACCCACAAACTAACGGTCAAGTCGAGTGAGCAAATGGTCTTATCATGAGTGGCATTAAACCCAGATTAGTGCGGTCCTTCAAGGAATCAAACACGCACTGGGTATAGGAGCTCGACTCCGTACTCTGGGGGCTGCGGGCCACGCCAAATCGCACTACCGGATACACACCGTTCTTCATGGTGTACGGCGCAGAGGCGGTTCTGCCCTGCAACATAATTCATGACTCACCTCGAGTGCACATGTATGAAGAAAGAGAGGCCGAGCTAGATCGGCAGGACAGTTTGGACGCCCTCGAGGAGGAGCGTGACGTGGCAAAAGCGCGTTCCGCATTCTATCAACAACAGGCTCGAAGATACCAAAGCAGAGAAGTACGGGCCAAAACTTATAACGTTGGCGAGTTAGTTCTACATCTGCCGGAGAAGAAAAAGGACAAGCTCAAGCCCAAATGGGAGGGTCCCTTCATTATCGACCAAGTTCTGACCGGCGGATCGTACCGTCTGCGGGATGCATCGAATAACCGACTTGAGCCAAACCCATGGAACGCTGCCAGACTCCAAAGATTCTACGCCTAGCGCCGGACTCTATGTTTGTCTCCTTCCCCTGTCCATTTTTTGCATATACGTTATCTGTCTTCTCTCTCTTTTTTC
Source organism: Aegilops longissima (assembly GCA_021605205.1). Taxonomy (NCBI): domain Eukaryota; kingdom Viridiplantae; phylum Streptophyta; class Magnoliopsida; order Poales; family Poaceae; genus Aegilops; species Aegilops longissima. The sequence goes on from CM038677.1 coordinate 282,070,530, forward strand.
TTCTTTCTCCTCAAGGCCCAAAAGGCTAATTTGTGTCTCATCTACACAATCTTGATGCGCTAGCAATGCTCATTATACCTGGGGGCTTCTTGCACAGAAGCTTAATTATTTTATGGGCTTCATCCCCCGAACATGTGTTACTCTTCCGCATGTACCTTTTCTCGCCATGATATGCATTGATATGACTTAAGTTTTGGCCAAGCTGGGTTGCCTGGCTCTTGTATTTATGCCCTACATTCCCATTAATTCGGCTAGGGCATAAGGGCAGCACCTCTGCGATTGTTACTGCCGGGTCATCCGGATGTGTACCTTAGACTGGGTGAAGCCGAAAGCTAGCATTCTTAAGGGAATATTCGGTTGGTGAATAAAAGATGACTTTTTATTTTTTCCACTTGCCCCCAGATGTTTTTTCCCTGCGTCTCTTCTCGCAGTTCGGACATGCACATTAGGGCATGCGTACCCAGGGAAAGGAACCCTTAATGGAACTATTCTCCCTGGAAGATGTTTCATACTACCCATGTAATATAACATAACTAGTTGGGTACTTGTCTGTTCAAGCACTTATGACCCCTACGCCTGGTCTCCACGCATACCCCGGTTATTACATAACTGAGCGAGTATTCGGATACACTCCGGACTATCGGGTCCAGAGGTCGAAGCGAAAAGGTCTGCCATGACAAATGATTTACAATCCGGCTAGAGACATTCTACATGTAATTTAAATTACATAGTCACTTAGACTGTTTCAAGTCTCAGGGGCTACTGCTATACATAATCATCAAATTTTCTTACCCGTATATCCTTTACATACTGATCCGTGGCTCTGGCAAGACCATTTTGAGCAGCACGGATGTACGCGTCTCCTGAGTTGAAGGCATTAAAAGCCTCTTGGGAGAAACAAGCGTCGCGGAGACGGCCCGGCGACGTCTGTGATTCATGGCGCTCTCCACTTCGGAATTTGTGGCGGATATTTTATCCGCATCCTCTGTCGGAGGAGCATCTGGCGGGTGCCCCGTGTTAGCTTCCGCCTCTATGTCCGGCCTCGGAGCCCGGCTAGTAGAGGCGTGATCGGCGATCTCTCCGGATATAGTCCGGCGAGCGCTTTTTCTTCATCGAAACATGGGTATTACTGTGTTTTAAAATATGATGATCACGGAGTGAGGTTTTGTAAAATACCTCTGTGTCGGCGTCTCAGTCCGGACCGCCTTCCTTTTCAGCCCACAAAGTAAGATATTTGTTGCAAAAATGCGTAAAGGAAGGGTATAAAAAGCGGCGGCTTACCCAGCTCAGAGGGTTGTACATGGAGAATCCGTCCCGCGGCTTGATGCGGAGGAACTCCTCTTCTTCTCCCTTGTACAAGTCGTACAGTATTTTTGCTAGAGTGGCAATGGAGTCCGGCCCCTTACGACCATAGCGGGTGACATCATCTTCCCCGTTGAAGTCCCACATGGGGTGGCCTCGATATTGAAGTGGTTGCACCCCCCGCATAATGCATATTGACATAACCTCAGTTATGGTCAGTCCTGATTGAGCCAACACCTTTATCCGGCCCATCAGGTAAAAAACGTCTTTGTCATCTTCCTCCTGAGGGCTCCGTGGTCGCCAGCTTAGGCGCTTCTTTAAAGGGGCATTATAAAACTCAGGAAGGCCGATCTGAATAGGATCCGGGAGGGGGAAGTCCTCCATATAAAACCACTCTGAAGGCTAGTCTTCGGACGTCTTCTTCGGGGTACCGGATAGGTATCCTGTCCCGGCGATGCGCCATATTTTGGCCCCGCCCACTTGATATATTGATCCCCCCTGAGTACGGGGCACAAGGCAGAATAGCTTCTTCCACAACGGGAAGTGAGCTTCGCAGCCCAGAAATAGCTCGCAAAGGGCTACATAACCAGTGATGTGTAATATGGAGGCAGGGGTGAGATTATGCAACTGCAGGCCGTAAAACTCCAGGAGCCCTCGGAGGAACGGATTGATGGGAAATCTGACCCCCCCCCCCTTAATAAATGAGGAACGAGGCATACCCGCTCCCCCTTGGAGGGGTTAGGAAAGCTCTCCGCCTACTCCACGCCATTGTAGGTGGCAAGCCCGGCTCGAACAGGGACCATGTATCTTTGGAGGAGGAACTCGGTGCTGATTCCACTAGTTGACTGTGCGGGACGGAACACTTCTTCCAATCTCTAGGCTTAGGGCTACGAGAGCAAGATGAGGAGCTGTGCTGGCCGGCCATGTTGGGATGGATTTTTTCGGGCGCGCTCCAATGAATACTCGCCGAGAGAGGATGGTGTGATTTGGGTCTGAGGATCCCCGTCTCTTTAAACAGACAGTTTGTTCATGCAGCTGGGGTGGTAAATGTAAAAATGCCCTGGCCGCTCGCATTCGTTCGACACTTGTAAGATGACCATTATTCGACGCGGAAGCCAAGCAGCACAACATTTATGAGAAGCCGGACACTATTTAACATGTATTCAGAATTTGGAGAAGAACCCGCCTTGCAATGCCGAAGACAATCTGCACGTCGGACTCATCGTCATTGAAGCCTGGTTCAGGGGCTACTGTGGGAGTCCTGGTCTAGGGGGTATCTGGACAACCGGACTATATCCTTTGGCCAGACTGTTGGACTATGAAGATACAAGATTGAAGACTTCGTCTCGTGTTCGGATGGGACTCTCCTTGGCGTGGAAGGCAAGCTTGGCGATACGGATATGTAGATCTCCTCCCATTGTAACCGACTCTGTGTAACCCTAAGCCCCCTCTAGTGTTTATATAAACCGGAGGGTTTAGTCCGTAGGACAACAACAATCATACCATAGGCTAGCTTCTAGGGTTTAGCCTCTACGATCTCGTGGTAGATCAACTCTTGTACTGCTCATATCATCAAGATCAATCAAGTAGGAAGTAGGGTATTACCTCCATAGAGAGGGCCCGAACCTGGGTAAACATCGTGTCCCCTCCCTCCTGTTACTATCCGCCTTAGACGCATAGTTCGGGACCCCATACCCGAGATCCGCCGGTTTTGACACCGACAGTGGTCCTTGTGCTTTGTGCACTGCAGTTCCCTTACTAACTGCTCGTGTTTGGGTGCTTTGTGGTGGAGACGGTGCTGTGTCAACTGCAACTGGGTTACTATCTGCCGGGGTTAGGGTTAGAAGGGGTGTAGCTGGTTCTCTGTCCAACTGGGTAGGGGTACAATCTGCGAGAGTCTGGGTTATGTGTGGTGGATCTCGTCCTTGGGCAAGTACAACCGTGGTTCTATCTGCATCAATTGGTATCACTATCTTTTCTGAAGACCGTATTGTTACTCCCTTAGATACTGCCATCACGCTCTCCAATTCAAATGGCTGATAAACAAGAAAAGTAATTGAAAGTATAGACATTGTATGATAGACAGGTGCAATGGATAGTGGGGAATAAAAGAGGGCATGAAATAATTCATATTTATGTTGTCTAACCAAACAGGATAGCATGACACAATTTCACATTATATGATGGCTAACTAAACAGGATAGCATGACACAATTTCACATTATGATGGCTAACTAAAAAAGATGGAAAGACATAGTTCAAAATATGAGACTATGTAAACAGGATGACATGACATAACTATATAATGTGTTTATTAAATAGGTTGGCATGTTGTCGTGGTTTTGTCATGGCAGATGTCCTCGTGAAAGGACTTAGTCGTGGAGCCATCGCTACGGGTTAACTTGAAGGGGTTAAAGCGGACGCAAAGACACAAGAGTTTATACTAGTTCGGCCCCTTCGATGAAGGTAAAAGCCTACGTCTAGTTGTGATGGGATTGATGTGGTTTCGATGACTAGGGAGCAAATAAGCTTCGCCTAGGCCTTGAATTGTTGTTCTCTCCCATGAACCGCCGCCGGGTCATCCCTTGATATACGCAGGTTGACGCCCGGCCGGTCTACAGAGTCCCGAACCGACCTATACAAAGTGTCCGGCTCGGTCTCTCTCCTTTCTAACTTATATTTAAAGTTTACATAATCATGGCGGTTTACCAATACGGGCCCTAATCCTCCTTTGGGCCGTGGGCTTCCAAGCTTTACTAGCTGAAACGCCATCTTCAAGACCTTCATGGGCTTCAGCACAGTCTAAGGTGAACCGGTCCCTCCTGGCCGGTTTATACTTAGTAGCTATATCCTCAACATTAGGCCCCGGATTGATTTGAATTTATTCATGTCAATCTTCAACACTGAAAATATCTTGTAAACATCCTCTTGTATTTTCATAAACCGCCATATTGACTTCTCCTGTGAGTTTTTGTAAACCGCCGTGACGTCACCTTCGGAGCACCGCAACGGTCCGTCATGACATCATCTCTGCATAAAAAGGATTAAAAAGATTCCCTTCTCATTAATGATTATCTTGAAAATCGAGGCGATAGGCGCGCCCACTCGGCCGCTTCGGACGCCTTGATTATCGCGCCTGCCTTTTACTCTTTCCCATATAAATAAAGCCCGAGGGACCCCTTTTATCTTCCTCTTCTGCATCTTCTTCTTCCTCGCGACGCCCTCAGCTCTGAAGCTTCACCGCCGTCCGCGACCTTCGAGAACTGCACCAACCAAGGCCGCTGCATCAACCTGAGTGAGATCAGAGGCTCATCGCCCCCCTCCACCGTAATCTGCAGCGGTAAACTTCTTCTGTTCTTTGTCCTTAGGTCTGCATTCATTTTTTGCAAGCTCATCTGCACAGTTCTCCATTTTTCCTCTTCTTCCTACCTTCTGCCGTGGTAGTTTTAATCCAAAAATGGTATAGATCTCCTGCGGTATTCATTCCGCATCTGTTTTTAATACTAGCAGCCCTTCCTTTTCTTCTGGTAGAGTATGCATCCTTCTCTGTTTTACTTGAACGCCTTTTAAAGAACGCAGTAAAAACTGCTTTATAGATGTGCGGTAGATCCAAATAGATTTGAACATTGTGTGAAACCTGTTTCTGTTAACACTTAGCAGAAATTTTGAATCTGGGCCTTTCTGCCTATGGGCGGTTTAATCCTTGATAGCCAACCCGCCATATGTCATTAGACCTCTCTTAAACCGCCAACTGTACCTTGCATTGTAGTTTCACCGGTTTAACACTAATTTTTTCACTTACAAACCGTAGACAGTAAACCGGCACCTGTTTGATTTTCTTTCAGCTCCCCCCTTCCGGAATGGCGAAACAATTTACTGCTTGCAATTGGGTTCCGTCCCGGATCACGGAAACACAACTCAACGGCTACGTCACCACTGGCGTTTTAGCCCCAAAAAATGTTCTCCACTGGCGAGTTCCGGAATCGGAATGTCCACCTGAACCTCAAGAAGGAGAGGTGATTGTTTTTATGCAACACCTAGACCGGGGATTCAGCCCGCCCGGATCAAAAAATTCCGAGATGTCCTCGCAAGCTTCCAACTCCATCCACAAGATATTGGTCCGAACTCTGTGTCCAATATATGCAACTTTCAAGTATTCTGCGAAGTCTATCTTCAAGAAGAACCAACCGTGGAGTTATTTCGAGATTTCTTTCATTTGAACCGCCGTACAGAATTCTCGGACGGTCCTAACACAGAACTTGGCGGCGTTTCAATCCAGAAAAGGAAGGAAGTGGACTTCCCTCACGCTAAACATCATAGCCATCCTAAAGATTGGAATCAAACCTGGTTCTATTGCCGGAACACTGCTCCTAACGGAGAAAATCCCTTGCCGGGTTATCGCCCTCACCGGCTTAGCAACATCCACCCATTGCCGTCGCGCTTGACCGCCGCAGGACGGAAGAATTTTGCACCTCAAATTACCAAGCTCCCGGCTCTGATGGCCAACGGTTTAACTGGTATTGACCTTGTCCGCTGCTGGGTTTCTTGGGGCATCTTGCCATTAAGCCGCCGCCCCGGATTGATGCACGAATATACTGGTGACGTCAAAGATCCTCAACGACATCACGAATTATCAATAACTGAGCTTGAAGTTACCGAAACAGTGAAGAAAATGCTCGATGAACCGATCTCCGCATGCAGCCAAACCGGGTTGGCTCCGTTCTGCATCTCCAACAGACCGCCCGAGGTAAGGTTCCTCTCATTACTCTACTTTGATTCCATATTGATTGTATTAATCCCTCTGTATTAATTTTCAGGCTAACAGCTCCTTTTGGAAACGAACTAAATCGGCCCGGGTTCCTCGTGCAAAGACCAAGACCACCAAGAAAACTGGCAAGAGGAAAACCGCCAGTCTTACGAACCGCCGGAAGATGAAGAATCGATGCTGAGGTAGAGCTTGACTCACTTGGTTGCTTTTTCATTCATTTTATTGTGAGTTACAATTCCTGTGATGACGCCGAGGCCACCATGCGTAACTGTTAAGGTAATCCTTCTTTCTTCCGATTACGATCTTGTACGGTTAAAAGAATTCGCCGCGACAGTCCGGAAAGTGAAACAATCTCACTCTTATGCTCATTTGAATCCAAAACTTTCTTTGAAGACACAGCAAACTGAAGAACGCCCTACGACCCGGCATAGCGGTCAACAAATTACGTCGTCCGGTTTAGCCGACACACCAACCCGGAAACATCGTCCAGAGGTGACTTGTTCTCCTGAAAAGCGTTATCCTTTGAAAGGTTTCTTCCGATGCCCTCTCAATCCGTTTGACCCGAATTACCAGGCTTCTTCCAACTCGTCTAGCAGTTCATCAACCACTCAGCTGCCTCCTCTCAAAGTTGCTGCTGGGTAAGTATATTACTCCTTAATTTGTTCCTTCTATTTGTCGGTTTATCATATTCTAACCCTTGATGTTGTAGCACCAAGGCTCGACTTAGTAAAACGGCCAAGACCCTCGACCCTACTGTGGATGTTGATCCGGAGAAGACTCCAGAGCATCATGGTGAAAATCCCGAAGTTGCTAAAGACAACTATGGTGGGGAAAATCAAGATGCCAATGCTAATCCGCTAGAGGTTGAACCGGATGTCCAAGTTGAGACTTCACATCCTCCCGCTCCTCCGAGTCCTGCAGCAGAACAACGGGACTCAACTGCTGATCCACCAAGCCCGGGTATGAAAGCGCCAAGCCCATTTGAAAATGCTAATCCGGCCAGCCCGACCAAAGATGATGATGTCGTAGTTACGGGCACCGCATATACCGTCCCTGGCAATCCGGTTGCTCTATCAAAGCACAGTGCCAAGGAAGAATTTACTGCCATGAGCAAAGGGAAGGAGAAAACTGATCTGTCAGCTTATAACAATTTCTCTGCCCAAGACCTTCACTCTGGCTTCCTGAACCGGCTCTACACAAGCCGTGATTTTGAAGCCGATTTAGTAAATCTTATGAAGGAGCGCTATGAGGTAAACAGTTGTGCCTTTCTCTTGTACCTTCATTGCATAGTAGCCCCCAAGGGCCGGTTTGTCCCTAGAAAGTCAAACCGGGACTTTGCATAATCCATAGTACTTTGTCTTATATATTTATGATCAAACACGCATTAGCCCCCAAGTGCCATGATTAACACTTGTATTAATCCATGGGACTTCATTAATCAGTATAAAAAATGATCCGCATTAGCCCCCAAGTGCCAAGTGTATGACTGGTTATGCGCTTGGGACTTCTTATGAAGATATTAGCATGCTCCCTTTTTGTTGCAGAGTGAGATACGCCAACAAGCCTCACAAATCAATGATCTTCAAGAAAATCTGAAATCTCAACAAGCAGAAACTTCCAAGGCCAAGGATGAGCTGAAAACCGCCTTGACTACCATGGAGCAGCTCAAGGAGTGGTTCAAGTCTGAGCGGGCCGGCTGGGATACTGAAAAGGCGGGCTTGCTAAAATGGGCGGAAGATGCTGAAGCAGCTCTTAAACCGGTGACGGAAGAGCTCACTGGATTAAAGCGCCAAATCAATGCCATGACCTCTGCAATATTTGGTAAGCAACGCTTTACCAAGGTTGTGATGAATATTCCGCTTTGAAATTTCCTCCGGTTTAACCTGAACTTTCTTAAACCGGTATAGGTAGGCGCATTACTCATATGGGCTCTGACATGCGGAAGAAACTCAAGGCCGCGTACGCTAATTGAACAGCTATATACCGGCACCCAGCGAGTTATTTGCGCCACTTCTTATGATAATGCAGCTCCGACACTGATCAAGGACACACTGGACCGGCTATCTATGATACCAGCACAGATAGAAGAATTGAAATGATCCGCTGCCCGGGCTGGCACCTTATTAGCACTAACTCGCGCCAAAGCATGGATAGCTGACCTTGACCCAGCTGACATAGCCAAGGGCTTCCCCAGTGCTCAAGAAAACGGTGAAATATTTGATAATGATGCTCTCAAACGGGTAACAAGGGAGGTGCGTCCTCTGGCGAGTCAATTGTCATAAGAGGCCAACCTGATGGTTCACCGCTCCTTCTATGACGCAAACAACAAATGGGTTGAAGCTGTTATTCGGAAGTGCAAAACCTTGTTCCACCAACCCGTAAGCACACTTACGCCCCTCACGTTGATCCGACTGAGCTTATAAGTGAAGAGGCTGTCTTTCAGGCTTTAACCCGGATTGACTGGACCACCAATGACTTCCGGCCATTGGATGGTGAGGAGGAAGATGTTGAATCGACGCCAGACGACCCATCTACTTCACGTCAACCCAGCAATTAAGCTTAATCCGTCAAGTCGGTTGCTACGTTAGAAACTGCCTGTTATGAAGCAATTCCAAATTTTGGGCCTCTGAATGCCTTGTAATAGGATAGCCAACACTTTTGCCCCTTAATATGCCCTCGTGCATGCTTTTTGCAATTTATGCCTCCGTTTGATTTGCCAATGATAAGCTATTACCTGCAGCAAAAATCTTAAACCCCCACGGCGGTTTGTGCCGCCAGCTGGCTTGTGACGTTCATATATATATGCAATGAAATACTGAGGTATATGATCAATATTTGTGATACAAAATACCTGCCATCATTGGGCATGAAGTTGGCTTAGCCAATCTTGAAGCGGAGGTTGTATAAACCATTACCGTCAAAGGAGAAAACAGCTCCTGTGCTTATAATGCCGGTTTACCATGTAAAGCGTGCCGGGTCATGACAAGCCCCTTGTTACTCCATAATGGGATGTTAACAGAAATAGTCAAACCGGAAAAATTATCTCCGGATTAAAAATGGACCAAATTCCGTCAATTGACAGTTTGAACCGGTTTAAAAAATGTTATCGGTTTAAAATACGCAACAAAAATCAAATAACAGTTATGAAAAAAAACATGGAAGCAAAGGCAAAGATAACCCATTTGCAAAAAGAGGCTTTACTAAGCCGATCAGATGGTGTTACCATGGTCGGACACGACCAAGCTCCCTATAAGGTGTAGCCATGGTTCAAGTCAGCCAGGTCCCAACTGAAACCGTGGCATTATGCCGATCAAGTGGCGTGGCAATGGTTCGGGTTCGAACAAGCCCCAAGTGACTCTATGGCCTTAGGCGATCAAGAGGCGTGGTGGTTCAGACTTGACCATGTCCCCAAGTGATCTGGTGGCTTTCGCCTATCAAAAGGTGTTGCATTGGTTCGGACACCACCAAGCCCCAAGTGATATCATAAAGCTTTTGAAAAGCAAACTCAGGGGTAAACCGAGGCCGCTTTAAGACGTAACAACTCCATGTAACCACGCATGATGTAATGTAACAGATACCCGCTTTAGCCGAGGCTCGGTTTATTACTTTATTCATAATATATACCTTGTCATAATATGTACATAAGTAGAGCCGATGGCTCAGGTATAATAAGGCCGAAGATGAGCTATGTTCCACGGCCTGTTGGTCTCCTCCTCTGACGGGCGTGAGTCTTTATGCTCTCGAATATCGATCAGATAGTACGACCCGTTGTGCAGAATCTTGCTGACCACGAAAGGTCCCTCCCATGGTGGGGATAACTTGTGCATATCAGTCTGGTCTTGGATGAGCCGAAGCATCAAATCTCCTTCTTGAAAAGTTCTGGTTCTGACCCGGCGACTATTGTAACGACGAAGATCCTGTTGGTAAATCGCCGATCGGGCAGCTGCTATATCACGCTCCTCATCCAATCGGTCCAAAGCGTCTTGTCGTGCCGTCTCGTTGTCCGCTTCAACATAAGCTGCCACACGAGGTGAGTCATGACGGATGTCACTGGGGAGAACCGCCTCCGCTCCATAGACCATAAAAAACGGTGTGCATCTTGTGGATCTGTTGGGCGTAGTGTTGATACTCCATAACATAGATGGTAGCTCTTCTACCCAACAACCCTGTGTCCTCTGCAAAGGGACCATAAGCGGGGGCTTGATGCCTCTCAAGATCTCTTGATTAGCCCTTTCCGCTTGACCATTGGACTGTGGGTGGGCTACTGAAGAAACGTCAAGACGGATGTGTTCACGTACGCAGAACTCTTTCATGGCACCTTTGGACAAATTGGTACCATTATCTGTGATGATACTGTGTGGAAAGCCAAACCGGAAAATAATCTTTTTGATGAACTGAACCGTCGTGGCCGTGTCACACTTGCTAACAGGTTCTGCCTCTACCCACTTTGTAAACTTGTCAACCGCCACCAGGAGGTGGGTCTTCTTGTCCTTGGACCTTTTGAAAGGTCCAACCATATCCAGCCCCCAGGTTGCAAACGGCCAAGTAATTGGAATCATCCTCAATTCTTGGGCCGGTACATGAGCACGTCTGGAGAACTTTTGGCAACCATCACATCGTCTGACCAGATCTTCCGCATCAGCATGAGCAGTCAACCAATAGAAACCGTGGCGGAACGCTTTAGCCACCAAGGATTTTGAACCGGCGTGGTGACCACAATCTCCTTCGTGGATTTCACGCAATATTTCACAGCCTTCCTCAGGGGACACACAGCGTTGAAACGCCCCTGAAACGCTGCAATGATGCAATTCGCCATTAACAATGGTCATAGACTTGGATCGCCGGATTATCTACCGGGCCAACGTCTCATCTTCTGGTAACTCGCCCCGGTTCATGTACGCAAGATAAGGAAGTGTCCAATCCGGAGTGACGTGAAGAGCTGCCACCAATTGAGCTTCCGGATCAGGAATAGCCAAATCCGCTTCACCAGGGAGCTTGACAGACGGGTTGTGCAGCACGTCCAGAAAAACATTGGGCGGGACCGGTTTACGTTGAGAGCCCAACCTGCTTAAAGCGTCTGCCGCTTCATTCTTCCGACGGTCCACGTGGTCCACCTGGTAGCCCTTGAAATGACCTGCAACAATATCCACCTCATGACGATATGCAGCCATGAGTGGGTCCTTTGAATCCCAAGTGCCAGACACCTGTTGAGCCACTAGGTCCGAGTCACCGAAGCACTTAACTCGTCTTAGATTCATCTCCTTAGCCATCCGGAGACCATGGAGCAAGGCTTCATACTCAGCTGCATTGTTAGTACAAGGGAACATTAAGCGGAGAACGTAACAGAACTTGTCACCTCGTGGGGAAGTTAATACGACTCCAGCCCCCGAGCCCTCCAATTGCCTGGATCCGTCAAAATGGATGGTCCAATATGTGTGATCCGGTTTTTCTTCAGGTGCTTGCAACTCCGTCCAATCATTAATGAAATCCACAAGTGCTTGAGACTTCACCACCGTCCGAGGCACGTACTTCAGACCGTGTGGGCCAAGCTCTATAGCCCACTTGGCAATCCGGCCAGTCGCTTCCCGGTTCTGTATGATATCGCCTAAAGGAGCAGAACTGACCACCGTGATAGGGTGCCCTTGGAAATACTGCTTCAGCTTCCGGCTTGCCATAAAAACTCCATATACTAGCTTCTGCCAATGCGGATACCTTTCCTTAGATTCAATAAGTACCTCGCTGATATAGTAAACCGGACGTTGAACCGGATGCTCCGTCCCTGCCTCCTTCCGCTCCACCACAATGGCCACGCTGACCGCTTCGGCGTTAGCAACAATATAGCGAAGCGGCTCCTTGTCAATGGGAGCGGCGAGCACACGCTGGTTGGCCAATTGCCGCTTTAAGTCCTACAACACTTCATCGGGCGGTGGACTCGCATAAACCGATCTGTCTTTTTCAAAGATCTCGGTACAAAGGATGGCCTTCTCTCGAGGCGGTGATAAACCGCTCAGCAGCGGCAATCCGCCTGCCAAGCGCTGGACATCGTTAATACACTTCGGTTTAGCCAGGGAGGTAATAGCCGTAATCTTCTCCGGATTAGCTTCAATTCCCCTGTTGGACACGAGAAAACCCAATAACTTGCCTGCCGGAACACCAAAGACACATTTGGCCGGGTTGAGCATCATCTTGTAAACCCGCAGGTTGTCAAAGGTTTCCTTCAAATTGTCAATCAGTGTCTCCTTCTCCCTTGACTTGACCACAATATCATCAACATAGGCATGCACATTACAGCCGATCTGTTTATGCAGGCAATTCTGTACGCAGCGTTGATAAGTTGCTTGGGCGCTCTTGATCCCAAAAGGCATAGATACATAGCAAAAGGCTCCAAAGGGAGTGATAAACGCTGTTTTCTCCTGGTCCTTAACTGCCATCTTGATCTGATGATACCCAGAATACGCATCCAAAAAGCTCAAACGTTCACAACCCGCGGTAGCATCAATTATTTGGTTAATGCGGGGGAGGGCAAAAGGATCTGCTGGACAAGCCTTGTTAAGATCTGTGTAATCCACACACATGCGCCAAGTGCCGTTTTTCTTAAGAACCAGCACCAGATTAGCAAGCCACTCTGGATGGAAGACTTCAACGATAAAACCAGCTGCTAAGAGCCTGGCCACCTCCTCTCCAATGGCCTTGCGCCTTTCTTCGTTAAACCAGCGGAGAAACTGCTTCACCGGTTTGTACTTGGGATCAACATTAAGAGTGTGCTCAGCGAGTTGCCTCGGTACACCTGGCATGTCAGAAGGCTTCCATGCAAAAATGTCCCGATTCTCACGGATGAACTCGATGAGCGCGCTTTCCTATTTCGGATCAAGTTGGCACCGATCTTTGAACTGCTTGGACGAATCACCAGGCACGAAGTCAACAAGCTTAGTCTCAGCTGCCGATTTGAATTTCAGGGCCAGATCATGCTCTGTAGTTGGCTTCTTCAATGGAGTCATGTCCGCTGGATCAACATTGTCCTTATAGTACTTCAGCTCCTCGGTGGCACAAACCGACTCTGCGTAAGACGCATCACCTTCCTCACATTCCAAAGCGATCCTGCGGCTCCCATGAACCGTTATTGTCCCCTTGTGACCCGGCATCTTGAGCTGCAAATAGATATAACAAGGCCGTGCCATGAACTTGGCATAAGCCGGTCGCCCGAACAGGGCATGATATGGACTTTGGATTTTTACCACTTCAAACTTCAATGTTTCTGATCTGGAGTCATATTCATCACCAAAGGCCACTTCCAGAGCTATTTTACCAACAGGATATGCTGACTTGCCAGGTACCACACCATGGAACACTGTATTGGACGGTTTGAGATGTTTATCCGTTAGCCCCATACGACGAAAGGTCTCATAGTACAGGATGTTAATGATGCTCCCTCCATCTATGAGTACCTTGGTGAACTTATAACCTCCCACTTGAGGTGCCACCACCAGGCTAGCCGACCCGGATTGTCGACCCGGGGAGGATGATCATCTCTACTCCATATAATGGGCTGCTCCGACCAGCGTAGGTAATGGGGTACGGCCGGTTCAACAGCGTTGACTGCCCGCTTCTGAACCTTCCGGTCTCGCTTGTCTAAGCTGGTTGTGAAGACATGGTACTGCCCACTATTCAACTGCTTTGGGTTGCTCTGATAACCCGACTGCTGCTGTTGCTGGTTGTAACCACCTTGGATATTCTGATTGTTCTGGTTGTTATGTCCGCCCGGATTACCATTAAATCCTGAACCGGAATTTCCTCCACCGTAACCCGGCCCGGATCCTGAACCTCCGCCAAAGCCGTGATCATACGGAAAGAATTAGAACTCTTGAACTCCTGCATAATGTAGCAGTCCTTCCAAAGGTGGTTGGCCGGCATCTCCTTCGTCCCGTGCTTTGGACAGGGCTGATTCAATAAATAATTTAAGCGATACGGGTTAGGATTCGGAGCCCCACCATGGTTCGCCGCTTTACCTCTGCGTCGCTGACCCTTGTCCTACGCATTAGTATTAGCCACAAAGTCCATGCTACCATCTGCTTTACGCTTGCCATTACCTACCGAGTGATGTTGCTGGCTCTTAGAGTTGCTCTTCTTCCTTCCCTTCCCTGTCTTGTCATCGTCAGACTCGGGATCCTTGGTACTATCAGAATCAGCATACTTCACTAAAGCGCCCATGAGAGTTCCCATGTCATTACAAAATCTCTTCATGCGCCCTAACTTTAACTTCAGAGGCTGAAACGGCGGTTGCCCTCGTGGTTAAGATCGCGAGTCGGCGTTGATCCGATCCGACGAGTGCAAGATTTCAAACGCAGGCGTACCCAATGGGTTGTCGACTCTCCTTCCCACAGACACAAGCCGCCAAGTCCACTACGGACATGGGCTGCCTCAGGTATCTTTGAAATTCTGGATAAACGGGTCCATAATCGGGCCTATGAATTGATAGAATTGGGCGGCAAGCTCTTCAACCAAGTACGGGCCGTGCCTTCAAGCATCATGGTGAAGTACTTTGCACACGCGGCCTCATCCACATCCAGCATCTCCATGGCCATCTCATAGCTTTCTATCCATGCTTCTGGAGATAAATCGGCAGTGTAATTTGGCACCTTGCGCGGACCCTTGAAGTCTTTGGGCAAGCGCACATTGCGTAAAGCGGGGACGAGGCAAGGAACCCCCAAAGAGCTAGAGGTAACCTCAGGCTCGACCGAGATGGTCGGACGAACCGGCGTAAGCTAATGAGCCTGATGCTGTGCTGCTAATTCGGCCTCCCTGCATGCTCGGGCCCGGTCCACCACCTCCTGGGCGTTATCGACACCACCTGCCGGGTTGTTGCCACGGGGCGCACCACGCCGTGCATTACTTGATACGACCGGTTCATCCACGTGCCTGCTATAGCTCCGGCTTGGGCGAGGGGTAGAGTGGATCCGGTCGCGGCTGTATGAATACGCTTCCTGTTGGACCAAGGCTGTCCTAAGGAGCTCCTTGACCCGGCGCGTCTCTACCGCCTGTGGCGAATCACCTTCAATTGGAATAGCCTCCAGCCGTGCCGCAGCTGCAACAAGGTTATCCATTGGGTTGGAGTAGTGACCCGGAGGTGTTTGCACAGCCTGAGGCACACTGGCGTTTTGGCGAGGTAGATCTATTAAGCGGGGCTGGACCGGCGCGCCCGTCCCAGGTGCTTCCGCCCGGTTTACCACCGGCGGATTACTGGTTCCCACTCCGGGGGTGTTGAAGAGGTCTCTGCCTTCGAAAACCGAAGGTAAACGGGATCTGTGTTTCCTCTTCATGACTTCATGTGAAGCGTTCTCATCCAACATGAGCCTATAAGCCTGCGCATCTAAAGCGGCCCGCTCTGCCGTCATCCTGGCGTCTGCAGCTGCTAGATCCGCTTTACCCTGAGTGATTTGTTCCTTCACCTTCGCAATCTCCGTGTTATGAGCGTCCTGATCCGCCGGGTTAGCCTCTGCCATGAGCGCAGCCAATGTATCGAACAGATCTGATAAAACTTGAGCCGGCGGGCGCACAGGGCCTCCTGCCCCGGCAGCCGTCGCCGCTGTTGAACCGGCGATCATTGCCGCAGCAGTCGAAGAGTGAAGCGCTGCTTGTGTACCGGGCATGAATATTCCAACCCGGTTGGGCAGATCGGAGGGGTCCGGAATACTGTCACCATCGGAACAGCCCCCAATTCAGCCATCTTGTAGCTGATATAGAGATTCAGTTTCTCCAGTTGACGACTCGTCGCCAGAGTAGACGATGGTCTCGCTATCAGATTCTGATCCGTCCTCATGACTTCCTCCGTGGATGACTCCCACAAAGGCACGCTTCACGGCCGGTTTGACCTAGGCAGATCGCGCACACCGAGCTGTCTCGACGAGGTCGGTGCAGGTGTCCAACTCAGGGCCCGGTTCACCGATCTTGCCAATGAAGACGTGTATGCCACCAAAGGGGGCCCGGTACCCGTACTCAATCGAGCCAGCCTCGGGGCCCCAGCCTGCATCGTCGATGTAGAGCTTGCCGCGACGACTCTTGGTCATCCGGCCCACAGCATAGCCTTCGAGTCCTTCGAACTTGCCCTCCAAGATCATCAAACCATCGTGTGATAGCCCCACGGTGGGCGCCAACTGTCGTGGTTTTGTCACGGCAGATGTCCTCGTGAAAGGACTTAGTCATGGAGCCATCGCTATGGGTTAACTTGAAGGGGTTAAAGCGGACGCAAAGACACAAGAGTTTATACTAGTTCGGCCCCTTCGATGAAGGTAAAAGCTACGTCTACTTGTGATGGGATTGATGTGGTTTCGATGACTAGGGAGCAAATAAGCTTCGCCTAGGCCTCGAGTTGTTGTTCTCTCCCCTGAACCGCCGCCGGGTCGTCCCTTTTATATACGCAGGTTGACGCCCGGCCGGTCTACAGAGTCCCGAACCGACCTATACAAAGTGTCCAGCTCGGTCTCTCTCCTTTCTAACTTATATTACAAGTTTACATAATCATGGCGGTTTACCACTACGGGCCCTAATCCGCCTTTGGGCCGTGGGCTTCCATGCTTTACTAGCTGAAACGCCATCTTCAAGACCTTCATGGGCTTCAGCACAGTCTAAGGTGAACCGGGCCCTCCTGGCCGGTTTATACTTAGTAGCTATATCCTCAACACATGCCATAATTCACACACATTCACGGATAGAATGCCATAATTCAAAATATGATGACTGTAAACACTAAACAGGATGAGATGATATAACTATATGATGTCTTTATTAAATGGGTTGCCATGCCATAATTCAGATAGATGATGTGTATGTACTATGTAAACATGATGGCATGATATAATTCAAATATATGATTTATATAGTAAGCAAGTAAGCAGATGGCAATCCATATATGATGTAAAAACTAAGCAATGCAAGACAACATGCATGACATGGGTAATATAACCCTGCCAACTTTGAGCATAGACCCTGGGGAAATAGGACTGGTCATCGGTCTCGAATCCTCCTCCGAGGAGCTCTCTCAGAACCAGCAAGATGTACGCTTCATCGGGTAGCATTATGTCTGCTCTGAATACCTTGTTTTCACTCCAGATACTTCCATCACCGCTTCAAATGGCTGATGCACAGGAAGAGTAGTTGAATATACAAACGTTGTCGACAAATGGAACACGTAAGACCAAAAAAATGATTGCATGATATAATTCACATACATGATGATTGGCTAAACAACATGGCATTGCATAATTCACATATATAATGCCTTTGCAACAAGATAGCATTGTATAATTCACATATATAATGTCTTGCAACAAGATGGCAATGCATAATTCACATATATGGTAATTAGACACTGAACAGGTGCCATTCACACAAAGCATGTCTAAACTAATCAAATGACATAGCAATGCGAGACACCATACGCACGATATGAGCAACATAGCCCAGCCGAGTTAGAGCATACACCTCGTCAGATAGCATAGTCTGCTCTGAAGACCTTGTTATCACGCCAGAATTTGCCATCACCGTGTCAAATGGCTGATGCACACGAAGAGCAGTTGAATGTACTAACATTGTTGACAAATGTAATATATAACAAAAAAAAAGGATGGCCTGATATAATTTACATATAAGATGACTGGCTAAGCAGGATGGCATTGCAAAATTCACATATATGATGCCTGGCTAAACAAGATGGCGTTGGATAATTCACATAAACGATGAATAAACTAAACAGATGGCATTCGCACAAAGGATGTCTAAACTAAGCAGATGACATATTTGATGTATAAAGTAAGCAATGCAAGACACCATATGCATGATATAACCAACATCAGCATGCCAAGTTAGAGCGAAGACCTCAGGGGGTAAATAGGAGTTGTCTTCTCCTTCTGAACCCCCCTCAGAACAGATATCTTCCTCTTGATTACAATCCGAAATGCGTGGAGGGGGGCTGCCTTTGCGCCTACCATGGAGCAACGTCTGCATGAAATTTTATTGCCACGCAAGGCTCGTCTCTTTTGCTCTACATGTTTAGTTCCATTGTTTACAATAACTGTCATGAATAGGAATAAAACATAGTGAGATTATGTAAGGAGTGCATGCAGAAATCCAGAGTGATGGTAGCAACCTGTGGATAGACCCAAAACCAATAATAGCACGCAGATAATGGCTTCAGTTAAAAAATACAGATAATGGCTTCTTTACTGTTTTTTCCCACCCAACATGAAACTCATAGTAGACACCGGAGATTAACCAGATAGTAGATATATACTATTGATAGCGGCCCTGATATGTACCCCACAACCAATTAAAAACTCAAGGTTGAACATTAGTTTGGAGCTGACTCAGAGTCTAATCGGTGAACATGACGATAAAGTAGCATGTAACATTAAGAGATGCATAACGTAAGCAGACACGAAAGAGTGCGACCTCTCTTGCGGACACGTGTAGTCCTCGAGGTCATCTGCTCGGTTGGTGATGGTAATGCAGTTTTCATGGCTGCCAGCGGCGGGCAAGAAGATCTGAGGCGGCGAAAGACAGTCAGGAGGCCGAATCCCTGCTGTGCTGGACCTTTCTGTCGTTGGAGCAGCTGAGCTGGGGTGGATGATGGCGCAGCAGGAGCGGGACAAACCACGCAAGGTTTTCTTTGACAACTATGTGTAAGAGAAGTAATTCTGTAAGGGCTCGTTTGAATTGGAGGATTCCAATAATGCAGGGATGGGAAATAGACAGGAATTGGATAGGAATGCACGTGCAAAATTGAGAATTTAAAAACACATGATTTCTGCCAATCTGGGTGTTTGATTCACAACAATTGGAAGATCACAGGATGCAAAGAAGCATGGTGAGATTAAGTCAAACCACAAGAAAACGTACGGTTATAATGCTATTATGCTACTATCTCTTAGTCTTGTGCTTCATGAATAGGAATTTGAAAAGGAGAACAAGTGAAAATTAAAATTCCTCGTTTTTCTTTCAAGGAGACACTAAAGGAACAAATCCGTGTGCTCATGGACAATATATATAACATGTCGAGTAAAAAGAGATGCAACAAGTGTACAACCTCTTTGGCGAAGCCATGTCGATCTCAGCATGATTGGGTTGGCGGTGAGGATGCACCGCTGACTTTTTGCTGTCGGAGGAGGGAAGAAGATCTTAGGCATCCGGAGATGGAGCCCCAGTCTTGCTCTGCTGTGATGGAGGGTTTCTGAAAGCACAAGTGCTCCCTGGGTGATTTTGGTAATTAATGTCAACATATCTCTTGTTGGACTAACACTTTTACCTAGTATGTTTCAGACATGTTCAACAATGGAGTGTCATGGACTAGAGGATGTGCAACCCCTTCAAGATGCTAAGGACAAAGGATTGGCTCAAGCTTCAAGATCAACACTGTACATTTTCTATTTTAGTGATCCAATATCACATTGAGTCTATAGGAAAAGCCAATACTATCAAGAGGGGATGAGGTGTTGCTTAATGGCTTGCTTGCTCAAAGTGCTTAGTGATATGCTCCAAAGCCCTCAACTACTTTCCCACATCCACATATGTCCTAAACCAAAAGTCAAACTCGGCCCTACCGATTCTTTCTACCCGGCGCCACCGAGTTCAGATGTCTTAGCCACTGCCACAAACCCTAGGCAAATCGGTTTCACCGATAGGGATCTTGGTCTCACCGAGATGGGATTGTAATCTCTCTGTGTATGTCCATTACCAAATTCGGTCTCACCGAGTTTAAGTAATCGGTACTACCGAGATTACAATGCAAACTCTCTGGTTAACTTATTACCAAAATTGGTCCCACCGAATTTGTCTAATCGGTCTCACCGAGTTTGCCTGACCAACTCTCTGGTTAGCTTATTACGAAAATCGGTCTCACCGAGTTTGTGTAATCGGTCCCACCGAGATTACGTTATGCCCTAATCCTAACCACATCGGTCCTACCGAGTTGCATGTCGGTCCCATCGAAAATCCTAACGGTCACTAGATTTGCTAAATCTGTCAGACCGAGTTTACCAATTCGGTCCCACCGAGTTTGGCAAGTTGTGTGTAACGGTTAGATTTTGTGTGGAGGCAATAAATACCCCTCCACCCATTCTTCATTCGGAGAGAGAGCCATCAGAACAAACCTACACTTCCAACTTGCTGTTTCTGAGAGAGAACCACCTACTCATGTGTTGAGGCAAAGATATTCCATTCCTACCATATGAATCTTGATCTCTAGCCTTCCCCAAGTTGCTTTCCACTCAAATCTTCTTTCCACCAAATCCAAATCCTGTGACAAAGAGTTGAGTGTTGGGGAGACTATCATTTGAAGCACAAGAGCAAGGAGTTCATCATCAACACACCATTTGTTACTTCTTGGAGAGTGGTTTCTCCTAGATTGGCTAGGTGTCACTTGGGAGCTTCGTGAAGATCTACCGCTAGTGAGGCAAGTCCTTCGTGGGCGACGACCATGGTGGGATAGACAAGGTTGCTTCTTCGTGGACCCTTCGTGGGTGGAGCCCTCCATGGACTCGCGCAACCGGTACCCTACGTGGGTTGAAGTCTCCATCAACGTGGATGTACGATAGCACCACCTATCGGAACCACGACAAAACCATTCGTGTCTCCAATTGCGTTTGAATCCTCCAAACCCTTCCCTTTACATTTCTTGCAAGTTGCTTGCTTTACTTTCTGCTGCTCATATACTCTTTGCATGCTTGCTTGATATGTATTGAGATTGTTAAACTTGTGCCTAAACTCCACTTGAACTTAAAGAAGTTAAAAATTGCTACTTTTGGTACTTAGTGTCTAATCACCCCCCCTCTAGACACCTCTTCTCGATCCCTTTCAATTGGTATCAGAGTTTTGGTCTCCATTGCTTTGGTTTAAACACCATTGGAGGAAGATGGATGAGTCATTGGGAGTCTTAGACATAGAGTGCCTATACTTGATGGAAAAATGAGATGCTTGTGATTTTCAATCAATATCATTTGAACAAGTACATTGTTAGCCCTTGTGCACCTCATGTTGATCCTATGCATCCCACCCTTGATGAGTCAATTGACATGATCCGCAATCTTAGAGCTGCCGAACTTATCATTAGAGGCTTGCCTAGAAACTTGATAGGATGTTTGCCTACTCTTAAGTGTGACTATACCATATGGAAATTTCTTGAAGAACCTTTTCCAAATTATTCCTTGAAAAAATCTAGATGAAATTCTCCATAAGTCTATTTCCTTGAGTAAGATGAATTCTAGTGATCCTAAGTTTGGTGATTGTTTGTTTGAGCTTACATACCTTATGCGTGCCAAAGGAGATGTTGGAATTATTAGTGATATTATTCCCGAAGCTATAAAAATTCATAAGGAAGATCATTGTCAAACTCACTCTAACGAATCACCCTCTCTAGGATTTGATCCACCACATAATGATGTTGAACATGGATACTATGATGAGGATGATGATAGTGACTTCGATCTTGATGATGCAATGAGACACTTTGGTCTTATGGCAAATCTTCGGGGATATATGGCAGGAGGAAAGGAATGGGTTCTTGATAGTGGATGTACCGATCACATGATCGGAGATAAAGACATGTTTCGTGAGCTTGCTGAAAACGATGGTCCTCGAAAGTATGTCACTTTCGGTGACAACTCAAATGGTAAGGTGGTTGGCCTCGGTAAGGTGGCCATATCACATGATAGCTCCATACAAAATGTCATGCTCGTTGAATCTCTTGGATACAACTTACTTTCAGTATCTAGACTTGCTGATTTCGGTTTTAATGTCCTATTTACTGAAGTAGATTACCAAGTGTTTCGTAGAGATAATCATAAAATGGCCTCTACCGGTGTGCGTTGAGGTGATCTATACATTGTTGATTTCACTAAAAAGGCTCAACCTAGAACTTGCTTTATTGCTAAATCCTCTAAAGGTTGGTTATGGCATAGACGATTAGGTCATGTTGGCATGCGAAACCTTGACAAGCTTATTAAAGGAAATCATATCCTTGGAGTTAACGATGTCATATTTGATAAGGATAGACTTTGCAGCGCTTGTCACGCAGGTAAACAGGTTGGAGGAAGGCATCCCGTGAAGAACATCATGACCACAAGGAGGCCACTCGAGCTACTTTATATGGATCTCTTTGGTCCCAACGCTTACAAAAGTCTCGGTGGAAATTATTTTGGTCTAGTTATAGTTGATGATTTTTCAAGATTTACGTGGGTGTTCTTTCTCGATGGTAAATCACAGGTCCAAAATATCTTCAAAAACTTCGCTAGGAAGGCCCAAAATCAATTTGAAGTGAAGATCAAGAAGGTTCGAAGCGACAACAGAACGGAGTTCAAGAACGCAAATGTGGACACCTTTCTTGATGAAGAAGGGATTTCACACGAGTTCTCGGCTACGTACACACCTCAACAAAATGGAGTTGTTGAAAGGAATAACCGGACGCTCATCAAAATGGCGAGAATGATGCTTGATGAGTACAAGACGCCGAAGCACTTTTGGGCGGAAGCGGTTGAGACAGTTTTTCATGCAACAAATCGCTTGTATCTTCACAAGCTACTCGACAAGACGGCATACGAGCTTCTCACCAGTAACAAACCCCAAGTTGGATACTTTTGAGTATTCAGCTCAAAGTGCTAAATTCTTGATAAGCATCGTCTTTCTAAATTTGCTCCTAAGTCTCATGAAGGATTCCTACTTGGTTATGGCTCAAACTCTCACACATACCGTGTCTACCACAATTTCACCCGAAAGGTTGAAGAAACGGTAGATGTGAAGTTTGATGAATCTAACGGCTCGCAAGTAGAGCAACTGCCAATTGATGTAGGAGACAAAGACCCCTCGGAAGCAATTCAAGACTTGTCTACTGGCAAGATTTGTCCAACGGAGATGAAGGAGAGTACCTCGTCCATCCAAGTGGAAGCTTCTACCTCACGACAAGGTGAACCAAGAGTTGATATGGAAGCATCCACAAGTGGGACACACCAAGATGAAGAAAATGAGGAAGTGCACCAAGATGAACGTCAACAAACTCCTTCTCCACCACAACAAGAGAACGACAATGCCAACAATGAAGAAGGCCAAGAAGAAGAACAAGATGAAGAAGATGTTCAACCAAGACCCAAGCAAAAGCTTTCACGAGTTCGAGCAAGAATCGCTAAAGACCATCCCGTCGAGCAAATCTACAATGATATCCAAACCGGGAGAATCACTCGCTCTAAAACTCATTTAGCTAACTTTTGTGAACACTATTCATTCATCTCTAGCATTGAACCTATGAAGGTCGAAGAAGCATTGGAAGATCCGGATTGGATAAACGCCATGCACGAAGAGCTACACAAATTTGAGAGAAATCAAGTTTGGACATTGGTTGAGAAGCCCGACGACAACCACAACGTCATCGGTACCAAATGGGTGTTTCGCAACAAGCAAGATGAAGATGGAAAAGTAGTTCACAACAAAGCACGTCTCGTCGCCCAAGGCTACACACAATTCGAAGGTATGGACTATGGTGAGACTTATGCTCCCGTTGCTAGACTTGAGTCCATTTGTATCTTACTTGCATGTGCTAATCACCATGATATCACCTTGTACCAAATGGACATTAAAAGTGCTTTTCTAAATGGTGAAATAGAGGAGGAAGTTTATGTTAAACAACCTCCCGGCTTTGTTAATCCTAAGAAACCTGATCATGTTTACAAACTTCCCAAAGCTCTTTATGGTCTTAAACAAGCTCCTAGAGCGTGGTATAAATGATTGACCAAGTTCCTTATTGAAAAAGGCTTTGAAATCGGAAAAATTGATTCTACTATTTTTACTAAAAGGGTCAATGGAGAACTATTTGTGTGCCAAATCTATGTTGATGATATTATATTTGGTTCTACTAACCCTCATTTTAGTGAAAAGTTTGGGAAGCTAATGTCGGAGAAGTTTGAGATGTCTATGATGAGTCAACTCAAATTCTTTCTTGGTTTGCAAATCAAGCAAACTAAGGAAGGTACCTTTGTCACTCAAAAAAAGTACACCAAGGACTTATTCAAGAAGTTCAATATGCAAGAATGCAAAGGTATGACTACACCCATGCCTACTAGTGGACATCTTGATTTGACCAAAGATGGTGAACCGGTCGATCAAAAGGTTTATCGCTCTATGATTGGTTCATTGTTATATCTATGTGCTTCACGTCCCGATATCATGCTAAGTGTGTGCATGTGTGCACGATATCAAGCTGCTCCTAAAGAATGTCATCTTAAGGACGTGAAAAGGATAGTGAGATACTTAATCCATACACCAAATTTTGGCATTTGGTATCCTAAGAGGGCCTCTTTCGATCTTGTTGGCTACTCCGACTCGGACTATGCCGGTGACAGGGTTGATAGAAAGTCCACTTCGGGTACTTGTCAATTTCTTGGCAGATCTCTTGTGTCTTGGTCTTCCAAGAAGCAAAACTCGGTATCATTATCCACCGCCGAAGCGGAATACATTGCCGCTGGTTCATGTTTTGCTCAATTACTTTGGATGACCCAAAATCTTAAAGATTATGGGATATATGTGAAACATGTTCCATTACTTTGTGACAATGAAAGTGCTATCAAGATTGCTCACAATCCCGTACAACACTCTCGAACTAAGCATATTGAAGTTCGTCATCATTTCATTCGAGATCATGTTGCTAAGGGTGACATTAATCTTAAGCATGTTCACACCGAAAAGCAATTAGCGGATATATTCACTAAACCACTTGATGAGAAAGTGTTTTGCAGGTTAAGAGGTGAATTGAACACCATTGATGCTTCAAACTTGGAGTAGGAACTCCATTGGATACATCCAAGACATGAGCTTATGACTAATCCCTGATATTTCTCTTATGATGATAATCTTATATCTTGGATATATTTGCACCTTGCATGTTATCTAACCCTTGTAGGTACTTGAATGAATCTAAGTCTATGAGATTGCAACTCACTCACATCTTGAGCAATCTCTACATCACCAAGTCTCTACACAATGGTGGTTGAATACAAGGAATCACGAAACCATTCAAACATATCCTTTGACAAATTCTATGTTGAGTTTCATGATTGTCATTTTGGATACACAAGTGCTCTTCCTTGCAAGAACTAACCCATGTAGGTAGATGAACTCAAATTCCAAGTGGTGCTCCCAACTCTTGATGAGCTACATCAACCTTGAGCAACCCACACAAGTTCAACTACATGATCACGATCAACACCACCACCCAAGGTATGTTATTCCATCTTAGAGAACCTTTACTCCAAGACATGAGCCAAAGCAACTCGACAAGATGTGAATACATCAAGATGCTTAAACGAAAAATGGTAACCCCATTTTGAGCTTAAACGATGAGTATGACCTATGATCAAGTGATCTCACTTGACTCCTAAGTCAATATACCCTAACATAGGTGACTTTGTCGCCGACCATCTCTAGATGAAGTTCTCTTGTGTTCCTTTTTTTTTGCTCTTGCATTTATCTCATGCATATTTGTTTCCCCTTTCAAAAAAATCATCTAGATTTCTTTTCTTTTCTATTTGTTCTGCATTCCCTGCATCCAATTCATTGCAAATCTTTCAGTTAATTCCTTGCAAATCCTTGTGAGATCTTATTTCTCTGTGATGAACTCGGTCCTGCCGGTTTCTTGTCTTCGGTCTAACCGAAATCATTTGGTGCAACCGAAGCATACCACTCGGTGCCACCGATTTCACTACAGGAAAAACATTTTGCCACTTATTCCTGCATTACTTTTGATCCAGCTCCACTCCATGAATCTTGTCCTCTACAAGCATCACATTTTTATCAGTGCTTTATGCTGTGAATCAAGTACCAAACCCATTCACGACAAATTCCAGAAGGCCCTTCTTGGAAATTGATGTCAAAGGGGGAGAGAGAGATCACCTCAAAGCCTTATCACTTCAACAGGGGGAGAAAGATATCTCCAGGGGGAGAGAATACTCAAGAAGAGAGTAATCTTCAAGGATCCCAGATGATTGGTGTTCAAGAGGAGAGATGCCACATGTCTTCTTGAGGGGAAAGACATGTTCATATGTGCTTATTTGCATTAGCTCTGTTCATTTGTTTCTTTGAGCTCTGACTCTGTATTTTTCTCTATTTTTTTGTTCCCTACCTTCTCCCAGTATCCCATGCTAGATTCAGGGGGAGCAAGACATCTAAGGGAAAGAAATTCCTTAAATTCATTGCACATCTTTACCTTTGGGGACAAGTCTATATTCAATGTGGTACTTAGTACTCACTCTCTACATGTCATCCCAGTCTTGGTACTCTTGTGGTTTCTTTTGTTTGCTCTGGCTAGTAGGTGTATCTGTGTTATCTAACCTTGTTTACGCAGGTTCATTCTATACTAAGCCACCTCAAGACCACATGGTAAGTATATGCATCACAGTCATGTGTATGATGAATTGTTGCTGATGTACATACTGTTTGTAAGAAGGACTCATGAGCATGAAGGTACATTTCCCATTCTCATATCATTTGCTCTAATGCATATAGCCAAGATACATGTAACACATTGCCTTCTCTGTCATGGTTATGCTCTCACATGCTTCTATATTCCATATTCACATGATTGCATACATGTAGGGGGGGCCTATGCTTGTTACATGTCTTTCTAACGCTTTACTAGCTATTCTTTATATCTTTATCTAAAGCTTTGATGTATGTTGTCATCAATTACCAAAAAGGGGGAGACTGAAAGCACAAGTGCTCCCTGGGTGATTTTGGTAATTAATGTCAACATATCTCTTGTTGGACTAAAACTTTTACCTAGTATGTTTCAGACAAGTTCAACAATGGAGTGGCATGGACTAGAGGATGTGGATCCCCTTCAAGATGCTAAGGACAAAGGATTGGCTCAAGCTTCAAGATCAAGACTCTACATTTTCTATTTTAGTGATCCAAGATCACATTCAGTCTATAGGAAAAGCCAATACTATCAAGAGGGGATGAGGTGTTGCTTAATGGCTTGCTTGCTCAAAGTGCTTAGTGATATGCTCCAAAGCCCTCAACTACTTTCCCACATCCACATATGTCCTAAACCAAAAGTCAAACTCGGCCCTACCGATTCTTTCTACCCGGCGCCACTGAGTTCAGATGTCTTAGCCACTGCCACAATCCCTAGGCAAATCGGTTTCACCGATAGGGATCTCGGTCTCACCGAGATGGGATTGTAATATCTCTGTGTATGTCCATTACCAAATTCGGTCTCACCGAGTTTAAGTAATCGGTACTACCAAGATTACAATGCAAACTCTCCGGTTAACTTATTACCAAAATCGGTCCCACCGAGTTTGTGTAATCGGTCTCACCGTGTTTGGCTGACCAACTCTCTGGTTAGCTTATTACCAAAATCGGTCTAACCGAGTTTGTGTAATCGGTCTCACCGAGATTACGTTATGCGCTAACCCTAACCACATCGGTCCTACCAAGCTGCATGTCGGTCCCACCAAAAATCCTAACGGTCACTACATTTGCTAAATCGGTCAGACCGAGTTTACCAATTCGGTCCCACCGAGTTTGGCAAGTTGTGTGTAATGGTTAGATTTAGTGTGGAGGCTATAAATACCCCTCCACCCACTCTTCATTCGGAGAGAGAGCCATTAGAACGAACCTACACTTCCAACTTGTTGTTTTTGAGAGAGAACCACCTACTCATGTGTTGAGGCCAAGATATTCCATTCCTACCATATGAATCTTGATCTCTAGCCTTCCCCAACTTGCTTTCCACTCAAATCTTCTTTCCACAAAATCCAAATCCTGTGAGAGAGAGTTGAGTGTTGGGGAGACTATCATTTGAAGCACAAGAGCAAGGAGTTCATCATCAACACACCATTTGTTACTTCTTGGAGAGTGGTGTCTCCTAGATTGGCTAGGTGTCACTTGGGAGCCTCCGAAAAGATTGTGGAGTTGAACCAAGGAGTTTGTAAGGGCAAGGAGATTGCCTACTTCGTGAAGATCTACAGCTAGTGAGGCAAGTCCTTCGTGGGTGACGACCATGGTGGGATAAACAAGGTTGCTTCTTTGTGGACCCTTCGTGGGTGGAGCCCTCTGTGGACTCACGCAACTATTACCCTTCGTGGGTTGAGGTCTCCATCAACGTGGATGTACGATAGCACCACCTATCAGAACCACGAAAAAAACATCTCTGTCTCCAATTGCGTTTGAATCCTCCAAACCCTTCCCGATACATTTCTTGCAAGTTGCATGCTTTACTTTCCGCTACTCATATACTCTTTGCATGCTTGCTTGATATGTATTGAGATTGTTAAACTTGTTCCTAAACTCCACTTGAACTTAAAGAAGTTAAAAACTGCTACTTTTGGTACTTAGTGTCTAATCACCCCCCTCTAGACACCTCTTCTCGATCCCTTTCAGTTTCATCGTTGGAGCAGCTCCGATGAGTTGTACGACGCCGAGGCTGAAGCGGGACAAGAGAGACAACGAACAACGGTAACCTGAGTGGAATTCTAATAGCATCTCCAATACATGACGTAAAATACATAACCACAAAGTGCTAGATGTAAAATACATCAGCCGCTCATCTCTGAACTTAACTGTTGAAACTGAACTTAATCGTTTAAACTGAACTTTCTTGTCAAAACTGAACTTAATCGTCGAAACTGAATTTTCTTTGTCGAAACTGAATTTTTTGTCGAAATTGAACGCACTAGCAAGGTGAGGCTACGTCGGTTGGTGACTTTCTCTCGGTCGATTGATTTTGCAGCCATTGGATACGAAATCAAGGGCTGCTGTTCATCTTCAACCTCCACCCCTGAGCCTCCAGCCACCACCGCCTAATGACATCCCCGCCGCCGCCGCGGCGGTGGTGCGCCGCTTCTGCCCGCCCGAAAACACTCCCCCCGCCGGTCCGTCCGCCGCCCCGGCCATCCCTCTAGGCTCCCCGTGCCGAGCTTTTTCTCCGGCGATCCCCACGCCACCGCCCCGCCAACGTCCCGCCACGGCCGGCGACCACCGCCCCCATCCTGAACCATAAGATAGATTGTGGGGTACCTCTCCGTGAAGCCCCCTCCCCGCTGCGGCTGATTCTTCTTTCACCCCGGCGAGCACCCCCACCCCCTGAAAATCGACTGACCTAAAAGTCGATTCAGTCGACTGAAGTGTAGCTAAATCAGAGCAGCATCGCAAGCAAGAGCAAGAGCGAGAGCAGCAGCGCGAGCAAGAGCAATAGCAAGAGCAGACCAGGCAGGGGACCGAGGGCAAGAGCAGAGCAGCAGCGCGAGCGAGAGCTAAAGCAGCAGCAGCTCCTACTGATGTGGACGTCGCCGCCGAGGGAGCGACGCCGTGGAGGAAGTGGCCGGAGACACCGCCGTGGATGGAGCCGCGCCGTGTCGGCTCGGGACCGAGCGCCGGCAGCACCAGGAGATCGAATCAAGAAGAAAATGCGGCGATTAATGTACAACCTCTTTGGTGGCGCCGATTAGGCTACAGCTTCATCCAAGGAAACGGTAATGATGATGCTCTTCCGGTGGTGCAGGTGAAGACGGCGGCGTGGGAATGGAGGTGGCGCGAAAGACGAGGGGAACGTCGGGGCAGATCCTTGGAGGTGGTGGATGCGCTGGCTGAACCGGCGGGACGATGAGATCGACGACGGATCCTCATCCAGTACGGTGGATGAGGGACGTCGAGGTGTTGTTGTGGACGACGTCGTCGGGGAAGAGGCTCCGACTGGGTGGCGGACGGAGCAGGGTGTGGGGTTTCGTCGCGTGTTTTCGCGGCCTCGGTGTACGAATGATTGGGCGGATGGGATGGCAGTGGGGAACCATGGCTTAGAGACACGTGTCGGGACCCCGATTCCATGTCACATCGATCTAGCCGGTAACACCTCATATCACTTTGCGGCCTCACGCACGGTATTCCCACGGGTTTCGCCTTACCATGGCCCAGGACCGTTTGCGCCTTTTGGCTCACGTATATGATAGTGTCGCTAGCATCCATATGACAGAGAACTCGGGCCGACATGACTAGTCGTGAACCCAAAGTGGCACTAACTTACAGGGACAGGCATACATGAATCAACATCGAGCATGTTGGTCAGCAGCGTGCGAATCTGGGCTGTAGCACTGGGCTAACAGGACTCCGGGAACCCGGGCTGTAGCAGGCTAGGCAGGACACCGGATGTCACCGCGTGACATTTCCCCGAAGGGACAGACACAGCAACGAAGTGAATCACATGCCGGCCAGTCAAGTGTTCCGGAGGAGTAGTGCTGGGCTAGCAGGACTCCGGTGAACCCGGCTGTAGAGGACTACTATGGCTCATGGAAGCACAAGACCACATTTCCCCATAAGAGAGGCTACCAAGGATAAACAACTAGGTTGTCGGATCCCACACATCCAAGCATTTCAATCATACACACAATATGCTCGATATGTGTAAATACAACATGGCATCACAACATAACTCTATGACTCAAGTATTTATTCATTAGGCTCCGAGGAGCGAGATATTACAAACATGGGTCTCATGACCAACATTTAGAGCATACAAGTCACGGCAGAAGCGGAAGCTTAACATATCTGAGTACAGACATCTACAAATGAAAAAGGCTGAGAAGCCTGACTATCTACCAGATCCTGCCGAGGGCACAAGATCGTAGCTGAGGTATCAAGCTAAATGTCAAAGTCGACACGGAACTACTAGCGAGACTGACATCTCTCTACAAAATATAAAATAGGCAAACGTGAGTACAAATGTACCCAGCAAGACTTACATCAGACTAGCTACATATGCATTGGTATCAATAAATGGGTGGTGGAGTTTAACTGCAGCAAGCCAGCTTTGACTCGGTGGCTAACCTAAACTACGACTGCAAGTAACTCTTTTGAGGTGGCGCACACGAGTCCACATATTCACCACATCAATACACCACTATGGATCCGCTCCCGTCTCCCTACGAGAACGCCATCCATAGCACTCACGCTTATCTTGCACATTTTAGAGTATCCACTTTGACTTGTCTATGAACTGTACAGGCAACCCAGAAGTCCTTTACCGCGGACATGGCTATTCGAATAAATGATGTTAACCCTGCAGGGGTGTACTTCTTCACACACGCTCTCACCACTTATCGCCGTTTACACGACATGTACTCGGCAACCTTCAAGCGGAAGCCCAACGAGGGTGTCGGCCACGACCTACCTAAACACTCAAGTCTCTAGTCCAGGTGTATCGCCTATTTAGGTTCCATCCGCAGGGAGTCCGGCCGAGGTTTCCACATACGGCCCAGAATGATGAGTACAGGGTTCTGCGACACCAAACGGGCGCCCGGCATATCCAGCCACGTGCCTACCGCATCACAGCCCACCCCTCTGGTCAGCGCTGCCCATGGCCTCCAGCATACTACAAACACCAGAAACTACTTGCAACTCCTGGACAGAGGACAAGGGTGATTAAGAAGCCGAGAGGGTCCATTGGTTTCGGGCCCAATGAGTGGTAGTAACTGTTTCATGGATCACAAACACAGAACTTAGTTCCTGAGGACGGCTGCAATGAGACAACCCACCATGTACTACTACATGGCCTCTCACCGCTACCTTTACCAAATCATGTTCACACACTTAGCTCTCAACAGTAGGACATGTTCACACACCTCCGATTCATCCCCGATGAATCAGACCTGACTCAACTCTAAGCAGTAGCAGACATGACAAACAAGCATGAACGAGTAGGCACATCATGGCTCAAACAACTCCTACTCATGCTAGTGGGTTTCATCTATTTTACTGTGGCAGTGACAGGTCATGCAGAGGAAAGAGGTTCAACTACCGCAGCAAGTAACAGAAGAATCGTTGTTGTCCTAATGCAATAAAAGAGAGCAGGAGCGAGAGAGTGGGATTGTATCGGAATGAACAAGGGGGTTTTGCTTGCTAGGCACTTCTGAAGATAGCATTGAGTCTTCATCAGTGTCAACGATCACAGCGTTGGGACAACATCTACCGAGGGGGAACAACACCAGCAAACAAAGAAGAAACATGATCAATGCAATGCACAATATGATGCATGCTATGACATGGCATTATGAATGTGTTTTGGGCAAATGCAAGCTAGATCAGATTGAGATGAGTCCATTTGAACCAAAGATTCAAATGCAAACCCATTTTATGAAGTCATAAAGGTGCATTAACTTATTTCACTTAGACAGAAAGGTTAAAGTGCTTTAACATGCATGAAACTAGTACATATGGATAGATTGGATTTTTCTGATCATTTTTCATATATAAAACTTTGCATTTGGAGTTACAGATTAATTTCTATGATATTTAGAAGTTTTGGGCATTTTCTAGAATTTCCTGTATAAGATTAAATCCAGAAAAAAGGTTAACTGCGTAAGCATGACATCGGCGTGACGTCGGCAGGTCAAAGGCGCCAGCCCAGGTCAAACCTGACAGCGGGGACCCACAAGTCAGTGTAACAACTAACTAACAGAGTTAGTTAGCGTTAGGTTAGCACTAACCTACGTTAATTAGAGCCTGGGCCCACTTGTCAGTGAGTCAACTAATTAACTAAGTTAATTAGTGCTAATTAAACTCACACCTAAACTAAACAGGGGCATGGGGGTCAAATCCTAGGTCAAACGAGTCAACCTCGCCGGACTTGGTCCACGGCTCGTCGCCGGCGATGCCAGAGTCGGCGGAGGTGCTCGGATTTTGCCCACAGTCGACCAAATCGACCGGGGTTTGGTCCTACGAGTAGCTGGGGCTCGCGTGCAGCTGATAGAGAAAACGGGAGGAGCTAGGGTGGAGTGAGCTCGTCGGAGTCGAGCTCGTGGCGGCCACTGGAGTACGGCGAGCTCGGGTTCGGTGTTAGGGGGCACAGCAGGGCTAGCGGATGGGTGCGCTCAGCTCTCGGGGCAAGCTGAAAGCAGTGATGCGCTTGGACGCGTGTGGCCGAAGCTGTGGCCGCACCGGCGACATGGCCGGAGGCGGAGTGCTCTCGGGCTCGAAGAGGGCGGCGACTACACGGCGCAAACGAGCAAGGGGGAAGAGGGGATCGAAGGAGAAGCTCACAGGGAGTGCAGCGGTGGTCTCGGGGAGCTCGGGGAAGCAACGGAGCGGGCGCACGGTCACCAGAGATCTCGGCGGACCGAGGTTGAAGAACACGGCGATGGCGGTGTTCCAGGGCTTCCTGCGTCGCTTGGCTCGGTGCAGAGGACAAGGACGTTGAGGCGGAGCTCTCGGGCTCGTCGGTGAGGCGTGGGGTGGCCGGTGGGAGAGACAGAGGAGGGGAGAAGCACGGTGAGAGGTTGAGGGGATTCCAGGGGGTGCGTGGCGTCGCCAGCCAGCTCCAGGCGATCGGCGGCAAGCAGGAGGAGGTGTGGCGCCTCGCGCGCGTGCGCTATCTCCCTCCTCTGCCTACTGGCAGAGGTAGGTGATTACTGGCACGGGCCAGGTGGGCCGGCCTAGCCAGGTAAGTCCTTCCCTTTATTTCTATTTTGTTTTATTTCTGCAAGTTTGTGTCATTTCTAAAAATACTTAGGCATCTCCAAAAATTCACCAAACTGCACATGGCCACTGTTTGGAGTATATCTAGCGTGGAACATTTTAGTTTGGGATTATTTGAGGATTTAAAATATCTAATAGCATTTAAATGCCCAAATGCAAATAGTGTATGATTTAATTCAGAGCCCAAATATGTCATGGAAAAATGTGTATCACCTCTGGTTACTGTTTACATCATTTTCCATAAAGATGAACATTTTTGAAAGCCATTTGGATTTACTGAAAATACTTTAGTTGAACCTAGTGAATTCCTTTGATGCTAGGGTTTAGGCAATCCCCACTTCAAGTTTTCTTGAAATTTAAACTTGATGCACGGATGCAATGCCACTAGTTACAAGCAAACTGTAGGGTTGTGACAACGCACTTGTCCGAAATCTGGGGTAAGTTACGAAAGCACCCCCACCGATTTGAGGCGGTTCTTTCGGTTCAGGGGTACCACGGGCATTTCACGTGTCGGGATTTCACAGGAGGTGGGAGTTTTCGCGCGCATTGTAATTTCGGAATAGCAAGCGCGGGTTGAGATGGAGGAGTTGCCGAACAACGAGACAAAGATATATCTTAAATATTTCGGGCTAACAAGGCGCGGGTTGAAATTTCCGAACAAGCCTAACGTGTATTGTACCAAATCAATGCGCACTACAAATGTCATTCAAAACTTTGAATTCATGTTATGTTCAATTAAAATATTTCGCTACGTGTATAATGCATGCAACCTACTACTCAAATGACCGTTTTAGTGCATTCCAAACGTATATACTACCGCTTCAATATGAACTAAATTTGAATTTGTTTCTCTATTTCAATAAGATCAACAACAATGATTGTTGTGAAGTCAAAGCATTTGAATTCGTTTCTCTGTTTTAATAAGATCTACAATCATCATTATTGTCAAGTTAAACCATTGTTTGTGTATTATCTTCACAGCACACCACATGATTAGTCTCGAGTTACATATGAACTATGTGTACTATATGAACTCGAACTAGATTTTTTGAATCCACTTTATTTTGATTTCAAATCACATTACATTTCTAGCTCTAGCTAGAGCTTCATAATCTAAACCATGTCTCATATGTATAATGTGTTTATCACATTATGTATGGTGCCCCGCCCCCTACGCCTACAAGTATTTAGATGTGAGTTGCAAACACCACACATTACCATAAATTCAAATAAAATGTGAGAATTTTCGATATATAGTATTGTTTAGATTGTTTGATATTTAGTTGTAAGCTGCAAAT
The DNA here is from genome assembly GCA_021605205.1 of Aegilops longissima. Taxonomy (NCBI): domain Eukaryota; kingdom Viridiplantae; phylum Streptophyta; class Magnoliopsida; order Poales; family Poaceae; genus Aegilops; species Aegilops longissima. The sequence goes on from CM038677.1 coordinate 282,105,399, forward strand.
GCCACACATTATCACAAATTCAAATAAAATGTGAGATTGTTTGATGTATAGTATGGTTTAGATTGTTCGGCATTTAGCTGTGAGTTGCAAACGCTATGCATTATCCCATTATGGTATAACATGTGCACAACACGTGTATCACCGCTATATTCATGCATGCAATGTTTAAAACACTATGATCTCCTATTCAAATATATGAATCCGCTTTCATATCAAATTATGATCTTTGTTAGTCTCTTACACCCACACAATCCTCTAACCTTTGTAGTTACCACTAACTTTATCTCGTGCATGCACACGCCCTCCTCGCCCTCCCCCTCCATCGGCATTCTATCCACCGGGCACATTCATTTTTTTCTTTAGGTCATTCTCCTAGAGTCTCCACAACTCCTTTCTGACACACACCGATCAATAAACCTCTCCAGCGATGCCTTCCTACAACATACACACACACCTCAATCTCCTCCTTTATGTGTCCTTGCCTCGTGTCTCTCATACGGTCAGACACACGCGTAAACTCTCGCCCCTCTTTTCATCGATCTCACAACCGCACACTCCTCCCCCTATCTAGCTAGTAGTTGGGCCTCTCGCACCACCTCCTAGCTCCATTCTCTCTGTCTATCCATCTCGCTGGGCCTTATTTGCCTCTAACAAATGGACATACACCGACCGATCTCTCGCTATACATATAGCTAGCTAGGTCCTTATAACTCGTTTTACCCACACGTTGATCGATCTACCTCATTAGTTGTGTCTCTCCCTTCCTCCGACAAACAATAATTGATCTACCGATTTAGTTAGGTTTGCTTACCAAACACATGGTTCCCTTTCATCATCCATGGATGCGTCCCAACAGATCTATCACGCACAGGCACACACAGAAACACATCCCCACTCTTATTGATAACATTGCAGTTCCACCCTCAGTTTGTCTAGTAGGCCTCTCCCACCATCTTCGAGAAGCAACTCCATCACCTATCCAGCAATCTACCCCTCCCCCTCCCTCTCTCTCTCCTCTCTCTCTCTGTACCATCATATTTCCCGTCCTTCAGTTTGTATGGATGTCGACCGATCTCCCTCAAGACATAGTTGGGTCTCTCCTTCTCAACACCTATACGAGTCGTTCTACCTCTATATTTAGGCCTCTGCCTACCCCTCCCCCACCCCCTCCCCCCCCCACACACTGATACATCGAGCGCTCTAGTCATGTCTCCCTGCCACACACAAACTTGACATGTGCCCTCTAACATTCCGGTAGGCTAGTCTCCCTATATCTTTGACTTGCACACACACACACACACACACACACACACACACACAATTTAGATGGCTCTCTTCATCGATCTCGCACCCACCCACTTGATCCTCTCTTCGAATCTATCGATAGCTATGACCCCTCCCTCTCTTCTCGTGGATTGCCCTACCCTCTATGTATGATATGGATAGGCCTCCATTTCACACACATTGCATGCAAAATTTTGTTTGAGATGTCATCGACACATATTCCCACAAATAATTCATGAAATCAACACCCCACCCCACCCCCACCCCAAAACAAAAAACACTCACGAACGCGGTTTGTATCTCTCACACACACCCACGTAGGTGGGGGACGTGGACAAAGAGAAGAGGTGCATGCACACGCACGTACTCCCGTCTCTTTCCCAACCACACCCGCACGGGTACACAGTGGAGCTCATTTCTGTACGAAAAAGGCAGCCCACATGGTAATTTGGCACATGTACTGGTTGTCCACTTGGTGGAGGGAGGATCATCTACCACGGGTGAACAAACAAATTGCGACTTGACGTGTTATGCTAAAAAAAGAGGCAAACCATGTGGGGCCTACCTTAGAGGCAAGGCTCTATACACTGGAGTACTTTTGACGTGTCCCGTCAACTCGCAGAACGAGGAGAAGCTTGCTTAGTACGTCGTCTCCCCCGCCAACGGGCGCGGTGGCTCGCAGGATGAGGTGAAGCTTGCTCCGCCTTACGCCCGCTCCCTCGCCCATGCGCGCGGTGGCTCGCAGGACGAGGAGAAAAATTTACTACTGCCTCCGTTTACTCCTCGTCCCTACTACCTTGGTTATAGAGACTATATAATATTGTTTGGAATATATATGTCCTTTAGTAGATTTCAATATGAACTACTAGTACATACTGCAAACACTGATGTATATAGACGTATTTTAGAGTGTAGATTCACTCATTTTACTCCGTATGTAGAACTCTCCCTCGCCCCTCGACCCTTGCCCATGTGGTGGACGTGCAGCAATTCATTCGGTCTCATATAGCCAGAACGATATATACTGCACTACCATTATTGCTCGACTTCCCGAAGAGGCAAAGAGCCAATCGCAAGTTTAATATTTTGGAGATGCCAAGCGCAAGGTTATAGGAGAACGAGTAGTAGGTGCGCGTCATTTATAAATAAAGTTTTTTCTTTGATGGCACGACGCAATATGATAGGTTCATATGGAGAGAAAAGGAAACCGCTCCACTATATACATAGTCAGGACGGGCCAGCCTACACGGTTGCTTGCTGGGGTTGCTCTCTTCACACTCTCTCGCACAAAACGACTGTGGCCACATCTCTAACATCCCGGCTTGTCATGTCCACTTGGGGAAGGGGTGGATGCTTAGTGTAGATGCGTGGCCATCGCCGACGGCGAAAACCCACTATCGGCACGTCCCGATCAGGAGTCTCCGTCGTTCTCTCTCACAAAGCCGGTGAGGTTGCCTTCGTCCCTTGCTCACTGCCGCGACATGGGCAGTTGCCGCCTCCCGCCGCCCTCCTCAAGGTTGAGCTCGTCCCTCGGTACAACTCCTTTACAGCCGGCTTGCACCATCTGCTCCAGCTGCCCACATCACTCCTCGTGGATATTTCTCTACTTCTTTGCCCGCATACCTCTCTGGCTTCTATGTACTGTATTTGTGATGAGTTTATGTCTCATCAACTAGTCCCAGTAATCTTATTCTAATCACGCTTCTTCAATTTCTTTGCCACAGGGATGCTCAAAAGGTTGCAAACTTCATTTATTAGGAAGCTCGAATGTTGCCAGAAAATTGAAGCCTGGTCAGGGTTCACGGTTCAAGGGCTAGGGACTGCATGGATCGGTTTTTTATATAGCTGCCTCAGTTCCAAAATAAGTGTCAACTATAGTAGTAGTACAACTTTGTACTAAAGTTTGCACAAAGTTGAGACACTTATTTTGGAACGGAGGGAGTACATATTTGCTATGATATGTCAATCATTGAGATGCAATAGCATGCATGTTAGTCTCCTTTGTATTTGATGAAATGTTGCAGCGGGCAACCTTGGGACTTAAGATACATGTAATGAAGCTGGAAGCTTCATAGCATTATTCAAATTTATCTCGCTGATAAATTACAGTATGTACTATACTAGTACTTCCTCCGTTCCTAAATATAAGTCTTTGTAGAGATTTCACCATGAACCACATGCGGATGTATATAGATGCATTTTAAGTGTAGATTCATTCATTTTGTTCCGTATGTAGTGGAATCTCTACAAAGACTTATCTACTAGTAATAGCTAGCCCCCACTACTAGGAATTCTCTATCCTCTCCTTGAGCCACATCATGAAAATTGATGTAGCCGTTAGATGAAGTAAATCAGTCCATAATAGCCATCTGATCTAGACGTTGAGAGGATGCGCACTAAGCCACATGCAAGCATGCAGAAATACCGTGGCACATGCATGTGAGTGGGTTTTAAATCACATCAACATGTCTTCATGCAAGCATGCATCGGTAGCATGCATGTAAGTGAGCTTTTAAGTCCCATTAACATGTCAAAAAGAAAAATATAATCCCATTATGCAGTAGGAGTTGGCTGATCTTTTTTCCTTATGTGGGATGATATAAATGATGATGGGAGTTTATTTAGTTTGGCTACCACATTTGTCATGCGGTTATAGGGTTTTTTATTTCTATGAAATCGATAATTTTGCGCAGAGAGATATACCGCTATTCCGCAGCAACGCGCGGGGATTCATCTAGTAATATTTAGGAATGGAGGGAGTATTATGTAAAGAGTTAGGTGTCGCACGGTGACAGTGTGAGGTGGGCCATGTAATCGCTGAGCCTGCATGTTTTCACTGCTCTTGCACGCCTCCACTGTAAGAATGGAGAAAATTGTAATCTAGTATTAGTACCTCCTTTCGCCGAAAGCATGGGACATCTAGCAGTCCTACCACCTAAGTAATAAAGACCAATGAGCCGTCAAATCGCATAGACCCAGCAGTAAGTTGGACAGATGAAGCAACCATCACTCTTGCGCCAGTGAGAGGTCGCGTCCGCTCTGCCCGGGCATGAATGTGGAACCGATTCTTTGGAGCGGCGCTGACCGTTTCGGGTGGGAAGCGCGCTCGGGCGATGGAGGGGCTTTGGGTGGGCCAGGCTGGTCAGGAGCGGGCGTGGCAGCTGTCCGCATGTCCCTATCGGACACGCCCGGAAACGAGAGGATGCACCGACTCTCGCGGCAAAAATCGTACACTACACAACATCTCTCTGTAGTAGTAGGTCGATCTGTCGCTCTCTCTAACACACACATGCTGTTAAACAAACACACACACACACACACACACACACGCATGCACCTTGGTCCCGTTCCACCTTCTAACGTGACTTATTACACCTAGACGGAGGGAGTAGTAAGTATACGAGATACGGTGGCACACTGACGGAGGGAGTAGTAAGTGCCCAAAATTTGTGTGCATGTTATAATAAGGATTCACTTAAAATAGTACGTGAGCGAACAGAGGGATCAATTGGACGGTGTTCCCGAGTAGTAGCGAGATGTGTGAGGTAAGATACACCGCTTGTGCTTTTAATTTTTCTTATTAATTTGTTTGTTTCACCCTCTGACTGGTGGGACCCAACGTACTACGTGGAGAGAGGTAAGGTGACTAAGGCTGCATTATTTCTGCACCACTGTGGATAGTCTTACCACCGAAGTCACATGACACGATTATGATTGAAATCCCAATGACTCCCACACACACACAAAAAACACGGCAAGCTTGTCACACGAATGCAGGAATGTATAAAAGGTTATTTCCCTCTCGTTGAACATAACGGGAGGGTTGTGTACCTGGTTAGCCTGTTCGCTCATCAAACTTGAGGTCTCAGGTTCGATAACTACACTTGAGCATAATTTGTGCCAGGAGGATTCTTTGACTGGTCAAAATGTTTTCTAGGGTTTGCACGCTTCACACTCTCTCTCCAGTATATATATATACACGCAGGAGCCTCAACGCTTGTAGTTGCTCTCTTCACACTCTCTCGCCCTCTGCCGCTGGAGCCTCAGCGCTTGTAGTTGCTCTCTTCACACTCTCTCGCCCTCTCTAGATCTAAACAAGACTTCGTTGGCCTCTCGGCGTGTGCTCCTTCGCCGGCCGGAGACGAGATCCGTGCGGCTTGCCTCCTGGTGCTGCTGGCCAGGTTGGCGTTGAGTAGGCAATTGAGCCCGCTCGAGGTTGCATGGGTGCGTATGGGGCCGCCATACGGCACGCTCTGGGCCAGAGGTGGCAGCCAGACGTAGAAAGGAGGTCCTCCCGAGACGGCGGCGTCCAGGAGCTCGGCCACCCGCTCCAACACCACGTCGCGGCCGCCCTCTAGATGCCGGCACCATAACAGCTCTCGTGCCACCGTGAGCGCGGCCCTGGAGTACGCCTGCTCCAGTCGGGTGTGCGGCGCCGTGGCCGCAGCGTGGCTTGCGGCTCTGGCCGCCGACCACACCTGCCGCGGCGTGAGGGCAGGCGGCGTCTGGCCGCATCGCCCGCGCCCCGCAGCGCCTTGCGGAGCGCGGGCTGCCTGAGGTGGAAGGTTGAAGTCACCCTGGGCTGGTGGCACGGCGTGGGCGGGCCACGCCGCCCAGCGGTTGACGTCGGCCGCCGGGTCGTTGGACATCGAACGACGAGGTGATGAAATGTGAGGTGGCGGAGGAAGGATTCCGGCACACCCCTACCTGGCGCGCCAAATGTCGCATTTCGGGTTCCGGCAGACCCTTGAGCTTCGAACACTGGGGTGCGCGCGGAGATCTTTCCCCTACAATCTCACGCGTGAATGGATTGCGAGGGATCTAAACTAGGAATGATGAACAACACAAGAGACACGAGGTTTATACTGGTTCGGGCCACTGTTGTGGTGTAATACCCTACTTCAGTGTGTGCTATGGTGGATTGCCTCAGGGGCTGATGATGAACAATACAAGGGGAGAACAGCCTCGCGAGGGGCTGTTCTTGAGCTGGTGCGATGAACTTCTTGGGTCAGTTCAGTCGCCTCTCTCTCTCTCTCTCTATGCGTGATCTTGATTCTCTCTCTCCCTCTTGTTCGTCCCCCTCACTCTGTGGTGGCTAGCTCTATTTATAGTGGGAGGCCCTGGGCCTCTTCCCAAATAATGAGCGGGAAGGGCGCCAACAATTGGCCATTTTGAAGGGGAACATCTAGTACACTTATCCTAACTAAAGTTGGTCTTCGGCTGCCAAAAGACTCTGACGGTGACGCCGTCCTAGGCTCCACGATGACCTCCATCCTGCCGTTCTGCTGGTCTTGGTCTTGTTGCACCGAAGCGGCAACCTTTGCTTGATGCCTTGGCATGTGCTTGCCTCCTTTGCACCAAAGGGGAAACGAGGACACTGCACAGGCTGGCGCCCGCCTGCCGCCCCCCTAGTCTCGATCGTCATGGCTTGTGTCACGGGGCACCCTCGTGAGGTACCCTGCCTTGATCACTCCGCCTCCTCGCGAGCCTGCCTGACGAGGCTGCTTCTGAGGAAGGTTCCTGTCGTCCGCCCTGCGAGGCTTGGCCCCCGCGAGGGTCTTGAGCTTGCGCTAATGAAGCTGGGTCGTGCTGGGCCCCCACTTGAGCCACGCCGCAGGCCGCAGGCAGGCATGTCTGGGGACCCCCGTTCCCAGAACACCGACAACCTGGTCGTCGTGCGCCTCTCCTCGGCGAGGGCAAAGGTATGGAGATTATTTGCACGTCAAGGGGGACTCCTGAGCATCGCGACTCATGAGCCTAACTGGTCACGTAGCCCCTCACTCCTTGGTTCGTCCTAGTCTCTGATCGGCCCAACGGCGGTTGAGGTATGCGCGGGGTCGGGCCCTTGATACGTCTCCAACGTATCTATAATTTTTGATTGCTCCATGCTATATTATCTACTGTTTTGGACGATATTGAGCTTTATTTTCCACTTTTATATTACTTTTGGGACTAACCTATTAACCGGAGGCCCAACCCAGAATTGATGTTTTCTGCCTATTTCAGTGATTCGAAAAAACGGAATATCAAACGGAGTCCAAACGGAATGAAACCTTCGGGAACGTGATTTTCTCACCGAATATGATCCAGGAGACTTGGACCCCACATCAAGAAAGAAGGGAGGCGGCCACGAGGGTGGAGGGCGCCCCCACTAGGGCGTGCCCCCTGCCTTGTGGGCCCCCCTTTGCTCCACCGACGTACTCCTTCCTCCTATATATACCTACGTACCCCCAAACGATCAGATACGGAGCCAAAGACCTAATTCCACCACCGCAACCTTCTGTATCCACGAGATACCATCGTGGGGCCTGTTTTGGAGCTCCGCCGGAAGGGGAATCCACCATGGAGGGCTTCTACATCATCACCATAGCCTCTCCGATGAAGTGTGAGCAGTTTACTTCAAACCTTCGGGTCCATAGTTAGTAGCTAGATAGCTTCTTCTCTCTTTTTGGATCTCAATACAATGTTCTCCCCCTCTCTCGTGGAGATCTATTCGATGTAATCTTCTTTTTGCGGTGTGTTTGTTGAGATCGATGAATTGTGGGTTTATGATAAAGATTATCTATGAACAATATTTGAATCTCCTCTGAATTCTTTTATGTATGATTGGTTATCTTTGCAAGTCTCGTCGAATTATCAGTTTGGTTTGGCCTACTAGATTGCTTTTTCTTTCAATGGGAGAAGTGCTTAGCTTTGGGTTCAATCTTGTGGTGTCCTTTCCCAGTGACAGTAGGGGCAACAAGGCACGTATTGTATTGTTGCCATCGAGGATAACAAGATGGGGTTTTTATCATATTGCATGAATTTATCCCTCTACATCATGTCATCTTGCTTAAGGCATTACTTTGTTTTCTTGAACTTAATACTCTATATGCATGCTGGATAGCAGTCGATGAGTGGAGTAATAGTAGTAGATGCAGGCAGGAGTCGGTCTACTTGTCTCGGACGTGATGCCTATATACATGATCATACCTAGATATTCTCATAACTATGTTCAATTCTGTCAATTGCTCAACAGTAATTTGTTCACCCACCGTAGAATACTTATGCTCTTGAGAGAAGCCACTAGTGAAATCTATGGCCCCCGGATCTATTCTCATCATATCAATCTTCCATCACTTTATTATTGCTTTGCTTTTTACTTTTCCCTTTTATTTTACTTTGCATCTTTATACCAAAAATACCAAAAATATTATCTATCATCTCTATCAGATCTCACTCTCGTAAGTGACCGTGAAGGGATTGACAACCCCTAATCGCGTTGGTTGCGTTGAGCTATTTGTTTTGTGTAGGTACGAGGGACTCGCGCGTAGCCTCCTACTGGATTGATACATTGGTTCTCAAAAACTGAGGGATATACTTACTCTACTCTGCTGCATCACCCTTTCCTCTTCAAGGAAATCCAATGCAGTGCTCAAGAGGTAGCAAGAAGATTTCTGGCGCCGTTGCCAGGGAGTCTACGCAAAAGTCAACATACCAAGTACCCATCACAATCCATTATCTCTCGCATTAAATTATTTGCCATTTGCCTCTCGTTTTCCTCTCCCCCACTTCACCCTTGCCGTTTTATTTGACCTCTCTTTTCCGTTCGCCTTCTTCTCGTATGTATCTTTGTTTGTGTTTCCTCGTGCCTTCTATATGCTTGCATCTTTGCTTGCTGAAAATCTATTGATATGGATCCACTTAAAGTGTTCTACTTGGATCATCTTCGATCCTTATGCACTCATGCTGAAACCCCAACTAGCCTAGTTGATGGGAAATCTTTAGATGAGCATGCTCATTTTGTGCGTCATCGTTTGTCTGAAAAAGGGAAGATCTTATGGTATCATATAAATAGTTTGCTATGCTATGCTTGGAATCTTTGTGAAATTTGTGATTTTACTTGTTGCTCTAAGAGCCCTAAGAAACACCTTCCCTACCTATGCGAGTTCAACAATAATGAAATCTTATCTTCTTATGCAAAGGGTGTTTATAGTTACTATGATATCGAACAAATTGAAGAATTTGTCATTTTTAAGGGTGCTTGTGAAGTTACTTCTTTGATTGAAAAGTATGATTTTACTCTCAACAAATCTGAAAATTCCGTCATACTTAATTATTGCAATGAAAACTTTGCTCATAATGTCTATCTCCAAGAATTTATAGAAAGAATGATCGTTGCTTTGGAAGAAAATAATTGTATGCATGAATCTATAGATAATGATGATTCCGATGATTTGGTTGAAATATCCCTTGATGAACATGATGATTGCTATTCTTGTGGACATGATGCCAATATTTATGAAGACGAATTTGCTATAGTTCCTTATGTTAAAAATGAGATTGTTGCTATTGCACCCATGCTTGATAGCTCCCTCGATGAAAAGCATGATTTCAATGATTTTACTGTAAATTCTCTTGATGTCAATTGTGCTAATAATATGCAAAACCCAAAGCTTGGGGATGCTAGTTTTGCTATGTCTACTACTTGTTGCAATGATCATGATTGGGGTGATTCTTCTTATGATCTTGAAAACTTATTTAATCCCCATGATGAATATGAGATTGATAATATTGTTTGCAATAATATTGAAAGTGGGTTTGGAAGAGTGTCAACTTTAGATCCCACATATTTGGAAAATATTCAATCTTATGAAATTTTTGATAAAAGTGGGTTTAGAGAGGTCATGACTTTAGTTAATGATAATCCCAATATTTTGGAAGAGTGTCAACTTCTCATGCACGTGGATCGTGTTGAGAATATGTTATGGATAGCTATATGGTTAAAATTTCTTATGATCCTACATGTAATTATTATGAGAGAGGAAAATAGGTGTAACATCCCAAAATTCTAAATTTTGGAATGTTATATTAAATAAATAACTATGCTTGTTGTCTGATTGTTTGTTTGATTGATTGAGTGAAATTGAGTGGAATTTGAAACTTTTGAAAGATTGAATGAGAGGGAATGAAATGACTTTCCCAAACTTTCCCCTTTGCCTTTTTGGATCTCAATGAACTCAAGTTCATTCCAACACCGAACCCTAGAGTGAAGATGACATGACTTCTTCCAATTGGAATGAAAAGGGTTTTGAAAAGATTTGAATTTCATTTGAGAATATTTCAAATTCAAAGCTTTATGCAACTCAATGATTTTCATGAGGGAAGATAAAATGACTTCTTCAATTATATGAAATATGAGTTGGAAGTAAAAAAGGTATCAAATTTAAAGTCATTTGAAAGTGCCATTTGGAGTTTCAGAAGATTTTGAGTTTTGGTATTTGAATTCAAATTTTGGCAAGTGGAATTCATTTCAAAACTATGCCTGACAACTACTTGAGAAAAAAAAAGTATGAGAGGAGTAACATGACACTCCAAATATGTCAGAAGAAAACAATGCCAAAAGTTTTGAATTCAAATTTGAGTTTTATTTGAATTTGAAAAAAAATGAATTTTTATAAAGTTTGGATTTTGCCTTTGGAAAAATGTTCAAATGATAGGAATATTCCCCTGATCATTTTGGTATATATATGTCCTATATAAATTATTTATATTTTATAGGTTACCTCTGTTTTTGTTTTTATTAAAAAAAAAAAAAAAAACCCCCAGCCAGCCAGCCAGCCATGGCCTGGCCCAGCCAGCCGAGGCACCCATGGCCCCAGGCCAGCGGCCAGCCCGGCCCAGCGCGACCGAGCCGGCCAACATGAGCCAACGCCTCCCGCGCCGAATCCCCTTCGCGTCGGTCGCCCGACCGCGCCGCACCCCTCTGTCTCTCTCTGACGGTGGGACCCCACCCCGTCTTCAACCCCTCGCCCACGCCTTCGCCGCGTCGCCGCCGATCGCCGGATCCCGTGAGATCCGGGATTCGATCCCCTCCCGATCGCCTCCCTTGCCACGCCGAGGCCCCCCCTATTTATACCCCTCCCCCGCACCCCATTCCCCCCCTCGCCCCCTCGTCGGAACCCCTCCTCCTCTCTCACGCCGTCGCCGGAGCCCGAGCCGACCGCCGCCGCCATTTCCCTCGCCGCTGTCGCCCTAGACCTCCCGGATCTCCACCGACTCCACCAAACACCTCCCCGAGCTCGTCCGCACCCGCCGGAGCTCTCCGCCGACCTCCCCGACGACCGGAGAGGCCAACGCACTCGCCGCCGCCGCCGCCGCCGCCGCCGAGCTCCGGTAAGCCACCGGAGATCATCTCCCCCGTCCATTTCGTTCTCGACGGCGTAGATTAGAACACCCCCGAAGGGGTATGTTCTTTATATAAAAACCCGGTTCGACCGGTTTAGTCCGGTTTAGTTTTTAGTTAGGGTTTATTTTATTTAGCCCGGCCCGACTTGTTTAACCCTAGGCCCGTTTAGTTTATATTACGCTCAGTGCGTAGGTTAGGCCCATTAGGCCCTTTTTCATTTATTTTCGTTTTCTGTTTTAACAGAATAGTTCCAGATTTGAAAAATTCATATCTTTTATTCTGTTTAATATTTTTAGGTGATTCTTTTTTTTGTTGGTTTGCAAATTTTCTATAGTTTCTGTAGAAAATATATTTAGCTATGTTAAAATTAATTAAAATTGCTTTATTTTAGTTTTAGTCAGAATAGTAAATCTGTTATAACATGAGTTAGAAAAATTATTTTGGATGATTCTTTTTGTCCCAACTTTATTTTGACATTACCAAACCATAGGAACTAATTTGGGTATTTTAGGATTAATAAAAAATAGTTTTAAGCAGAATCTTGTTAATCCTAATTAATTAACTAGTTACTGTTTTCCTATTATTTTAATTAGTAAAACAATTTATTTTTCACATGTGATTGGTTATTCTAGGATAGTTTCTGTCACTTTATAGGATGAACTTTTATTTATAATAAATAAAACTTTTATTTTATTTTTCTTAATAGAAATTGAATTAGGCCTAATAGGAGTTTCATAATAGATTTTAAATTGATTCTTTTTGCTCCTAGTTGCTTAATGCATTCTTTTCTGTTAAGTTAACATAAACTCATGGTTAGGTTATGTTGAGAAAATTTTGTTAAGTAAAAACTAGTTTTAGTTGTTGCTTGAAGTAAGAAAACTTTGAGTTGGATTTCTTCGAGTTTTTCCTTTGGGTTTTGATTCGTTTGATTTGGTGTGTAATGTTACTATGCTATTGTGTTATGTGATCATATGCTATGTGCTTATTATAGTTATTGTTTGCCTCGGTAGAATTTCCGGAGTGCGAAGCTTGCTACTACGAATTCTAGTTTTCGAAGATCGTCAACAAGGCAAGTTCACTTTGACCATGCTTTCATACCTATGTTTATTGCATTTAGTGGCATCCTTGCAACCACCCCTCAGTAGTGTTATTGAATCCTTGTAGTTGAGTAGTATGCATGAGGTAGGAACCCATCACCCTGTTACCAAGCTCGGGACGTTATTTATTTTAATGCTACGCTATAGTAGACGGGGTTTGGTATGAGTGCTCGAGAGTGGTGTGAAGAAGGAGGACTCTACGTCAAATGACGACAACTCCATGATGGCATCTGCAAGGACTGCATTTTCAAGGCCTCAAGATTTCAAGACTCAAGACAAGAATTCAATACACACTATTGGGTGAAGGACGGTTGACGGGCACCCTGGAGGAACCAGTGGTTGGCCGGGATGCATGGAGAAGCGCCATGACATCTTGGAAAGCTTCACCCAGACTCCAAAGAGACGGAAGAATACTTCATGCCGGAAGCTTACATGCAACCGCAAGTCATTATGGGCTCTGGCTTGGTTGACCTTAGTAGTGACTCTAGCTGGGACGGTACTAGCAGATGTAGAACTACGGTAGGATAGGATGAGTACCGGACAATGGTCGAGGAACTCTTTGGAAGACCATGTTTGGTCATCTTGTTCTCAAACACTCTGAAGTGCGAGAAGCGTAAAAGAGGATCGAATCTTGCGGGTAAAGTGTACAAACCTCTGCAGAGGGTTTAAACCTAATCGATTAGCCGTGTCCCGATTCACGGACAATTTGAGCATCTGGACTTGGATCTATCTCGGAACTCTCAAAGACCGGATTGATAACAATTGTGGGCAACATATGATGATTTTGGGCTATGAGACATAGGTTGGCGGAACCATGTCATGATAGAAAACTCCATAGTACAGACTTCATTTATTCCTTTGATGTAGGTAAAATAAAATCAGCTTTTACATAAACAAAACTCAGATCTGAGCCATAAAGCCATATTGCATATAGCATAGTTTTATCATCTGTTTTCTCATATTGTGATCTTGCGGTACCTTCAATGTCTTGACCTACACGGCTGCAACGTATCATGTTGCAGATATTTCCTCGACGAGTAAGAGTTACGATACAGGGTTACGGTCTACACTCAACCTGCCGATGGCGTTGATGGGACTCCACACCCGACTATTGTTTCCGCTGTGACTTACAAGGTATATATCAGTTTTACGTTAATTATACATGTGATTGCACTTTGATATATACATTGATGTCTGTGTGCCGGCATCTTGATCCGAGGATGGCATGATACACGAGGCTTGACCGTTCGAGGTCGGGTCGCTCTGAAATGGTATCAGAGCACATGTTGGCTGTAGAACGTGACCCTAGAAAATGACTTAGTAATATGAAGACCCCAATAGGAATGACCTTTGTTTTGTACTACTCTCGTAACCTGATTTCTTTTACTGAACCTTCCTTATTTCAAACTATAGATGGAGAGCTACATTCTGAACAAAAGAGAACACTACGAGAAGGTTCTTGGAGGCCCCTTCCTTGTGGAGCTAGTCAGGCTGCTGAAGTTACCGATACCTGAGATCAAGGCAACTAAGAGGAGTCAAGACCCAAGTTTTTGGTCGTAAAGAAGACCCCAAGACTGCAGACATCAGCTTCGGAACTATAAATGGTGACTGTGATATGGGCATCAACACTGCCGTCCATGACGCTATTGCACGTTTATGCTATCGTCATCGTGCTGCACTAAACCCACACTTCTTTGGAAGGATTGGATGGCAGAAGTCTGATGGAGCAACTATTGCCTTGACGGAAGCGCAAAAGATGAAGTTCTCCCCACTTTTAGTGTACAATCAGGATCTAGAACAATACGTCAAGAATCTTCAGATGGACCTCCTGGAAGCCCTGTTTGACAATGAAGCACTACGAGAAGAGGTCAAGACTCAGAGACTGAAGGTAAACAAGCTGGAGGAGGAGAACCTCGAGATCTCGAGAATGCGTCAGGAACTGAAAAGCAGCAGGACCATGTCTCATGCCAAGGACGTTGAAATCCAGAAGCTCAAGGAACAACTTCAGGACATACAGGGTCGTCACAAGAAACTCCGCGTCGACAGGGAAAATCTAGCAGAAGAACTGGAGGAGATCAAGTCCACACAGAAGAAACCCAGTGGGGACAATGACCAAGTTCCTAATAAATTAGCTTAGTAGTATCCCACCATGAGAGAAATAAAGATGAACGCTTTCTCGATTTAAGTATCTGACCATACCAATTTATGTGGGTGGCGATACTGTAGAATTGATTGAATAAATGAATGCTTGGTTGCTATTAATTTTGTGTGTTTATTGAATGGTTGGATAGATGCGATATTCGTAGGCTTGTATTTATTTCAACCATGAGAGACGTAAGTTACGGAAGAATGGTAGAAGGCCTTCATATGGGAAAAGCATCAGGAATTGGAAACTCCCGAGCATTGAAGACCTGAAGAAATGAGGACTTAGAAACGAAAACCATAGTAGAACGGCCCATTACAAACGGTACTTTTGGGCTAGGATTCTTTTGTTGATGGGTGGGTATTTGCTTTCTCTTTCTATCTCAACCAGACCCCGAAATCTTGAACCCATGGACAACTGAACACCAAAATTTTCTGGAGACAATTGCAATTTCCCCATGGAGATACATCCCTTGTTCTGAGCACCCCTCTTATCCTACACATGCAGATGACAACCCTTTATGAGTCTTTCCTTAAAAACCTTGAAGCGATCATGACCACGACCAGTGATCGTGATTACCCAAAGATCTGAAGGACATGATGAAGCATATTCACCTTGAAGGAGATGCACGGTCTACAAAGGCTACCCTTCATGCAAAAGGAGTGGAACTTTGGTATGTGGAGGTACACCTCCACCGTTCGAAAGGAGTTTGCCCAAAGATGATGGGGCAGTACTTTTCATTTCACGTGTGCCACAAGCAATTTTCTTCGATGTTGTTCGTGAAGCAGCCATGGAAGCCATCGCCGGATCGAGAAATACTTGAAGCAAGACTTCGTTATACTCGGGAATACCTAAGCGAAGTGCATGCAGAGATGATGGAGATGAAGCTCAAGGCCACCACGATGAAACAGAAGAATGAAGATTTCAAAGGCGCATGTCGCACAATTCGATGGGGATGAAGAATCCTCAAGGAGGATAAATAAATAAAGTTGGAAGTAATGTCTGACCATACCAAATCATGTGGGTGGCAGCATTTGTAACAAAGTACTTTTGGGAATTTGGATTTACGAAAATGGTTAAGGATGTAATGAAAGATTGAAATGGAAATAATGAGATTTTATGGATAAAATTGTGCATTTCTTTTGGTCATAGTACTCTGTAAAGCCACAAGATCAATGAAGAAAGAAATGTGTTATTCATGACGGCCCCTAGCAGGAATCTGGACAAATAAGTTGGAGTTTTGTGTGATCGTCACCACAAGGGTAATGAAGGAAGAAGTACTATTGGATTTACAGGAGATGTAATGCTGGAATATGGAATGATAATCCTAGGAAGGATGAATTAAACTTGTACAAGAGTTGAAGTGGGCCATAACCCACAGGCCCAGGATTTTGGAAAGGAACAGATGTAACCTTGATAAAGGAATAAATTTGGAAGAATCAGTGATCCAATTAGCATACGTTTCGTAGGAGGTTACGCAAAAATCCTGAGAGTGGTGAAGTAACGATAGATGTTTTGTTCAGCTTGCAAAAACCATGGATTTACTCGAAACCAGTTCGAGAACAAGAGAAATTCTGCAATGCTTGTGAGTATGCCCAAGTGTTAGAATACGTGATTCAGTGTTTACGTATGTGGTAATGATTCAAGTACGGGATGGATTGGCCCCCATACCGGAGACTTCTATCATGAACTATCATATGTTGATGGAAAATCAGAGAGCCTCGAAAACCTTAGAAGAGTGTCGACGCGATAAGCCATAAAACCATAGAATGGCAGGACGATGGAACCCCTTTACAGGCAACCGTTGCCAATCGTAGGTTATACGGTGAAGTTCCACCCAGACCCGTTTTCTGCAGGAGAAACCATTAATGGTAGACCACCATGAGTATTTCGATAGTTGTCTAGAATGGACACAGACCTATCAGCTAAGCAGATCCAGTCTCGGACGAACTTCAACTTTGACGAACCGACCCAAGATTTTGAGGAAAACTCTATGCTTCTGACAGAAGAGCGCTAATGAAGGAGCTATTGTAAGATATGTGAAGAGACATACATTGTCGGCACTCCAGAGGAAGTATCTGAGTTTATTGGAACTGTAACCTTGCTTTTAAGTGTGGTAGCACACTAGACCATTCCGACCGACGGATTTGCTAGAAGACCACCAACCCCTAAACTTTCTTGCTAGCCTCTTCGAATCTCGAGGACGAGATTCATTTTAAGTGTGGTAGGTTTGTAACATCCCAAAATTCTAAATTTTGGAATGTTATATTAAATAAATAACTATGCTTGTTGTCTGATTGTTTGTTTGATTGATTGAGTGAAATTGAGTGGAATTTGAAACTTTTGAAAGATTGAATGAGAGGGAATGAAATGACTTTCCCAAACTTTCCCCTTTGCCTTTTTGGATCTCAATGAACTCAAGTTCATTCCAACACCAAACCCTAGAGTGAAGATGACATGACTTCTTCCAATTGGAATGAAAAGGGTTTTGAAAAGATTTGAATTTCATTTGAGAATATTTCAAATTCAAAGCTTTATGCAACTCAATGATTTTCATGAGGGAAGATAAAATGACTTCTTCAATTATATGAAATATGAGTTGGAAGTTAAAAAGGTATCAAATTTAAAGTCATTTGAAAGTGCCATTTGGAGTTTCAGAAGATTTTGAGTTTTGGTATTTGAATTCAAATTTTGGCAAATGGAATTCATTTCAAAACTATGCCTGACAACTACTTGAGAAAAAAGTATGAGAGGAGTAACATGACACTCCAAATATGTCAGAAGAAAACAATGCCAAAAGTTTTGAATTCAAATTTGAGTTTTATTTGAATTTGAAAAAAATGAATTTTATAAAGTTTGGATTTTGCCTTTGGAAAAATGTTCAAATGATAGGAATATTCCCCTGATCATTTTGGTATATATATGTCCTATATAAATTATTTATATTTTATAGGTTACCTCTGTTTTGTTTTATTAAAAAAATTTAAAAAAAAACCCCAGTAGCGCCAGCCAAGCATTTGGCCCAACCAGCCGAGGCACCAGAAGCCTTGGCGGCCCACCCGGCCCACCAGCAGCGACCGAGCGGCCCAACATGAGCCAAACGCCTCCCGCGCCCGAATCCCTTGGCGTCGGTCGCCCGACCGCGCCGCACCCCTCTCTCTCTCTCTCTGACGGTGGGACCCCACCCGTCTTCAACCCCTCACCACGCCTTGGCGCGCGCGCCGCCGATCGCGGATCCGTGAGATCCGGGATTCGATCCCCTCCCGATCGGCTCCTTGCCACGCCGAGGCCCCCTATTTATACCCCTCCCCCACCCCATTCCCCCTCGCCCCTCATGGAACCCTCCTCCTCTCTCACGCCGTCGCCGGAGCCCGAGCCGACCGCCGCCGCAATTTCCCTCGCCGCCGTCGCCCTAGACCTCCACCGACTCCACCAAACACCTCCCCGAGCTCGTCCGCACCCGCCGGAGCTCTCCGCCGACCTCCCCGACGACCGGAGAGGCTAACTTTCGCCGCCGCCGCCGCCACCGCCGAGCTCCGGTAAGCCACCGGAGATCATCTCCCCCGTCCATTTCGTTCTCGACGGCGTAGATTAGAACACCCCCGAAGGGGTATGTTCTTTATATAAAAACCCGGTTCGACCGGTTTAGTCCGGTTTAGTTTTTAGTTAGGGTTTATTTTATTTAGCCCGGCCCGACTCGTTTAACCCTAGGCCCGTTTAGTTTATATTACGCTCAGTGCGTAGGTTAGGCCCATTAGGCCATTTTTCATTTATTTTCGTTTTCTGTTTTAACAGAATAGTTCCAGATTTGAAAAATTCATATCTTTTATTCTGTTTAATATTTTTAGGTGATTCTTTTTTTGTTGGTTTGCAAATTTTCTATGGTTTCTGTAGAAAATATATTTAGCTATGTTAAAATTAATTAAAATTGCTTTATTTTAGTTTTAGTCAGAATAGTAAATCTGTTATAACATGAGTTAGAAAAATTATTTTTGGATGATTCTTTTGTACCAACTTTATTTTGACATTACCAAACCATAGGAATTAATTTGGGTATTTTAGGATTAATAAAAAATAGTTTTAAGCAGAATCTTGTTAATCCTAATTAATTAACTAGTTACTGTTTTCCTATTATTTTAATTAGTAAAACAATTTATTTTTCACATGTGATTGGTTATTCTAGGATAGTTTCTGTCACTTTATAGGATGAACTTTTATTTATAATAAATAAAACTTTTATTTTATTTTTCTTAATAGAAATTGAATTAGGCCTAATAGGAGTTTCATAATAGATTTTAAATTGATTCTTTTTGCTCCTAGTTGCTTAATGCATTCTTTTCTGTTAAGTTAACATAAACTCATGGTTAGGTTATGTTGAGAAAATTTTGTTATGTAAAAACTAGTTTTAGTTGTTGCTTGAAGTAGGAAAACTTTGAGTTGGATTTCTTCGAGTTTTTCCTTTGGGTTTTGATTCGTTTGATTTGGTGTGTTATGTTACTATGCTATTGTGTTATGTGATCATATGCTATGTGCTTATTATAGTTATTGTTTGCCTCGGTAGAATTTCCGGAGTGCGAAGCTTGCTACGACGAATCCCTAGTTTTCGAAGATCGTCAACAAGGCAAGTTCACTTTGACCATGCTTTCATACCTATGTTTATTGCATTTAGTGGCATCCTTGCAACCACCCCTCAGTAGTGTTATTGAATCCTTGTAGTTGAGTAGTATGCATGAGGTAGGAACCCATCACCCTGTTACCAAGCCCGGGACGTTATTTATTTTAATGCTACGCTATAGTAGACTTGGTTTGGTATGAGTGCTCGAGAGTGGTGTGAATAAGGAGGACTCTACGTCAAATGACGACAACTCCATGATGGCATCTGCAAGGACTGCATTTTCAAGGCCTCAAGATTTCAAGACTCAAGACAAGAATTCAATACACACTACTGGGTGAAGGGCGGTTGTGGGCACCTGGAGGAACCAGTGGTTGGCGGGATGCATGGAGAAGCGCCATGACATCTTGGAAAGCTTCACCTGACCCAAAGAGACGGAAGAATACTTCATGCCCGGAAGCTTACTGTGCAACCGCAAGTCATTATGGGCTCGCTTGGTTGACCTTAGTAGTGACTCTGGCTGGGACGGTACTAGCAGATGTAGAACTACGGTAGGATGGGATGAGTACCGGACGGTGCTCGGGGAACTCTTTGGAAGACCATGTTTGGTCATCTTGTTCTCAAACACTCTGAAGTGCGAGAACGTAAAAGAGGATCGAATCTTGCGGGTAAAGTGTACAAACCTCTGCGAGAGGTTTAAACCTAATCGATTAGCCTGTCCCGATTACGGACAATTTGAGCATCTGGACTTGGATCTATCTCGGAACTCTCAACACCGGATTGATAACTTAATTGTGGGCAACATATGATGATTTTGGGCTATGAGACATCGGTTGGCGGAACCATGTCATGATAGAAAACTCCATAGTACAGACTTCATTTATTCCTTTGATGTAGGTAAAATAAAATCAGCTTTTACATAAACAAAACTCAGATCTGAGCCATAAAGCCATATTGCATATAGCATAGTTTTATCATCTGTTTTCTCATATTGTGATCTTGCCGGTACCTTCAATGTACTGACCTACACGGCTGCAACGTATCATGTTGCAGATATTTCCACGACGAGTAAGAGTTACGATACAGGGTTACGGTCTACACTCAACCTGCCGATGGCGTTGATGGGACTCCACACCCGACTATTGTTTCCGCTGTGACTTACGAGGTATATATCAGTTTTACGTTAATTATACATGTGATTGCACTTTGATATATACATTGATGTACTATGTGTGCCAGCATACTGATCCAGGGATGGCACAGATACACAGAGGCTTGACCGTCTGAGGTCGGGTCGCTACAATATGGGTATAGAAATTTTCATGTTACTAAATTACCTCTCGTTATGTTGAGATTGCTATCGTTCCTTTCCGCTTCCTTGCATATGCTAGTTTTTGCTTGCTATGATTTGTTTTTATACGATATGCCTATGCATAGGAAGTATGTTAGACTAAGATGTGTTTGTCACGTGTTTTATGATGCTCTCTTCATGCTTCAATTCTTGTCTTTTATGCGAGCATCATTAAAATTATCAATGCCTAGCTAGGGGCGCTAAACGATAGCTCTTGTTGGGAGGCAACCCAATTTTATTTTTAGTTTTTTTTGCTTTTGCTTCTGTTCAGGAATAAATCTTTGATCTAGCCTCTGGTTATATGTGTTTTTATGTTTTAATTAGTGTTTGTGCCAAGTTAAACCTATAGGATCTTCCTGGATGATAGTTATTTGATCTTGCTGTAATTTCCAGAAACTTGATGTTAACGAAAACAATTGTTACAAATCACCAGAACGTGATAAAATATTGATTCCAATTGCCTCGGATCAATAATTTTTTTTCCTAGGTCGTCCTATTTTGGCTGTATTTTTGGAGTTCCAGAAGTTTGCGTTAGTTATAGATTACTACAGACTGTTCTGTTTTTGACAGATTCTGTTTTTCGTGTGTTGTTTGCTTATTTTGATGAATCTATGGCTAGTAAAATAGTTTATAAACCATAGAGAAGTTGGAATACAGTAGGTTTAACACCAATATAAATAAAGAATGAGTTCATTACAGTACCTTTAAGTGTTCTTTTGTTTTCTTTCGCTAACGGAGCTCACGAGATTTCTGTTGAGTTTTGTGTTGTGAAGTTTTCAAGTTTTGGGTGAAATCTTTTGATGGATTATGGAACAAGGAGTGGCAAGAGCCTGAGCTTGGGGATGCCCATGGCACCCCCAAGATAATCCAAGGACACCAAAAAGTCAAAGCTTGGGGATGCCCTGGAAGGCATCCCCTCTTTCGTCTACTTCCATCGGTAATTTTACTTGGAGCTATATTTTTATTCACCACATAATATGTGTTTTGCTTGGAGCGTGTTGTATGATTTGATTCTTTGCTTTTTAGTCTACCACAATCATCCTTGCTGTACACACCTATTGAGAGAGCCATACATGAATTGGAATTTTTTAGAATACTCTATGTGCTTCACTTACATCTTTTGAGCTATATAGTTTTGCTCTAGTGCTTCACTTATATCTTTTAGAGCACAATGGTGGATTTGTTTTATAGAAACTATTGATCTCTCATGCTTCACTTAGATTATTTTGAGAGTCTTAAATATCATGGTAATTTGCTTAATAATAATTATATGCTTGGTATTCAAGATTTGTAAAACTTTCTTTTGAGTGCGTCGAATACTAAGAAAAGTTTTAAGCCTGATAATTGTTTTGACATATGAAGATGGTGATATTAGAGTCATGCTAGTTGAGTAGTTGTGAATTTGAGAAATACTTGTGTTAAATTTTGTGATTCCCATAGCATGCACGTATGGTGAACCTTTATGTGCTGAAGTCGGAGCATGATTTATTTATTGATTGTCTTCCTTATGAGTGGCGGTCGGGGATGAGCGATGGTCTTTTCCTATCAATCTATCCCCCTAGGAGCATGCGCGTAATACTTTGCTTTGATAAATTCTAGATTTTTGCAATAAGTATATGAGTTCTTTATGACTAATGTTGAGTCCATGGATTATACGCACTTCTCCCATCCTTCCACCATTGCTAGCTTATCTAATACCGCACACTTTTCGCCGGTATCATACACCCACCATGTACCTTCCTCAAAACAGCCACCATACCTACCTATCATGGCATTTCCATAGCCATTCCCATATATATTGCCATGCAACTTTCCACCGTTCCTTTTATTATGACACGCTCATCCATTGTCATATTGCTAGCATGATCATGTAGTTGACATAGTATTTGTGGCAAAGCCACCGTTCATAATTCTTTCATACATGTCACTCTTGATTCATTGCATATCTTGGTACACCACCGGAGGCATTCACATAGAGTCAAATTTTGTTCTAAGTATCGAGTCGTAATTGTTGAGTTCTAAGAAAAATAAAAGTGTGATGATGATCATTTTTAGAGCATTGTCCCAAGTGAGGAAAGGATGATGGAGACCATGATTCCCCCACAAGTCGGGATGAGACTCCGGACGAAAAATAAAAAAAAGAAAAGAAAAAAAGAGGCCATAAAAAAAGAGAAAAGGCCCAAATAAAAAAATAAAAAAATGAGAGAAAAAGAAAGAAGGGACAATGTTACTATCCTTTTACCACACTTGTGCTTCAAAGTAGCACCATGATCTCGTGATAGAGAGTCTCTCATTTTGTCACTTTCGTATACTAGTGGGAATTTTTCATTATAGAAACTTGGCATGTATATTCCAATGATGGGCTTCCTCAAAATGCCCTAGGTTTTCGTGAGCAAGTGAGTTGGATGCACACCCACTTAGTTTCTTTTATTGAGCTTTCATATACTTATAGCTCTAGTGCATCCGTTGCATGGCAATCCCTACTCACTCACATTGATATCTATTGATGGGCATCTCCATAGCCCGTTGATACGCCTAGTTGATGTTAGACTATCTTCCCCTCTTTTTATCTTCTCCACAACCACCATTCTATTCCACATATAGTGCTATATCCATGGCTCACGCTCATGTATTGCGTGAAGATTCAAAAAGTTTTGAGAATGTCAAAATTATGAAACAATTGCTTGGCTTGTCATCGGGGTTGTGCATGATTTAAATACTTTGTGTGGTGAAGATAGAGCATAGCCAGACTATATGATTTTGTAGGGATAACTTTCTTTGGCCATGTTATTTTGAGAAGACATAATTGCGTTGTTAGTATGCTTGAAGTATTATTATTTTTATGTCAATATGAACTTTTGTCTTGAATCTTTTGGATCTAAATATTCATACCACAATTAAGAAGAATTATATTGAAATTATGCCAAGTAGCACTCCGCATCAAAAATTCTTTTTTACCATTTACCTACTCGAGGACGAGCAGGAATTAAGCTTGGGATGCGATACGTCCCCAGCGTATCTATAATTTTGATTGCTCCATGCTATATTATCTACTGTTTTGGACCATATTGGGCTTTATTTTCCACTTTTATATTACTTTTGGGACTAACCTATTAACCGGAGGCCCAGCCCGTAATTGTTGTTTTTGCCTATTTGGTGTTTGAAGAAATGGAATATCAAACGAGTCCAAACGGAATGAAACCTTGGGAACGTGATTTTCTCACGAATATGATCCAGGAGACTTGGACCCCATGTCAACAAAGAAGGAGGCGGCCACGAGGGAGGGCGCCCCCTCCTAGGGCGCCCCCTACCTCGTGGGCCCCCTTTGCTCCACGGACGTACTCCTTCCACCTATATATACCCACGCACCCCAAGCGATCGAATCACGAGCCAAAGCCTAATTCCACCGCCGCAACCTTCTCAGATCCACGAGATCCCATCTTGGGGCCAGAGCTCCACGGAAGGGGAATCCACCATCGAGGGCTTCTACATCATCACCATAGCCTCTCCGATGAAGTGTGAGTAGTTTACTTCAGACCTTGGGTCCATAGTCGTAGCTAGATGGCTTCTTCTCTCTTTTGGATCTCAATACAATGTTCTCCCCCTCTCTCGTGGAGATCTATTCGATGTAATCTTCTTTTTGCGGTGTGTTTGTTGAGAACGATGAATTGTGGGTTTATGATCAAGATTATCTATGAACAATATTTGAATCTCCTCTGAATTCTTTTATGTATGATTGGTTATCTTTGCAAGTCTCTTCGAATTATCAGTTTGGTTTGGCCTACTAGATTGGTTTTCCTTGCAATGGGAGAAGTGCTTAGCTTTGCGTTCAATCTTGCGGTGTCCTTTCCCCGTGACAGTAGGGGCAGCAAGGCACGTATTGTATTGTTGCCATCGAGGATAACAAGATGGGGTTTTTATCATATTGCATGAATTTATCCCTCTACATCATGTCATCTTGCTTAAGGCGTTACTTTGTTTTCTTGAACTTAATATTCTAAATGCATGCTGGATAGCGGTCGATGAGTGGAGTAATAGTAGTAGATGCAGGCAGGTGTCGATCTACTTGTCTCGGACGTGATGCCTATATACATGATCATACCTAGATATTCTCATAACTATCCTCAATTCTGGCAATTGCTCAACAGTAATTTATTCACCCACCGTAGAATACTTATGCTCTTGAGAGAAGCCACTAGTGAAATCTATGGCCCACGGGTCTACTCTCATCATATCAATCTTCCATCACTTTATTATTGCTTTGCTTTTTACTTTTCCCTTTTATTTTACTTTGCATCTTTATACCAAAAGTACCAAAAATATTATCTATCATCTCTATCAGATCTCACTCTCGTAAGTGACCGTGAAGGGATTGTCAACCGCTAATCGCGTTGGTTGTGTTGAGCTATTTGTTTTGTGTAGGTACGAGGGGCCTTGGGGGCTGACTCCTTGTGACGATGCTCCCCCTGGTCTCGCGAGGGAGGCCGGGCCGGGGAGGTGCGAGTGCTGTCGCCTCCCTTCTCCGCGGAGGGGGACGCGGCCGCCGCATCCTCCTTCGTCCTCTTCGCCGAAGACAGCGACATGGTCAACCAAGGACGAACGTCAGGAAACAGCAGTATAAGCATAAACAAGACGAAGCTCAAGCACTTACTGGTCCACCGCAGCATAGTCCACCCTCCGCTTGGTAAGCTTGAAGCCCGAGAGCCTCGAGGCTTGAGGCGTGGGCACGCCGGCTCCAGAAGCAGAGGACGGTGCAGCAGAAGGGCCGGAGGCAGCTCTACGCGGCGTCAACACGGGGGCAGCATCTCGAGAGACCAGCAACGATCTGCCCCTTGTTGGGATGACGGGCAGCTCCCTCTCCTCATGGTGGGTGTCGGTCTCGGCGTCGTCTAGCAGGGCGCAGAGGATGTCGGTTTATTCAAGGGGGAAGTTTCCCCCATCTCCTCGGGGGTCACCTCCGAGTTCACCTCCTCTTCTTCCTTCCCAGAGGACTCGTCAGAAGACAACTCCACCGGCTTCGGCATCGCGGGGGCTCCGGAGACACGGAGGAAGAAGAAGTGGCGCAGGAGAGCCATGGATGACATCACGCCCAGATACGCGTCGCAATAGTAGGCGAAAATGGACAGGAGAAGGACGGAGTTGGGATGAAGATGCAGCACCTGGAGCCCGTAGTGGCCGAGGACCTCAAAGAAGAAGTCAGAGAAGGGGGAACCAAGCCAGCGGCGATACTGCTTGTGAAGAAGGGGAAGAAGGTGCTTCCCTCGGGCTCCGGCACGTCGGCGGCCACCCGGAGCTCCGTCTTCCCCCTCTCATTGCTCTCCCCCGCCGTCATCAAGGGCGTGGCGGCGAGGTTTTTCTCCGAGACATTGGGCGCGTGGAGAGCTGGTTCGTACCAAGCCGGCGACGAGGAGGACTTGACCTTGTGCGGTGCCATTGATCGTAGATGCGGAGGAAGGTTGGAGCAGATCTGGAGGTATCGGCAGCAAGGAGAGAGAAAGGGGATCTGGAGCAAGGCGAAAGGGAGCAGTCAAGGCAAGCACTATCTGTGCCTGCCCTTGTCAAGACGGGCAGCTGCTGAGGCAGGGTGGGGAAGCGGAGACGCCCACGTCTAATCAACCGCCACGCGCCGACCAGGGCCGCAGGTTATTGGGCCCATATGGCCCATCTTCATCAACAAGGAGTTCAAGACCCTCGCGAGGTGGACGACATAAGACCTCCTCAGGGGCGGCCTCACCAGGTTGGCTCGCGAGGGGCGGAGACATCAAGGCAAGGCAAACCTCGTGAGGTTCTCGTGACGTGAGTCATGACGATCAAAATCAGGCGGGCGCCAAGGAAGCGAGCGTAGGCGCGGAGTACCGAGCAGTCAAGCAAAGGTTTCCATATCGGTGCAACGAGACCAAGACCTGCAGGACGGCAAGATGGAGCTCACCATGGAGCCCAAGGCGACGACACCACCAGAGCGTTTTTTAGGCGAAGACTGCTTTTGTCAGGATAAGCTGTACTAGCTGTCCCCTTTCAAATTGGTCGTTGTTGGCTCCCTTCCCGCTGAATATTTGGGGAGAGGACCAGGGCCTATATAAGTAGAACTAGCCACCACCGTAGGAGATAACTCATTCGAAGGCATCTCATCTGATCTTGAGTGATCCTCATCCACACATAGAGCACAAGAACACCTCAACCTCAGGAGGCTGTTCTTCCCCTTGTACTGTTCATCATCAGCCCAAGAGGCAATCCGCCACAACCACACTGGAGTAGGGTATTACACCATAACGGTGGCCTGAACTAGTATAAACCCTGTGTCCCTTGTATTGAGAGTTCGTCCGTGAGATCTTAGCAAGCTTGGATGTGGATCGGTAGGGGGAGAACTTCGCGTGCACCCCATTGTTTGAACCTTAAGGGTTTGCCGGAACCCGTGATCCGACATCGCTTTTCTTGTAGAGTTATCCGTCGTGAACCTTTTAGGATTTCGAGCGCCGGACAATACGGCGAGCCTCATTCTGATCCTCAAGGAGTTCTCACCTATTAAGGTAGGCCAAGAACGGTTCGGTCCATGGGGCAATGACTGCCATGATAAGATGGGCCGACGGTGTTATTTTGGTGGCTGAGCCCCCGATGATATCGGTATGTTCGGAATCTGGGGTTATAATCGGTTCCGGACTGGTGTTGCCGCTCTCCCCTTGCCACACCACAGACGGCTTAAAAAGCCTTTTCAGAAAGATGTTAGGTTGGATGGGGTCGCGCTTGGCACCGATGCGAGCAAGGACGTCCGCCGGTTGATTACTTTCTCGAGCCACATGATGAAACTCCAGCCCCTTGAACCGAGCCGAGATTTTGAGAACAGTGTTACATTAAGCCGCCATTTTCAGGTCTTTGGCATCGAAATCTCCATTTATTTGAGATATTGCAAGGTTTGAGTCCCCACGCACTTCCAGGTGTTGTATGCCCATGGAGACGGCCATCCGAAGTCCGCAATAAGGCCTCATATTAGGCTGCATTGTTGGAGTCTATGTATAATATTTGGAGTACGTACTGAACTGCATCTCCAGCGGGGGACGTTAAGACAACGCCCGCCCTAACCCTGCCAACATTTTGGAACCATCGAAGTACATAACCCAGTTGGAATACGTGTCGTACTCTTTAGGGAGTTCGGCCTCTGTCCATTCGGCGATGAAGTCAGCCAGTACTTGGGATTTAATGGCTCGGCACGGTTTGTATGTTATGTCGAATGGGAGGAGCTCAATGGACCACTTAGCAATCCAGCCCATGGCATCGCGGTTGTTTATTATGTAGTTGAGTGGTACCTCAGAAGCCACCGTAATCGAGAAATCTTGAAAGTAGTGTCGCAGCTTCCAGGATGACATGAAGACCGCGTATGCTATCTTTTGGTAATGAGGGTATCAGGATTTTCATGGTGTGAGGACACTGGATACGTCGTATACCGGTTTCTAGAGCGGGAATTTGTGTCTGTCCTGCTCCCGCTCAACGACGAGCACGGTGCTCACCACCTGGTGTGTTGCTGATATGCATAATAACATGGGTTCGCCGACATTCAGTGCCTCCAGGATTGGGTTGGTCGCTAAAAGGGCCTTTATTTCCTCCAGGCCGTTCGTTGCCGCATCCGTCCACTCGAAGTGGTCGGTGCGTCGGAGAAGGCGATAGAGTGGCAATGCTTTTTCTCCCAATCTGGAGATAAAGCGGCTTAAAGCTGCCACACATCCCACGAGTTTTTGGACTTGTTTAAG
The DNA here is from genome assembly GCA_021605205.1 of Aegilops longissima. Lineage (NCBI taxonomy): Eukaryota > Viridiplantae > Streptophyta > Magnoliopsida > Poales > Poaceae > Aegilops > Aegilops longissima. The sequence continues at coordinate 282,133,796 of CM038677.1, forward strand.
GTCTGTTGGCGTAGCCAATTGTGACTAACCTCGGATTTTGGCTGGATTTGCCTCAATTCTTCTATTGTAAACGATGAAGCCCAGCAATTTTCCGGCGTGGACACCGAAAACACACTTTTCCGGATTGAGCTAGATCGTCTATCAATGACTCGACGTGCCTAGTTTTGATGACGGCGTCATCTACATATGCTTCAACTGTCTTTCCGATCTGTTTTGCATGTTGGAATCATGCATTGGTAGGTGGCGCCAGTGCTTTTGAGCCCGAAAGGCATAATATTGAAGCAGGAAGGCCCATATGGGTAATGAATACCGTTGCGGCTTGATCAGACTCCTTCATCTTGATTTGATGGTATCCGGAGTATGCATCGAGGAAACACAACGAGTCGTGTCCTGCAGTTGCATCAATAATCTGATCGATGCGAGGGAGGGGGGAGGGATCGTTAGGGCAGGCCTTGTTGAGGTCTTTGAAATCGACACATAGGCGCCAGGATTTGTCCTTCTTTGGTACCATCACCAGGTTTGCTAGCCAGTCCGGGTGTTTTATTTCTCTGATGAATCCGGCCTCGAGTAACTTCGCTAGCTCCCCTCCCATAGCTTGTCGTTTGGGTTCGGAAAAACACCGCAGTGTTTGCTTGACCGGTTTATATCCCTTTAATATATTGAGGTTGTGTTCGGCCAATCTGCGCGGGATTCCTGGCCGTCCCAAAGAGGAGATGTACGGATTCTCGGGCGATCAGCTAGGAGAGCTGTCGCAAATGCATGAGCAAGCTTGACAGGTGATGCGAAGTGTTGCCAAGGCTTTATGGCCATCCGCCTCCCCTCCAGGAAAGATGGAAAAGCTTATACAGCTATTCAGTTGAGCGCGGCTGTGTTTTCGATTATGGAAGATATCGGCTTGCCGGGAAGGTGCACGAGAAGCCTGGGCCATGGTGAAAACACGGTATACCAAGCTTGATCCGAATCATATGGCCCGGGTCGGACCTCTAGGGTCAGATGGAAAAGAGATTCCCGTTAATTTGGCATATGACCAAGTCGAAGTAGCCGCCAAATATTCCCAACAGGATTGTAAGTTAGACAGCCTGTTAGACGGTATAGAGCAGGAAAATTTTGAGTCCATGTGACTATGTAATCTCCTTGACATATTTGTCCCTAGCCGGATTGTAAAACGATTGTCATGGTAGACCTTTTCGCTTCGACTCTGAACCCAAAGGTGCGGAGTGTTTCCGAATACCTGAGCGGCTAAACAGATTGGGGTATGCTTGGAAACTAGGCGTAGGGGTCATAGTTGCTTGAACAGACAAGTTGTATCCGGCTAGCTATGTTATATTACATTGTGATTGCAAGAAACATATTCCAGAGAGAATAGTTCCGTTAAGGGTTCCTTTCCCTGGGTGTACATGCATTAACGTGCATGTCCGAACTGTGATTGAAAAAATCGCAGTGTACGTAACATCTGGGGGTTCACAATGGGGTGAATGCAAAAAACATCTTTAGTCCGCCGACCAAATATTCCCTTAAGAACGCTAGCTTTCGGCTTTACCCAGTCTGAGGTACACATCCGGATGACCCGGCAGTAACAATCACAGAGGTGCTCCCTTTATGCCCTAGCCGAACTAACAGGAACGTAGGGATAAGCACCGGAGCTAGGCAACCCAGCTTGGACAAAACATAAGTCATATCGATGCATATAATAGCGAAGAAAAGGTACATATGGGGAAAACACGCATATGTGATGAGCATGATGCTCAGAAAATAACAATAATAAGCTTCGGTCCAAGAAGCCCCCAGGTATAATGGACATACATATTTGAGGAAGTGTACGTCACGGTTGCACGGTTTAGCCGCGCGAAAGCTTTAAGGCTAAAAATGAAAAATAGAAAAGAGAGGAAAAAAATAATGGAAACAATAGGGAGAATGAGACGAACAAAGAGTTTGGTGCTAGGCATAGAATCTTCGGTGTCTGGCCGCGTTCCAGGGGTTCAGCTCTAGGCGATTGTGTGATGCATCACGCAGGCGGTACGCTCCTCTAGTGAGAACTTCGTCAATGATGAAGGGACCCTCCCACTTGGGCTTGAGTTTTTCCTTTTTCTTCTCCGGCAAGCATAGAACGAGTTTGCAAATGTTATAAGTCTTGGCCCGTACTTCTCTGCTTTGATATCTGCGGGCCTATTGTTGGTAAAATGCAGAACGGGCTTTTGCAACATCTCGCTCCTCCTCTAGGTCATCTAGGCTATCCTGCCGATCAAGCTCGGCCTCTCTCTCTCTTCGTACATGCACACTCGAGGTGAGTCATGAATAATGTCGTAGGGTAACACAGCCTCTGCGCCGTAAACCATGAAGAAAGGTGTATATCCAGTAGTGCGGTTGGGCATGGTCCGCAGCCCCCAAAGTACAGAGTCGAGCTCCTCAACCCAATGCTTGTCTGATTCTTTCAAAGACCGCACTAGTCTGGGTTTAATGCCGCTCATGATAAGACCATTGGCCCATTCGACTTGTTCGTTTGTTTGCGGGTGATAGAGAAAGGCGTAATCGAGCTTAGTACCCAGATTAGCACACCAGGTTTTCACCTCATCGGCTGTGAAATTGGAGCCATTATCAGTGATGATGCTGTGTGGAACACCGTAACGGTGCACAACACCGGATATGAATTCAATCACTGGACCAGCTTCGGCTATTTTAACTGGTTTGGCCTCTATCCACTTAGTGAATTTATCCACCATGACCAGCAGATACTTTTTCTTATGGCTTCCTCCTTTAAGGGGTCCGACCATATCAAGCCCCCAGACCGCGAAGGGCCAAGTGATGGGGATTGTTTGTAGGGCAGTAGGTGGCATATGGCTATGGTTCGTGAAAAGATGGCATCCAACGCAACGTTGGACAAGGTCCTGTGCATCCGCTTGGGCCGTTGGCCAATAGAAACCTGTACGGAAGGCCTTGCTTACAAGGGCCCGAGCCGCAGCGTGGTGACCACCGAGACCATCATGTATTTCAGATAAGAGCTGCCGCCCCTCTTCCTCGGAGATACATCTTTGAAGTACTCCGATAGCGCTTGTCGGTGTTCTGGGAACGGGGGTCCCCATACTTGCCTGCATACGGCCACAGCGTGGCTCTGCGTGTCGGCCCGTACGGTCCATCTCCATCAACAAGGCGTTTAAGACCCTCGCGAGGGGCCAAGACTCGCGAGGCGGACGACACAAGACCTCCTCAGGGGCGGCCTCACCAGGTTGGCTCGCGAGGGGCGGAGACATCAAGGCAAGGCAAACCTCGCGAGGTTCTCGTGACGTGAGCCATGACAATCAAGATCAGGTGGGCGCCAGGCGGGTGCCACCACGCGCAGTGTCCTTGTTTCCCCTTTGGTGATAGGGAAGCGAGCACAGGCGCGGAGTACCGAGGCATCAAGCAAAGGTTTCCATATAGGTGCAACGAGACCAAGACCAGCCGGACTGCAAGATGGAGGTCACCATGGAGCCCAAGGCGGTGTCACCACCAGAGCATTTTGCAGGCGAAGACCGCTTTTGTAACGATAAGCTGTACTAGTTGTCCCCTTTCAAATTGGCCGTTGTTGACTCCCTTCCCGCTCAATATTTGGGGAGAGGACCAGAGCCTATATAAGTAGAACTAGCTACCATCGTAGGAGATAACTCATTTGGAGGCATCTCATCTGATCTTGAATGATCCTCATCCACACACAAAGCATAAGAACACCTCAACCTCAGGAGGCTGTTCTTCCCCTTGTACTGTTCATCATCAGCCCAAGAGGCAATCCACCACAACCACACTAGAGTAGGGTATTACACCACAATGGTGGCCTGAACCAGTATAAACCCTGTGTCCCTTTTGTTGCGAGTTCGTCGAGTTCGTCCGTGAGATCTTAGCAAGCTAGGACGTGGATCGGTAGGGGGAGAACTTCGCGCGCACCCCAGAGTTCAAAACTTAAGGGTTTGCCGGAACACGTGATCCGACATTTGGCGCGCCAGGTAGGGGTGCGCCGAGGCTTCCCTTCCGTTGCTCCGCGTCACGTCGCTTCATCGTCCCCATGGCGGACGCACGCCGCGCCCGCGCCAAGCGTCGGGCTGACCTCGCCACCCGCGTTGCACAGACGACCCCTATCGGCGGGCCACCCCGTCGCTCTCCATCGCCTGCCGCCAATGCCGCCACCGGCCCGTTGGGGAACGATCAGCAAGCGACCTCGTTGCACCCCTCGGTGCGACAGGACGGCCGCACCGCCAGGCCATCGCCGACTCCCGCTGGTTCATCATCTCATGCTCGTCGCGCTCCCATGGACGCATAGGTGGCGCTCCTCATGGCGCACGAGCTCCTGCACTACCGCCCGGTCGACGACCTCTACGCGGACTGGCTCGACAACATCACCGAGCTTGTCAGCGCCAAAGGGGGCTCCCCTGCGCCATCCCTCTCACTGCCTCGCCCTCCGCCAGCTACGGGCGACGTAGCTCACGGAGCACCTCCACCACCTCGGCACCAAGACGGCGCTCTGGCGCCAAGGCGCACGGCTCCATGGCGCAACCCACAGTGTCCGGCGCCCGCGCGTGAAGAAAGAAGCTGTCAAGAAGTCCCTCGACCGCAAGAGAACGCTCCGCCACTCCTTGCACCGCCGCGCCAAGATTGTTTGCCGCGGTAAGGCCCCGCGCCGCTTTCCGTAGCGGCGCGCGGGCGCCATGACCAAGATCCACCTCCAAGACGAGTCCCGGTGACCACGGCTGGCTGCCCCGCCTTCACCCCCGAGCTGCGTAGCGTCGCCTGGTCGGGCAAGTTCAAGCCGGATCTGCCTCCTCGCTACGACAACACCCCGACCCCACGGAGTTCCTGCAGCTCTACGAGCTGAGCATCGAGGCGGCCAATGGCGACGAGAAAGTCATGGCGAACTGGTTCCCCATGACGCTCAAAGACGGCGCTCGTTCGTGGCTCCTGAACGTGCCTCTAGGCTCGATCTCCTCCTGGGACGAGATGCGCGACCACTTCATCACCAACTTCTAGGGCACTCGCGACCGCCCACCGGCCGCGGGTGACCTACGTCACGTCAAGCGACAACCAGGAGAGACCCTCCAGAAGTACATCCAGCGCTTCAACAATGTTCTTCTCAAGATCCCCAAGGTGACGGACGAGGCCATCATCTCCGCGTTCTCTTATGGCATCCGTGATGTCAGGATGAAGGAGGGGCTCCCCATCCACGAGGAGCTATGCACGTCCCTGGAGCTGTTCAACCTGACGACCAAGTGCACAAGAGCTGAGGATGGGCGCCTCTCCCTCATCGAGCTCCCAGCTGCGGACCCGGAGGAGAAGAAAGCCATGGCCAAGGACGTGAAGCGCTAGGGAGTAGCCGTGCTCGCGGCGGAGCCGGCCACCAAGCGCGGCAGAGACCAGCCCGAGTCATCCAAGAGTAGCCGACCGTTCTGCGCCTTCCATAACATGCATACTCACAACACGAACGACCGTCAATAGCTCAGTGCCATTTGGGAAGGACGCTTCGGTCAACGCCCCGAGCGCAACAACCGGGGCTACGGCCCGGGAGGAGGACCTGGTGGCAGATGCTGGGACAACCATGGCCCGCGCCAGGAGTGGCGCGACCGGCCTCGTGAGGACTGCTGGCAGGATCAGCCTCGCAAGGGCGCCTCGAGGGACCAGCCTCATGGGGACCGTCCTCAGGGCAACGCCGGTCTTCCCCCACTACCGCCGCCGCCAAGAAGGAATGACGACCACCATCAAGACGAAGGGGCTGGGGGCTTCGAGGAGCCGTGCGCTATCGGCTGCATCTTGGGCGGAGCTCAGGCCCCAGCCTCACAACGTATCTTCAAACAGTTTGCTCGTGAAGTGAATGCAGTCTTCCCCAAGCTTGAGGCCACGCGCCCGCTCACGTGGTCCAAGTGCGCCATCACCTTCAATTCGGCAGATAAACTCAAGTGCGCGGCTACCGCAGGCGCCCTCCCGATGCTTTGCTCCCCAGTCATCGGCAACGTGCAAGTCACCAAGACCCTCATCGACGGCGGCGCAGGGCTCCACATCTTATCCGTCGACACGTTAGACAACCTCCAAGTGCCGTATGACTAGCTTCAGCCCACCAAGCCTTTCTCAGGAGTGACCAACGGCTCCACTACCCCGATCGGGCAGGTCCGCCTTCCCGTCACCTTCGGAGAACGCAAAAACTACCGCACCGAGCTTATCGACTTCGACGTCACGCACATCCGTCTGCCGTACAATGCCATCCTCGGGTATCCCGCCCTGGCCAAGTTCATGGCAGTGACCCATCACGGCTACAATGTCCTCAAGATGCTAGGAAGCGGCGGAATCATCATGGTCCCATGCAAAGAGAGATGCAGTGTGCTCCCTTGAGCGTGCCTTCCAAGCTGCAGCAATCGATGACCCCGACAGCAAGGGCGAGTGCCCTCCTGAGGTCAACCCCAAGAAGAAGAAGTAGTTGCGCCGTGCAGGACCACAGGAGGGTGGCGTCGCGACTGGAACCTCGTCAGGATCGGCGCCCGCGCCAAGGGTGCCTCCCTGCATCGCATAGGAAGGCGCGCCCGGCGCCCTTCTCGGGCAGGACTCGGGGGATCTCTTCTAGAGGTCCTCGGACCTTGCCAACATCACGAGGGAGGTGCTCAGGCACCACCTGGAGGCGTGCTTCACCGCACGTCTCCCTCAGGAGAACACAGGGCGAGGAGCGCCCACCGCTCAGGAGTTCATCACCAGGACCACTCAGGAACTGCAGGACGCAAGGGCCATGCGCGGAAACCGCCGCTCGCGAGGCGCATCTCCCCATCCAGGCGAGGGTGCTGGGCTACGCGTCTGCATCGACGTCCCAAGGCTCAACGGGGCCGCATCTCAGGAGCCCTTCTGGCCTTCATGCGTGGGCCGCTGCGAGGGTCCACCGTACAACTACGTTCGCATGCCCTTTGGCCTGCCAAGCATGTCGTCCACCTATCAGCGCAACTTGCGGCGCATCCTGGCGACTCAGGAGGCCAGATATCACGCCGTCCTGACGGAGATGGAGAAGGTCCTCAATGAACTGGCTGGACCCCCAGAGCCTCCCAAGGCTCACGGCCCCAGTGGCTCGTGAGGAGCGACTCCTTCACCGCGTACCTCCATCTGCTCCGACATCCCTTCATCGACAGAACCAGGTGACATTTTCCATGTTTATTTAGCTAGGACCTCCTCTATGGCTGCATCATTCCCAGGCCGCGTGGGTCCGTACCTGTGGCATGTACACCTTTTTCTTATATCTTTGCTTACCTTGCTAGGGGCACCGCTCGGGCTGCATCATCCCCAAGCCGCTCAGGCCGGACCCGGTGGCATGTATCTTCCCTGCATTTACCTAAGCCAGTTTGCTTTCCATGCCTAATCTAGCTATGACTATTACCTGCTTGATCGTCACCCATTGTGGGAGCCGCGCGCCGGCCGTCTTTCTTCAGGATCCTTCGCGTGAGTAGGTTAAGCACGACGTCTGTGCTTGGTCCCGTCCCTGTAGCATCGATAAATCCAACGGATGAGCTCTGTCTGGCGGGCCGATCCCGTTCACGTCACCTCCTGGGGCTGTTGGTGCTTGGCCTCTCACGCAATAATCTCAGGAGATTCGTTCGGCACAGGTTGTCTGACCACCTCGCAGGACTACTACAGCAAACAAGAACCAAGACCAGGCGCAACCCGCCTTGAGGTAGGGCCTTGTGAGTCCCGCGCTGGCTCACAAGTGCCCAGATACACCTCGTCTAGCCCTGCCGTGCCAGCCACGTGTCAGGGCGCTGCTGTACACGCCCCGGGGGATCTCCGCAGTAGGGAGTCCCCCTCCCACGTACCAGTGGAAGCACCATGCTCCATGCTGGCCGTCGACACTGCCGAGGAACGGCTATGCCTGTGCACAAGCAGAAGTACTATGCTCCACGCTGGTGATAAACAACTGAGGGCGGCCTCACGGCCATACCAACCTCAGGGAGCCCAGAGCTCAGTGTCCGGCCTCACCGCAACGCCTCCCCACGGGAGAGTCGCGCGAGGGGGCTGGGCACGGGGGCTGCGCTCGGGTCACACCCAAGCGTACGCCACCCAAGCAGGTCTACCGGACCTGGTCGTCGTGCGCCCCTCCTCGGCGAGGGCAAAGGTATGGAGATTGTTTGCACGTCAAGGGGGACTCTAGAGCATCGCGACTCAGGAGCCTAACTGGTCACGTAGCCCCTCACTCCTTGGTTCGTCCTAGTCTTCGGTCGGCCGAACGACGGTTGAGGTATGAGCGGGGCCGGGCCCTGCCGACGTAGAACATTAACATATCCTCGCGTCTCCTTCCTATTAGCTGTTTGCGCGTCAAGGGGGACTCCTGAGTATCGTGACTCGGGAGCCTAACTGGTCACGTAGCCGCTCACTCTTTGGTCCGTCCTGGTCTCCGGTCGGCCCAACAGCGGTTGAGGTATGCGCAGGGCCGGGCTCTGCCGACGCAGAACATAAAGAAAATAGGAAGAAAATCACAAAATCTCAAAGCAAATATTACAAGACATATTGTTCTCACAATATCAAACACGATTTTAATGCCTCCACGAGGCATGGTGCATGTTGCAGGAATAAAACAGAAAAGCAGCCACAGGTCACCCCTGGACACCGTCGTCGCCCACAAGAGGTGCACCTTCCTTGGTGGCATCGCCTTCACCTGCACCACCAGCTGGAGCCGCGGGATCGGTGGCACTACTGGTCAAAGGCGCGGGGATGAAGCCACGAGACTTCTTCAGCAGGACCTCCACTTGACCTTTCATGGCTGCGGCGGCAGCTGTGCAGTGTTCATCAGCCACGGGCTCCAGCAGCTCGTCAAGACGAGCGCTGGGGTCATGAAGGTGCAGATGGCTGAAGACGCGCGTCAGTGCAGCTGAAGAAAGGACGCGAGCCTCTTCCTCTGCCATGGGACCGAAGCCCTCCACGACTTCCTCGAGTGCCTTCACCAAGAAGGGAAGTAGCTGAGTAGGGCCATCCTTGTCGGTGGCCAGTGGCTTCTCCAAGCCCTTCTCGTATAGTGACTTCAGCGCCACGCGGGGCCTCTCCTCAAGGAGCGAGAAATCCACACGGTCTTCACCCAGGACCTTCGCCCTGGCATCAAGATCGACCTTCTCCGCCTCCACCTTCCGCTCCAGCTCCTCCGGCTCGGCATTGTGGTTCAGCGGCCTATGGCTGCACCAGCTCCCCCAGCTCGGCATTGCGGTTCTTGATGGCATCCTTATGAGCCCTCATCTCCTCCTCCTTCGCCCGGCGGCCACGGGCTTCTTCTGCCCGCTCATCGCGCAGGCCCTTCAGCTCTTTCTCCAATGCCCGGTAGCGGTCGTGGGCGGCCTTGGCGTCCTTCAGCGCTGCCTCGCAATCGGCCGCAGCCTGTGTGGCGTCTCGCTTCTCCTTCTCGGAGGCTGTTGCGGCCTAGTTCAGCATCGCTCGGACCGCCGCGTCAGACTGAAGCCAGCCGGATGTCAGCTCCAAGCGCCGAACCGCGCCCTGGAGATCTTCTCGCAGCTGGGTCATCTCTGACAGGTCATGCTCCAAGACAGCAGAGGAGACTGAAGAATCAGACAACAATGGCGCGGCAGGAGAAGGAGACAACGCTGTCACCAGGGCCTCGGAGACCAAGGACTCCTGAGCCTTTGGGACCTCGGCGGCTGAGCAGCATATCGGCACTTCCGGGGCCAGCGGGGCCTTGGGGGCTGACTCCTTGTGATGACGCTCCCACTGGTCTCGCAAGGGCGGCCGGGCCGGGGAGGTGCGAGTGCTGTCACCTCCCTTCTCCGCGGAGGGGGGCGCGGCCGCCGCATCCTCCTTCCTCCTCTTGGCCGAAGACACCAGCCTGGTAAACCAAGGACGAACGTTAGGAAACAGCAGTATAAGCATAAGCACTTACTGGTCCACCGCAGCATAGTCCACCCTCTGCTTGGTAAGCTTGAAGCCCGAGAGCCTCGAGGCTTGAGGCGCGGGCGCGCCGGCTACAGAAGCAGAGGACGGTGCAGCAGAAGGGCCGGAGGCAGCTCTGGGCAGCGTCAACGCTGGGGCAGCATCTCGAGAGACCAGCGACAATCTGCCCCTTGTCGAGATAACGGGCAGCTCCCCCTCCTCACAGCGGGTGTCGGTCTCAGCGTCATCTGGCAGGGCGCGGAGGATGTCTGCTTTATTCAAGGGGGAAGTTTCCTTCATCTCCTCGGGGGTCACCTCCGAGTCCACCTCCTCTTCTTCCTTCCCAGAGGACTCGTCAGAAGACAGCTCCCCCGGCTTCGGCGCTGCGGGGGCCCTGGAGGGCGCAAGCGCCACCAGCCCGCGCCCGTCGAAGGTAGGCCTAGCGGCCACGATCTGCCCCCGAGTCCTTGCGGAGGAACAAGGGAGGGAAGGCACTCGAAGGGTACTCTTGGTTGTCCCCGACCCAGAGGCGCAAAACTACAGACAGCTCATCGTTAGGCAAGGCCTCCAGGCTTAGACGAATCTTGTCCTCTTCATCCCCGAGCCTCCACAAGGGGCGCGCACGCGCCTGAAGAGGAGCGACGTGCAGAATCAGGAATTCCCTCAGTAGCATGGCCCCCGTCACCTTCGCCGCCTTCGCGTTGCCCGGCTTCAGGTAGGTCTGCATCTGCTACAATATCGACGACGCCCGCTCATCAGCGAGCTTCGTGCAAGACCACCGCTTGTCGGATAGGGGCATCTCCGTCAGCAGTGCCAAGCGCGGGTAGACAGACTCGGCGCCCGTCATGACCCGTTTGGCCCTAAGATTGTCGGCCTTCTTCCTGGTGTTCGAGATCGAGTTGGCCTTGCCGGCCGCAATGAAATTGGCGCACCCGGAGATATGGCCCTCGCTGACGCGGAGGAAGAAGAAGTGGCGCAGCAGAGCCATGGACGGCATCACGCCCAGATATGCGTCGCAATAGTAGGCGAAGATGGACAGGAGAAGGACGGAGTTGGGATGAAGATGCAGCACCTGCAGCCCGTAGTGGCCGAGGACCTCAAAGAAGAAGTCAAAGAAGGGGGGAACCAAGCCAGCGGCGATACTGCTCGTGAAGAAGGGGAAGAAGGTGCTTCCCTCGGGCTCCGGCACGTCGGCGGCCACCAAGAGCTCCGTCTTCCCCCTCTCGTTGCTCTCCCCCGTCGTCAGCAAGGGCGTGGTAGCGAGAGTTTTCTCCAAGACATTGGGCTCATCGAGAGCTGGTTCGTACCAAGCCGGCGACGAGGAGGACTTGACCTTGTGCAACGCTATTGGTCGCAGATGCGGAGGAAGGTTGGAGCAGATCTGGAGGTTTCGGCAGCAAGGAGCAAGAAAGGGAATCTGGAGCAAGGCGAAAGGGAGCAGTGAAGGCAAGAATTGTCTGTGCCTGCCCTTGTCAAGACGAGCAGTTGCGGAGGCAGCGTGGGGAAGCGGAGACGCCCACGTCTAATCAACCGCCACGCGCCGACCAGGGCTACAGGCTATTGGCGCCCGCGGCGCTCCGCACTTGACCTTTGGCTTCGCCTCGAAGCCAAGCCCGAGCGCGCCTCGGGCCCGGGGGCTACTGTCGGTGTTCTGGGAACGGGGGTCCCCAGACTTGCCTGCCTACGGCACACGGTGTGGCTCTGCGGTGGGCCCGTACGGCCCATCTTCATCAACAAGTAGTTTAAGACCCTCGCGAGGTGGATGACATAAGACCGCCTCAGGGGCGGCCTCACCAGGTTGGCTCGCGAGGGGCGGAGAGATCAAGGCAAGGCAAACCTCGCGAGGTTCTCGTGACATGAGTCATGACGGTCAAGATCAACCGGGCGCCAGGCGGGCGCCAGCACGCGCAGTGTCCTTGTTTCCCCTTTGGTGCTAGGGAAGCGAGCGCAGGCGCGGAGTACCGAACCGTCAAGCAAAGGTTTCCATATCGTTGCAACGAGACCAAGACCGGCAGGACGGCAAGACGGAGCTCACTATGGAGCCCAAGGCGGCGTCACTACCAGAGCGTTTTGGAGGCGAAGACTGCTTTTGTCAGGATAAGCTGTACTAGTTGTCCCCTTTCAAATTGGCCATTGTTGGCTCCCTTCCTGCTCAATATTTGGGGAGAGGATCAGGGCCTATATAAGTAGAACTAGCCACCACCGTAGGAGATAACTCATTTGAAGGCATCTCATCTGATCTTGAGTGATCCTCATCCACACACAGAGCGCAAGAACACCTCAACCTCAGGAGGCTGTTCTACCCCTTGTACTGTTCATCATCAGCCCAAGAGGCAATCCACCACAACCAGACTGGAGTAGGGTATTACACCCTAACGGTGGCCCGAACCAGTATAAACCCTGTGTCCCTTGTGTTGAGAGTTCGTCCGTGAGATCTTAGCAAGCTAGGACGTGGATCGGTAGGGGGAGAACTTCGTGCGCACTCCAGAGTTTGTACCTTAAGGGTTTGCCGGAACCTGTGATCCGACAGCGCTTTTCTTGTAGAGTTCTCCGTCGTGAACCTTGTAGGCTTTCGAGCGCCGGACAATGCGGCGAGCCTCATTCTGATCCTCAGGGAGTTCTCGCCTATTAAGGTAGGCCAAGAAGGGTTCGATGCATGGGGCAATGACTGCCATGATAAGATGGGCCGACGGTGTTATTTCGGTGGCTGAGCCCCCAATGATGTCGGTATGTTAGGAATCTGGGGTTATAGTCGGTTACAGACTGGTGTTGCCGCTCTCCCCTTGCCACACCACAGACGGCTTAAAAAGCCTTTTCAGAAAGATGTTTTGTGGGACGGGGTCGCGCTTGGCACCGATGCGATCAAGGATGTCCGCCACTTGATTACTTTCTCGAGCCACATAATGAAACTCGAGCCCCTTGAACCGAGCGGAGATTTTGAGAATGGTGTTAAAGTAAGCCGCCATTTTCGGGTCTTTGGCATCGAAATCTTCATTTATTTGAGATATTGTGAGGTTTGAGTCCCCGCGCACTTCCAGGCGTTGTATACCCTTGGAGACGGCCATCTGAAGTCCATGCAATAAGGCCTCATATTTGGCTGCATTGCTGGAGTCTGTGTATAATATTTGGAGTACGTACTGAACTAAGTCTCAAGTGGGGGCATTAAGACAACGCCCGCCCCTAACATTTTGGAACCATCGAAGTACATAACCCAGTTGGAATACGTGACGTACTCTTTAGGGAGTTCGGCCTCTGTCCATTCGGCGATGAAGTTAGCCAGTACTTGGGATTTAATGGCTCGGCGCGGTTTGTATGTTATGTTGAATGGAAGGAGCTCAATGGCCCACTTAGCAATCCGGCCCATGACATCGCGGTTGTTTATTATGTCATTGAGTGGTACCTCGGAAGCCACCGTAATCGAGCACTCTTGAAAGTAGTGTCACAGCTTCCAGGATGACATGAAGACCGCGTATGCTATCTTTTGATAATGAGGGTATCGGGATTTCCATGGTGTGAGGAAAGTGGATACGTAGTATACCGGTTTCTAGAGCGGGAATTTGTGTCCGTCCTGCTCTCACTCAACTACGAGCACGGCGCTCACCACCTGTTGTGTTGCCGATATGTATAATAACATGGGTTCGCCGATGTTCGGTGCGGCCATGATTGGGTTGGTCGCTAAAAGGGCCTTTATTTTCTCCAGGCCGGCCGTTGCTGCATCCGCCCACTCAAAGTGGTCGCTGCGTCGGAGAAGGCGATAGAGTGGCAATGCTTTTTCTCCCAATCTGGAGATAAAGCGGCTTAAAGCTGCCACACATCCCACGAGTTTTTGGGCCGGTTTAAGGTCTGTTGGAGTAGCCAATTGTGACAATCCTCTGATTTTGGCTGGATTTGCCACAATTCCTCAATTGGAAATGATGAAGCCCAGCAATTTTCCGGCGCGGACACCGAAAACTCACTTTTCCGGATTGAGCAAGATCGTCTATCAATGACTTGACGTGCCTGGTTTTGATGACGACGTCATCCACATATGCTTCAACTGTCTTGCCAATCTGTATCTCCAGGCATGTTTGAATCATCCGGATTGAGCCCGAAAGGCATAGTGTTGAAGCAGAAAGGCCCATATGGGGTAATGAATACCGTTGCGGCTTGATCAGACTCCTTCATCTTGATTTGATGGTATCTGCAGTATGCGTCGAGGAAACACAGCGAGTCGTGTCCTGCAATTGCATCAATAATCTGATCGATGCGAGGGAGGGGGAAGGGATTGTTACGGCAGGCCTTGTTGAGGTCTTTGAAATCGATGCATAGTTGCCAAGATTTGTCCTTCTTTGGTACCATCACCAGGTTTGCTAGCCAGTCCGGGTGTTTTATTTCTCTGATGAATCCGGCCTCGAGTAACTTGGCTAGCTCCCCTCCCATAGCTTGTCATTTGGGTTCGGAAAAACGCTGCAGTGTTTTCTTGACCGGTTTATATCCCTTTAATATGTTGAGGTTGTGTTCGGCCAATCTGCATGGGATTCCTGGCCGTCCCAAAGAGGAGATGTCCGGATTCTCGGGCGATCTGCAGGGAGAGCTGTCGCAAATGCATGAGCAAGCTCGGCAGGCGATGCAAAGTGTTGCCAAGGCTTTATGGCCATCCGCCTCCCCTCCAGGAAAGATGGAAGAGCTTATACAACTAATCAGGGGAACGCGGCTACGTTTTTTATTATGGAAGATATCGGCCTGCCAGGAAGGTGCACGAGAAGCCTGGACCATGGTGAAAACACGGTATACCAATATTGATCCGAATCATATGGCCCGGGTCGGACCTCTAGGGTCAGATGGAAAAGAGATTCCCGTTAATTTGGTATATGACCAAGTCGAAGTAGCCGCCAAATATTCCCAACAGGATTGTAAGTTAGACAGCCTGTTAGACGGTATAGAGGAGGAAATTTTTGAGTCCTTGTGACTATGTACTCTCCTTAATACATTTGTCCCTAGCTGGATTTTAAAACGATTGTCATGGCAGACCTTTTCACTTCGACTCTGAACCGAAAGGTGCGGAGTGTTTCCGAATACCTGAGCGGCAAAATAGATCGGGGTATGCTTGGAAACTAGGCGTAGTGGGCATAGTTGCTTGAACAGACAAGTTGTAGCCGGCTAGCTATGTTATGTTACACTGTGATTGTAAGAAACATCTTCCAGAGAGAATAGTTCCGTTAAGGGTTCCTTTCCCTGGGTGTACATGTGTTAACGTGCATGTCCGAACTGTGACTGAAAAAATCGTAGTGTACGTAACATGTGGGGGTTCACAATGGGGTGAATGCAACAAACATCTTTAGTCCGCCAACCAAATATTACCTTAAGAACGCTAGCTTTCGGCTTCACCCAGTTTGAGGTACACATCCGGATGACCCGGCAGTAACAATCGCAGAGGTGCTCCCTTTATGCCCTAGCCGAACTAACGGGAACGTAGGGCATAAGCACAGGAGCCAGGCAACCCAGCTTGTCCAAAACTTAAGTCATATCGATGCATATAATAGCGAAGGAAAGGTCATATGGGGAAAACACGCATATGTGATGAGCGTGATGCTCGAAAAATAACAATAATAAGCTTCTGTCTAAGAAGCCCCTAGGTATAATGGACATACATATTTGAGGAAGTGTACGTCACAGGTGCACGGATTAGCCGCGTGAAAGCTCTAAGGCTAAAAATGAAAAACCGAAAAGAGGGGGAAAAATAATGGAAACAATAGGGAGAAGGAGACGAACAAAGAGTTCGGCGCTAGGCATAGAATCTTCGGAGTCTAGCCACGTTCCAGGGGTTCGGCTCTAGGCGATTGTGTGATGCATCACGCGGGCGGTACGCTCCTCTAGTGAGAACTTCGTCAATGATGAAAGGACCCTCCCACTTGGGCTTGAGTTTGTCCTTTTTCTTCTCCAGCAAGCGTAGAACGAGTTTGCCAATGTTATAAGTCCTGGCCCGTACTTCTCTGCTTTGATATCTGCGAGCCTATTGTTGGTAAAATGCGGAACGGGCTTTTGCAACATCTCGCTCCTCCTCTAGGTCATCTAGGATATCCTGCCGATCAAGCTCGGCCTCTCTCTCTCTCTTCGGACATGCACACTCGAGATGAGTCATGAATAATGTCGTAGGGTAACACAGCCTCTGCGCTGTAAACCATGAAGAAAGGTGTATATCTAGTAGTGCGGTTGGGCGTGGTCCGCATCCCCCAGAGTACAGAGTCGAGCTCCTCAACCCAGTGCTTGTTTGATTCTTTCAAAGACCGCACTAGTCTGGGTTTAATGCCGCTCATGATAAGACCATTGGCCCGTTCGACTTGTTCGTTTGTTTGCGGGTGACAGACAAAGGCGTAATCGAGCTTATTGCCCAGATTAGCACACCAGGTTTTCACCTCATCGGCTGTGAAATTGGAGCCGTTATCAGTGATGATGCTGTGTGGAATACCGTAATGGTGCACAACAACAGATATGAATTCAATCACCGGACTAGCTTCGGCCGTTTTAACTGGTTTGGCCTCTATCCACTTAGTGAATTTATCCACCATGACCAGCCGATACTTTTTCTTATGGCTTCCTCTTTTAAGGGGTCCGACCATATCAAGCCACCAGACCGCGAAGGGCCAACTGATGGGGATTGTTTGTAGGGAAGTAGGTGGCATGTGACTTTGGTTGGCGAAAAGTTGGCATCCGACGCAACGTTGAACAAGGTCCTATGCATCCGCTCGGGCCGTCGGCCAATAGAAACCTGTACGGAAGGCCTTGCTTACAAGGGCCCGAGACCAGCATCAATTTCACACAACACCTGCCACCCCTCTTCCTCGGAGATACGTCTTTGAAGTACTCCTATAGCGCTTGTCGGCGTTCTGGGAATGGGGGTCCCCAGACTTGCCTGTCTGCGGCCCACGGCGTGGCTCTGCGCGTGGGCCCGTACGGTCCATCTTCATCAACAAGGCATTCAAGACCCTCACGAGGGGCCAAGCCTCGCGAGGCGGACGACACAATACCTCATCAGGGGCGGCCTCACCTGGTTGGCTCGCGAGGGGCGGAGACATCAAGGCAAGGAAAACCTCGCGAGGTTCTCGTGACGTGAGCCATGCCGATCAAGATCAGGTGGGTGCCGGGCGGGCGCCAGCACGTGATGTGTCCTTGTTTCCCCTTTGGTGCTAGGGAAGCGAGCGCACGTGCGGAGTACCGGGGCGTCAAGCAAAGGTTTCCATATCGGTGCAACGAGACCAAGACCAGCAGGACGGCAAGATGGAGGTCACCATGGAGCCCAAGGCGGTGTCACCACCAGAGCATTTTGGAGGCGATGACCGCATTTGTCAGGATAAGCTGTACTAGCTGTCCCCTTTCAAATTGGCCATTGTTGGCTCCCTTCTCGCTCAATATTTGGGGAGAGGACCAGGGCCTATATAAGTAGAACTAGCTACCATCATAGGAGATAACTCATTTGGAGGCATCTCATCTGATCTTGAGTGATCCTCATCCACACACATAGTGCAAGAACACCTCAACCTCTGGAGGTTGTTCTTCCCCTTCTATTGTTCATCATCAGCCCAAGAGGCAATCCCCCACAACCACACTGGAGTAGGGTATTACACCACAATGGTGGCCTGAACCAGTATAAACCTTGTGTCCCTTCTGTTGCTAGTTCGTCGAGTTCGTCCGTGAGATCTTAGTCGGCTAGGACGTGGATCTGTAGGGGGAGAACTTCGCGCACACCCCAGAGTTCAAACCTTAAGGGTTTGACGGAACCCATGATCCGACATTTGGCGCACTAGGTAGGGGTGCGCCGAAGCTTCCCTTCCGTTGCTCCGCGTCACATTGCTTCATCGTCCCCATGATGGACGCACGCCGCGCCCGCGCCGAGCGCCGGGCTATCCTCACCACCCGCGTTGCATGGACGGCCCCTATCGGCGGGCAACCCCGTCGCTCTCCGTCGCCTGCCGCCAACGCCGCCATCGGCCCGATTAGGAACGAGCAGCAAGCGACCTCGTTGCACCCCTCGGTGCGACAGGACGGCCGCACCGCCACTCCATCGCCGACTCCCGCTGGTTCGTCATCCCACGCTCGTCGCGCTCCCATGGACGCACATGCGGTGCTCCTCATGGCGCATGAGCTCATGCGCTACCGCCCGGTCGACTACCTCTACGAGGACTGACTTGACAGCATCGCCGAGCTTGTCAGCGCCGCAGGGGGCTTCTCTGCGCCATCCCTCTCACTACCTCGCCCTCTGCCAGCTACGGGAGACGTAGCTCACGGAGTGCCTCCACCACCTCTGCACCAAGACGGCGCCTTGGCACCAAGGCGCACGGCTCCATGGCGCGAGCCACAGCGTCCAGCGCCCTCACGTGAAGAAAGAAGCTGTCGAGAAGTCCCTCGACCGCAGGTGAATGGTCTGCCACTCCTTGCACCGCCGCGCCAGGATCGTTTGTCGCGGCAAGGCCCCGTGCCGCTTGCCGTAGCGGCGCGCGGGTGCCAACACCAAGCTCCACCTCCAAGACGGGCCCCGGTGACCACGGCTGGCTGCCGCGCCTTCACCCCCGAGCTGCGTAGCGTCGCCTGGCCGGGCAAGTTCAAGACGGATCTGCCTCCTTGCTACGACGGCACCCCCGACCATGCGGAGTTCCGGCAGCTCTACGAGTTGAGCATCGAGGCGGCCAATGGCGATGAGAAAGTCATGCCGAACTGGTTCCCCATGGCGCTCAAAGACGACGCTCATTCGTGGCTCCTGAACGTGCCTCCAGGCTCGATCTCCTCCTGGGACGAGATGCGCGACCGCTTTGTCCCAAACTTCCAGGCACTCGCGACCGCCCACCGGCCGCGGGTGACCTGCGTCGCGTCAACCAACAACCAGGAGAGACCCTCCAGAAGTACATCCAGTGCTTCAACAATGTTCGTCTCAAGATCCCCAAGATGACGGACGAGGCCATCATCTCCGCGTTCTCTGATGGCGTCCGTGACGTCAAGATGAATGGGGAGCTCGCCATCCACGAGGAGCTATGCATGTCCCTGGAGCTATTCAACCTAGAGACCAAGCGCGCAAGAGCTGAGGATGGGCGCCTCTCCCTCCACGAGCTCCCAGCTGCGGACCCGGAGGAGAAGAAAGCCAAGGCCAAGGACGTGAAGCGCAAGGGAGTAGCCGTGCTCACGGCGGAGCCGGACACCAAGCGCGGCAGAGACCAGCCCGAGTCATCCAAGAGTAGCCGACCATTCTGCTCCTTCCATAACCTGCATACTCACAACACCAGCGACTGTCTAGAGCTCAGAGCCATTTGGGAAGGACGCTTCTGTCGGTGGGAAACGACACCTATGGGATCACAAGAATCCCTACTGCGGTTGCGGGGCGCGGGGTTGAGAGAAGAGCGGGTCTAACAGAGAGCACGCGGTTCGTTCATCCAGGTTCGGGCCGCGAGGATGTGTAAAACCCTACTCCTGCTTTGGTGGATGTATTATGAGTTCTTGAGCGAGCTACGGAGTGTAACGAGCTCCAAAAAGACGAATCCTTCCCCTCGTCGCCTTGGGCCTCCTTTTGTAGGAAAAGGGGTTGCCACAGTGGCATACATGAGGTGGAAAGGCAACAGTGTTGTGAGGTTATTCTGGTATTAAAGGACAAAGCGCATTTAATGCGAGGCTTAGGTGTTGCTTTATCAGGGACGGGGGCGAGGCCTGTCCCGTCCGTCTCCACTCGTCCAAGCTTCGACAAGCGCCCCGGCCAGTGATGCATGCGGTGCCATGTAGGCAGGCAGGAAGCTGAGGTGGCGCGGTGGTGGAGCCTTCATGAAGGGCTGCATGTTGCCACGCAGGTGCCTGCCCAGCTGGTTGGGTCGGCAGCTGCATGCGTACGGCGGTGGAGACTTGGCTGGTGCAGGCCCGATGGTGGCCCTGCTGGTGCGCTTGGCGAGGGCCTTGCTGGGTGGCCCGGTTGTCGTGCACCTCTCCTCGGCGAGGGCAAAGGTATGGAGATTGTTTGCACGTCAAGGGGGACTCCTGAGCATCGCGACTCAGGAGCCTAACTGGTCATGTAGCCCCTCACTCCTTGGTTCGTCCTAGTCTCCGGTCGGCCCAACGGCGGTTGAGGTTTGCGCCGGGCCGGGCCCTGCCGACGTAGAACATTAACCTATCCTCGCCTCTCCTTCCTATTAGTTGTTTGCGCGTCAAGGGGGACTCCTGAGCATCGTGACTCAGGAGCCTAACTGGTCACGTAGCCCCTCACTCAATGGTCCGTCCTGGTCTCCGGTCGGCCCAACAGCGGTTGAGGTATGTGCGGGGCCGGGCTTTGCCGACGCGGAACATAAAGAAATAGGAAGAAAATCGCAAAATATCAAAGCAAATATTATAAGACATATTGTTCTGACAATATCAAACACGAGTTTAACGCCTCCACGAGGCATGGTGCATGTTGCAGGAATAAAACCGAAAAGCAGCCGCAGGTCACCCCTGGACACCGCCGTCGCCCACAAGAGGTGCTCCTTCCTTGGTGGCATCGCCTTCACTTGCACCACTAGCTGGAGCCGCGGGATCGGTTGCAGTACTGGTCAAAGGCGCGGGGATGAAGCCACGGAACTTCTTCAGCAGGGCCTCCACTTGACCTTTCACGGCTGCGGCGGCAGCTGTGCAGTGTTCATCAGCCACGGGCTCTAGAAGCTCGTCAAGACGAGCGCTAGGGTCGCGAATGTGCAGATGGCTGAAGACGCGCGTCAGTGCAGCTGAAGAAAGGACGCGAGCCTCTGCCTCCACCATGGGACCGATGCCCTCCACGACTTCCTCGAGTGCCTTCACCAAGAGGGGAAGCAGCTGAGCGGGGCCATCCTTGTCGGTGGCCAGTGGCTTCTCCAAGCCCTTCTCGTACAGTGACTTCAGCGCCACACGGGACCTCTCCTCAAGGAGCGAGAAATCCACATGGTCTTCAGCCAGGACCTTCGCCCTGGTGTGAAGATCGACCTTCTCCGCCTCCACCTTCCACTCCAGCTCCTCCAGCCGGCCGCGTTCAGCAGCCTACGGCTACGCCAGCTCCCCCAGCTCGGCGTTGCGGTTCTTGATGGCGTCCTCCCGAGCCCTCATCTCCTCCTCCTTTGCCCGGCGGCCACGGGCTTCTTCCTGCTCATCACGCAGGCCCTTCAGCTCTTTCTCCAACGCCCGGTAGCGGTCCTGGGCGGCCTTGGCGTCCTTCAATGCCGCCTCACGATCGGCCGCAGCCTGCGTGGCGTCTCGCTTCTCCTTCTCGGAGGCCGTTGCGTCTGGTTCTGCATCTCTTGGACCGCCGCGTCAGACTGAAGCCAGCCGGATGCCAGCTCCAGGCGCCCGGCCACCAGGCGCGGATCCGCGCCCCGGAGATATTCTTGCAGCTGGGTCATCTCTGAAAGGGCACACTCCAAGACAGTAGAGGAGGCTGAAGAACCTGAGAACAATGGCATGGCAGGAGAAGGAGACGATGATGTCACCAGGGCCTGGGAGACCAAGGGCTCCTGAGCCTTTGGGACCACGGCGGTTGAGCCGGACATCGGCACTTCCGGGGCCAGCGGGGCCTTGGGGGCTGACTCCTTGTGACGACGCTCCCCCTGATCTCGCGAGGGCGCCCGGGCCGGGGAGGTGCGAGTTCCTTCGCCTCCCTTCTCCGCGGAGGGGGGCGCGGCCTCCGCATCCTCCTTCCTCCTCTTCTCCGAAGACTGCGGCCTAGTCAACCAAGGACGAATGTCAGGAAACAGCAGTATAAGCATAAACAAGACGAAGCTCAAGCATGTACTGGTCCACCGCAGCATAGTCCACCCTCCGCTTGGTAAGCTTGAAGCCGACTTGAGGTGCGGGCGCGCCGGCTCCAGAAGCAGAGGACGGTGCAGCAGAAGGGCCGGAGGCAGCTCTGAGCGGCGTCAATGCGGGGGCAGCATCTCGAGAGACCAGCGATGATCTGCCCCTTGTCGGGATGATGGGCAGCACCCCCTCCTCATGGCGGGTGTCGGTCTCGGCGTCGTCTGGCAGGCGCTGAGGATGTCGGCTTTATTCAAGGGGGAAGTTTCCCCCATCTCCTAGGGGGTCACCTCTGAGTCCACCTCCTCTTCTTCCTTCCCAGAGGACTTGTTAGAAGACAGCTCCACCGGCTTCGGCGCCACGGGAACTCCGGAGGTCGCAGGCGTCACCAGCACACGCTCGTTGAAGGTAGGCCTGGCGGCCACGATCTGCCCCCAGTCCTTGCGGCGGAACAAGGGAATGAAGGCACTCGGTGGGTACTCTTGGTTGTCCCCGACCAAGAGGCGCAAAACTACAGACATCTCATCGTTAGGCAAGGCCTCCGGGCTCAGACGAATCTTGTCCTCTTCATCCCCGAGCCTCCACAAGGGGTGCACACGCGCCTGAAGAGGAGCGACGCGCAGCATCAGGAATTCCCTCAGCAGCATGGCCCCGGTCACCATCGCTGCCTTCGCGTTGCCCGGCTTCAGGTCGGTCTGCATCTGCTCCAACACCGACGACGCCCGCTCATCAGCGAGCTTCGTGCAAGACCACCTCTTGTCGGACTGGGGCATCTCCGTCGACAGCGCCAAGCGCGGGTAGACAGACTTGGCATCCATCATGACCCGTTTGGCCCTAAGGTTGTCAGCCTTCTTCCCGGTGTTCGAGATCGAGTTGGCCTTGCCGGCCGCAATGAAATTGGCGCACTCGGAGATATGGCCCTCACTGACGCGGAGGAAGAAGAAGTGGCGCAGCAGAGCCATGGACGGCATCACGCGCTGATACGCGTCGCAATAGTAGGCAAAGTTGGACAGGAGAAGGATGGAGTTGGGATGAAGATCCAGCACCTGCAGCCCGTAGTGGCCGAGGACCTCAAAGAAGAAGTCAGAGAAGGGGGGAACCAACCCAGCGGCGATATTGCTCATGAAAAAGGGGAAGAAGGTACTTCCCTCGGGCTCCGGCACGTCGGCAGCCACCCGGAGCTCCGTCTTCCATTCTAGTTGCTCTCCCCCGCCGTCAGCAAGGGCATGGCGGTGAGGTTTTTCTTTGAGACATTGGGCGCGTCAAGAGCTGGTTCGTACCAAGCAGGCGACGAGGACTTGACCTTGTGCGGCGCCATTGGTCGCAGATGGGGAGGAAGGTTGGAGAAGATCTGGAGGATTCGGCAGCAAGGAGCGAGAAAGGGCATCTGGAGCAAGGCGAAAGGGAGCAGTGAAGGGAAGCATTGCCTGTGCCTGCCGTTGTGAAGACGGGCAATTGTCGAGGCAGCATGGGGAAGCGGAACGCCCACGTCTAATCAACCACCATGCATCGACCAGGGCCGCAGGCTATTGGGGCCCGCGGCGCTCCGCACTTGACCTTTGGCTTCGCCTTGAAGCCTAGCCCAAGCGCGCCTCGGGCCCGGGGGCTACTTTCGACGTTCTAGGAATGGGGATCCCCAGACTTGCCTGCCTGCAGCCCACGGCATGGCTCTACGGGTGGGCCCATACGGCCCATCTTCATCAACAAGGCGTTCAAGACCCTCGCAAGGTGGACGACATAAGACCTCCTCAGGGGCGGCTTCACCAGGTTGGCTTGCGAGGGGCGGAGAGATCAAGGCAAGGCAAACCTCGCGAGGTTCTCAAGACGTGAGTCATGACGATCAAGATCAGGCGGGCGCCAGGCGGGCGCCAGCACGCGCAGTGTCCTTGTTTCCCCTTTGGTGCTAGGGGAGCGAGCGCAGGCGCGGAGTACCGAGCCATCAAGCAAAGGTTTCCATATCGGTGCAACGAGACCAAGACCTGCAGGACGGCAAGACGGAGCTCACCATGGAGCCCAAGGCGGCGTCACCACCAGAGCGTTTTGCAGGCGAAGACTGCTTTTGTCAGGATAAGCTGTACTAGTTGTCCCCTTTCAAATTGGTCACTGTTGGCTCCCTTCCCGCTCAATACTTGGGGAGAGCACCAGGGCCTATATAAGTAGAACTAGCCACCACCGTAGGAGATAACTCATTCGAAGGCATCTCATCTGATCTTGAGTGATCCTCAACCACACACAGGGCGCAAGAACACCTCAACCTCAGGAGGCTGTTCTTCCCCTTGTACTGTTCATCATCAGCCCAAGAGGCAATCCACCACAAGCACACTGGAGTAGGGTATTACACCATAATGGTGGCCCGAACCAGTATAAACCCTGTGTCCCTTGTGTTGAGAGTTCGTCGAGTTCATCCGTGAGATCTTAGCAAGCTAGGACGTGGATCGGTAGGGGGAGAATTTCGCGCACACCCCAGAGTTCGAACCTTAAGGGTTTGTGGGAACCCGTGATCCGACAGCACTTTTCTTGTAGAGTTCTCCGTCGTGAAACCTTGTAGGATTTCAAGCGCCGGACAATGCGGCGATCCTCATTCTGATCCTCAGGGAGTTCTCGCCTATTAAGGTAGGCCAAGAAGCGTTCGGTCCATGGGGCAATGACTGCCATGATAAGATGGGCCGACGGTGTTATTTCGGTGGATGAGCCCCCGATGATATCTGTATGTTCGGAATCTGGGGTTATAGTCGGTTCCAGACTAGTGTTGCCGCTCTCCCGTTGCCACAGCACAGATGGCTTAAAAAGCCTTTTCAGAAAGATGTTAGGTGGGATGGGGTGGTGCTTGGCACCGATGCAAGCAAGGACATCCACCGCTTGATTACTTTCTCGAGCCACATGATGAAACTCGAGCCCCTTGAACCGAGCCGAGATTTTGAGAACGGTGTTACAGTAAGCCGCCATTTTCTGGTCTTTGGCATCGAAATCTCCATTTATTTGAGATATTGCGAGGTTTGAGTCCCCGCGCACTTCCAGGCGTTGTATGCCCATGGAGACGGCCATCCGAAGTCCATGCAATAAGGCCTCATATTCGGCTGCATTGCTGGAGTCTGTGTATAATATTTGGAGTACGTACTGAACTACGTCTCTAGTGGGGGACATTAAGACAACGCCCGCCCCTAAGGCTGCCAACATTTTGGAACCATCGAAGTACATAATCCAGTTGGAATACGTGCCGTACTCTTTAGGGAGTTCGGCCTCTGTCCATTCGGCGATGAAGTCAGCCAGTACTTGGGATTTAATAGCTCGGCGCGGTTTGTATGTTATGTCGAATGGAAGGAGCTCAATGGCCCACTTAGCACCCATGGCATCGAAGTTGTTTATTATGTCGTTGAGTGGTACCTCGGAAGCCACCGTAATCGAGCACTCTTGAACGTAGTGTCGCAGCTTCCAGGATGACATGAAGACCGCGTATGCTATCTTTTGATAATGAGGGTATCGGGATTTCCATGGTGTGAGGATAGTGGATACGTAGTATACCAGTTTCTAGAGCGGGAATTTGTGTCCATCCTGCTCTCGCTCAACGATGAGCACGGCGCTCACCACCTGGTGTGTTGCCGATATGTATAATAACATGGGTTCGCCGACGTTCGGTGCAGCCAGGATTGGGTTGGTCGCTAAAAGGGCCTGTATTTCCTCCAGGCCGGCCGTTGCCACATCCATCCACTCGAAGTGGTCGGTGCGTTGGAGAAGGCGATAGAGTGGCAATGCTTTTTCTCCCAATCTGGAGATAAAGCGGCTTAGAGCTGCCACACATCCCACGAGCTTTTGGACCTGTTTAAGTCTATTGGCGTAGCCAATTGTGACAAACCTCGGATTTTTGCTAGATTTGCCTCAATTCCTCTATTGGAATCGATGAAGCCCAGCAATTTTCCGGCGTGGACACCGAAAACACACTTTTCCGCATTGAGCTAGATAGTCTATCAATGACTCAACGTGCCTGGTTTTGATGACGACGTCATCCACGTATGCTTCAACTGTCTTGCCGATCTGTTTCTCCAGGCATGTTTGAATCATGCGTTCGTAGGTGGCGCCAGCGCTTTTGAGCCCGAAAGGCATAGTGTTGAAGCAGAAAGGCCCATATGTGGTAATGAATACCGTTGCGGCTTGATCGGACTCCTTCATCTTGATTTGATGGTATCCGGAGTATGCGTCGAGGAAACACAGCGAGTCGTGTCCTGCAGTTGCATCAATAATCTGATCGATGCGAGGGAGGGGGAAGGGATCGTTAGGGCATGCCTTGTTGAGGTCTTTGAAATCGACGCATAGGCGCCAGGATTTGTCTTTCTTTGGTACCATCACCAGGTTTGCTAGCCAGTCCGGGTGTTTTATTTCTCTGAATCCGGCCTCGAGTAACTGGGCTAGCTCCCCTCCCATAGCTTGTCATTTGGGTTCGGAAAAACGCCGCAGTGTTTGCTGGACCGGTTTATAGCCCTTTAATATATTGAGGTTGTGTTCGGCCATTCTGCGCGGGGTTCCTGGCATATCAGAAGGGTGCCAGTCGAGTATGTCCCAGTTCTCACGCAGGAACTCTCGTAGTGCGGCATCGACCATTGGGTCGAGTTGTGCCCCGATGGATGCTGTCTTCTTGGGGTCTGTCGGGTGGACTTGAGATTTGATTATTTCATCTGTTGGTTTAAAGGAGGTGGATTTGGGTCGTTTGTCCAGGATTACATCATCCCTATCCACAGTAGATCACATCACCGTTAGCTGTTCGGCAGCGAGTATTTCAGACAATGCCTCGAGGGCCAGGGATGCGGTTTTATTTTCGGTGCGGAGTGCTATGTCCGGATCACTGGCAAGGGTGATGATGCCATTTGGCCCGGGCATCTTGAGCTTCATGTATCCGTAATGAGGTATAGCTTGGAAGCGTGTAAATGCATCTCGCCCCAATAGGGAGTGATATCCGATGTACCACTTGGAAGGTTATCTCTTCGGACCGATAAATCTCCGATGTGCCGAATACTACGTCGAGCGTGATTTTTCCCTCGCATCGCGCCTACCGAATGGGAATGATTCCCCAGAATGTCGTGCTACTTTGCTCAATGCGGCTCCTATCTATTTCCATTTTATTGAGCGTATCCTCATAGATGAGGTCTAATCCGCTGCCGCCGTCCATGATCACTTTGGTGAGCCGAAACCCGTCCACAATTGGATTGAGGACCAAGGCGGCTAGTGCCCGGACTGTCCGGAACTTTGGTTCGTCACTGGCATTGAAAGTTATGGCTGTGTCGTTGCAAGGGTTTATTGCTGCGACTTGGCAGACTTCGGCGAGGTCGCGAAAGCCCTTTTATGCCAATTGTTTGAAGCAAAAGTCTCGAAGACTGTCAATACGCTAGGGTCGTCATCTTCCGGGGTTGTTGCACTGGTGTATTTTTGGTGAGGATATCCTTGCCACTTTTGGCCACTTGCTGGAGTGTCCAACATGGTCTAAGGCTGTGGGTTGGTATGGTGTCCGGTGTTGCATGTATTTTGCATGGCCTATCGAGCCATCCCTCCAAAACGGTTCTGCACCCCGTGATGTTCTTGGATTTCTTTACCATTAGATCAGTGCGAGTGCACCATTTTGCAGACGAAGGTTGAGTGGAAACCGGTGTTTCCCGGAGAGCTGCTGAGTTTTCGGTAGCTTTCCATTCTTGTGATATACGCATGATGGATGCCAGGTCAGCGAAATATAATACCCGACAGCAATTGATGGCGTTGAGGAGTCCTTCGTCCGTTCAACTATTGCAGAATGATAAGATCACATCTTCGTCGCATCAATCTTTAATTTTGCCTTTGCCAAGGAGGAATCTGGCCCAGAAGTGATGGACTGTTTCCTGAGACTGCTGTTGTATGTATGTAAGATCGCGTCTATCTGGGTGGGTGTGTGGCTTTAAATCCAAACCCTGACCCAATTTGGAATCTTGAGATTGAAGTACTTCCGAACTTAACAGCTCGAGCTCCGGGATATTAATTGATTTTTTAGGCCCGTCGTCCGATTCTAGGTCCAGAGTGCGGACTATGTCTTTCTGAAGGCAGGTGTTCGACTCTTCGACCTCAGAAATCCGAACATAGTTCATCTTCAACATAGAGGAAGAGTTGTCGTCTTGCTCCTCAACTACCACTATCTGGTGGGTGATCGGCGGAGATTTAATTTCTCTCTGGTCGGGTTTAAGCCTGATCCGATCGTAGTCTGTAGTGACCCCCAGGGAGGCGATGCGATCTAGGAGCTCGTTCAAAGACGATAACTCAGCCAAATCCATCTGCTTAGAGTATTCGGAGCTAACACGGAGGTGGTTTTCGATGACTCGAGAAGTCATCATTGGCTTAACGGCCGTAGGGGCTGTCATGGTAAAGCCGCCCAGCCGAAGGGTTTGGCCTGAGGTCAGGGCACCTCCGGCGGTGATACTATCCTTGATAACAAGGCGAGCCATCACTCCTGTCTTTGACGTCACAGTGGAACTCTCAATGAAAGCACCAATGTCGGTGTCAAAACCGGCGGATCTCGGGTAAGGGGTCCCGAACTGTGCGTCTAAGGTCGATGGTAACAGGGGACGGGGGAAACGGTGTTTACCCAGGTTCGGGCCCTCTCTATGGAGGTAATACCCTACTTCCTGCTTGATTGATATTGATGAATATGAGTATTACAAGAGTTGATCTACCTCGATATCGTAATGGCTAAAACCCTAGAAGTCTAGCCTGTATGACTATGATTATGATTCTTGCCTCTACGGACTAAGCCCGCTGGTTTATATAGACACGGAGGACTTGGGTTGTATAAAAGTCGATTCTGAGAGAAGGAATTTTCATATCCAGGCGCCAAGCTTGCCTTCCGCCAAGGAGAGTCCCAACCGAACACGGGTGAGAGTCTTGATCTTGTATCTTCACAGCCCATCGGTCCGGCCCATGTCCAGCAGGCGGGCGCCTTGAACCCATAATCCAGGACTGCCTCAACTGGGCCTCGGCGCCTTCGGACGTCACGTCCGAAGTGCCATTGTGGCAGAGACCACCTCGGGTCCCCTTGGCCTCTTCTTGGCCTTCTTCTCCAGCGCCTAGTAAGGCGCCGGGACCAGCATCTTCGTCAGAAGTGGAAATGCTGGTTCTTCGGGCAGCGGAGCCGGGCTCTTGACCAGCTCCGCCTTCTTTGTCTAGCCCTGAAAAAAGTAAGATGGAGAGGCTCAGACATTTTCCTTGAGTACGTAAGCAAAGGATACACCTTGAAAACACTAAAAACTTACCGGATTGGCGGGGTGGGTCAGGTTATACCCACGGTCTTCGGTCTCCTTCGGCCACGTCTCGTTGGCCTTGAAGAGCACCTTCCAAATACCTTCATGTGTAACGCCAAAGAAGTGTTGTAGGGTCTGTTGCTTTGCCGGATCAAACTCCCACAAATTGCAGGTCCGACTTTGGCATGGAAGAATCCGGCGAAAGAGCATCACCTGGATCACATTGACAAGCTTGATGTTCTTGTCAACCATGCTCCTGATGCGTGTCTGTAGCACCATAAGCTCGTCCAACGAGGCCGAGTCTAGGCCCTTCTCTAGCTAGGAGGTGAGCCGCATCGGGGCCCCGGACCTAAACTTGGGAGCCTCGGCCCAGGTGGTGTCGCAGGGCTCTATGACATAGAACCACTGCTTTTGCCACCCTTTGACGGTCTCCGTGAAAGTACCTTTGGGCCATATGACGTTGGGCATCTTGCTCACCATGTAAGCCTCCGCTTTTCTGCGTGTTGGCCGTCCACCACCTTCGGCTTCACATTGAAGATCTTCAGCCATAATCTGAAGTGGGGAGAGATGCGAAGGAAGGCCTGGCACACGACAATAAATGACGAGATGTGGAGGAAGGAGTTAGGGGCCAGATCATGTAAATCCACACCATAGTAGAACATAAGTCCGCAGACGAATGGGTGGAGTGGAAATCCCAGCCTGCGGACGAAGTGGGGAATGAACACTACCCTCTCATGGGGCTCCGGGGTAGGGACGATCTATCCCTTGGTCGGAAGCCAGTGGGCGACTTCCTTGGCCAAATATCCGGCCTCCCGGAGCTTGGTGATGTCCTTCTCCTCGACGAAGGAGACCATCCACTTGCCATGTGCTCCGGATCCGGACATGATCGGAGTGCTTTCTTGAGGTGGAAGAGATGACGACTTGGGCGCTGGAGCTCGAGAATGGGTGGGCAGAGAGAGAAGGCATGGGAGAAAGGGGGTGAATCCTTACCCCCTTATAAAGGCAGTGAATATTAAGCACCTCCCCACTCGCCTGTTTCCCAAGGGCCGCGTAGACGGCATGGTTGGATTACCGACGCCTGTATTGATGAGAATCCCGCAATAAGGGGACACGATCTCTGCTTTGACAAGATGTGCCAATGGAACCACACCTCAAGACGTGGAGCAGCAGGCCAAAAACGGTTTGAAATAATGACCGGGTGGCGATGTGGCGTCACGCTACAAAAGTTATCAGTGGATTGGAATCGTGAAATATTATACTCTCTGCGGTGGTGTGTGGTACTTGTTTTGCAGAGCCGGACACGTTCGTTGTGTTTGAAGGCTATTTTGGAGTATTCGGAGGAGGAACCCGTCTTGCAATGCCGAAGATAATCTGCACGCCGAACACCTCGTCATTGAAGCCTGGTTCAGGGGCTACTGCAGGAGTCCTGGATTAAGGGGTCCTCGGGCGTCCGACCTATTGGACATGGGCCGAACTGATGGGCTGTGAAGATACAAGACCGAAGACTCTCACCCGTGTCCGGATGGGACTCTCCTTGGCGTGGAAGGCAAGCTTGGCGTCCGGATATGAAGATTCCTTTTTCTGTAGCCGACTTTGTACAACCCTAGTCCTCTACGGTGTCTATATAAACTTGAGGGTTTAATCCATAGGGACAATCATAATCATACAGGCTAGACTTCTAGGGTTTAGCCATTACGATCTCGTGGTAGATCAACTCTTGTAATACTCATATTCATCAAGATCAATCAAGCAGGAAGTACGGTATTACCTCCATAGAGAGGGACCGAACCTGGGTAAACATCGTGTCCCCTGTCTCCTGTTACCATCGACTTTAGACGCATGGTTCGGGACCCCCTACCCGAGATCTGCCAGTTTTGACACCGAGAGCAACGAGCCGGTCTCGGAGGTCCAACGCCGACTCGACCCCCTGCTCCAACCCGGCCAACATCCGACTACGGTCGGCCCGGCACCCCGCGGTGCGGTCACCGACCGACTGGGCCCACGCGCCAGCGGCTACACCGACGCCCGCCACCACCTTGACCGAATCGCCCTCTACCAGGAGCTGGAGGTGACCGGCCTGATACGTCTCCGTCGTATCTATAAATTTTGATTGTTCCATGCCAATATTATACAACTTTCATATACTTTTGGCAACTTTTTATACTATTTTTGGGACTAACATATCGATCCAGTGCCTAGTGCCAGTTCCTGTTTGTTACCTTTTTTTGCGGAAAATCCATATCAAACAGAGTCAAACGGGATAAAAACTTACAGAGATGTTATTGGAATATATGTGATTTTTGGGAAGAAGAATCAACGCGAGATGATGCCCGAGGGGGCCACGAGGCAGGGGGGTGCACCCCTGTCCCTCGTGCCCACCCCGTGAGGTGGTGGTGCCCTTATTTCTCCTCAAGAAAGACATTATCTAGATAAAATTCGTGTCCAAATTTCAGCCCAATCGGAGTTACAGATCTCCGGGAATATAAGAAACGGTGAAAGGTCATAATCTGAAAACGCAGAAACAGAGAGAGACAGAGAGACATATCCAATATCGGAGGGGCTCTCGCCCCTCCCATGCCATGGAAGCCAAATACCAGAGGGGAAACCCTTCTCCCATCTGGGGAGAAGGTCAAGGAAGAAGAAGAAGAAGGGGCCCTCTCCCCTCTCTCCCGATGGCGCGGAACACCATGAGGCCATCATCGTCACCGCAATCTACACCAACACCTCCATCATCTTCACCAACATCTTCATCACCTTACCCCATCTACCTACAGCGGTCCACTCTCCCGCAACCCGCTGTACCCTCTACTTGAACATGGTGCTTTATGCTTCATATTATTATCCAATGATGTGTTGCCATCCTATGATGTGTAAGTAGATTTTTGTTGTCCTATCGGTAATTGGTGAATTGCTATGATTGGTTTAATTTTCTTGTGGTTATGTTGCTATCCTTTGGTGCCCATCATATGAGCGCGTGCGTGGATCACACCATGGGGTTAGTTGTATGTTGATAGGACTATGTAATTGAGGGCAAGAGTGACAGAAGCTTCAACCTAGCATAGAAATTGATGCATACGGGATTGAAGGGTGAACCAATATATCTTAATGCTATGGTTGGGTTTTACCTTAATGAACGTTAGTAGTTGAGGATACTTCCTAATAGTTCCAATCATAAGTGCATAGAATTTCAAGTCAGGGACGACATGCTAGCAGTGGCCTCTTCCACATAAAACAAGCTATCGGTCTAGTAAAGTAGTCCATTGCTTAGGGACAATTTCGCAACTCCTACCACCACTTTTCCACACTCTCTATACTAACTTTATTGCTTCTTTACTTAAAACAGCCCCTCGTTTTTATTTACGTGCTCTTTAGATTCTTGCAAACCTATCCCGTTACACCTACAATGTACTTAAAGTTTCATACTTGTTCTAGGTAAAGCGAACGTTAAGCGTGCGTAGAGTTGTATCGGTGCTCGATAGAACTTGAGGGAATATTTGTTCTAACTTTAGCTCCTCATTGGGTTCGACACTCTTACTTATCGAAAGAGGCTACAATTGATACCCTATACTTGTGGGTTATCACGGCCCCGTCGGGCCGGCATGCTTCGGACCAAGCATCCGGGGTGAGCCCTTTACTAAAGGGTTCACGCTCCCCCGCGACACCCGCAAGTACAACGGCACCGTGAAGCCGGAGGACTGGCTCGCCGACTACACCACCGCCATCGGCATCGCCGGTGGTAACCACTGCCTTGCCGTACGCTACGCGCCTCTCATGCTCGGTGGCCGCTTTTGGTTGAGCGATCTGCGGCGGGCAGCATCAATGCGTGGGTTGATTTTGAGCAGGCCTTCGTGCGCAACTTCACTGGCACTTACAAATGACCCGGGCGCACCAGTCAGCTCACCATGTGCATGCAGGGACCGGCGGAAACCGGCTGCGAGTACCTCGCATGCTGGACTGAGCTCCGGAATAGCTGCGACGGCGTCCACGAACTCCAAGCGATCCAATACTTCGTCAACGGTTGCTGGGATCGCACCCTCCTCAAGCACAAGCTCTTACGCTCCGAGCCGGCCACCATGGCCGCGCTCATGGTGACAGCGGACAAGTACGCCAACGCCGACTCCGCCATGAAGATCCGGGTGGCGCTAGATGAAGCCGGCAAAGCAAAGTCTGTTCCCCCTCCGAAGTCGGCCGGCGAAGGAAGCCGGCAGCAGCACAACCAGTAGAACAACGAGCGCAAGGCCGACCAGCCGGCCCAGCACTACGACAACTGGCTCGTCACGGCCGCCAAGCAGGCGCCCGCGACCGACCCGGCCGCCGAACTGGCGCCCGCGACCGACCCGGCCGCCAAGCGTCGGCAGACCAGCAAGACGACGTGGCAACCCACCATTAGTTTCGAGGAGATGCTCGTCGCCCCTGCAAGCACCACAGCGGCGCAAGGCCGTCCATGCACACGCTTCGGCAGTGCGCCATCACCAAGCGCCTCCTGAGGGGCGACATCCCGCCTCCTCCTGCCCCGGCTCCGGTAGCGGGGCAGCCGCCTCCACCTCCACCGCCGCCACCGGCTGGCGGCGTGATGCGCGACGACGTCTACCTGCCACAACCCTAGAATATCTGAGTGTAATAGTTGCATTAGTGAGCATGCATCATGTTTAAATTTCAAGGAAATTGAATTGAGGGAATTTTCAAAGCCTCGGAAACCTTCTAAAAATGATCAACATTAAAATCTTCTCAAATGGGTCCAAGAAAATGTTCCTTTTATTCTGTGAAAATATTGGAAAGAGGTAAAACTCAAACCAATATTTTTTGAATCTCATAAATGATTATTTTGGGATTTTGAATCAAACCAATAATTATTTGAATTGGATTTATATTCATAATAACTAGTTTATGAATCCAATAATTCTGAAAAATGGTGAGTGGCCCCGAATATATTATATCTAGCCACATCATAATTTTCAGAAGCTAAGAAAATGGTTTGGTTTTTTAACTAAACCAAAACAAATTGCGGAAATAGAAAAGAAAGGGAGAGAAAGAGTTACCTCGTCCACTTATGTGGCGGCCAAGATCTGGCCCAACACTGTTGGCCCAGCCCACCGCGACCTCCTGTCGTCTTCCTTCCCTCGCCCCAAAGCTGCTGATGTCGCCGCGAGAGAGCGCCCGCGAAGGCTGCAGGCTCCAGCTCCTGCTTGCCACCTACTGCCTCTCCCTCGCGCCTGAAGACGCCCAGAGACCCCTGACCTCTCTCTCCCTCGCCCGCAACCTCTCCCCTCCCCTCTGCTCTCTCTCACATGGCCGACCGAACGAGCCAGAGCGCACTGACGCCATTCGCCGCGGCCACAACCACTCCCTTGCTCCCTCTCCGCGACCCGAGCTCCAGATCTTCGCCCTCCTCGTCGACACCGAGCCAAACAACCGGGGGAGCACTGCATCACCGTCCCGGATGTCTTCTTCCACCTCGGTGCAGGCAATCCCCGCCGCTTGATTCGTCACCATCAGGCCGTCCACGAGCCCGCTGAGACCGCCGTCCGACTCCCTGTGAGCTCCTCCGCCGTTACCCTCTCTTCCCTGTGTCGATTCCTTGCCGTAGCGTCGTTCCCCGCCCTGTTGAAGCTCACCGCCGCCTGGCTTTGTCGCCGCCGTGGCCTAAGCTCAAACCACCCGCGCCCTTGCACCGCATCACGCTCCTGGTGCCTCCAGGAGGCCGCCTAGCCCCTCCACTCGCTCGCCTGCTTGCTGCAGCCCCGCACCCGCAACCAGCCGAGCTCCGGCCACCGCCCAGCTCACTGCCGTTGCTGCCACCGGCCACCATAGCTCGCCCCGCGTGCTCCAGTAGATGCACCTCGCTTCCAGTGTTCCGTAGCCGCAAGCCGCGCATGAAACGATGCCACGTAGCGCGAGTCTGGCGAGCTCTCGCCGGGAGGTGGATCCTCTAACATCCTGAAGTAATGTCACCAAGCTACTGTGACATGTGCATGTAGAACGAAGAAGAGATGTCACGAGCTACAGTGAAATACTGTAGCAATCACTGCGTGGATTTACTGTAGCATGTACAAAGAAATTCAAAAAATAATTTTATTGCACCATAATTTTGTTTGTATGTAATTTTTGTAAATGTATACAGTAGATTTGTAATTTTTAAATTAATTATAATCATTTTAGGCTTAACCAAATGGATGTGAAGATGGGATGTCACATTTACTATAGCTTACGTGACATCCCTTCAGGATGTTAAAGGATCCGCTTCCCTCTCGCCGTCGGTTTGGTCATCGCCGGCGTAGGTCCGGTGATGATGACGTGGCAGATTAGCTTAGGACTAATGACGCGGTTAGTTAACACCTAGTGACAATGACAGCCGGGCCTCGCTGCCTAA
Organism: Aegilops longissima; assembly: GCA_021605205.1. Taxonomy (NCBI): domain Eukaryota; kingdom Viridiplantae; phylum Streptophyta; class Magnoliopsida; order Poales; family Poaceae; genus Aegilops; species Aegilops longissima. Next base: position 282,169,028 of record CM038677.1, read on the forward strand.
TTAAACCTGGTTTAGTTTTTGCTTAGGATTAACTAACCACAGTGGCCCCACGCATCAGCTTTGACCGTGCTGATGTGGACGTTGACTTGGCCCTCCTGTCAGCGACACAAATGACACTAGGTCACTGACCAGTTTGCCCTACTGGTTAGGTTTGACCTAGACCCACCCCTGTTGACTTGCTGACATCATCCCAACGTCATGCTAACACAGTAAAGCTTTTCTGGGATTTTAAATAAATCAGAAATGATTTACTTATTTCAGATAATGTCCAAAACTTCTAAAATTCGTAGAAATTCAACCATAACTCAGAATGAAATAAGTTGTATATGAAAAATGATAAGAAAAATCCAATCTATCCATATGTACTAGTTTCATGCATGTTTAAAGAACTTAACCTTGCTGTTTAGTGCAAAACATGATAAGGCACTATTTAAATTCATAGTTTGAGTTTGAAGTTGAACCTTTGGTTCAAAATGACTCGAACCACCCTGGTTATAGTTGCAGTAGGCCAACACACTCATTTTGCCATGTCATGATCATGCATCATATTGTGCATTGCATTGATTGTGTCTTTTCCTGTTTGCCGATATTTGTCCCCTCTCAGTTGACGACGTTCCGGCGATGAGTTTGATGACACCGATGAAGAGCTATACTATCTTCAGAAGTGCCAGGCAAGCAAAACCCTTGTTCATTCGATACAATCCCTCTCTCCTCCTGCTCTCTTTTCTTTGCATTAGGACAACAACGTATCAAATGTTACATGTTGCGTAGTTGAACCCCTTTCTCTGCATGACTGTCATTGCCACGATAAATAGATGAAACCCACTAGCATGAGTAGGAGTTGTTTGAGCCTGATGTGCCTACTCATTCATGCTTGTTTGTCATGCCTGCTATTGCTTAGAGTTGAGTCAGGTCTGATTCATCGGGGATGAATTCGAATGTGGTGAACATGTCCTATTGTTGAGAGCTAAGTGTGTGAACATGATTGGTAAAGGTAGCGGTGAGAGGCCATGTAGGAGTACATGGTGGGTTGTCTCATTGCAGCCATCCTCGGGAACTGAGTTCTGTGTTTGTGATCCATGAATAGTTACTACCACACATTGGGCTCCGGGCGCTCCAAGCTCTCTCGACTTATTAATCAACCTGATCTCTGTCCAGGAGTTGCAACTAGTTTCTGGTGTTTGTAGGTTGTGTTAGTACTCTACCAAGTGGCACCCGGTATAGGTGGGCTTGGGACAGACTAGGCACCGTGCACGGTGTACCAAGCGTAGATCCATACGTCGAGGTTGGCTTGGGAACCCTGCACACATCGTTTGGGGCCGTGAGCGATGCCCCGGCCGGATCTCCTTGCGGATGGAACCCGAATAGGCGATAAACACGGGCGAGAGACTTGTGTGGTTAGTCGAGGTCATGGCCGACTCCTCGCCGAGCTTCCTCTTGAAGGTTGTCGAGATACAGCGTGTACATGGTGGTAAGTGCGAGGCGTGTGTGAAGAAGTACACCCTGGGGTTAACATCATCTATTGAATAGCCGTGTCATGATAAGGACTTACAGGTTGCTGTGCGGTTAAGTAGACAAGTGAAAGTGGATACTCTAAAACTCGCAAGATAAGCGTGAGTGTTATGGATGGCGTTCTTGTAGGGAGACGGGAGCGGATCCATAGTGGTGTATTGTTATGGTGAATATGTGGACTTGTGTGCACCATATCAAAAGAGTCACTTGCTGTCGTAGTTCAGGATAGCCACCGACTCAAAGCTGGCTTGCTGCAGTTAAACTCCACAATCCCTTTGTTGATACCGATGCATATGTAGATAGTTCTGATGTAAGTCTTGCTAGGTACATTTGTACTCATGTTTGCATATTTTATGTTTTGCAGATAGACTTCAGTCTCGCTAGTACTTCCGCGTGGACTTCGACGTATAGCTTGTTACCTCAGCTACGATGATGTACCCTTGGGAGGGTCTTGTAGATAGTCAGGCTTCTCAGCCTTCTTCATTTGCAGTTGTCTATACTCAGACAAGTTAAGCTTCTTCATGTGCTTGTTGCTTGTATGCTCTGTATGTTGGGTCATGAGACCCATGTTTGTAATACTTGGCTCCTCAGAGCCTAATGAACAAATACTTTGAGTCATAGAGTTTTGTTGTGATGCCATGTTATATTTACACATATCGAGCATATTGTGTGTATGATTGAAATGCTTGGTATGTGTGGGATCTGACAACCTAGTTGTTTATCCTTGGTAGCCACTCTTATGGGGAAATGTAGTCTTGTGCTTCCATGAGCCATAGTAGTCCGCTATAGCCCATCACTATTGGTCTGGAACACTTGACTGGCCGGCATGTGATTCACTTTGTTCCTGTGTCTGTTCCTTCACGGAAATGTCACGCGGTGACATCCGAGTCTGCCTAACTGCTACAGCCGGTTCACGAGTCTGTTAGCCAGTGCTATAGCCGGATTAGCATCTTTGCGGACGAGATGCTCGATGTTGATTCATGTATGCCTGTCTCTGTAAGTTAGTGCCACTTTGGGTTCACGACTAGTCATGTCGGCCCGGGTTCTCTGTCACATGGATGCTAGCGAAACTATCATATACGTGAGCCAAAAGGCATAAGCGGTCCGGGCCATGGTAAGGCGACACCCGTGGGAATACTGTGCGTGAGGCCGCAAAGTGATATGAGGTGCTACCGACTAGATCGATGTGACTTGGAAACGGGGTCCCGACACTACAGGCCCAGAATGCGACCTACGTCGTCTTCACCAGCCTCGGCGGCGACAAACGCAGCAAGCGCCTCCTTCGGCAGGAGGTGAACACCGTCATCCCGGCCAAGCCAGAATACACGCACTGGTCGGAGCGCCCGGTCCCCTGGACTCAGGAGGACTACCAGGCCATCATGCCGAACCCGGGTGGTTACGTCCTCGTCATCAACCCCACCATCGTCGCACCACGGTGCACTTGCAAATTCTCCCGGGTTCTCATCGACGGCGGCAGCAGCATCAACATCCTCCACAATGACACCATGATCAAGCTCGGCCTCGAGGCCAAAGACCTGGAGCCGACCCGGACGACCTTCCGCGGCATCGTTCCCGTCCTCTCCTACTCTCGAATTAGATGGGTCTGGCTCAACCTCCTGTTCGCCGACAGCGACCACTTCCGAAGCGAGCCGCTCTGGTTCGAGGCGGTGGACCTGACTAGCGTGTACCATGTGTTGTTGGGTCGGCGCGCACTCGCCTAATTCATGGCGGTTCCCCACTACGCCTACCTGAAGATGAAGCTGCCGGGTCCGTAGGGCCTCATCACCATCACCGGTGACTACTGTCAGTCCATAGAGTGCGCCCGAGACGGCGCCAAGCTGGCCGAATCATTGGTCGTAACCGAGGAGCGGCGCCAACTCGACCGGATTGTCGCCTTGGCCCACGAAATGTCGGCCGCGCCGATCCCGGCCGAGGAGCCGACCGACGAGGCCTCGTTCAAGCCCTCCAAGTAGACCAAGAAAGTGAAGCTAAACCCGGAAGACCCCAACTGCAGCAAGTACGTTGTCGTGGGCACCCGCCTCGACAGCAAATAGGAAGGCGAGCTCGTTGAGTTCGTCCATGAGAATCGGGATATTTTTTGCATGGACCCCAAAGGACATGCTGAGAATCCCGAGGAAGTACGCCGAGCACAAACTCCACATCCGCAAGGACGCCAAGCCTGTCCGTCAACCCATATGACATTTTTCTGAAGAGAAGAGATGAACCATTGGTGAGGAGGTAGCTAAGATTTTGGCGGCCGGCTTCATCATGGAAGTGTTTCACCCCGAGTGGCTGGTGTCGGTGTCAAAACCGGCGGATCTCGGGTAGGGGGTCCCGAACTGTGCGTCTAGGCGGATGGTAACAGGAGACAAGGGACACGATGTTTTACCGAGTTGGGCCCTCTCGATGGAGGTAAAACCATACTCCTGCTTGATTAATATTGATGATATGGGTAGTACAAGAGTTGATCTACCACGAGATCGAGAGGCTAAACCCTAGAAGCTAGCCTATGGTATGGTATTGTTAGTCCTCGGACTAAAATCCTCCGGTTTATATAGGCACCGAAGAGGTTAGGGTTACCTGAGTCGGTTACAATTGTAGGAGATCTACATATCGGTATCGTCAAGCTTGCCTTCCACGCCAAGGAAAGTCCCATCCGGACACGGGGCGAAGTCTTCAATCTTGTATCTTCATTGTCCGAGTCGGCCAAAGGCTATAGTCCGGCCATCTGGACACCCCTAATCGGGACTCCTCGGTAGCCCACGAACCAGGCTTCAATGACGATGAGTCCGGGCGCATATTGTCTTGGCATTGCAAAGGCGGGTTCCTCCTCGAATATTTCATAGAAGATTTTGAACACAAGGATAGAGTCGGCTCTGCAAAATAAGTTCCACATACCACCATAGAGAATAATATTTACACAAGTTTGATCCGCTGATGTATTCATGGCGTGACATCACCTACGACCAAGCCTTTATTCAAATCATTTTCTTGTCCCACCTCGGCGTGTTTAGCGGCGGTTTCCTTGGCACGTCTTGTCAAAGGAGAGATCGTGTCCCCTTATTCCGGGGTTCTATCAATACGGGTGTGAGTAACCCAACCGCGCCATTGATTACGGCGCTTGGGAGATAAGCGAGTTTTATCAAGTCGGTGGGGACGCATGGCTTTGTCCGTCCATATAAGGGATAAGGATCCACTTTTCACACGCCTTCTTCCTCCTTTGCTTATCCATTTCCCTTTTCGAGCTCCAGCGCCCAAGTCCGCACATCCCACCTCAACCTTCTCCAACTATGTCGGGGGCGGGAGGCCTCCTCCGTCACGGAGGGCACATCAAAAAGCTGCGGAAGGCGGATACTTGTCCGGCGACATCAGCGCATCAGCTCCCCAACAAGGGCAGCTCGTCCCCACCCAGGCCCAATGAGAGGGTGGTGTTCCTCCCCACTTCCTCCAGCGGACTAGGGTTTCCACTTCACCCATTTAGTCCAGGGGCTCATGTTCTACTCGGCCTAGATTTCCATGATCGGCCCAATTTCATCCTCAACATCTGGCGTTCATCATCGTGTGCGAGGCCTTCCTCTGCATCCAGCCCCACTTGACTTATGGTGAAGACCTTTAATGTCAAGCCGAAGGTAGTGAAGCGACGCCAAGCAGTCTTGAGAGGTGCCATGGTGAGCAAGATGGCCAGCGTCCTATGGCTCGAGGCTCCTTTGTGGAGACCATAAAGGGGTGGCAATCGGGGTGGTTCTACATCATCGAGCATGCGACTCTCAATGGCGGTGGCCCCGAATTCGATCTGGCTTCCCTACGGCTCACCTCATGGAAAGAGATGGGCTGGCGTGGGAAGTATCTGGAAGAGCTGACGGACTCAAACCTGCGTCAAAACACAGCGGACAAGCTCAAGCTTGTCAATGTAGTCAGTTATGCTCATCCGCGGATCCTCCCATGCCGACAGCGGGCCTTCAACTTGTGGGAGTTTGATCCGGCACTGACACCGAACCTTGAGCCGACTCTTGACACTCGTGCGAAGATGCAGGAAGGTGCTGTTCATGGGCGCCGAGGCTCCGCGTCCGCTACGAAGATCGCGGATTCAGCTCGCAGACATCAAGCCGGTGAGTAAGCTCTTCCACCCTTCACGGGACTCTTTTTCATAGTTTGACTCTATCACGGGATCTAAAACTCCCTCACCTTTGACGGACTGGATGAAGGCGTCCGGACAGGTTAGCTGTCCGGCTCCCTTACCGAAGACCTAGCGGACGCCCGCTTGACCGGCTCTTGGTTCGGCACCTTCACGTGGTGCCGGAGAAAAAGGACAGGAAGAAGGCCACGGGAACTCGGAGGAGTTCCCAACGCCCGGTATTGTCGGACTCATCGTCCAGGTGACTCGGCGGACTCCTCCCTTGAGCGAGGAGGAGGAAAAAGGCCTCTCCCAGTGAGAGAGAGAGAAAAGGAAGGCCGCCCCAACTGGGGGAGGGAGAGAATCAGAAGGAAGGACCCTCCCTCCGGACTAGACCGCCAATGTCGACGGCGGCGGAGAGGAGTGGCCATCGAGGACCAAGCCCCTGGCAAAATCGTAAGTGTCCGGACACCAAAATAACTCATGGCGTTCCTGTCACAACCCTAGAATTGCTTGACATTAGTTGCATTAGGGCATTCATGTCATCATGTTAATTTCCATGAAAGTTGAAATGGGGATTGCTGAAACCCTAGCACCAATTGAATTCTAATAGGTTCAAATAAAATCATTTTCAATAATCCCAAAATGCCCTGTGAAAATGTTCAAAATAAATGGATAAAGGTGAAAGCCTCTTCCAAAAATGATGAACATATCCTATAGGTCATTCTGGATTTTTGAATTAAATCTTACCCTATTTGAATTTGGGCATTTGAACACTATAAATAATTTAAATGCTCAAATAATGTTGGAAGTATTTGTGGGCCATAGAAATAATTCATAAAGTGCTGTGAATATTTTCAGGATTTATAAAATTGATTTGGTTTTAAATCTGGATCAAAAACAAACTGCATAATAGAAAAAGAAAACAGTTAATAAAAAGAGAAGAGGCCAGGCCACCCACAGCTTACCTAGCGCCCGAACCGGCCCAGCCTCTTTCCCCCCCCCTGCTGGCCGGCCCGGTTGGCCCAGCCCACCACCGCCACCCTCCTGTCGTCTTCCTCCCGCGCCCGGTGGCGGGGCGTGTCGGCAGCTGCGCCTGGCAGCGCGCCACCTCCACCCTGCTCCGCCCCGGCGCTGGGCGCCTCCCCGGCAGCCACGCCCCCCAGCTCTCCTCACTCTCTCCCGACCCCTCCCCTTCCTCTGCTCTCTCTCCCTCACATGGCCGGCGCCACCGTCGCCGCCGCTTCTCTTCTTGCCGCAGCCACCAGCCCTCCCTCGCCTCGCCGGCGTGCCCATGGCCTCCGCCTAGCCCTCTCCTCCCTCCTCACCAAGCCCCCGGCCGGAGCACCCAGGCGCCGCCCCCACCATTCCCCTTCTCGGACCGCCGGTCGCCGTGCCAAATTAGCGGCTCCGGTGCCCACCCGAGCTCACCGGCGGCCTCCTGCAACCACGGTGAGCCCCAGTCGATCCCCTCTTCCCGACTCATTTCCCCCTCTAGCTACCACTTCCACCATGGCCAGAAACCGCGCCGCCTATGTCCGCCGCCGGCGTGCCTCCGGCCACCTAGTGGCCCGGTGTCGTGCTCAAACCTCTCCCAGCGCGCGTGGGTCCCGTGGGTGCCTCGCACAAGCCCCCGGCCGCTGTGGCCTCGACCCAGCGTGCCCGAGCTCCGGCCGCCCGCCGGACTCGTCGCGGCGTCGATCCCGGCCGCCCGAGCTCTAACTACCCCACCAAGAACGGTAGCGTCCCGGCTCTCTGTAGGTACCCTCCGCCCCTTTTGGTGGCGGAATGGCCTTTGCACTTGCGCTGCAGCGTCGGGTTCGCCGGCTGACTAAGCGGCGCCCGTGACCGCTGACCGGCGTGGGTTGACCACCGCCGGTTTGACCTCCCTCTCCTCAGCGACATACGGGCCCGCGACTAACTACTCTAGTTAGGTTTTAACTAACAACTAACCGGGTTAGTGCTAATTAACCATATTAGTGTAGTTAGTCAGCGGCGTGGCCCCACCGTCAGGTTTGACCAGGCGCCAGTTGACCGCTGACGTCACTGCGGCGTCGGTGGACGTAATAATATTCTTTTCTAGATTTAATTTAATTGATGAAATTTGAGAAAATACTCTAAACTTCTAAAAATCATATAAATTCAACAGTAACTTCGGATGGAAATAATTTATATATGAAAATGATCAGAAAAATATGAAGAATCTGTTTATGCCATGATCATGCATGTTTGAACAAGTTAACATCACTGAATAGGATGAATCATGATTAGGGTAACTTAGGAAATAGCTTTTGGAGTTGGAATTCAACTTTGTTTGAATTCCACTTCAACTAACAGATTATTATTGCATTAGGTAAATTCAGTACCTTAACATGATCATGCATCATATATGTGCATTGCATTGATTGTGCTTCTCTCTTGTTTGCGGTAATTGCCCCTCGGTGAGCGATGTACAAGCGATGATTATTCGATGACACCGATGAAGAACTATTATCTTGAAGTGCGGGCAAGCAAAACCCCTTGTTCATTCGATACAATCCCACTCTCTCGCTCCTGCTCTATTTTATTGCATTAGGACAACAACGATTCATGTGTTACTTGCTGCGGTAGCTGAACCCCTTGATCCTTTGCATGACTGTCATTCCACGATAATTAGATGAAACCCACTAGCATGAGTAGGAGTTGTTTGAGCCATGATGTGCCTACTCATTTATGCTTGTTTGTCATGCACTGCTCTTGCTTAGAGTTGAGTCGGGTCGATTCATCGGGAATGAATTGGAATTGTTATGAACATGTCCTATTGTGTGTGAGCTAAGTGTGTGAACACGATTTGGTAAAGGTAGCGGTGAGAGGCCATGTAGGAGTACATGGTGGGTTGTCTCATTGCAGCCGTCCTCGAGGAACTGAGTTACTGTGTTTGTGATCCATGAAGCAGTTACTACCACGCATTGGGATCCTTAATTGACCCTCTCGGCTTCTTAACCACCCTTGTCCTCGGTCAGGGAGTTGCAAGTAGTTTACGGTGTTTGTAGCATCTTTGGGGCCACGCATAGCGCTGACCTTAGGGGTGGGTTGTGTTGCGGTGGCACCGTGGCCGGTGTACAGAGTGCCGTTTGGTATCTCGGGAACCCTGCACACATCGTTCGGGGCTGTATGGGAAACCTCGGCGGACTCCTGCGGATGGAACCGAATAGGCGATAAAACTGGACTAGGGACTTGAGTGTTTAGGTAGGCCGTGGCCGACACCACGTTGGGCTTCCGCTTGAAGGTTGCGAGTACATGTCGTAAACGGCGGTAAGTGGTGAGCGTGTGTGAAGAAGTACACCCTGCAGGGTTTAATATGATCTATTGAATAGCCGTGTCCACGGAGAAGGACTTCTGGGTTGCCTATATCGGTTCATAGACAAGTGAAAGTGGATACTCTAAAATCGCAAGATAAGCGTGAGTGCTATGGATGGCGTTCTCGTAGGGAGGCGGGAGGCGGGTCCATAGTGGTGTATTGATATGGTGAATATGTGGACTCGTGTGCGCCACCTCAAAAGAGTTACTTGCGATCGTAGTTCGGGATAGCCACCGAGTCAAAGCTGGCTTGCTGCGGTCAAACTCCACCACCCCCTTTTGATAATGATGCATATGTAGTTAGTTCGATGTAAGTCTTGCTGAGTACAATTGTACTCACGTTTGCTTATTTTATGTTTTGCGAGAGAGGCGTCGGTCTCGCTAGTAGTTCGCTTGGACTTGACGTTTAGCTTGTTACCTCAGCTACGATCTTGTGCCTCGGCAGATTTGGTAGATAGTCGGGCTTCTCAGCCTTTTTCATTTATAGTTATGCGTACTCAGACATGTTTAGCTTCGCTTGTGCTTTGACTTGTATGCTCTGAGTGTTGGGTCATGAGACCCATGTTTGTAATATCTCGCTCTTGAGCCTAATGAATAATATTTTGAGTCGTAGAGTTATGTTGTGATGCCATGTTGTATCTACACATATTGAGCATATTGTGTGTATGTTTGAAATGCTTGGTATGTGTGGGATCCGACAAACTAGTTGTTTATCCTTGGCAGCCTCTCATATGGGGAAATGTAGTCTCATGCCTCCGGCGATAGTAGTCCGCTTCTGGCCGGTTCACGAGTCCTGCTAGCCCAGCACTCTGCTTGGACACTTGGTGGCGGCATGTGTCTCACTTCGTTCCTATATACATCCCTTCGGGAAATGTCAGCGGTGATACTTGGAGTCTGCCTAGCCTGCTACAGCCGGGATACGGAGTCCTGTTAGCCAGTGCTACAGCCCAAGTTCATACGTTGATGACCGACATGCTCGAAGTGTTTCATGTATACTGTCCCCATAGGTTAGTGCCGCTTTGGGTTCACGACTAGCCATGTCGGCCGGGTTCTTTGTCATATGGATGCTAGCGACACTATCATATCGTGAGCCAAAAGGCATAAGCGGTCCGGGCCATGGTAAGCGACACCGTGGGAATACCGTGCGTGAGGCCACAAAGTGATATGAGGTGTTACCAGCTAGGTCGATGTGACTTGGAATCGGGGTCTGACAGCGTTGGTATCGAGCTTTGTTGCTGTAGGATTACCAAGCCAAACTGGTGAAGTTGTGTCTAGAAATGCTTTAGCTATGTAAGGGAATTGATTGTGGAAGGAGCGTAAGGCTCTTTTTACTCCTTATACCTCATGACCTTGATCTGAGTCATCCTCTTCTCTTCTCGGGGTTTAAGAACTAGGCTTCTCATCTATCTATCGAGGATGACGTGTTACTAATCCATAGACTTATAAGATTGTTGGTTTTAATCCCGGTTCAGTTCCTACTACTCACGTATGATAACCGTTGATCTCAGAATCTTGTTATGATGTTGTTGAGTGGTTATGCCACCATTCTTGCAGGATGTCTCAAATCATTTTGAGCATTTACAGCCGTTATCTGTCGAGTCATCCAGGTCTCTAAATAGTCGATGCATTTGCAAATCCTTTCTTTCTGTTCGATGTCCTCTTTGGTCAGAATAAGCACACTAACCGGTGCGTTGGGGTAATTTATTGCCTTGACATATATGTTGGAACCACTATTATGACCCTAGGTGTTTAGGAAGTCACCTAGCAATTTAGTAATGCTTTTGTATCCCGGTGTGATGATTACGGCCATCACTTTGAAAGCATCCCATGATGCCATTTAGTAGTAGGTATCCTACTCTGGGTTCTTGAACCCAGATTCATCCTACCTCATGTTGTTAGTACTTGCTAGTGCCTTTAGGATATTAGTAACCTTGCGATAGTCCTCAAGGTCCGTGGTATTTCCTTCTTCCAAATACCATGAACTAATTATGGTAGAAGTTCTTTTGAACCAAAAGATCACAACTAGAGTGCTCTTGAGGAGTTCTCCATTCATAATTGTGAATCTGCCAATTCTACCTTTACGCATGGGTTATCCGGAAGAAATGTTGAACTTGCTCGACATACTAATCCATGCCTCCATAACTCGAAAAATTATATGTTCCTTTGAGTTGCTCTCTTAGATGCCTTCGACCTTCATCTATCAATTGATAGCCAAGGGTATGTGTGCATTTGTGTTCATCGATGCATTCTATCCTTGTGGTCCGACAAGCCATTCTATTCGGAATGACTAGGAGAAACAAACTCGATACCTCATCCATTTCTAGGATTGGGTCAAAGTAGTTGTATCCCATGAGATCAAAATGCCAATTCAACTTTTGATTCTGTTCTACCTGAAGTATTGCCATCTTATGTCAAGAATGTCATGGGAATTGCACAACCTCCTAGGAATTCTTGATGCGGTGATACTTCTCATCATCATTGTTCATTTCTCGGTTCCGTGTTGATGCAACGGAAAGCCGACAAGTGAATCGTGATGTGTGAAATCGATACTCGAGCAACTTGTTGCTTGGCAGTAATGGACCTTATCCTCATTCTTGGCATGTTGGTTATTAAACCATCATCCTAAGATTGATCGCTACCTAGTCCCTATTTACGATGCACACCTCGGTTGATGAGTTAGGATTGTGTCAAATCCTCACCCATTTGATCATTTCGTCTTGCCACGAAAAGCAAGATTGCTCTCGAGCTTAGTAACATACCAGTGGTTCGTGACTTTCCAAATATTTCCTTGGAAATGTTGCGGGTTGTTTCTGTTGTTATGTTGAGCTCGTGATCAAGTTGGTTCCTGTGGACCACCCTTTCTCCAGAATCTGTGTTGGATATTCTGAGCTAGTTGGTTAAGCTAGACAATAACTTGGAGAGTTGGAAGATAAAAGCTTGCCTAACTTAGATTCGATCCAAGGGATATTCTTGTGTAGTGTGTGTTGAAGAAGGATGATATCTTCATCGATTGGTCCCTGTGATCAATTGTTGGATCTATTGTCCTACCAATTCTTTGACTTGAGTATGGGCCATTGTCAAGTCAAATCAGAACCAACGATATTCGCAATGTTGTCTTACTCGTGGTTAATCCTTGAGCATACACCATTACATCTTTTGGTCGACCAATACTATCACGTGTTCACATGATGGTGGAAGTCGATGATATGGAAATTCCGATGAGCTATTGTTGAGCCCATCAGCAGTAATTTGTCTCCCCATGAGTCATGTGGAACACCAACGTAGTATTGGAAACTTGTGTAAGCAATTCTTAGTGTTTAGTTCATGAAGCATATGTTTGGATGAAAGTAGTGACTTCCTCTAATTCATGTGCATCTGGTGTAAGTTGCCGCCATGAATTTGAGAAAGGTTTATTTTGTTTCTTTGGAATCATCCCAAGTCAGTCATGCACGTGCGAAGTATTCTATGGTGCGATAGGTGATCATCTTCATTCCATATGGATTCCATAGCACACCAAGCCACGATTGACTTGATCAAGGAAAAGAAGTCTATGCTTGGGATCTAATCCATGGACTTGTGTAAAGACTTGATACCCTCGATGATGGCTCCCCACCGAACTTCGGTAGTGTTTTATTATAAGACTACCATGTGGTCATGCTTATGCAGGACAACATGTTCACATGTTTGTAGCAAAACCAGCTCATGTTTTGGAGCTTGCTATCGTAGTTCATATCCGAGAATCTATAGCGCCATCTCGTCGAATTGTGTTGCAACCCTTCCTATCAGACATGATGAGTCTGAAATATCCTAACACCAACCAGATCTGAATCTCAGGCAGATATGATGGTTGGAACATTCGAACAACTGCATTTCGTTCCCAGCTTGCACCGTCCTTGTGCTATCTCGCTACAGACTGTCTTCTTAACAATTCTTGTCCAGGTCCATGTTTATCTTCAACAGTGGATTTACCATGGGTCCCCCCCCACCTTCGATGATAAGCAAAATCATCCATTGCGTTGTCTTCAACAAGGTAGTCTACATCATCCATTCTAGTCCGGGTGTACTATTCCTTTGCACTCCGTCAAACGATCGTTGTGATTGCCTTAGGCTGGTATAAAGAGTTTCAATGATCTCTAATTCAAAAGTAATTCTTTTTGCCACTTAAGGGAATAGTTCTTGCGCCACCTTTCTCGAGGTGTCCCGTTCACGGGATCATGGTAATTATGCTCGCCACCTTGACACCATCCATCATCTTCCTAAAGCGTGGAATCGTTGCCATCAATCAAACCCGTTGTTGTTCTTCCATCCCTCTCGATGTATTTTTGTGTCTCAACTCGAAATGTGTCACCATCTCGGTCCGTGAGTTGATCATGTTTACTTGATCTTCATGAAGGTCGAATCATGTAGGGTTTTCCCTTCTTTCTGTTGTCGTGTCGGGTGAAGATCTCGAAGACGTCAAGGCTAAGATGATGGAATGAATCAACATCTTGAGAAGGCAATTGGATCATGAAGATTGTGATAGTTTGTGACCTCCCTTTCCCTCTTACCTCCGTCTTGAATCTCGGGCGAGATTCTTGTTTAGTGGGGGTGAGTTGTCACAACCCTAGAATTGCTTGACATTAGTTGCATTAGGGCATTCATGTCATCATGTTAATTTCCATGAAAGTTGAAATGGGGATTGCTGAAACCCTAGCACCAATTGAATTCTAATAGGTTCAAATAAAATCATTTTCAATAATCCCAAAATGCCTGTGAAAATGTTCAAAATAAATGGATAAAGGTGAAAGCCTCTTCCAAAAATGATGAACATATCCTATAGGTCATTCTGGATTTTGAATTAAATCTTACCCTATTTGAATTTGGGCATTTGAACACTATAAATAATTTAAATGCTCAAATAATGTTGGAAGTATTTGTGGGCCATAGAAATAATTCATAAAGTGCTGTGAATATTTTCAGGATTTATAAAATTGATTTGGTTTTAAATCTGGATCAAAACAAACTGCATAATAGAAAAACAGAAAACAGTTAATAAAAAGAGAGAAGAGGCCCGGGCCACCCACAGCTTACCTAGCGCCAGAACCGGCCCAGCCTCTTTTCCCCCCTCCCCTGCTGGCCGGCCGGTTGGCCCAGCCCACCACCGCCACCCTCCTGTCGTCTTCCTCCCGCCCCGATGGCGGGCGTGTCGGCAGGCGCAGACGGCCAGCGCGCCACCTCCACACCTGCCTGCTCCGCCCCGGCCTGGGCGCCTCCCCGACAGCCACGCGCCCCGGCTCTCCCTCACTCTCTCCAGGCCCCTCCCCTTCCTCTGCTCTCTCTCCCTCACGCAGCCGGCGCCACCGTCGCCGCCGCTCTCTCTTGCCGCAGCCACCGCCCTCCCTCGCCTCGCCGGCGTGCCCATGGCCTCCGCCTAGCCCTCTCCTCCTCCTCACCAAGCCCCACGCCGGAGCACCCAGGCGCCGCCCCACCATTCCCCTTCTCGGACCGCGGTCGCCGTCGCCAAATAGTGGCTCGGTGCCCACCCGAGCTCACCCGGCCTCCTCGCAACCACGGTGAGCCCCCGAGTCGATCCCCCCTCTTCCCCGACTCATTTCCCCCCTCTAGCTACCACTTCCACCGTGACCGAAACCCGCCGCCGCCTATGTCCGCCGCCGACGTGCCTCCGGCCACCTAGTGGCCCGGCTGTCGTGCTCAAACCTCTCCCCGCGCCGCGTAGGTCCCGTAGGTGCCTCGCACAAGCCCCCCCCGGCCGCTGTGGCCTCGACCCCGAGCGTGCCCGAGCTCCTGCCGCCACACAGCTCGTCGCCGGCGTCGATCCCGGCCGCCCGAGCTCTAACTACCCACCAAGAACTTGGTAGCGTCCCGGCTCTCTGTAGGTACCCTCCCGCCCTTTTGGTGGCGGAATGGCCTTTGCACTTGCGCCGCTTGCGTTGGTTCGCCCGGTGGCTAAGCGCCGGCGCCTTGCTGACGCCTGGCGTGGGTTGACCACCGCCGGTTTGACCTCCCTCTCCTCAGCGACATACGGGCCCGCCCGACTAACTTCTCTAGTTAGGTTTTAACTAACTTAACTAACCGGGTTAGTGCTAATTAACCATATTAGTGTAGTTAGTCAGCGACGTGTGGCCCCACACGTCGAGTTTGACCGGGCGCCAGTTGACCGCTGACGTCACTGCGACGTCGGTCGACGTGATAATATTCTTTTCTAGATTTAATTTAATTCAGTAAATTTCAGAAAATACTCTAAACTTCTAAAAATCATATAAATTCAACCGTAACTCGGATGGAAATAATTTATATATGAAAATGATCAGAAAAATATGAAGAATCTGTTTATGCCATGATCATGCATGTTTGAACAAGTTAACATCACTGAATAGGATGAATCATGATTAGGGTAACTTAGGAAATAGCTTTTGGAGTTGGAATTCAACTTTGTTTGAATTCCACTTCAACTAACAGATTATTATTGCATTAGGTAAATTCAGTACCTTAACATGATCATGCATCATATATGTGCATTGCATTGATTGTGCTCTCTCTTGTTTGCGGTAATTGCCCCTCCGGTGAGCGATGTACCAAGCGATGATTATTCGATGACACCGATGAAGAACTATTATCTTGAAGTGCCGGGCAAGCAAAACCCCTTGTTCATTCGATACAATCCCACTCTCTCGCTCCTGCTCTATTTTATTGCATTAGGACAACAACGATTCACTGTTACTTGCTGCGGTAGCTGAACCCCTTGATCCTTTGCATGACTGTCATTCCACGATAATTAGATGAAACCCACTAGCATGAGTAGGAGTTGTTTGAGCCCATGATGTGCCTACTCATTTATGCTTGTTTGTCATGCTGCTACTGCTTAGAGTTGAGTCGGGTCTGATTCATCGGGAATGAATTGGAATTGTTATGAACATGTCCTATTGTGTGTGAGCTAAGTGTGTGAACACGATTTGGTAAAAGTAGCGGTGAGAGGCCATGTAGGAGTACATGGTGGGTTGTCTCATTGCAGCCGTCCTCGAGGAACTGAGTTACGTGTTTGTGATCCATGAAACAGTTACTACCACGCATTGGGATCCTTAATTGACCCTCTCGGCTTCTTAACCACCCTTGTCCTCGGTCAGGAGTTGCAAGTAGTTTCGGTGTTTGTAGCATCTTTGGGGGCACGCATAGCGCTGACCTTAGGGGTGGGTTGTGTTGCGGTAGGCACCGTGGCCGGTGTACCGAAAGTGCCCGTTTGGTATCTCGGGAACCCTGCACACATCGTTCGGGGCTGTATGGGAAACCTCGGCGGACTCCTGCGGATGGAACCGAATAGGCGATAAACCTGGACTAGGGACTTGAGTGTTTAGGTAGGCCGTGGCCGACACCCACGTTGGGCTTCCGCTTGAAGGTTGCGAGTACATGTCGTGTAAGCGGCGGTAAGTGGTGAGCGTGTGTGAAGAAGTACACCCTGCGGGGTTTAATATGATCTATTGAATAGCCGTGTCCACGGAGAAGGACTTCGGGTTGCCTATATCAGTTCATAGACAAGTGAAAGTGGATACTCTAAAATCGCAAGATAAGCGTGAGTGCTATGGATGGCGTTCTCGTGGGGAGGCGGGGCGGGTCCATAGTGGTGTATTGATATGGTGAATATGTGGACTCGTGCGCCACCTCAAAAGGGTTACTTGCAAATCGTAGTTCGGGATAGCCACCGAGTCAAAGCTGGCTTGCTGCGGTCAAACTCCACCACCCCTTTTGATAATGATGCATATGTAGTTAGTTCGATGTAAGTCTTGCTGAGTACAATTGTACTCACGTTTGCTTATTTTATGTTTTGCGAGAGGCGTCGGTCTCGCTAGTAGTTCGCTTGGACTTGACGTTTAGCTTGTTACCTCAGCTACGATCTTGTGCCTCGGCAGGATTTGGTAGATAGTCGGGCTTCTCAGCCTTTTTCATTTATAGTTATGCGTACCCGGACATGTTTAGCTTCGCTTGTGCTTTGACTTGTATGCTCGAGTGTTGGGTCATGAGACCCATGTTTGTAATATCTCGCTCTTGAGCCTAATGAATAATATTTTGAGTCGTAGAGTTATGTTGTGATGCCATGTTGTATCTACACATATTGAGCATATTGTGTGTATGTTTGAAATGCTTGGTATGTGTGGGATCCGACAAACTAGTTGTTTATCCTTGGCAGCCTCTCATATGGGAAATGTAGTCTCGTGCCTCCGGCGATAGTAGTCCGCTTCTGGCCGGTTCACGAGTCCTGCTAGCCCAGCACTCTGCTTGGACACTTGATCTGGCGGCATGTGTCTCACTTCGTTCCTATATCATCCCTTCGGGAAATGTCAGCGGTGATACTTGGAGTCCTGCCTAGCCTGCTACAGCCGGGATACCGGAGTCCTGTTAGCCAGTGCTACAGCCCAAGTTCATACGTTGATGACCGACATGCTCGAAGTGTTTCATGTATGCCTGTCCCCATAGGTTAGTGCCGCTTTGGGTTCACGACTAGCCATGTCGGCCGGGTTCTTTGTCATGTGGATGCTAGCGACACTATCATATCGTGAGCCAAAAGGCATAAGCGGTCCCGGGCCATGGTAAGGCGACACCGTGGGAATACCGTGCGTGAGGCCACAAAGTGATATGAGGTGTTACCAGCTAGGTCGATGTGACTTGGAATCGGGGTCCTGACAGTTCCATTTGTCGCACAACATCTTCTAATGCCGATTATAACCATGCAGCCCGCCCAAGGGCCAGGCTCGACGGTCGTCGGCGGCTCCCTGGATTCGTCGGAGGTGAATAGCACCTCACTTCCGACCGCCTCGTCTCCTCCCGCCCTTGGTGTGGCCTTGGGGTGGAGTCCCAAAAGGGCCCAACCAGGAGGAGGTGGCCATGGGCGCGCAAAGGCGACCTCCGGACTCGGCGCAAAGGGATAAAACCCCGAAGGGCTTCAAGTCCGGCCCTGTGCCGGACTCCGTACAGGAACCTTTAGTGGTTCCGGAGTCCGACAGGCGACCCCTTCGTAAGAAGGGCAAGACTGCAATGCCGGTGACCTCCGTCCAACCGGAGGCACCGGATGATTTGATGGAGGCGCTTAACAGCGCTTCCATCGACGTGGAAGCACCACTTTGTTATGAGTGTGGTGATCCGAAGGATTCGATCCGCCAAGGCGGGCTGGTGAAGCTTGTGCCAGCCTTCTAACGAGCTTTGTAGGTATGTATTTAAGATATGTAAGAATATTACAGCATAGATGGTAGCCCACGATGCTCGGTTTGGTGTTAGGAAAGAAATAGCCGGGCGAGGATCTAAAAGATATCGTGAGAGTCTAACATAAGTATGTCAATATGGGAATGCAGGCTGCGTTGTTGACCTCTGCCGCCTTGTTGCGGAGGTTGATGCATTAAGCAGAGCCTCGGCGGTCGAGAATGAGCTCGGACTTGCCAAAAAGCAGCTCGAGGACAAGGAAGGTAAGTAATACCTTATGGGAGTATTAAAAGATGTGGTTGCAAAGATGACAGAATAACGTGAATACTCCGGGGCCACGAGCGAGGTGGCGACCACGAAGGAAGCGGTGTCAAGGCCGAAAGCAATGCGGCCGGAGCGCACCGAGCGAGAGAAGCAGGAGGCACGGGTGGCGGAGGTGCGGCGGGAGCTCAGGCTCTCATGGAAAAACACGAGTTTGGGCGTGACTCAAAGACTTCGAGAGGCGAGCTCGCCTCGGCCCTTGAGGCGCCAAAGCCACTAAGGCGAAGCCCAAAAAGCCCTCCAGAAATTGAGGCGATGAAGAAGATAGCGGCGGGTAAGGCATTCTATATGCAAAGCAAGCATGTGAAAGTGAATTATCATTACTTACTCGAATCCGGAGCTCTCCGGGGCATTCGCAGATCTGCCTGCGGTGTGTGCGATCTGCGCATTCTCTGAGCCGAGGAGGGAAGCTCGACGGAAAAGGTGTTCTGGTCTCAGTATGTTGAGGCCGGACACCCGGTGCCCTTAAGAGGCCAGTTGAAGCAGCTGGTCGAGCTCCATAAGGTGGCCAAACAGGCCATGAAGGGCCTCATAGCTTGGCTGTGGCCTAGGGAAGCCATGCCTGGGAGCTACTTCGGGCTGGTGAGGCGGCTGGTGGACACATGTCCATGGGTTGACGTCGTCAAGTGCTCCATCTGCATCGAAGGTGCTCGTAGGGCCCTTGCCCTTGCTAAGGTGCACTGGGGCAAGATGGACGCTGAGAAGCTTGTGACAGACGGGCCACCACCACGTAAGGAGCATCGCAAGCCTGAAATGTATTATGAGGGTGTCCTGAAGGGTGCCTGCCTTATAGCGGATGAATGTTCCAAAGATGTAATATTTGAGTAGACTTGCATTTGTTATCCTTTGCGCTGAAAACTTGTTCATATGCGCTAAGCAACACTTTTGAATTTAAAATATTACCTTCTGTGCGGCCCTGTATTAAATTTGAGAGATGGCGAGTCGTCGGCTTTAACACCCATGCCATGAGTACTGGGGTGTTCGGGATAAACTTGGGCGCTCTTGTTCCCATTCTTGGGTCCTTCGAGGGAGGCGTTCAACGCAACGAACAAGGCAACCGGACTATAATGCTTGAACACTGTCACTTAGCCATAGAATTCTATAATTTTAAATTTCAGCGAAGCCCCTAGTATTCGGAAGACCGAGTTAGGCGCTATCACGCCTAGGCGGACAATGCCGACTCCTCGCTCTAAGCGGCATAAGTCTTTAGGGACTCGAAAACCTCTCGAACAGCGATCGGCTCTCGCCCTATCATGACGGTCAGTTTTAGCTTTCTCCATTGAGGTGCTTAACCCAGCTCAACCGGGCACGATCGCGATGGTTATCCCAGCGCTACCTTAGCCGATATAACGGAACATAAGGTACCAAAACATGGGGCAGGCAAACCCAACTATTGACCCAAGACATGATTGAGCCGATGCATATAATGCTATAAGTTCGGGTGCCGCACTTGTGGAAGTGTTCGGACTTATCACACCATGTTGTGAATCTGAAGCCCTGGTGTATTGCCCGTACTAGAGTGTACGGTTGCACAATGTCATAAATGAACATATATATATATATATATATAACAATAAGGGAATTCAATAATAGGTAGAAGCTATGTATTGTTTATTCAAAAGGGCTGCGAAAAGCGAGCGATACAAATAGTCACGATAAGCAAGGACAGGACTTTTAACATGTCCCCTCGTGGGTAAGCTATGGTTGGTGTGTAAAACAGGTATCTTGCTCATAATAGAGACTACTGGACACTTGGCGTAGCTTTATGCTTCCTGGCTGTTGCATCGTGTGTTCGACGATTCTCTTGCGGATAGGGCTTCGTGAGCGGAGTCTGAAAGTAAAAAAGAAGAAAAGAAAAGAATGACACAATCGGGGCCCTTGGTGCGGTTGAGCGCATTCGGGCATGCCGTGGTCATGCCCTTCCCTATGCCCATGGTATTTCCAGGCGTAATTATATGCAGCGTAACTGGTTTCGCAATTTCGCGAGGGCTGGGGCTTTGTGCTGCATTGCTATGCGTGCTCGGAATGCGCCAGGCGGTCTTGTTGTAGGTTACTCTGGGCGCGCTTGACGGTGTCCGGACGTTTAATAGCCAGACTCGAGAATTGCCTTAAGAGGCTGCTTTGTACTTCCACCGCGAGGGCCGCCGTATGCTTCTCTGTCCGGAGAGAGCGTTCGGTGTTTCCGTTGACCGTAATGACTCCTCGAGGACCTGGCATCTTGAGCTTGAGATATGCGTAGTGCGGCACCGCATTGAACTTTACAAATGCGGTTCGTCCGAAGCGAAGGCGTGATAGCCGCTGCGAGCGGGAGTATGTCGAAGATTAACTCCTCGCTCGGAAGTTATCCGGGATCGAAGACTACTTCAAGTGTGGCGAGCCTCTGATTGGCCTCTAGACCTGGTATGACGCCTTTAAAGGTCGTCTTCGTGGGTTTAATCCTTGATGGGTCTATGCCCATTTTGCGCACTATGTCCTGATAAAGCAGGTTCAGGCTGCTGCCGCTGTCCATTAGGACTCTAGTGATGTGAAATCCGTCAATGATTGGGTCTAGAACCAATGCGGCGAACCCGCCATGGCGGATGCTAGTGGGGTGGTCCCTTCGATCAAAAGCGATCAGGCAGGAAGACCACGGGTTGAACTTTGGGGCGACTGGCTCCATCGCATATACGTCCCTTAGTGCATGCTTCCGCTCCCTTTTGGGTATGTGGGTTGCGTATATCAAGTTCACCGTCCGCACGCGAAGGAAGCCCTTCATCCTCTATTGTTCGTGGCGGGGCTCCTCCTCGTCATTGCTATGCAGACCCTTGTCATTGTTTTCGGCATTAAACTTGCCTGCCTGCTTGAACACCCAACAATCCCTGTTGGTGTGATTGGCTGGTTTTTCGGGGGTGCCGTGTATCTGGCACGAGCGATCGAGTATTCGGTCCAAATTGGATGGGCCCGGAGTATTTCTTTTAAATTGCTTTTTCCATCGACGGGTTTAGAGCCTCGGAATCCGGCATTGGCGCTGTATCCTCGGCATTATCGCTGTTAATCTGGCGCTTGTGCTTGTTGCAACGCCGACCGCCGTTGCTGTCCTTGGTATCCGAATTACAGGGCTCTTGGTCATGTTGTTACTGCGAGCTAGCTAGCTGTCCTCTCCGCATAAGCGGGTCATGAGTGTTGTGAGGGCTGCCATGGATTTGGCTTTTCCTGTCCTAGGTGCCGGGCAAGCCACTCGTTGCGGATGTTGTGTTTGAAGGCTGCAAGGGCCTCTGCATCCGGACAATCGACGATTTGATTTTTCTTGGTTAGGAACCATGTCCAGAATTGTCTGGCCGATTCCTCTGGCTGCTGAATTATGTGGCTTAGGTCGTCGGCGTCTGGTGGTCGCACATATCTGCCCTGGAAATTGTCGAGGAATGCAGCTTCCAGGTCTTCCCAACAACCAATTGACTTTGCTGGCAAGCTGTTAAGCCAATGCCGGGCTGGTCCTTTATACTTGAGTGGGAGGTATTTGATGGCGTGTAGATCATCACCACGGGCCATGTGGATGTGAAGGAGATAATCCTCAATCCAAACCGTAGGATCTATTGTGCCATCATATGATTCAATGTTTATGGGTTTGAAACCCTTAGGGATTTGATGATCCATCACTTCATCTGTGAAGCATAGTGGGTGTGCGGCGCCTGTGTATTGGGCTATATCACGACGCAGCTCAAATGAGCTTTGTCTACTGTGTTCGGCCCGGCCGGAGTTGCCATATCCAGTGTGACGGTTATCGTCACGTGTCGCGGCGCGCCCACATGATCTGTAGATCGATCTTGTTTGCCTTGCCTTGTCCTCCAATATGTCTTGCAGGTCTGGCGCATTTCCCCGCGCCTTGGTATTTTTTGAGCGGCGCCTGGGTGCAGCTTGAGTTGAAGGTCGAGAGGCCTCTCTGTCGCGGCCACGAGGTGGTCGGTCAGCCATGTCATGCGCTGGTGATGTAGGTTTGGGTGCTTCCTCCTCTAACCAGGGTAGCAGCCTACGTTTTGGGTAGCTTTTGGAGGGGCGCTCGAGTTCATACTCTTCGGCCGCAAGGACTTCAGTCCATCTGTCTGCTAGCAGGTCTTGGTCAGTTCTAAGTTGTTGCTGCTTTTTCTTGAGGCTGCTTGCCATGGCCATGAGCCTGCGTTTGAAACACTCTTGTTCGACGGGATCATCGGGCACGACGAATTCGTCGTCGTCGAGGCTTGCCTCATCTTCGGAGGGAGGCATGTAATTATCGTCCTCTACCTCTCTTTCTGCCGCTCTCTCATGAGGGTTGGCTTCTCCATCCTCCTGCGCTGAGTCCTGCTGGTGGGGGTTGTCTTCGGCACTGTCCGGGGTGTTATTGTCTCCCGTGTCGGAATCACCCTTTTTGCTGTGGCGGGATTTAGAGCAGCGCCGCTGACGCCGACGCTAAGGCTGTTTCTTGGAGGGGTCATCCTCCGCTGTTCCATCGCCATTCCCATCTTTTGGGATGTCCACCATGTATATGTCGTATGACGAGGTGGCCTTCCGGTGCCACAATGGGCGCTGGTTCTTGATCGTCTCTGCATCGTCGTCCATACGATCGATGTCTTGGTCGAAGTCGAGCATGTCGGTTAAATCATCGACAGTGGCTACAAAGTGGGTGGTGGGTGGGCTTTGAATTTCTTCGTCGTCCGCATCCCAACCTTCCTGACCATAATCCGGCCAGGGCTCTCCTGATAAAGAGAGAGACTTTAGTGAATTCGGGATGTCGCCAAAGGGCGAGTGCTGAACGATGTCCGCGGTGGTGAATTCCATGATCGGCGCCCAATTGGATTCGATTCGCGGCGCGGAAGGCCCGGGGTCCGGAGAGGAGTCCGACACCTTGGAGTTACAAGCTTCGCAAAGGACGGGGTAGGTGTATGGCCCAATCGCCATAGAGATCGCAGCCCCCGAGGCGGTGTCCAGCCACCCGTCCTCGATCGGCGCAGTCGGCTCCGAGCTAAAGGTCGGGCGGACAGTGCGGCCTCCAGGACACTGTTCGGCGGCAGAGCTAGATCATGCCCCTCGTGACAGTGCGGCGCGCTTGGCTGTGGCTCGAACCCGTCAAAGATCAAGTCTCCGCGGACGTCAGTCGTGTAGTTCAAACTTACAAATCTGACCTGGTGGCCAGGGGTGTAGCTTTCAATCTGCTCCAGATGGCCAAGCGAATTGGCACGCCGTGTAAAGCCGCCGAATACGAAGATCTGTCCGGGGAGAAAAGTCTCACCCTGGAGCGCGTCGTCGTTGATGATCGGAGGAGCCATCGGGCCTAAAAGATGACGAAACAGAGGAACTCTCAATGAAAGCACAAATGTTGGTGTCAAAACCGGCGGATCTCGGGTAGGGGTCCCGAACTGTGCGTCTAGGCGGATGGTAACAGGAGACAAGGGACAAGATGTTTTTACCCAGGTTCGGGCCCTCTCGATGGAGGTAAAACCATACTCCTGCTTGATTAATATTGATGATATGGGTAGTACAAGAGTTGATCTACCACGAGATCAGAGAGGCTAAACCCTAGAAGCTAGCCTATGGTATGACTGTTGTTCGTCCTACGGACTAAAATCCTCCGGTTTATATAGGCACCGAAGAGGGTTAGGGTTACACAGAGTCGGTTACAATTGTAGGAGATCTACATATCGGTATCGTCAAGCTTGCCTTCCACGCCAAGGAAAGTCCCATCCGGACACGGGACGAAGTCTTCAATCTTGTATCTTCATAGTCCAGGAGTCCGGCCAAAGGCTATAGTCCGGCCATCCGGACACCCCCTAATCCAGGACTCCCTCAGCTGGCCAACCCAGTCCTCGTCATGAAGAAGAACAAGACCTGGCGCACGTGCATCGACTACACCAGCCTGAACAAGGCCTGCCCCAAGGATCCATTAACCCTCCCGCGGATCGACAATGTCATCGACTCCACTGCCGGGTGTGAGCTCCTGTCCTTCCTGGATGCTTACTCTGGCTATCATCAGATCAAACTGGACCAGGCCGATGCCCTGAAGACGTCCTTCATCACGCCCTTTGGGGTGTATTGCTACATCACCATGTCGTTCGGCTTGAAGAACGCCGGCGCCACTAATACGTCTCCAACGTATCTATAATTTATGAAGTATTCATGCTATTATATTATCCTTCTAGGATGTTTAATGGGCTTTATTATACACTTCTATATGATTTTTGGGACTAACCTATTAACCTAGAGCCCAGTGCCAGTTTCTATTTTCCCCTTGTTTCAGTGTTTCACAGAAAAGGAATATCAAACGGAGTCCAAATGGAATGAAACCTTTGGGAGAGTTATTTTTGGAACGGAAGCAATCCAGGAGACTTGGGGTAGACGTCACGGAAGCTTCGAGGAAGCCACGAGGCAGGGAGGCGCGCCCTACCCCCTGGGCGCACCCCCACCCTCGTGGGCCCCTCGTGGCTCCCCTGACAGACTTATTTCACCTATATATATCCATATACCCTAAAAACATCGGGGCACACAATAGATCGGGAGTTCCGCCGCCACAAGCCTCTGTAGCCACCGAAAACCAATCGGGACCTGTGCGGCACCTGGGAGGGATCCTCACCGTGGCCATCTTCATGCATCATCCCGGTGCTCTCCATGACGCGGAGGGAGTAGTTCACCCTCAGGGCTGAGGGTATGTACCACTAGCTATGTGTTTGATCTCTCTCTCTCGTGTTCTTGATGTGGCATGATCTTGATGTAACGCGAGCTCTGCTATTATAGTTGGATCTTATGATGTTTCTCCCCCTCTACTCTCTTGTAATGGATTGAGTTTTCCCTTTGAAGTTATCTTATCGGGTTGAGTCTTTAAGGATTTGAGAACACTTGATGTATGTATTGCATGTGCTTATCTATGGTGACAATGGGATATCACATGATTCACTTGATGTATGTATTGGTGATCAACTTGCGGGTGTCAGGTCCCCAATTCTAAGTCACACCAATCTAGCCTGTAACACCTCATATCACTTTGCGGATTCACGCACGGTATTCCCACGGGTGTCGCCTTACCATGGTCCAGGACCGTTTGCGCCTTTTGGCTCACGTAAATGATAGTGTCGCTAGCATCCATATGACAGAGAACCCAGACCGAATGGCTAGTCGTGAACCCAAAGCGGCACAAACTCCTGGGGACAGGCATACATGAATCAACATCGATCATGTCGGTCAGCAGCGTGTGAATCCGGGCTGTAGCACTGGTCTAACAGGACTCCGGGAACCCGAGCTGTAGCAGGCTAGGCAGGACTCCGGATGTCACCGCGTGACATTTCCCCGAAGGGACAGACACAGGAAGGAAGTGAAACACATGCCGGCCAGTCAAGTGTTCCGGAGCAGTAGTGCTGGGCTAGCAGGACTCCAGTGAACCGGGATGTAGCGGACTACTATGGCTCATGGAAGCACTAGACTACATTTCCCCATAAGAGAGGCTGCTAGGGATAAAGAACTAGATTGTCGGATCCCACACATACCAAGCATTTCAATCATACACACAATATGATCGATATGTGTAAATACAACATGGCATCACAAAAAAACTCTACAACTCAAAGTACTTTATTTAAGGGCTCCGGAGAGCCATACATAACATGTTCATACAGGTAGGGGTCACATGACCCGACACTCAAGTCATACAAACATACAAGCACATGCGGAAGCAACTAGTCTGAGTACATACACTAGAAAGAAAGAAGGCTTTACGAAGCCTGCCTATCTACATAGGCCCTTCACAAGCTCAGATCACCACCTGGGTGGCAAGTCACTCATCAATAATGAGATCTACATAGAACCCATCGGAGGGGCGGTGTTGTCGCCTGAAAATAGTAAATAAAGCAACATGAGTACAAAGGTACTCAGCAAGTCTTACAACAGATCCTACTATACATGCACATTCTCAAGAAGGTAGTGGATTTATAGTAGCAAGCCACCTTTGACTCTTGGCTAAGCTATCCTATGAGACACCACCTGTAAAATAGTTTTCGCACACGAGTCCACTAATCACCATCACAATACTCCACCGTTGATCCTCCCATGTCATTTTACGAGAGGGCCATCCGCGGTACTCACACTTATCTTGAGTCTTTTAGTAGTAACCATTAACTTGTCTATGAACTGGATAAGCGACCAAGTAGTCCTTTACCGCGGACGCGGCTATTCGAATAGTTTTAAACCATGCAGGGGTGTACTTCTTCACACACGCTTTCACCACTTATCGCCGCCACACGACATGTACTCGGCAACCTTCAAGCGGAAGCCCAGCGAGGGTGTCGGCCACGACCTGACTAAACACTCGAGTCTCTAGTCCAGGTTTATCGCCTATTCAGGTTCCATCCGCAAGGAAATCCAGCCGGGGTGTCCTCAACGGCCCCAAACGATGTGTGCAGGGTTCTCGAGACACCAAAAGGGCGACTCGGTACACCGTGCCACGAGCCTACCGCATCACAACCCACCCCTAAGGTTAGCGCTACGCACGGCCTCCAGCAACTACAAACACCAGAAACTACTTGCAACTCCTGGACAGAGGACGGGGTGGTTAATAAGTCGAGAGAGTCAATTAAGGATCCCAATGTGTGGTAGTAGCTGAATCTTAAATCACGCATACAGATCTCAGTTCTTAAGGACGGCCTCAATGAAACAACCCTCCATGTACTCCTACATGGCCTCTCATCGATACCTTTACCAAATCATATTCAACACTTCACTCTCATTACTGACACAACCATTCACTCTAGTTCATCACCCAGATGAGCCAGACCTGACACGACTCTAAGCATAGCAAGCATAGTATGGTAGGAAACACAAACATGGCTCAATCAACTCCTACACATGCTAGTGGGTTTCATCTAGTTACTGTGGCAATGAAAGGTCATGCAGAGGAAGTGGGTTCAACTACCGCAAAACACAGCAGTTTGAAACGCGTTGTCTTAATGCAGTAAATGAGAGCAGAAGCGATAAGTTGGGTTTGTATCGAAATGGTCAATGGGTTGCTTGCCTGACAGAGTGGTAGTGGAATACTGCCCTTCAGTTGGATACTCGTGAATATCCTGGGAGGCAGAACCTACCACGAAGAACACATCAAAACACAATCATCACATGGCAATATGCAACAATATGATCCATGCAATGATGTGGAAAATGAGTGCGTTTTGGCTAATGCAACTTAGAACAGATTGGTTTGAGTTCATTTGAATCAAGGATTCAAATGCTAACCCAAAATAAGAGGTGATATGAGTTCATTAGCTTGTTTCATCTAAACAGCAATGTTAAAGTGTTCTGACATGCATGAAACTAGTACAGATGGAAAGATTTAATTTTTCTGATCAAATTTCTTATATAAATCTTTGCATTTGGAGTTACAGATTAATTTCTATGAATTTTTGAAGTTTGTACGATTTTTTGGAATTTCCTGTATAAAAACAAATCCAGAAAATACTTATTGCGCCAGCATTGCGTCAGAGTGATACCAGCAGTCAACCGAACGGTCCAGGACAAACCTGGCCAGTGGGTCCCGTCTGTCAGTAGTTAGTTAAACTAACTAAATTAGTTAGCGCTAAACCTAGGTTAATTAGCAGGGCGGGCCCCACTTGTCATAGACCCAGGGGGGTCAAACTGGGTCCACCCGGTCATCTCAGTCAGCGGGGTCAACTCACCAGCGTTTAGCCGCCGGCGAGGCCAGATGCGGCGGGGCAGTGCGGATTTCCTCCTCTGGTGACCAAATGGACGGCGGAGGGCATCTACGTGACGCGGAGAGTGAGCCGCGTCGAGTGGTGGTGGCGGTTGGGCTTGGGGTCGCCGGAAACGACGCCGGTGACGAGCTGTGCGGCTGCCGGAGTTCGGCCGAGCTCGGGCTGGTCGTTAGGGGGCACGGCAAGGGGCGTGTGGTGGTGCTACGGGCTCCTGGCGATGCGGTGAGTACGGTGGACATGGTGGTGTGGCCGTTGGGTGGCCGGAGCATCGTCGGCGCTGAGCTCGGTGGCGGCGCATGCAGTGAAGCTTCATGCGGTCGCTACAATGCTCGAGAGAGAGAACGGGAAGGGTGGGGAGGTGGCTAAGCTCACGGCGATTACGTCGGAGCATTCGGAGAGGTCGGGGACGAGCTGGTGCGGCGGTGACGGCGAAGGGGGTCTCCGGTGGTGGCGGAGTCGGGCGAGGTTGATGCGGTGGCTTTGGGGCAAGCGAGCACTCGGGGCTCGGCCTGCTCGAAGAGGAGGGCGGCGGAGCTTCTGGACATGGTGGCGCGGCGCGGGGACGATTGTGGGCGCATCTACGTCAGTGGTGCGGCTGCGGCGGCGTCGCCATGGTGGGAGAGGGCAAAGGAGAGGCGTTGGGGGAGAATGAGCATGTCTAGGCGGTCGGGGCGACGACATGGAGGTCGACCAGCACGTTCAGGGGCTAAACGGCAACAGGTGGCACCGTGGAGAGCTCGCGCACGCCGGCGTCACCTCCCTGCCTGCCTGGTGGGCTGCCAGGTGGGCTGGGTGGTGGGTTGCGGCCATGTAAGTTGTTTTTCTTTTATTTTCTGTTTTCTTTATTTTTGCAAGTTTGTGGCTTTTCTAAAAATACTTAGGCATCTCCAAAAGTCACCAAACTGCTCATGCACACTATATAGAGTATATCCAACATGGAACATTTCAGTTTGGGATTATTTGGACATTTAAAATATTTACTAGCATTTAAATGCCCAAATGCAAGTTACATATGATTTAATTCAATGACCTTATGATGACCTAGAAAATTGTGAGGTTCTAGCCCAAGAACAAAATGATGGACATTTGGAAGGGCATTTCTGGTTCATTGAAAAAGATTTTAGTAAACCCTAGTTGTTTCCAGGGGTGCTGGGGGTTCTGTCATCCCCATTTCAAGTTTCTGGAAAGGTAAACATGATGCAACACTCTAATGGATGAACTAGCTAGGATGTGACAACTCACCCCCACTCAAAAGAATCTCGTCCCGAGATTTAGTATCCTCTGGGAAGAAGGTGGGGTACTCAAGTCGAAGACGATCCTCCCTTTCCCAAGTTACTTCTTTCTCAGAATGGTGTGACCATTGAACCATGAGAAGCTTGATATTGTGGCGTCGAGTGGTACGCTCGGCTTGGTCAAGGATACGAACGGGATATTCTCGATATGTGATATTATATTGGAGATCAAGTGTTTCGTGGACCACTCCACGGATAGGATCCGAGAAGCAACGCCTGAGTTGAGAAACGTGGAAGACATCATGAACTCTGGAGAGATGCGGAGGTAGTTCCAATAAGTAGGTAACTTATCCTCGTTTGGCAAGAATGCGAAAGGGTCCAATGTAACGAGGAGCCAATTTTCCTTTGATACCGAATAGATGGGTTCCCTTCAAAGGAGTAACCCGAAGGTAAGCCTTCTCGCCAACTTCATAAGTCATGATCATATGTTTGCGGTCATATTGACTCATTTGACGGGATTGGGTTGTCTTCAATTTCTCACGAATAATGCAAACATGCGCTTCTGTTTCCTGAATCATATCCGGGCCAAAGAGTTGTCTTTCCCCGGTTTCTGACTAGTTAAGAGGCGTTCGACATTTTCGTCCATAGAGAACTTAGAAAGGAGCTTTCCCCAAGCTAGCTTGGTAACCATTGTTATAAGAAATTTGGCCAATGGAAGACATTTCTCCCAATCCATACCGAAAGAGATGACAGAAGCTCGGAGCATATCCTCCAGAATTTGATTGACTCGTTCTACTTGACCACTTGATTAAGGGTGGAAGGCGATGCTAAAGGAGAGACGAGTTCCCATAGCATTTTGGAAACTTTCCCAAAATCAAGAGGTGAAGAGACTTCCACGGTCTGAATTAATCTCCAATGGAACACCATGAAGAAACACTATTCAGAGCTAGATGGCTAGCGATTATACTCTCACGAACATGTAGGAAATGGGCTACTTTGGAAAGACGATCGACAACAACGAAGATAGCATTATTCCCTCTCTTGGTCCTGGGAAACCCGGTAATGAAATCCATACCGATTTTGTACCATTTCCAATCAGGAATAGCCAAAGGTTGAAGGGTGCCAACAGGCCGTTGATGCTCTGCTTTAACACGACGACAGACGTCGCAATTAGCAATGTATTGAGCGATTTGTCTCTTCATCCTAGTCCTCCAAAACCTCTGCGTAGGTCTTAATACATTTTAGTGCTACCAGGATGAATGGTGAGATGGGATTCATGAGGTTCCTTAAGGATCAATTGCCGTAGTTGTTGTTTCTTGGGAACGACTAGGTGGTTCTCGAAGAAGACAACACCTCGCTCATCCATGGAGAAACACTTAGCAGCTCCGCTAGCAATGTTTTCCTTGATCTAAGATATTCCTTTATCATACTGCTGAGCGGTTATGATTTGATCCGTAAGGTTAGGTTTCACCACTAGGGTGGATTGGAATCCTCGAGGAACAATGTGAAGGTTAAGCTTACGGAATTCCTCGTGGAGAAGTGGTTGACTTTGCTGTAACATCAAGTTGTTACAATAAGATTTACAACTTAGCGCATAAGCCATGACATTGGCTTTGCCTGGGGTGTAAGTTATTCCTAAGTCGTAACCTTTGATCAACTCAACCCAACGTCTTTGCCTGAGATTCAAATCCGGTTGGGTGATGATGTATTTCGTACTTTGGTGATCGGTGTAGATTTCGTAACGATTACCGAGAAGGTAATGTCGCCATGTTTTGAGTGCATGGACCATAGCTGCAAGCTCTAGATCATTTGTGGGATAGTTATCCTCATGTGGGCGCAACTGTCGAGAAGCATAGGCAATCACATGACGATCTTGCATGAGTATGCAACCTAGTCCTTGTCGCGAGGCGTCACAATAGATAACAAAGTCCTTAGAAAAATCTGGTGGTACGAGTACGAGAGCAGATGTCAGGCGTCTTTTCAGTTCCTGAAAGCTGAACTCGCACTGTGGGGTCTACTCGAACTTTTTATCTTTCTTGAGGAGTTTAGTTTGAGGTTTAGCAACCTTGGAGAAGTTCTCGACGAAGCTGCAGTAGTAGCTCGCTAAGCCAAGGAAACTCCAAACTTGCTTGATCGTTTCAGGTGGAGTCCAATCAAGGACGGCTTGAACTCGCTCGGGATTGACAGCAATACCCTTACCAGAGATTACGTGGCCTAGATAGGTCACTTCTGGCAACCAGACTTCACACTTGGATAATTTGGCATAAGCGATGCTCTCGAAGTTTCATCAATACTAGCGGTAGATGCTCGGCATGTTCTTCCTCATTCTTGGAGTATATGAGTATATCATCAAGATATACCACGGCGAATTTATCCAAATACTCCATGAAGATCGAGTTCATTAGCCGAGAGAAGGTGGCTGGGGCATTGGTTAAACCGAAGCTCACAGTGTACTCGTATTGGCCATAACGAGTAACAAAGGCCGTTTTAGGAATGTCCCCATTCTTGATTTTGATTTGATGGTAGCCCAATAGCAAATCCATTTTGGAAAAGACTGAGGATCCAGTGAGCTGATCATAAAGATCGTTGATCCTGGGGAGCGGATACTTGTTCTTGATAATGACCAAGTTGACAGGTCGGTAATCTACAACCATCCGATCCGTTCCATTCTTCTTCTTGATGAAGAGGACGGGGCAAGCCCATGGAGAAGAAATAGGATGGATGAAACCCTTTTTCAAGGACTCATCAAGTTGTTTCTTAAGCTCGGCTAGTTCTAAGGGTGCCATCTCATAGGGTCTTCTAGAGATTGGGACGGTTCCTGGAACAAGGTCTATCAAGAACTCGACATCCCTGTAAGGTGGAACACCTGGCAGTTCTTCTAGGAAGACATCCGGGAAGTCATGGACTACCGGAATATCTTCAAGGTTTGGAAGAGGGTTGGCATTTAGTGAGTAGAGCTGACGCTTAGACACTCTGGTCAAAACATTGACTGTCTTGCCCGATGGATGGGTGAGTTGAACAGTTCTAGTTGAGCAATCAATCTTAGCATAATGGGCTGACATCCAGTACATACCCAAGATGATGTTTATGTCTGAGGACTTGAGAGCTATCAGTGATGCAAGGAAGACCAATCTATCGACAAGAATTTCATTTCCATGGCTTACTTGAGAGGTTTGCCATTTAGAACCAGGGGTTTGAATTACCATGGAGGTGGACATGTCACAAAATGTGGTGTTGTGCAATCAAGCATAGCTCTCAGAGATAAATGAATGAGATGCTCCAGTATCGAAAAAACAGTTGCTGAGCATACCAAGGAGCGTACCAAGGACGACGTTGGGATCCTCATGAGTTTCTTCAGCTGAGACATAGTTGACATGGCCATGTGCAGTGGTGGCTGGCTTAGCGTAATATGTCTTTCCCGCTGGCTTACCACGGCCAACGGACTTTCTGGGCTGATTGGGGTTGTTGTTCTGGGACACTCGCGTATGTAGTGACCCGTCTCTCCACACTTGAAGCATGTCACAACATTGGGGCATGGAGCAGCATTAGCAGCAGGGCCACCATAGGCCTTAGCCGTTGCGAACTGCTGGTTGGGGCGAGGCGCCTCAAAGGATGGCCTCGGAGTGAACCTGGGTGGCAGAGCTGTGTTTGGAATCCACACCCGGCGCTTCTGAGATCCAGAGCCGGATGAAGAATCAAAGTCACGGGAGTGCTTGCGTGAAGCGTCATAGTCAGTATGGTCTGTCTCAACACTGATGGCCTTATTCACTAACTTCTGGAAGGAGGTGCACTCGTGCAGACAAAGATCACGGCGAAGCTCGGGGCTAAGTCCCTTGCGGAAACTTGCCTGCTTCTTGGCGTCGGTGGATACCTCTGAAAGATCATAATGTACTAGATTTCCAAACTCACGGCTGTATGCATCCACGGTCAGTCTACCTTGGGTGAAATTGCAGAACTCTTCCCTCTTACGATCCATAAGACCTTCCAAAATGTGATGCTCACGGAAAGCCTCACTGAATTCATCCCAAGTAGTGATTTGGCCAGCCGGGCGCATAGCCTCAAAGTTTGCCCACCAAAGGCTAGCAGGGCCTTCGAGGTGATAGGCAGTGTAAGTAACCTTATCAGCTTCGGCTATGTTGGCAGAACATAGCTTATTGGTGATGCTGCAAGGCCAATCATCCGCATCGAGGGGCTCGACAGAATGATGGAATGTCGGTGGGTACAACTTGATAACGTCATTGATTGACACCAAGTCGTTCCTCTGGCGAAGTGCAGTATTCTACTCAATTCGTTCTAGCAAGCGCTTGGTCTCACGCTTGTTTCTTTCTGCCTCCAGCATAACTTCGGCCAGGGAAGGCGGGTGGGGCAGATTCCCATCCCTAGCTGCACTGGCTTCACCCTGCTCCGGGGCAGCAGGGTTGTTGCGGGTGTTGACCATCCTAGGAAAAACAAGACAAGAGTTTAGACAAGGATCGCAAAATCTTGGCAAGGAAGTGCGGAATGTAAGGATGACATGGAACACAGAGATGTCCATTTGCATGTCATGGTAATATAAAAACTGCCATATATAAATACCATCGGTCGTACACACCATACATAGTTGAGTAGAAGCCTAGGCTAAAGTACAACTACGGTGAAAGACGATACATCTCATCAGAGGCATTCCAAGCTCCTATACATTATTTTTCTACACCTCCGAAACGTGATACACACCAAGTCGTATCCCACGAGTCACGCAGGACTGTGGAGAATACAACTGTTACAATACTAGTGAAGCTACTACCAACTCAGACGTCTCCGTAGTAATCTTCATAGAGATTACCACCATGTCCTGGATGCTGAACATGATCATCTGGAAACAGTTGGTCCTGTGGAGCTTGTAGTCCATAGGGACTCGGATGTGGCCTTGGTCCAACAAATGGTAGCAGACGGGGTCCACGGGGAGGGGTGATGCCTCCTACATCACGCCAGTCCATACAATCTGGCAAACCAGGCCGCATGGGGTACAAGTCCCTCATGTCCATATACCCAGCCTACACGGCAGGTGCAAACCATGTCAAAGTGGCCAAGTGATCAGAACGAGAGTTGAAGAGCTCCATTCGCAAGGCACGATTCTCACGGTCCTTGTCCTCACGCATCTCTGTGGTGGTGCGGAGTAGAGAATCCTCATGGTTAGTGTCAGCATAAATAGCCTAGTAGTACCCTTGTGCCCCTGGGAGTGATGTTGGCATATAGCGGAAGTCAGTGTTCTGAAGCAGGGCAGTTCTGGCTCGTATAATAGTCATCATTGAGTAAGCTGTGTCCTGCACGGACATCTCGATGGTAACCCCAAGTCCATAAGAGAAATGAAGGGGTTCAGTAGCTCCAGGATAGGAAGGGTATATCCTGACTGTGCAAAGGTATTGGCTCTGATTGAAGTCTTGAAACTGCTCCTCGACGGTATACTCAGGATACCATCGGTAGCCTGTCTCGATCATCACTTGGACCAGCATGGCCATGTGACCAGGTACATCGAGGCACCGAGTCAGACGAACCACTTGATTCTGGGAACGGGTGGCCATCTGAAAGCACGAAATAATGCAAAGGCATTAGAATTTTCTAGGAGAAATCGGACAGCATAACGGCTGTAAATGCTCAGAAAAAGATTTGAGACATTCACAAGAGTTTGCAAAACCACTCAACAACATCATATCAAGGGTCTGGCTCAACTGACAACATACTAAAAGTAGTAGAAACTGAATTGAGGCTTGTAACCAACAATCCTATAAGTTACTACGGATTAGTAACACGTGAACCTGATAGAGAGAAGAGAGTATAGTCCTTAACCTACGTAGAATGAGAAGAGAATGACTCAGATCAGAGGGCATAAGGTAAAGGAGTAAAAAGAGCCTTACTTCCCTCCCACAATCAATTCCCCTACATATAACTAAAGCATTTCTAGACTCGACAACGACCAGTTTGGCTCAATGAACCTACAGGCAGTCTGGCTCTGATGCCAACGTTGTCAGGTCCCCGATTCTAAGTCTCACCAATCTAGCCTCTAACACCTTATATCACTTTGCGGCCTCACGCACGGTATTCCCACGGGTGTCGCCTTACCATGGTCCAGGACCGTTTGCACTTTTGGCTCACGTATATGATAGAGTCGCTAGCATCCATATGACAGAGAACCCGGGCCGACATGGCTAGTCGTGAACCCAAAGCGGCACTAACTTACGGGCACAGGCATATATGAATCAACATCGAGCATGTCTGTCAGCAGCGTGTGAATCCGGGCTGTGGCACTCGGCTAACAGGACTCCAGGAATCCGGGCTGTAGCATGCTAGGCAGGACTCCGGATGTCACCGCTTGACATTTCCCTGAAGGGACAGACACAGGAACGAAGTGAAACACATACCGGCCAGTCATGTGTTCCGGAGTAGTAGTGCTGGGCTAGCAGGACTTCGGTGAACTGGGATGTAGCGGACTACTATGGCTCATGGAAGCACTAGACTACATTTCCCCATAAGAGAGGCTGCCAAGGATAAACAACTAGATTTTCGGATCCTACACATACCAAGCATTTAAATCATACACACAATATGATCGATATGTGTAAATACAACATGGCATCACAAAAAAACTCTACAACTCAAAATACTTTATTTAAGGGCTCCGGAGAGCCATACATAACATGTTCATACAGGTAGGGGTCACATGACCCGACACTCAAGTCATACAAACATACAAGCACATGCGGAAGCAACTAGTCTGAGTACAGACACTAGAAATAAAGAAGGCTTGACGAAGCCTGTCTATCTACATAGGCCCTTCACAAGCTCAGATCACAACCTGGGTGGCAAGTCACTCGTCAACGTCGAGATCTACATAGAACCCATCGGAGGGGGCGGTGTTGTCGTCTGAAAATTGTAATTAAAGCAACATGAGTACAAAGGTACTCAGCAAGTCTTACAACAGATCCTACTATACATGCACTTTCTCAAGAAGGTAGTGGAGTTATTGCAGCAAGCCAGCTTTGACTCTTGGCTAAGCTATCCTACAAGACACCACTTGTAAAATAGTATTCGCACACGAGTCCACTAATCACCATCACAATACTCCACCGTGGATCCTCCCTCGTCATCCTACGAGAGGGCCATCCGCGGTACTCACACTTATCTTGAGTCTTTTAGTAGTAACCATTAACTTGTCTATGAACTGCATAAGCGACCAAGTAGTCCTTCACCGCGGACGTGGCTATTCAAATAGTTTTAAACCCTGCAGGGGTGTACTTCTTCACACAAGCTTTCACCACTTATCATCGCTATGTACTCGGCAACCTTCAAGCGGAATCCCAGCGAGGGTGTCGGCCACGACCTGACTAAACACTCGAGTCTCTAGTCCAGGTTTATCGCCTTTTCGGGTTCCATCCACAAGGAAATCTGGCCGGAGTGTCCTCAACGGCCCCAAACGATGTGTGCAGGGTTCCCGAGACACCAAACGGGCGACTCGGCACACCGTGCCACGAGCCTACCACATCACAGCCCACCCCTAAGGTCAGCGCTGCGCACGGCCTCCAGCAACTACAAACACCAGAAACTACTTGCAACTCCTGGACAGAGGACGGGGGTGGTTAATAAGTCAAGAGAGTCAATTAAGGATCCCAATGTGTGGTAGTAGCTGAATCTTGAATCACGCATACAGATCTCAGTTCTTAAGGACGGCCTCAATGAAACAACCCACCATGTACTCCTACATGGCCTCTCATCGATACCTTTACCAAATCATATTCAACACTTCACTCTCATTACCGACACAACCGTTCACTCTAGTTCATCACCCCGATGAGCCAGACCAGACACGACTCTAAGCATAGCAAGCATAGCATGGTAGGAAATACCACTACAAAAAAAATACATTACCGTGATGATACGTGTTTGTCACAGTAGGTCGCGTTTTTTGTCATGCATGTACATCCATGACAAATTTATGATAGAATCAAGATAGTTATACCTGTGCTGTCGTAGAAGTGTTCCATGACATTACGAAAATTATCATCAGGGAAGTGTCCACTTCCATGACGATAAATCGCGCGTCACAAAAGTGCTTTCGTCAAGGGTGACCGACACATGGCATCCACCATAACGGAACGTTGTTAAGCTATCGGGTCGGTTTTTGGATCCAATAACACGTTAACAGCCCCGACCAATTGGGATTTTCCACGTGTAAAATCATCATTGGCTAGAGGAAACACGTGTCGGCTCACAGCTGGGACAGATGTCATCCACTCATTGGACAGAAGGCGCCTATGATACGTCCACACATGGCACGGCCCAACAAGTTTAATTGGGCCGGCCCAATTAAAGGCCCACAAGTTTTGCGTACCATAATGGGCCGGCCCAGCTAAAGGCCCACAAGATTTTGCGGACCATAATGGGCTGGCCCAGATAAAGGCCCACAAGATTTTGCGGGCCATAATGGGCCGGCCCAGCTAAAGGCCCACAAGATTTGGTTGACCGTAATGGGCCGGCCAATGTAAAGGCCCACAAAATTTTGCGGGCCATAATGGGCCGTCCCAGCTAAAGGCCCACAAGATTTTTTAGTGCCATAATGGGCCGGCCCAGGTAAAGGCCCACAAGATTCTTGCGGATCATAATGGGCCGGCCCAGCTGAAGGCCCACGAGATTTCGCTAACATTAATGGGCTGGCCGAGCTGTAGGCCCACAAGATTTTGAGGACCCTAGTAGGCCGGCCCATTAACTGGCTGCCATGTTTTGGGCGAGATGCCGGCCCATATCTGATCCGGTCCATTAATGGCCTGCCACGTTCCGGGCCTAAGAGTGGCCCATATGAGATCCGGCCCGTTATAAGCCTAACACGTTCTGGGCCAAATTATGGCCCAGATCAGGTCCGGCCCATTAAGAGGCTTTGGGCTCAATTATGGCCCATATCAAATTCGGCCCGGCAACTGCACACTATGCTTTTGGGCCCACTTGCTAAAGGCCCACTTAGTGATTCGGCCTGATATTAGTTTTGGCCTGTTAAGGGCCCGTTTAAAATTTCGGCCCTATATTTATTTCGGCTGTTAAAAGCCAGTCATATAGTTGGGCCTAACTACGGCCCGATTTGCATCCGACCTGCTCGCAACCGATATCTGATTGGGCCAAACAAGGACCGAGACAATTTTGACCTGTTAAAAGCCCATGATTTGATTCGCACAATCATGGGCCGGGGTTCATTTCGGGCTGCTACCGGCCCGTGAGCTGTTCGGCACGTTTCAGGCCCAACCTACATCGTGATTGCATGAAGGCCGGATTATGTACCGTAATTT
Source organism: Aegilops longissima (assembly GCA_021605205.1). NCBI lineage: Eukaryota > Viridiplantae > Streptophyta > Magnoliopsida > Poales > Poaceae > Aegilops > Aegilops longissima. The sequence goes on from CM038677.1 coordinate 282,207,747, forward strand.
TACGGTTTGGCCGGTTCACTGCGAAAACAAGATATATATACAGTAAAATAACTGCAGCATCGTGAATAAGAAAAAACCTAGACTATACAATAAATAAATTACGGCATATTACATCCACTGGGCATCAAAGTTCGCCACTATGATAATAAAGCATAAGCAGACAACAGATTACATACACTGGGCATCAAAGATCACCACCAGTGCAAATAAACATGCCGACAAAATAATATACAAAACCGGCAGCACTTCAATAGAGTTCAAGAAAGGTTAGCCCTGCTGGGGAGCTGCAGCGCAAGCAACTGAACAAGATGATGAGACTGCGCTTGTTCAACACTTATATCTTCCTCACTTTGAAAGATAAACAAGCAGACATATGACAGGTTTTGCACATAAAAGTATCAGTGCTAACAATTCATCACATTTCTTACTGACGAATAAAGTAACACAGTTTAAAATTGCATTAACACAATATGGTATTGTTCAGGTCAAGACATGGCAGGAAATGACATTGTGAAGGAGTTGGCAGCTTCACCACAACACTGGATTACAGATCAAGAACTCATAAGTATCAATGGTTAGTGTGGTGACAATTTATTCCATTTCAGATTGGCAAATAAAGATACGGTTTAAATAATAGTAGAATGATATGACATTGTTCATAGTTAAGACATTGCAGAATATGACATTGTGCTGTAGTGGGTAGGTTCACCACACCACTGGATTACCGATGAAGAACAGAAGCATACATGCAGTGCAAAAGAAGATCACTTGCTTTGTATAGTTTAATTTACATGGTATGAAGAAGGAACTTGGTTGTACAACTGAAAACTTAAATTGAGAAAGGACAAACTTTTGTTTATGAACTACATGATAAACTTTAAATAAGCAATTTGATGCAAACACCAAAAATAAATAGTTGTTGCAGTCATGCCTAACCAAATATATACAACAAAGTTTGAAGGCTTGAGATGGACAAAATTACATTATTGGTGAAGACAGGCTCTATAAAGGCCTTGTCCATGCTGATGAGGGGGGAATTCAAGAAGTTTACCACATAATCTTCTTCAAAAGCATTGCCTTTATTCTATATTTTCTTAAGAGTAAATATAGATGTGATAATATACGAAAAAATGGAGAATATTTAAGATAAGATGAAGAGTGATGCTACATAACCAAGTAGCTATAAATCTAAGTGCAGCGATACAGGCAGAAGGTACAGCCAAGAGCAATGCACAGCTAAACTTCTTCAGTACCAACCTTATGGTAAGAGTAAATATAGATCTGACGTGTAGAAAATGGAGGGCAAAGGAAAATAAGCTGCAGAGTGATGGTACATGAACAACTACCTGTCATTATAAGTACACTGATAAAGGACAACATATACTTACAAGAACAATGCAGAGCTAAAAAAACATTGGCATTGGATATATTCTACACTAATGTAACCATTCATACAGATAAGATAATTTGGAGCGAACAATTGATAAGCAAGCTATCATGCATACTATTGTCACATAATGAACCAGGTATGTATGCAAGTACAGTGATACAGGACAACAGGTACTAACAAGAGCAAAGTAGCGGGCAGCATATTTGCGATATCCTGTCGTTCTTTTCAAACCAGAATTCTTCTTCGAGCAGATTTCCTGCAAAAAAGATCCGTAAGGCACATGTGGAAAAGTAGAAGTTCAAATTGTCATGTGATTTCATAGACAGTACCTCATCCTGGGAACGAGACTAGTGCATAACAAGGTTTTTCCATTCAACGTCTTCTAAATTTAGCACAGGAGACTTCACCGGAAATTCGTTTATAGACTTACCATCAAAGTGTGATTTCCTCAGGTAACACCGATACTGCTGCAATGCTTCCTTGAAAATCACAAGCAAGCTTTGCTCGTCATGACTATCCAGATTGACCCTCGCCTAGTTACAACAATGTAATGTAAATCATTGATGTGTTCAAACAGAAGAAAACAGGAAAATAATAACCATGAATAATAGCACTTACACGTAAGTTGGACAGGAAGATGTGAAAATGGTGTTTGTCTTCACTATAATCTTCCCATGATGGGAATATATGCACGTAGTCCCTAACAACATTGAAAGCATTGTATCTTAAACTGGGAATAAATGGAATGGGGTTCCAATCTGCAGGAATTGGCCGTCTCTGCTGTTGGGATAGGTCTTCGGCCGGTGGACTTGCTGTACTTTTTGCTGGAGTGGGATTTTTCTATGGTACAGCTGGTGCTATGGCAAATGAAATCGGTATACCTTTTGCTGGAGTGCAGGTCCTGTGTGGTGGGGCTAGTGGTGTGGCCAGTGAAGTATGGGTACAGTCTGCTGGAGTCGGTCCTACGTTTTGTTTCACTGGTTGTACAGCCAATATAAGTGGGGTGATGTCTGATTTCTCCGGCACAACCAAGTTTTTCAAGGACTTTGCTGGTGCTCCTTAAGGTTCGGCAATCACCCTCTTCCTTTTTGATGTTTGATGCAGAAGAACAACGTTTGAGTGGAAAAACATGGTATGATGACAGATGGAATGTGTATTGATAATGGATGGGCATGGCATCTCGACATATATGATGAGTAAACTAAGCATATGGCGGTGCAACAAAGTAGAAGAAATGCAAGACAACATATGCAAGATACCCGCAATCAATAAAACATTCCAAATTAGAACAGACACCTTGATGGGTGAACAGGACATGCCATTTGCCTTTGACTCCTCGAGGTTAGAATAGTCATTAGGATCATATTCTGATCAAGAATCAACTGGTGGGGAGCGTATGAGTTTCATTGCATCCAGAATGGCACTCAATGCCTTGGTGCCAATTTTGTAAGTGATTGAAGTGTTTAGCTTCAAGAGTGGACTGCTGCTAGTGTGACACAAAGCAGCTACACATATCATAGTGTACATATAACGGGAAAACCTTAAGCATCAGAGTAAAATTAGCAAAGTGGAACTTGCTGGAATATATATGCTAGTATTGCCGGTACGGCTAGAAAGGCTTCGGATACCAGCTCCCCGCATTTCCTTGCTATTCTTATAGGATTCAAGTGGGCAGGCCACTACAAATCCTATTCCTATGTTTACAAGATCCTACGAATCAAAGAGGCTCAAAGTGTCCATCACAACCTAATCGTATAGACCTCTACACTGCAAATGTCCCTGCTCATCTTCAGTACAAGGAACATACTGTACTACTAGCATACTCCCTTCGTTCCAAAATATAAGTCTTGGTAGAGATTTCCACTATGGATCACATACAGATGTATCCAGATACATTTTAGAGTGTAGATTCACTCATTTTGCTCCATATGTAGTCCATGGTGGAATCTATACAAAGACTTGTATTTAGGAACGGAGAGAGTACATATTAAAGGAGAACGGAAGAGGAACATGGTGAAGAAGAGCAAGCAGATTTTGGATAATAAAATGTTGGTTGCGCAATGCCCACACATGATGAACCAGAGCGCATTAAGAATGCAACTCCCAGCTGTCTCTCGACCATTTCAGGCGGTTGGATGAAGATCCTACATCTCCTAACCCTTCTTCTTCCTCGTCTCGATTCTTCCCATCTGAGAACACCGCACGGGTCACCGGCCGACCACCGCCCCCACCGTCTGTGTTCCTCCGCCACCCCCACCCCCACCCCCACCCGCTGCCCAACCCCCACCCGCGTCGAGTTTTCTTCGTTCGGCGAGGCCCCACAACCACCCGAGCCCCTTCGATCGCACCGGCGAACTCTGGCGAGCTCTAAAAAACCGACTGACCCAATTTTGAAATTTAGTCTACTGTGATTTAACTAGTGTGGAATATAAAAGGGGAAAACCATAAGCATTGGGAGTATAGTGTTGAGCGTGCCATGGCGGATCTGAAGGTGCAAACCGGACAAAGGCAACTTCACAACCAAGACCAGAAATCAGAGTAAAGCAGTGGCGATCTATTTTCTTCCTGCGATAAATAAGTTGAGCAGATACGAAAGAGTACCGCCTCTGGTGCGGCGCCGTGTACGCATCTGCTGAGAATTAGACGGTGCTGCGGTAGCGATGGCTGTCGGCAGCGTGGAAGCAGATCTAGAAGGGTAGACGGTGGCGGCAGGGCGCGGTGGACGAGACGGTCGTAGGAGCGGCACCGGCAAGGTGGACGACGGCGGGGATGAAGCGAGAGGACGGGATGCAAGGATCTCGGTCCGAAGGCGTGGATGAGAGATGTCGATCTCTTGTAATGGACGACGGCGTCGGGGTATCAGCTCCGGCATGGTGGAGGTGGACGGCGGTGGATGGGGTGGCGGACGGCGGCGTCGGGGTATTAGCTCCGGCATGGTGGAGGAGGACGGCGGTGGATGGGGTGGCGGACGGCGACGGACGGAGGAGGGTGGGGCGGAGAGGGTGTTTTGGCACCTACGGAGTACGAATGGGGAAAAGGGAGGTATAGAGGAAGGGGGCAACCATGTATTCAGGGCGCGCTTGTCTCAAATGCAAGGAAATTTACAAACTTAGCCCCCATTTCAAATTTCTACTACATCACAGCAACATTAGTCGGTTGGGGATAGGACGGTAATCTCGCATACACCGAATATTTGCCGACGAGAGTTTGTTTTTGGCGCCTACCGTGTATGAATATGAATCGGGGAGGGAGTCGATTTCGGTGGAGGACACACTGTGTTTTGGCGCCCAGTGTGTATGAATCCGGGTGAGAGGCTGTTACGTCACGTTTGGGTGAAATTACAAACCTACCCCTATCGAAACCTATAGAAATCCAGCAGATAGGCTTTGCGTGGCAGGGATAGGCAATAGTGATATCCATCTCGCAGATTTTGGTTTCGGGTGGTTACTGCGACTTTCCCCGCTTCGTTCAAATTTTGCGGAGTGCACGTTTACCGTGCCAACTCAATTCGAATCCCGTTTGTATTCTATTTTTTTCGGGCGGGATCCATTTTCAATTGGAATTACATTCTATATACATCATTTTTATATATACTTTCAAAGCACAACAAAACATTCTGCTCCTTTATATGTATAATATGATTTACAAATACAACGATCTCGAAATCTTACGGTTGAATTCGAAAAAAATTAACGAAATTATGTTCTACTAAAATGTATGGATCAGTAATACCTACATATTAAATAACATAGATGTGCATGAATTCATATGAGTATGCATGTTTGATAGATCAATTTTGGTTCGAGTATGGATTACATGTATCATCATCTCGAATTCAAATATTTTAATCCCTTTTTTGTTCACTCCTTTCACACCCATCTCTCTCGCATGCATGCTCCTTCAGGTAGCTATCACTCTCTTTTCTCCATCTCACCCGCACGCTCACTTCATGTTTCTCCTATCCTCGGAAACATGGTCTCTCGACGTCTCCCTTGAGAAGTGTCACACTCTCCCTATCATTATACATTACACGGTTTTCATTATCGCTCATGTCTCTAATGTTCTCTGGTACTCGGTACCTAAGCTTTCTTTTTCACCGCCACACACACAGTCTCCACTCATTTTTCACTTTGTCTTTCTCTCTATGGGATTCTCTCACACACCCTATATGTCTCTACATATGACTCATACCACTAAAATTACTCTCTCTCTCCTGTAGACACAACATTTGTTGCAGTCTCCTTTTCGTCTCCATCCCAGACTGACATTATTCATTTGTTTACCGATCACACAACCCCGACTACCGTCTCCTCTGTCTCTCACACAGACACAAACACACAACTCCTGCTTCCAGTCCCCTTCCCGACTACCGTCTCTCTCTCACACACACAAAACTCTCGCTTTCGCACCCCGACTCGTACTTCTCTCACAAACATTTATTGACTAGCTAGCCTCTATATAGGTTTATACACCCGCACACTCGTGCTTCCACCATCGCATACATGTCTCTCTCCTGCTCCTTGTATCTATGTAGATTTTTCTTCCCTTCTCGAGACACGCCCTCTCGATCGTGCACACACGCACTATCGCCTCATTTTAAGCTCATACCTATCGCACACACACTCCTTGTGTCTTTGTCACACATGCACTCTGTCCTCCTCCACTCTCCCTCTCTCTCTCACACACACATGGGGTTTTTGCAACAACTAGCAAGATGCCCATGCGTTGTACGAAACATCAAGATGCATTTGTATGAATAGTTTATCTTGTGGGGGAAAAGGATGAACGAGGGAAGGCCTTATTTGCAAATGTGGAGAGGGGTGTGGGTATCTTTTTGCAAAATTGCCATAGTTTCCTTCCTATCCGTCAGATATAGATCGGATGGCCTATATTGCAGGATGGCAGGCACACGATCATCACCGACAATGCTTTTTATAAGAGTAGGGATAAAAAATAGAGTTGGTGATGATGGTGGGCCTGCCATCCTGCTATGTAGGTCGTCTGATTTATATCTGACTGATAGGAAGGAAAATATGGCAATTTACTCACACTCTTCACCACATTCGCAGATAAGGCCTTCCCTCGTTCATCCTTTTCTCCCACAAGATATTGATGTTCCGTGCAACGATCGGGCATCTTGCTAGTAAGAGTAGAAAATAGACATATACCACTTCTCGAATCTTGAAACCAACAACATTCCTCCCTTATCTCATCAAAAACGCCAAAGGAAAATATTTTGAGTGAAACATAACATATTTTTAGTGATATACGTATTTCAAAACTAGAACTTTTTTCTATCAAATCGGTGAATATGTAATAATGTACTTTGATCGTGTGGCAACGCATTGGCACATTGCTAGTAGTTATTATAATTTTTTGGACACCAGACAAATGGTGGAGTACATATACGAAGAGAAGAGGCGCACGCACGCAGTCAGCCTCTCGCTGTCTCGCACACATGATTGTTACGTAAAGGTGATGTTAACAAATAAACCCTAAAACCCTAGGTGCACGATTGCTGCATTCGCGGGTACCAGGTACGTGGTGGAGCACCTTTGTAGGAATAGTCAGCTCGCGTGATAATTTGATCCGTAGGAGTTGATGGTCGGGACCACAGGTGAACGACTTGGAGAGCGGTGGCTTGCCAGTTGCCACAGATCGAGTAGCCACGTTTAAAATATCGTTTTTCTAGCGGGGTTAAGAGTTCCGATTTTCAATGGCGCGTTATAAGTAGTAAGTAGTTTTCGGAACGATTGGTATGGAGCGAAAATGGAATTCATAGTACTACGTACCTCCTCGGCGTATGGTTGTATGTTTTTTTTTGCGATGGAGGTTGTATGGGTTTATGTTGCGAGATGTTGAACCTGGTAGTTCTAGGGAAAATACTATGGTTTAGATTTAGATGATGGTTTTCAGTAATGGAAATCGAAGGGAAACCCTTCTTTGATTAAAAAACTACTACCTCCATTCGGTTTACTAGTCCCCATCGTACTTTGGGTCAAAGTTTGTCCATGAATTTTACTTGTAAAATGTGAATGGAAAACGAGATTTTGTTATACCCAAACAAAAAGGACTGGAGGGACTGATTGCTCGACACGACGCGACCTCTCATAGCGGAAGCATTGAACGGCGCGCCGCCAAGAGGGCGTGACTTTTCGCAGCCTGGCTGAGCCTCCTTGTCGCGTGCAACCAGCTTAAGACTGCCCTACCGCCTTCATTGAATCAGCGCATGTGCCGCAACACGCCACGCCCTTCCATGAGCGGCAGGCATTTTAGAACACAAAAAATGACTAAAATATAATTAATTTACGCATGGTCTTGACTTGTTGTGCTGGCACTGGTAGCAGGAACTAGTAGAGGTTTTTCTTTATTTATAACTCTCCTCATATTTTTGTTGGCTTTGGAATGAATCATGGTTGTGGACATTATGTATGAAATGTGCAGATATCTGTGAACATGAGTTTGATGTGGAAGTTGAACTTGGGATGTCGGGCTTGCGCGTGAACTATACCATGTCCAATGCTTCGTGTGTTATTGTTTGGAAAGTAATTGCTATTATTACATGACCCGAAAAAAACATTTTGTGCCACATCAGTATATGCACGGTCATAACAACAGGCATGCTGACCGGATAAACATTTGAACCTAGCTATTATGAACGAAATTTTGTATTGACAACAATTTTAGATAGCAGGAGACACCTAGCCTGCTCTGCCTCTGTTAGCTTATTTCTGGCTTCTTCAATCTCTTCTTTGGCTTGGGTGAAGAGAGAATCTGATTGCTCTTTTCGCTTCTTCTGGAACTCAGCTACATTCTCAAGGGCTGCTGCACGCTTTCTTTCAGCCTTTACTAATGCCACGAGGACATGAACAGCTGACGACTCCACCTGGCTTGTGTGTAATCCAAGATCATCCGAATTTGCACCTTTGTCTAATCCAACATCATTAGGGAACTGGAACCTTGTGTGTAATCCAGCCTCATTTTGGAAACATGATCTCAAGGTTTACCATACTTCCCTCCTCGCAGGATCTGCATCCTGACATGAAGTTACTTCTTTTTTGGATCAATACTGTCGGTGTACTAGAGTAGGGGTACCCTAGTATCCCGAACTCGTGCACGGACAGTTGCAGCACCCCGCGGCAAGGCTTGACTAGTGACCGCCAAGGTCCTCCGCGGCTCCTTTGAAGCCATACAAGAACAAAGTATTCAAGGCCCCGACAAGAGGAGCTTGCCGGGAAGGCCACTCAGGGCACGAAGGAGACAAGACCCTGGCAAGAGGAGCTTGCCGGGAAGGCATGGTGAGCGATAAGCTCCCGAGCGCGACAAGGATTCAGCCGCGGCAAGGTGCTTGCCGCGGCAGGCAACCTCTCTTCATCTCCGCTCCAGCTCATCCACCAACGTGTCGCCATGGAGCCATTCAGCGCGTGTCAAGAGGCTGTGCAGCCAGCGGGGAGCAGCGATAAGCGGCGCTGACGAGCTTACCATCGTGGCAAACGGTGGCTCACCTGACGGTCCCTGTTGCACTGTTTAGGCGACAGGGACGGGCATTTAATGTTTTTGTCCCTTGCCGTCAGAGTTAGGTAGAGCACACTGTACACTGTACAAGTCGGTGTACCAACTACTGTTTTTACATTTCTACCCTCATCTACGTTGCCACCTTTTGGAGACCCCTTGAGCCTATAAAAGGAGGCTCGTGTGCAACGAAGAAAAGGTTCGGCTGGTTCGACTCATTCGAGACTAGATACACTCAAGCTAGGTTTTGTAGCTCTCATGGCTCCCTAGCAAGAACACAAGATAATCAGACAAGCAGCAGTAGGAGTATTATCTCTCCGGAGAGCTCCAAAGCTGGGTAAACTGCTCGTGTGCATCGCCTCGATCTGCTCTTCATGCAATCTCCGCCCCCCACCGAACCACAAGGGACTCGGTCCGCCAGGTCCCATAGGTGTTCGTGGGTCACGATCAGCTTCCCCGACATCTTTGGCGCGCCAGGTGGAGGGGAGGCGCCCCCGGCAGGATCGTTCGGCTCAGCTTCAGGCTCGGCCTGCTCCTCCGCGCCGGCAAGATCCTCTCGATCGGCAAGGCTTGCCGCCTCTGCCGCCTCGGCCTCCTCCACGGTGAACCCGAATTCACCAGCGGCAGCAGCTTCCGCCGCCTCCTCCAGCCTGGTGGCGATGCGCTGCAGCTCGGCGTCGGTGGTGTCGCGGGTGAGCTTACTTCGCCGGCGCGGATCGGCGCTTCTTCCAAGCTGTCGAAGAACTGCTGCCCGATGTCGTCGGCGGGCTCTTGCCAAGTTGGAACGATTCCATGGGAATCGCACAACGGCATCATCGCGCGGATGCGGTCAAGTGAAGAGTTGTTGCACAAAGGAACGACCCCCCTCGGCAACATGAACCACTCGGGGTGATCTGCGTCGTGCTTGAACAGCTCCAGCAGCATCGCATCCAGCTCCAAGACGGTGAAATTCCAGTTGAGGCCCGGGCGCAGCCTCATGATGTCCGCCGCATTTTGGAACTCCCAAGCAGGTCTCCTCCTCTCCTGCAAGGGAGCGATGCGGCGGCGAAGAAAATCCGCGCCAACAGCACCTACAGTGAGTCCGGCATGCCTGAGGCGCAGGATCCGGGTCACGGCAATCTTCAACCTAGCATCCTCCGGCGCCAAGTTACTCCAATCGTTGCCGCGCACTATGGGAGTTTGGCGCTGGGCAGTGAAGGGCTGCGGGTTCTCCTCTATGATCCAACACCAATCGGCTCTCCACTCCTCCCACTTGCTGCGGAGCTCTCCTTCCAGATATGCTTCTTTCTTGCCGATCCTAGAGATCCAAGCAATCCCTCCGGCAAGTGGCTCTCCTCTCTCAACGCGGGGCATAAAGAAGTGGCGGAGGAGGGCTACGTTTGGGTGGACTCCTACAAAGTTTTCGCAAAGGTGTGCGAAAACTGCCATGGTTAGGACGGCGTTGGGGGTGAAATCAAGGAGGCGGAGACCGTAGGTGTTCATGATGTCGCAAAAGAATTCGGAAAAGGGCGGGCAGAGCCCGCAGTAGAAGAAAAGCGCGAAGAAGGGGTACCCGACAGAGACCTTCTCGGATGTGGCGGCGGAGATCACCTCGGCGCTGGATGCATCGCGTCTCCGTCGACTGAGAAGAGGTAGTACCCCTCCGCAACTCCTTTGCGCCGGCGAGGGGGTCGAAGGTGGCCCGCTCCTTCGCGGCGCCCGAGCCGCTGCGCCTCGGCCGACTTCACGCCTTTCCCCTTGTCAGCTTTCGGAGCCATGGCGGAGGTGGTGAAGGAGTCCGACGGCGTTGATGGCGCCGGTGGCAATGGGGGGCGGGGCGTCGCTCTCTTCGGACTTGAGAAGAAGGGGGGAGCGGTGGTGGTTTTTGAGATGTGACAGCAATGGCAAGGTGGGCGTCTTGCCCCTGTTTCCCCTGCTTATAAGGAGGGAGAGGGGGCGGACGTTCCGCTTTTCCAATTAAAGAAACCCCCATGATCTCTCCCCACGACGCCGCAGTCGACGCGTGCTGTTCGTGGGGGACGTGGTGGGTCCGGGCGAAAGTAACGGCGTGATCTAGGCGTGCGTGCGTGTCTGCAGCACCGCTTTTGGGCCTGGCCCAACAGAGCTCGGCGCCGTGTGTGGCCCAGGCCCGGGGGCTCCTGTCGGTGTACTAGAGTAGGGGTAACCTAGTATCCCGAACTCGTGCACGGGCAGTTGCAGCACCCCGCGGCAAGGCTTGCCTAGTGACCGCCAAGGTCCTCCGCGGCTCCTTTGGAGCCATCCAAGAACAAAGTATTCAAGGCCCCGGCAAGAGGAGCTTGCCGGGAAGGCCACTCAGGGCACGAAGGAGACAAGACCCCGGCAAGAGGAGCTTGCCGGGAAGGCATGGTGAGCAATAAGCTCCCGAGCGCGACAAGGATTCAGCCGCGGCAAGGTGCTTGCCGCGGCAGGCAACCTCTCTTCACCTCCGCTCCAGCTCATCCACCAACGTGTCTCCATGGAGCCATTCCAGGCATGCGTGTCAAGAGGCTGTGCAGCCAGCGGGGAGCAGCGATAAGCGGCGCTGACGAGCTTACCATCGTGGCAAACGGTGGCTCACCTGACGGTCCCTGTTGCACTGTTTAGGCGACAGGGACGGGCATTTAATGTTTTTGTCCCTTGCTGTCAGAGTTAGGTAGAGCACACTGTACACTGTACAAGTCGGTGTACCAACTACTGTTTTTACATTTGTACCATCATCTACGTTGCCACCTGTCGGAGACCCCTTGAGCCTATAAAAGGAGGCCCGTGTGCAACGAAGAAAAGGTTCGGCTGGTTCGACTCATTCGAGACTAGATACACTCAAGCTAGGTTTTGTAGCTCTCATGGCTCCCTAGCAAGAACACAAGATAATCAGACAAGCAGCAGTAGGAGTATTATCTCTCCGGAGAGCTCCGAAGCTGGGTAAACTGCTCGTGTGCATCGCCTCGATCTGCTCTTCGTGCAATCTCCGCCCCCCACCGAACCACAAGGGACTCGGTCCGCCAGGTCCCATAGGTGTTCGTGGGTCACGATCAGCTTCCCCGACAAATACTCAGAGCAACCTAGATCCATTTAGTATAAGCCAGATAAACAGAACTCAGAGAAGTGAATTCAAAAGGAAAAAATATATATAAAAACAGACTACAAGGTGAGAACACCCACTTCCTACATCAATCTAAAAACGAAAGCATTAGGACGATTAAGACTCTTCTTATTACACATCGAAGAACACCCTGCTTAAGAGAAACAGAAACTACAACATATACACATCGAAGAACACGAGGTTACACGAAAGTAATTGAAAGGGTGTTACTTACCAAAGCTCATTTTACAGGTTCGGTGCAGCTCCTCTTTAACTTTCCACGCTCCTTGAAGATGTCCCGAATATCCCGTGTTTGGTCTTCATTGCTCCTCTGCATGTTCGTACTCGTGGTTTTAAAATCTCAACATGGCAAGAAAAATATACTACTATTAATACTCGCGATCTTGTGGGCAACATTGAAGCACTCTGCCCGCCATGTTAGAGCATCTCCAACAGAATCGCATAGCGTCGGCGCTTTTAAAAAGCGTTCTGATCTTTGAGATCGAGAAGTAGATAGAGTAGAGGATAGTTCTCAGCATAGATAGATAAAAAAAGATAATTCAACTACTCCTCATCGTCCGACTCCTCCTCGGTGATGTCCTCCTCCGATGTCTGACTATAGGCGTGAAGATACCGACCGTCGTCGGTTTCCCAGGGCGACGCTGCTCCTAGCCTCATGTTGAATTGAGCGTCCGCTTTTCGCCTACGCTTGTCCTCACGATAGGCGGCTTGCTCCGCCCTCCTCTTATCCCTCTCCGCCCTCCTTTGCGCGTAGAACTCGTGCTCATTGATGATGTCTTGCGGGAAGTGCTGGCGCCACAACGCCATGGCTTCCTCGTCCATCTCGGCGATGCCGAGATGGTGCTCCCGCCTCTGGTTGTTGCGACGATATTTGTCGGTGCTAAGCCGCGGCAGAGGCGCGAGCTCCTGTGCCCTGTCCCGCGTCGGCATGTTGGGGAAGTTCAATGTTCTATGAGGCCACCGGAGTCGCCACGCCACCGCGTCGTACGCGCGGGCGGCCTCGTTGGCGCTGTCGAAATTGCCGATGCCGAGGCGCATCCCGCGGAACCGGATCCTGGCAGAGAAGTCGCCGGAGGGGCGCGCGCGGACGCCGCGGTATCCCCAAGTTTCCCAGCGATGCGGCGGCATGGTGGCGCGGCGGCTGCGAGGCGAAAATGAGCAGGGAGAGAGTGGTGGCAAGGCACAGAGCAGTGGGAGGGCCTTGGATTTTATAAAACGCGCCGGATGCCGCGCTCCAAAACTAGCGCACACCCGGCCGCTTTTTCCCGCGCGCGCGCGATCCTTTCCCAACATCTCTGCTATCTCTACTCTCTTCTCTACTGCTACTAGCAAGAGGCCCATGCGTTGCATGGAACATCAAGATGCATTTATACGAGTTGTTTATCTTGTGGGAGACGAAGATGAACGAGGGAAGTCCATATCTGCAAATGTGGAGAGGGGTGTGTCGGTGCAAAACCGGCGGATCTCGGGTAGGGGGTCCCGATCTGTGCGTCAGGGCTGATGGTAATAGGAAGCAAGGGACACAGATGTTTACCCAGGTTCGGGCCCTCTCAATGGAGGTAAAACCCTACTTCCTGCTTGATTAATATTGATGATATGGGTAGTACAAGAGTAGATCTACCACGAGATCATAGAGGCTAAACCCTAAGAGATAGCCTATGATGGTATGATTGTAATTGTGATCGGCCTTCTAAGGACCATCCTCTCCGGTTTATATAGGCACCGGAGAGGGCTAGGGTTTACATGGAGTCGGCTACAAGGAAGGACATATAATATCCGGATCTCCAAGCTTGCCTTCCACCCCAAGGAAAGTCCCATCCGGACATGGGCGAAGTCTTGAGTCTTGTATCTTCACGCTTCAATAGTTTGGATGTTGTACACAGTCTGGCTGTACGAATACCCCCTAATCCAGGACTCCCTCAGTAGCCCCTGAACCAGGCTTCAATGACGATGAGTCCGGCGCGCAGTCTTGTCTTCGGCATTGCAGGGCGGGTTCCTCCTCCGAATACTCCAAGGTGGTCATCGAACACGTAGACCGTGTCCGGATCTGCAAGATGATCTTCGCATGGTATAGATCCAATTTACTGGCAATCTTCGTGCGTCGTGCCCTTGCATCAGGGGATGGTCCAACGCGAACCGACGTTTCCTGCCCCACAATGACTCGTCTCGCGAGGCGGTTTTATTGGCACGTCCCATCAAGGCAGAGATCGTGTTCCTCTTGTTACGGGATTTTCCATCAATATGAGCACGCGTGAACCCACGACGGCTGTTGGTATAACCCGTGTGTTTTTTAGATAAGCCTCAAACGGTCACACCGGGGACTCTTGATATTCACCCTCTTTATAAAGGGGTTGAGACCTACGCCTCCTTTTTCACCTTCATCGCGCCCTCTCGCACCTCGAGGTCTAACACCCAAAACCTAAGCTCCACCCCTCCGGAATCCTCCAATATGTCCGGATCTGACCCTCAAGGCCGGTGGGTAGCCTCCTCGATTGAAGAGAAGGACATTTCCAAGCTTAGGGAGGTCAGATACTTGATCGCAGATATCCGGCACAGGCTCCCTGCTCCAGGGCAGGTCATCTCTACGCCGGAGCCCAACGAGTGTGTCGTTTTTGTCCCACACTTCCTTCGCGGTCTGGGTTTCACCCTCGATCCCTTCGTGACGGGGCTCATGTTCTATTATGGGTTGGATTTTCACGATCTGGATCCCGACGCTATCCTCCATATCTCGTCGTTTATTATCGTGCGCGAGGCTTTCCTCCACGTCACCACACACTTCGGCTTATGGCTCAAGACCTTCAATGTGACGCCGAAGATGATAGAGGGGCGACATGTGGAGCGCGGAGGTGCCGTAATAAGCATGTACGGTGATGCCCCATGGCCAGAGGGTTCTTTCCCAGAAGTATCCGATGTATGGCAGCGGAGGTGGTTCTATGTCACAGCTCCTAGAGGCACAAAGTGGGCGGCTGCCCCCGAGTTTCGCTCGGGCCCTCCGTCATAGTTGGCGTCTTGGACAGACGTAGGGCGGAATTGGGGACCTGCTGGTGATATACCAGTACTGCAGAATCGCATCCGGGAGCTTCTTGCAAGGGACATTAATCTTGTCAGCATAATGCAAGTGATGTTGATCCGGCGGATGTTACCATGCCAACGCCGGCCTCTCCGGATGTGGGAGTTCAATCCGGAGGGTCCGCAGACCGTCAAGCACTTCTTTGGCCTGAAGCCCGAAGAGATGTGCAAATTATTCTTCGGACGGAAAGTAAAGTGTCCGGACACCACCGAGGATGCGGGCCTAAGCTGCAATCGCCTAGATACCCAAGTAAGTAAACTTGATACCGGACACCGTGTTTTGTATCTGTTATGATTGTTTATTCCGAAAATCATCCGCGTCCAGGAATGGCTCAGCTAGGCGGAGAGAATTAGGTGTCCGGCGCCACTTCCCGAAGGCTCGCCCGCCCCCACCATGGACAGGATGCTTGACCGAGTACTCGGCAGGATGCCCTTGGGGAAAGACAAGGGGAAGGACGAAGAATCCGAACCCCACACGCTACGCATCCGAACCGGGGGAATTGTCACCTGCCCTAAGGAGGATAGTCGGGACGGGGAGGCTAAGGCCTCCTCCCCGTGCGGGAAGAAGAGGGCCGTCTCCGAAGACTCGGAGGCGGAGATGCCCAAACCCGGGAAAAAGATAACACCAGGGGGCTCTGCCCAAATGGGCGCCCTCACCGCATCGTGCCCACCAACGGGCCAGCCCTCCACCGAGCTGTAAGTTAATTTTTAATTCGAAGGTACTGCGTTCCTCCTAGATTAATAACCAGGATTCGTCTTTCGCAGTCCGGCTAGCAGCCCTTCTCAACAGAGTTCGTCTTCAGGGGATCTTCCTCCGGAGATGATGGAGAGCGAGACCCCACCCACCTCTCCGGCTCATGAAGCGGGCGACACTGAGGTGTCGTCACGGAGGAGTCCGGATCTGCCGAAAACGGAAGCCAATGCGTCAGCCCACCTGAGCCCGGAGCATTTGGCTCCTGCGAGGGGCGATGGCAAGGATCCGACACAGTTCGATGTCCGGCCGGACGTACTGACGGGCCTACTGGAGCGAGGTGCGCAAGAGCATCGCTCATCAATGAGTGCGATGCTCAGGAAGATTTCCCCTGCTACAAGCGGTTTGGATGAAGCATTTACAAGTCTGCTCAGAGGCTTAGAGGTATGTAGTGAAGAATACACTGTATTTGGCTTTGAGGGACGCATTAGGTGTGCTCCATATAGATAGTAGCCCCTGAAACTCTGGTTGCCCGCCCTAGGGGGCAAACGGGGGATCATAAATCAATGACGCACTACAAATATGTGCAGGTACCTATGAGTCCGGCCGCCGACCAGTCCGTGGAAGTTTCCGAACTGACCAGGCAGATTCGATCGATTGATGCCGATATCACGCTGGTGAACGAGCGGCTGGACAAGTCACAAGGTATGTGCTCTGCCTTCCTTTGTATAGGAAAATATGGAGGCGGCATGATATTAATGTAATATGTTCGGACTGTAGATGGTGCTGCTGCCATGGAGGCCCTGCGGGCAGAACTTTTCCAAGCAAAGGAACAAGCTCGGGTTAGGAATGCGGCTCCCGAAAGGTGGCCGAGGAACTGAGAGCCGAACAGGCTGCTCATCGCCGAAGCAAGGAAAAGATGGCCGAAATGGCTACTGAGTTAAAAAATGCCGCTGACCGGTATGAGCTCCACAAAAAGGAGCATAAGGATAGCTTGGCCGAGCTGGACAAGGCATGCAATGCCACCAAGGAAATATGGACAGAGCTCAGGGGTGCGCGGGAGGAGCTTCAACAGGACGGTAAAATCGTGGCTGGAGGTTCCTACTTGCTGCGGACGAAGTTTTTGATCCGGCACGCTCCTGGATGGGCGCTGAGTCCTGCGGACGCGTATGCAGATTTGGCGAAGAGTACGGCTGACGCTGCCAAGTTCTTCGAGGGTCAGGGTGATAAGGAGGTGGAGAAGCTTTTCTGGTCGCAATTCAATGCTCCCGCTCGCCCGCTGCCGTTAAATGACAAGGTGGCTGCTGTAGCGGAGCTCCACAGGCTGTCCGGTCTTGCAATGCGGCCTGTGATAGACCATCTTTGGCCAGAAGGGCCTAAGCCGGACAGTTACTTTGGCTTGGTGCAGCAGTTCCTTGGGGCCGTGCCTCGGATCAACGGCATGAGGAGGTCGTCGTGCATAGAGGGTGCACGGATGGCTCTTGCCCGCGTTAAAGCCTATTGGACGGATATGGAGGCAATATTATAGCGACCCAAGATCCAGCGGGGGGCCAGTATCCGCCCGAGCACTACTTGGCGCAGGTCACAGAAGGTGCCCGCCTAATAGAGGCGCAGTGCTCAAAGAATGTCTTATTCGAGTGATGAATCGAATCATTGTAAAAGACAATGTTAGTTTGATTATAAGGTTATAAGGCTATATTTATACTTTTTGCCCGAAAGTATTATTGTGTCCCTTGTGTGGCCAGCACACACACACACACACACACACACAGATATATATATATATATATATATATATATATATATATATATATATATATATATATATATATATATATATATATGAATGTTTAATCCGAAAGATAGCAGTCGTTGGCTTCATCCCCCATGCAGGCAATGCGAGGGTATTCGCAAAAATATGCTTAATCACACTTGATCCAACGTCTTGGTCCATGAAGGAGGTGATCGCACGTCGAACTAGGCAACCAGACTATATAGCTGTAACACTTTCGCTTAGCCATGGGAGTCTAATGTTGGGGCTACTATGTAGCCCCTGGTACCTTCGCGTGCATCCGAATACGGGCTTGTGTGTACATGACCGGGAAATGGTCCTTCATTAACGTGGAGGGATCCTAAAGATTCCGATAAGTCTTCGAGTGGTTGAACAGTCTCTCGCTGTACCATGACAGTCAGTTTTCGGCTTTCTCTAATGAGGTGCTCGTCTGGAATAACCATGGCACAATCGCAGTAGTTCTGCTTCGGCCACCTTAGCCGATAGTAACGGAACTTAAGGCGGCAAACCCAGGAGCCGAGCAAACCCAACATTTGATCAAAGACATGATTCGGAGCTGCTGCATATAAGGCCAAACTCGTGACGCCAAACACTCCCGAAGGTATTCGGACTTTATAATAGTCGATGGGCTAAAGAATGCCCATTCGTTTATAAACCCTGTTTTTCTAGGTACGCGCGTTAATCTGTCGTGGCGAGATGCCAAAAACGGCAGTATCCTCTGTGGGTATGGGACCCATGGGATGGTTGAACAACAAGAGGCGATAAAAAGGTTTACATAGGGGCTTAATCTAAAAAGAAACCTGTTGAACGGGGCCCTGCGGCACGTCTGCGCCTTTGTCTCCGTTGTCCCGTATCCTGGAAGGGTATCGCGTGAGTGTTGTCTGTGGATAAAAGGAAAACTCGTAAAAGAGTACAACGTATGTATGCGATTGATAATAAAAGTGCAAGATGTTGACCTGCCCATAAGGTTGAGGCAACTGTGGGGCTATGTTAAGTATTTATATCCCCTGGTGTCCACTATGGGATTACATGTACGGTGCCCAGGTTCAATTTTATCCAGGCGACCGGACTCGTCTAGCCGAGTCTGTGGTCTTTAAGGACCAGTCATGTTTTCTAATGTTGAAGGCCGCTTATAGTCTGGCCGCGAGGGCCGTCGCGTGTTCCTCTGTGCGTGACGAGCGCTCTGTTAGTCCGCTAACGGCGATGACGCCACGTGGACCGGGCATCTTAAGTGTTTCGTAACCATAGTGCGGCAATGCGTTGAAGCGGGCGAAGGCCGTTCTTCCGAGCACTGCGTGATAGTCGCTTTGGAAGGGTGCGATGATGAAGAGTAGTTCTTCGCTTCTGGAGTTGCCTTGAGAGCCGAATGTTACCTCCAGTGCGATGGAGCCTCTGCTATTTGCTTCAACGCCTGGTATCACACCTTCAAAGGTGGTGTTGCTTTGGTTAATTCTGGATGGGTCTATCCCCATCCTACAGACAGTGTCCTCATATATTAGATTGAGACTGCTGCCCCCGTCCATAAGGACGCGGGTGAGACGGTATCCGTTGATTATCGGGTCAAGCACCAAGGCCTTTGATCCTCCGTGCCGAATACTAGTTCGGTCATCCAAGTTACCGAAAGTGATCGGATAAGGCATCCAGTGGTTAGGCGTGAGTACGATGGGCTCTATATCGAGCGCGTCTCTATGCGCACGTTCGTGCCTCCTCATGGATGTGCGAGTCGCATGGATCATGTTCACTGTTTTAACCTTTGGCAGGAATTTTTTCTGTCCTTCAGTGTTCGGACGGCGAGGTTCATCCTCGTCTTCACTTGGTGTTTCCCTTTCCATGTGTTCGGCATTTAATTTGCCGACCTGCTTGAAGACCCAGCACTCTCTGTGCGTGTGGTTTGCAGGTTTGTCAGGGGTGCCATGAATTTGGCATAGTCTGTCTAGGACTCTATTCAGACCGGACGGTCTCTCTTTGCTTCCTTTAGATGGCTTGTTTTGCTGATTAGGTCGAGAGCCCCTGAATCCGGCACTAACCGTCATGTTATCTGGGCTTTCTTCCTTGTTTTGGCGTTTGTTTTTATGACGCCGTGGCTGTAACGCCCCGGATATAACTTTCCATATTCGTAACTCCAACTCTTGCCTTTTCCGGAGATGTGATATGTTTTTTTCCTTTGTGGTTGGGTTTTTTTCTTTTGTTTTGCATTTTGTTCATGTCATGCATCTCATCTCATAGCATCATGCGCATTGCATCTGCATGTTTTCATAAAACTCTTTGTCGTTCGTAGTTGCCGATTCTCTGTTTGTCTCTGTTGACCATTTGTCAGACCCTTGTCTTCGCCGACCTCTCTCAGACCCCTCGCGTGCGTCCGAAACTTACCCGAACCCGAACCGGGCTAGCATTACCGATGAGTCCGGATCATCCCCAATCATCTCTAAAACATCTCTGTTTTCTTATTTATGCTACCTAACCTATTTTTATCAGCCGTTCGATTACGATCGTAGGGATGAGGTGTCCCCTAACCTAAATTCATCTGATATAAATATCAGTCTAACCCTAGATCCTAGGGGCTTGTCCCATCATTCCTCCCACCCGCCATCGCACTCCATCCCATCACCCAGATCCGTCGCCACCCACCTCCTCTGCTTCTGTGCCTGACCAACCCCCGGGTCTGATCCCGATTCCCATGGATGTTGCTTCTCCGCCCGGCTCCTCTCGACCTCCAGCCCGTGATCGACGCCCAACCATCGAGCCCCGCGCCGTGCGCCTCCTCCTCGTTCCCAGCGAAGCCTCGTCCTCCCGAGCTCCCCCGCAGGCAGCCCCGCGCCCGATCCAGACGGGATCGAGGCGACCACCTCATGCACGCCGAGTCCAATCGTCGGACCAGCTCCACCACCAGGCTGCACCTCTCCTTCTCTTTTCCTTCTTTCCCTGGTGCTTCTCTCCCTCTTTAATATGTCTGCTATTGTTCTAATTCTCCGTTGCCTCTGTGGTTTGCAGAGGCCGAAGCCGACGCCGCCATGCGAACCTTGCTCAAGCTCCACCCGCGCCGGATCCACCTCCTCCGGCTTACCCCATGTAACCCCCGTCGTCGCCCCGTTACCCTGCTTCGCCGGAGAACAGTGCCGTGAAGACTTTCTTCGAGCCATGGCGCGCCAAGGTCTTCATCGCCCCTGCAGCCGCGCTTGCTCCAACCCTCGCGAGATCCGCAAGTCCGCTCTTCCCCGACCCGCTCAAGCCAGTCCGGCCTTCCCTCGAGGATCCGGCCGATCTCCCGTGCCCGCCGTCTGCTGCCTCCTCTGCATCACGCTGGTGCGCGTTCCTCGCTTCTGCAGGCGAAAGCACGCGAGGACAACGACCAGCGCCAAGTCCTGCTCGAGACGCCTTCGTTGACCGAGGCCCAGCCACTCCAGCGCCAAGGCCGGCCTTCTCCAACCTGCCCGCGCCCCTCTTGGGTTTCCTCCACCGAACCGGGTTTGGCCCATGGGTGAGCAGCCCCCCGGCCTTTTCCTCTGTTGGGCTTCCTGTTTAGATGCGGCCCGTGTCTTGTTTTTTTCAGATCTGCGTTTTAGCTTTTTCCAGAGATGACAGATTTGCAGAAAAACCCTCATGTTCATTTATTTAATATCTCACAAACCATGTATCAGATTAAAACAACTTATATATGCAAAATGCTTAGTTTTTCATCTAGTTTCATAATATGCCACTTTCATCCATGTTTAAAATGTTTAAAATGTTGTTTGTTTAAATTTGCTCAAATGCCATGTTAAAATGATTTATTTCATAACTAATTAACCGTAGCTCCGTTTTAAATAAACTTTATATGTAAATGGGGTGGAAAAATGCCTAGTTTAACATCGTGCACTTTATTTTCCTGTTTAACAATATTAAAATATGATTTAGGGCAGAACAGTACCAAAACAAAACTTGCACATGAGGATTTTCCGGAATTGTTGTTTGTTGTTCCGGCCTCATTTAAACTTGCCTAGATAGGTAGTTTAATTATGCTTCACCTCTTGCCATGTTTAACAACATTTAACATTGTTTGGTAGCTTAAACGAGATTAAACTAAATATGTCTATGTGGTGTTTTGTCAATATCCAACTCGTTGCATATCGAGCTCCGCTTAACTTGTAGCATTGTTTGTTGCACTTTGCCATGCCATGCCTCATTAAACCGGACATGCATCATACTTGATGGTGCATTGTGCCATGTTTATGCTTGTGCATTTACCATATTGTTTGCTTCTTTCCGGTGTTGCTTCCTAGTTCCGGTAATGTTGCGATTGTGAGGATTCATTCGACTACTTCCGTTCGTCTTCTTCATGGACTCGTTCTTCTTCCTAGCGGGATTTCAGGCAAGATGACCGTCACCTTGGATCTCATTACTATCATTGCTATGCTAGTTGCTTCATTCTATCGCTATGCTGCGTTACCTACCACTTGCTGCTCCAGCCTCCCAAATTGCCATGAACCTCTAACCTTTGTCACCCCTCCTAGCAAACCGTTGTTTGGCTATGTTACCGCTTTTGCTCAGCCCCTCTTATAGCGTTGCTAGCTGCAGGTGAAGATGAAGATTGCTCCATGTTGGGATTATGTTCATGTTGGGATATCACAATATCTCTTATATATATTATTAATGCGTCTATATACTTGGTAAAGGGTGGAAGGCTCGGCCTTATGCCTGGTGTTTTGTTCCACTCTTGCCGCCCTAGTTTCCGTCATATCGGTATTATGTTCCCGGATTTTGCGTCCCTAACGCGGTTGGGTGATTTATGGGACCCCCTTGACAGTTCGCTTTGAATAAAGCTCTTCCAGCAAGGCCAACACTGGTTTTACATTTGCCTCACCCTATTACTTTTTCACTTGGGAGTCGCGCATCCCGAGGGTCATCTTTATTTTAGCCCCCCGGGCCAATGCTTGTCTAAGTGTTGGTCCAAACTAGAGCCACTTGCAGCGCCACCTCGGGGAAACTTGAGGGCTGGTTCTAGTTTTACATAGTGCTCATCCGGTCGTGGCTCGAGGCGAGATCTGTGGCTACTATCGTGGTGTTGGCACGCGGGAGGTCTTGCTGGTCTTGTTTTACCATTGTCGAAATGTCTTGTAAGCGGATTCGAGTCGATCGGGTCTTCCGGAGAAGGAATATCCTTCGTTGATCGCGAGAGCTTATCATGGGCTATGTTGGGACACCCTGCGCAGGTATAAACTTTCGAGAGCCGTGCCTCATGTTATGTGGTAGATGGGAATTTGTTAATATCCGGTTGTAGTAAACTTGAAGTAAACTCTCTAAAATACACCAATGGTGTGCGTAACCGTGAGTGTCTCTTTTCGGGGTTGATCGAGAGGAGAACACGGTTTCTGGGTTATGTCTGACATAAGTAGGAGTTCAGGATCACCTCTTGATCATTACTAGCTTCACGACCGTTCCGTTGTTTCTCTTCCCGCTCTCATTTGCGTAAGTTAGTCACCATACATGCTTAGTCGCTGCTGCAACCCCACCACTTTACCCCTTCCTTTCCCATTAAGCTTTGCTAGTCTTGATACCCATGGTAATGGGATTGCTGAGTCCTCGTGGCTCACAGATTACTACAACAACAGTTGCAGGTTCAGGTTATGCGATGATCATGACGCGAGAGCGATGGTACTTGTTTTGGAGTTCTTCTTCGATCAGGGGATAGGTTCCAGGTCGGCAGCCTGGGCTAGCAGGGTGGATGTTGTTTGAGTTCCTGTTTATGTTACATCCGTAGTCGGATGTTGTTCTTGTATGTTGTATTGTTGTATTCATGTGACTTTGTATGTATTGGATGTATCCCCACTATTATGTAATGTTGATGTAATGATATCCACCTTGCAAAAGCGTTTCAATATGCGGTTCTATCCTTGGTGGGACCTTCGAGTCTCTTTAGGATAGTATCGCATATTGGGCGTGACAAGTTGGTATCAGAGCCTCGACCGACCATAGGAGCCCCCTTGTTTGTTGGCCGTTGTTGAGTCCAGAAGAAAACTATTTTGAGTCTTAGGATTACATATATCGGAGAGTAGGATTCTTTTTACTCCTCGGTCCCTTCATCGCTCTGGTGAGGCCTCCTGACGTAGATGTTTTGTCTTTCCTCTCCTCAAATTTCACGAAATTTTTTTAGGATCACGCGGATATCTTGGGATCGTTCCGATAGTCTTGTGACGAGAACATTGTTCTTGGTGCCTCCTGACATTTAGGGGTTGTGGCAGTGTCCCGGGGAGTTGAGCTCCGAGGTGTTGTCATCACAATTTTATCGTTGCAGTTCTGGAATACCTGAGTTTTGCCGACATTGAAAATCTCTTTTATGCAGCTGTTGGTGAGATAACCTCGACGCCACCCAGTACTGGGGAGTTCGGGAGTATTGCCATAACTCGTATAACGGATGCTTTTCGAAGGTTGAGGTACACGATTTTCGGAGTTTTCTTGGTTATGTGTTGAAGGATGGATACAGCTGGATCTAGGTATTGTTAGTTTGGGTGATATATTTTGTGTCCCCTGTATCCCCAACACCAGATTGCATAACCAGAAAGTTTCGGGAGTTTATAGGTGGGAATTCAAGTAGCTCCTAGAATATCTTTCCGACAGATGCATGATATGGGATTGGGTAAATCTTTATCATATGTATTTGTTCCGGCTTATTCTGCAAGCCAAATCCTTTGTTTTGTTTTATTTGTGGTATTCTAGTTGCTTCGATGTCAAGTGTTGATCCATACCTTCCCTTAACGGTGTTCTCATATTGCTATGTGAATACTAATCCTTCTTGATCATCGAGGTCGTCTTGTTAATTCTTTCCAAACCGGCGTGCTTCTCTTTAAGTGGATCCGATCATTTCAACATTTGCGAGATCAATTCTTAGTTTTCTCGACGGTGTTTGTTTCATCCGTCCCAAGTTGTCTTTGTTTTCCCGCCCTCCCACCCTTTTCTGCAAGGACTTATATATTTTAATCAAGTATCCATTTATTCATGTGAAATCTCTTCCCTCTTTTCAATCAATGTTCTGATCCAGTGATCCCTCGTGAAGATGCTCAACAGCTCCAAGTTCATCATTCTTCATTCTCGTATTCTTTTCCGGTGGATTTAACTCAAGCTTTCTGTGTTGATCATATTCCTTTCCTTGTTGCAAATGCTTTCTCTTACCGATGCACCTCTTAATCATTCACTTCTTGCTATTCATTTGTTCTGGAGTGCTGAAGATATCACACAAGACTTGTGTTTCCATTCTCAATCCGTTCAAGTTATTTCGAGCTTGTTATCTCATTCAAGCCATTTAATTCAACCGGTGCAACCTCTCTTTAAAATTGTTCAATGGTGTTTTCTTTTGAGTGGGCCCTAACCCACAGGTCTTTTCCCAGGATCTTACCTGACTCTTCTAATTATTCCAGGAGCCATTCGCAAATTCGTTTCCAAGTTTGACGTAATAATGAATCTCATCAGTCAGCTATTTTTCCAAGATCGATCTAAAAAATTATCATTTTTCATTGTTGGCTCAACCTCTTTGTTTTTCATTCTCTGGAGTAACTCAACAATTCATAGTGGTGTTTTCTCGTCGTCATTCTCTGATTTTGAAGACCGAAGAAGAGTTCCTCTTAAATCCTTACCCGTTCTTCCAAAGATGCGTAGTTCAAGTTTGATACCATCCTCTCATAATGGCTTTCGATTGTGAGAATTCTTTTCACCCATCCGGAGCATTTCATGAGTTGTTTCCATTTTTTTCCTCCGAAGGCCATCATGTCATAATTATTCATTCTCAGCGTGTAGCTATCATTCTCCAAATCTTACCGGTGAATCATTCAAATATCCTCTAATCAGTTCATGATCTCTTCATTCTCTTGTATCTAAATTCTCTCAAGCATCTTCATTCGTTTTCCAATTCTTCCTGGTGAATTGTGCCTTTGCTATGTTCATTTTCAATTCTTATGGTGGTTCGTTCAAGATTTCACTTCCTTCGTTATCATATTAATTCATTCGTTGTTTCCAAATTCCACCGGTGGTTCCATCAATACCATCTCAAGTTTGCGCTATATCTCTCTTAATCCTTTCTACGGGAATAAGTAGTATGCCAAATCCATTTCTTGTCATCAATTTAATTTGATGATGGATAAGCATACAATAAATCTTATTCTTATTTCCTCGAGTTTATTAATTCTTTTCTTCCGAAGATTGTTCATGATGAAGTAATTCTAGTTAAGTGTTTTCATCTTTTCTTTTCCGGAGTTCCAAGTCCTCTCGGTTATATAATCGCGAAGCTCCATCTAAATCATTGCAAGGTTTCACCTTGTGTCTTCAACTTCTCTTTCTTTTTATCATCCTTTTATTACCGGAGTTCTTCATGGAGGCTCTACATGATGGTTTGTCAAGGATTCTTTTCATTCTTCAATTGGTCTTCAACATTTTCTCGAAGTTATGATCCGCCAAGCTATACTCAAAATTAAACATGGTGCTCAACACATGTTTTGTTTTGAGGAGTTCAAATATTCTTCTTTTGCATTTCAAGTGCAATTCTTTCTACCTTATCTTTTGAGATGGTGTTATGTCATCCTTGGCAATTTCTCCTCGTGCTTCATGATTCACATATTGTCAAGAATGAGGTATTTTAAATCCATCAATCTCTTCTTTGGAGTTATCTTGGTATAGATTTCACCTAAAGCTTTCCCTAAGGAATGTTGCTATTTGTGGTGCTTATCAATGATCCGAGTTTTCTCCTATCCTCTCGTGAAAGAAGTTTTCATCTTTGATCTCAAACAAGCAATTGTTTTTCGTTAGTGGCATAATTTCACCTCAAGTGTTGAGATGTTTCCATAAGCCCACTACAAGCTTATTATTTTCATTGTTGGTTTCCAACAACTCCGTTATAACCTTCTTGGAAGGGTGCTTTCCAAGCTCATTTGTGGCAGAAGTTGGCATTCTCTACTCCATTCTGTTATTCCAATGATCTATCTTCTATTCTTTCTTCCGGAGGCATGGTGATGTTGCTCTCTTCACTCATCATCTCGAATTGTGAGGACCGTGTTATTTTCATGCTTATCCATTTAACCGGAGTGTTGTGTCATCTCTTCAAGTTCTTTTCATCTTATCAAGTTTTCCTTCTTCTTTCAATGGAGTGCTGCCCAAATTATATCAATCTTATTCCTTCTCTATCTAGTTTTAACCGGAGTGGTTTCAATATCTATCTTATCACTAAACCTCTTGGTTCTCGTCGTATCCCTTGTTCCTCTTTTCTAACGGAGTGTTTTCAATTTTGCTCATCTTCGTTGTTTTTTTTCTTTCATTTTGCTCAACATCTCAAGGTTCATGGTTTCACTCGTTAGTCGAAGAAGCAACTTAGTTTTACCTCTTATCTTCCTCTTCCGTTTTCTCTCCGGTGCCATCCTAGATCTCGGGACGAGATCCTCTCGTAGTGGTGGAGTGTTGTAACGCCCCGGATACAACTTTCCATATTCGTAACTCCAACTCTTGCCTTTTCCGGAGATGTGATATGTTTTTTTCCTTCGTGGTTGGGTTTTTGTCTTTTGTTTTGCATTTTGTTCATGTCATGCATCTCATCTCATAGCATCATGCGAATTGCATCTGCAAGTTTTCATAAAACTCGTTGTCGTTCGTAGTTGCCGAATCTCTCTTTGTCTCTGTTGACCATTTGTCAGACCCTTGTCTTCGCCGACCTCTCTCTCAGACCCCTCGCGTGCGTCCGAAACTTACCCGAACCCGAACCGGGCTAGCATTACCGATGAGTCCGGATCATCCCCAATCATCTCTAAAACATCTCCGTTTTCTTATTTATGCTACCCAACCTATTTTTATCAGCCGTTCGATTACGATCATAGGGATGAGGTGTCCCCTAACCTAAATTCATCTGATATAAATATCAGTCTAACCCTAGATCCTAGGGGCTTGTCCCATCATTCCCTCCCGCCGCCGCCTTGCACTCCATCCCATCACCCAGATCCGCCGCCACCCACCTCCTCTGTTTCATGCTGACGACCAACCCCGTCTCCTCCCGATTCCCATGGATGTTGCTTCTCCGCCCGGCTCCTCTCGACCTCCAGCCTGTGCTCGACGCCCAACCATCGAGCCCTGCGCCGTGCGCCTCCTCCTCATTCCCAGCGAAGCCCCGTGCGCCTCCTCCTCTGTGAAGACTTTCTTCGAGCCATGGCGCGCCAAGGTCTTCATCGCCCCCTGCAGCCGCGCCTTGCTCCAACCCTCGCGAGATCTGGCAAGTCCGGCTCTTCCCCGACCCGTTCAAGCCAGTCCCGGCCTTCCCCTCGTAGGATCTAGCCGATCTCCCCGCGCCCCGCCGTTTGCTGCCTCCTCTACATCACGCTGGTGCGCCGTTCCCCTGCTTCTGCGTGCGAGCACGCGAGGACGACGACCAGCGCCAAGTCCTTCTCGAGACCGCCTTCGTTGACCGAGGCCCAACCACTCGACTGCCAAGGCCCGGCCTTCTCCAACCTGCCCCGCGCCCCTCTTGGGTTTCCTCCACCAAACCGGGCTTGGCCCATGGGTGAGCAGCTGTCAGGACCTCGATTCCAAGTCACATTGACCTAGCCGGTAACACCTCATATCACTTTGCGGCCTCACGCACGGTATTCCCACGGGTGTCGCCTTACCATGGCCGGGACCGTTTGCGTCTTTTGGCTCACGTATATGATAGTGTCGCTAGCGTCCACATGACAGAGAACCCGGGCCGACATGGCTAGTCATGAACCCAAAGCGGCGCTAACCCATGGGGATAGGCATACATGGATCACATCGAGCATGTCGGTCATCAACGTATGAATTCGGGCTGTAGCACTGGGCTAACAGGACTCCGGTATCCCGGGCTGTAGCAGGCTAGGCAGGACTCCGAATATCACCGCGTGACATTTCCCCGAAGGGACAGACATAGGAACAAAGTGAAACACATGCCGGCTAGTCAAGTGTCCAAAGCAGTAGTGCTGGGCTAGCAGGACTCCGGTGAACCGGGCTGTAGCGGACTACTATCGCTCAGAAGCACGAGACTACATTTCCCCATATGAGAGGCTACCAAGGATAAACAACTAGATTGTCGGATCCCACTCATACCAAGCATTTCAATCATACACACAATATGCCCGATATGAGTACATACAACATGGCATCACAACAAAACTCTACAACTCAAAGTACTTTATTTAAGATAGGGGTCACATGACCCAACACTCAAGTCATACAAACATACAAGCACATGCGGAAGCAAACTAGTCTGAGTACAGACTCTAAAAAGAAAGAAAGCTTGATGAAGCCCTTCTATCTCTGTGGCCCTTCACAAGCCTCGGATCACCACCAGGTGGCTAGTTCACTGTCGACGTCAAGGTCTACATAAAACCCATCGGAGGGGGCGGTGTTGTCATCTGAAAACAGTAATTAAGCAAACATGAGTACGGAGGTACTCAGCAAGTCTTACAACAGAATCCTATTATACATGCACGTTCTCAAGAAGGTAGTGGAGTTATTGCAGCAAGCCAGCTTTGACTCTTGGCTAAGCTATCCCACGTGACACCACTTGAAAAGCATTTGTCGCATCTGAGTCCAATAATCACCATCACAATACTCCACCGTGGATCCTCTCGTCAACCCACGAGAGGGCCATCCATGATACTCACACTTATCTTGAGGCTTTTAGTAGTATCCATTTACTTGTCTATGAACTGTATAGGTGACCAAGTAGTCCTTTATCATGACGGCGGCTATTCGAATAGTTTTACACCCTGCAGGGGTGTACTTCTTCACACACGCTCTCACCACTTATCGCCGCTACACGACATGTACTCGACAACCTTCAAGCGGAAGCCCAGCGAGGGTGTTGGCCACGACCTGACTAAACACACGAGTCCCTAGTCCAGGTTTATCGCCTATTCGGGTTCCATCCGCAGGGAGTCCGGCCGAGGTTTCCACTAACGGCCCCGAACGATGTGTGCAGGGTTCCCGAGACACCAAACGGGCAAATCGGTACACCGAGCCACGTGCCTACCGCAACACAGCCCACCCCTAAGGTCAGCGCTGCGTGCGGCCCCCAGCATGCTACAAACACCAGAAACTACTTGCAACTCCCGGACTGAGGACAAGAGTGGTTAATAAGTCGAGAGGGTCCATTGGTTTCGGGCCCAATGTGTGGTAGTAGCTAAGTCTTAAATCACACACACAGATCTCAGTTCTTAGGGACGGCTTCAATGAAACAACCCACCATGTACTCCTGCATGGCCTCTCATCGATACCTTTACCAAAACGTGTTCAACACTTTCACTCTCAAACCCGACACAACCTTTCACTCCAGTTCATCATCCCGATGAGCCAGACCTGACACAACTCTAAGCATAGCAAGCATAGCATGGTAGGAATCACAAACATGGCTCAATAAACTCCTACACATACTAGTGGGTTTCATCTAATTCTTGTGGCAATGACAGTCATGCAAAGGAAGTGGGTTCAACTACCGCAACACACAATAGTTTGAACGCGTTGTCTTAATGCAGATAAACAAGAGCGAAGCGAGAACATGGGTTTGTATCGGAATGATCAATGGGTTGCTTGCCGATGTAGTGGTGGTAGGATCTGCCCTTGAGGCGGATATTCGGGTTATCCTCGAGGCGTAACCTATCACGAAGGACACACCGAACATAAACAACACATGACAATATGCAACAATATGATGCATGCTATGACATGGCAATATGAATGTGTGTTGGCCTAATGCAAGCTAGAACAGAAAGGGATGAACTCATTTGAATCAAAGATTCAAATGTTAGCTCATTTAACACAGTCATAAAGGTGCATTATCTTAATCTGCTTAAACAGCAAGGTTAACTTGTTCTGTCATGCATGAAACCTTTACCAATGGATAGGATGGATTTTTTTGATCATTTTCCATATATAAATCTTTGCATTTGAAGTTACAGATTAATTTCTATGAATTTTTGAAGTTTGAACTATTTTCTGGAATTTCCTATATCAGAATAATTCTAGTAATTCAATTACTGCGTCAGCAATGCGTCAGGGTGACGTCAGAGGTCAACGGAGACGTCCAGGTCAAACTGACCAGTGGGTCCCGCATGTCAGCACTTAATTTAACTAATTAGAATTAGTTTAAACTAACTAAGTTAATTAGCAGGGGGGCCACTTGCCATAGACTCAGGGGAGTCAACTTGGGCCCACCCGGTCAACGTCAATGGTCAAAGCCTGCCGGCGTTTAGTCGCCGGCGAGGCCAGACGCGGCGGTGAGAGTGCGTTGGCACGTTCCGGCGTCCAAATGGACGGCGGAGGCCATCTGCGTGTAGCCGGGAACAGGCCGCGGCGTTTGGTGGTGGTGGTTGAGGTCGGGGTGGCCGGGAACGTCGCCGGCGATGAGCTAGGCGGTCGCCGGAGTCGGGTGACGATGGTCCCGTGGCTACGGGGCACGGCGTGGCGCGTGGAGTGGGGCGTTAGGCTCTACGCGACGCGGTGAGCATGTTAGACACCGTGGTGTGGACGGTGGATGGCCGGAGGCACGTCGGCAACGAGCTCGGCGGTGGTGCGTGCGGTGAAGCTCCGTGAGGTCGCTACGGTGCACGAGAGAGCAAACAGAGAGGATGGGAGGGTTGCTGAGCTCACGGCCGTCACGTTGGTGTACTCGATGCGGTCGGGGACGAGCTGGTGCGGCGGCGACGGCGAAGGGGATCTCCGGCGGCGGCGGTGTCGGGCGAGGTCGGTGCAGCGGCTCCGAGGCAAGCGAGCGCTCGAGGCTCGGCTTGCTCGAAGGTGAGGAGGGTGGCGGTTAGCGCTGAACCGGCGCGGCGTCGCAAGGTCGTCGGAGAGCACGGGTTTCACGGTGGCGCGGGCGCGACGGCGTCGGCCATGGTGCGGGCGAGCGAGGGAGAGGAGCTGGGGAGGAGGAAAGGTGTATGCGAGCTCGGGGGTGGAGAGAGAGGGCGTCCCGCGTTGACAGCTCGGCGAGGGAAGCGGCGAGGCGGCGGCCAGCTGCATGGCACGCATGCTGTGCTCGCCATCGAGCACTGCTGCTCACTGGCCAGCGAAAGCAGCTTCATTGGCTGGCGGCTGGCTGGGCAGCGGGTGGGCCGTTAGGTGGCGCCCGGTAAAAGTTTTTCATTTTCTGTTTCTTTTTCTATTTTCTGTAACTTTGTTGCATTTCTAAAAATACCTAGGCAACTCCAAAATTCACCAAACTGCACCTGGTCCTTAGTTGGAGTATATCCAGCATGGAACATTTTAGTTTGGGATTATTTGAGCATTTGAAATATTTATATAATTTAAATGCCCAAATTCAAATAGCTAGAGATTTAATCCAGTGACCTTAGAGTGACCTAGAAATCTGTGCATCACTTCTGACAGTGGTTTAGGACCAAAACAAAGGTGATGAACATTTTAGAAGGGCATTTGAGGTTCATTGAAAATATTTTTAGTAAGCCCTAGTTGGATTCAAAGGGGTTCTGGAGGTTCTGTCTTCCGCATTTCAATTTATGATGAAAGATAAACTTGATGCAACACACTAATGCATGGACTAGCTAGGATGTGACAACTCACCCCCACTCAAAAGAATCTCGTCCCGAGATTTAGGATTCATCGCGAAAAAGGTGGGATACTCAAGTCGAAGACGATCCTCCCTTTCCCAAGTTGCTTCTTGCTCGGAATGGTTTGACCATTGAACCTTTAGAAACTTGATATTCTGACGTCGAGTGGTACGCTCGGCTTGACTTGAATACGAACGGGATATTCTCGATAGGTGAGGTTATCTTGGAGATCAAGCGTTTCGTGGTCCACTCCACGGATAGGATCCGAGAAGCAACGCTGAGCTAAGAAGCGTGGAAGACATCATGGACTCGGAAAGATGCAGAGGTAGTTCAATTGGTAGGCAACTTCTCCTCGTTTGGCAAGAATGTGAAAGGGTCCAATGTAACGAGGAGCCAACTTGCCTTTGATACCGAATCGATGGGTTCCTTCAAAGGAGTAACCCGAAGGTAAGCCTTCGCCAACTTCATAAGCCATAGGCTTATGCTTGCGATCATATTGGCTCTTTTGGCGAGATTGGGCTGTTTTCAATTTCTCACGAATAACGCGAACCTGCTCTTACGCTTCTGGATCATATCCGGCCAAAGAGTTGTCTCTCCCGGTTTCGACCAGTTAAGAGGCGCTCGACATTTCCGTCCATAGAGAACTTCGGAAGGAGCTTTGCCCAAGCTAGCTTGATAACTATTATTATAAGCGAACTCGGCGAATGGAAGGCATTTCTCCCAATTCATGTCGAGCGAGATGATGAAGCTCAAGCATATCCTCCAGGATTTGATTGACTCGTTCTACTTGACCACTTGATTGGGGATGGAAGGCGGTGCTAAAGAAGAGACGAGTTCCCATAGCATTTTGGAAACTTTCCCAAAATCGAGAGGTGAAGAGACTTCCACGGTCTGAGTTAATCTCCAATGGAACACCATGAAGGGACACTATTCGAGAGATGTACAATTCAGCTAGCTGGCTAGCGGTTATACTCTCACGAACGGGTAGGAAGTGGGCTACTTTGGAAAGACGATCGACGACAACGAAGATAGCATTATTCCCTCTCTTGGTCCTGGGAAACCCGGTAATGGAATCCATACCGATTTTATCCCATTTCCATTCAGGAATTTCCAAAGGTTGAAGGGTGCCAGCAGGCCATTGATGCTCTGCTTTAACTCGACGACAGACGTCGCAATTAGCAATGTATTGAGCGATTTCTCTCTTCATCCTAGTCCACCAAAACCTCTGGCGTAGGTCTTGATACATTTTAGTACTACCGGGATGAATGGTGAGAGGAGATTCATGAGCTTCCTTAAGGATCAATCGCCTCAGGTTGCGTACCTTGGGAACCACTAGACGGTCTCCAAAGAACAAAACACCTTGTTCATCAATGGAGAAACAATCTGTGACTCCTTTCTTGATGTTTCTCTTGATGCGGGAAATTCCCGGATCTACCTTCTATGCCTTGATGATCTGATCCGTAAGGGTAGGTTTCGCCACCAGGGTGGAAAGGAATCCTCGAGGAACAATGTGAAGGTTAAGCTTACGAAATTCCTCGTGGAGAAATGGTTGACTTTGTTGTAACATCAGATTGTTACAATAAGATTTGCGACTTAGTGTGTCAGCCGTGACATTGGCTTTGCCTGGGGTGTAAGATATTCCTAAGTCGTAATCTGTAATCAACTCGACACAACGTCTTTGCCTGAGATTCAAATCCGGTTGGGTGAAGATGTATTTCAGACTTTGGTGATCATTGTAAATTTCGCAACGATTACCAAGAAGGTAATGTCGCCAGGTTTTGAGTGCATGGACCACTGCTGCAAGCTCTAGATCGTGTGTGGGATAGTTATCCTCATGTGGGCCTTAATCGTCGAGAAGCGTAGGCAATCACATGACGATCTTGCATGAGTATGCAACCTAGTCCTTGTCGCGAGGCGTCGCAATAGATAATAAAGTCCTTCGAAAAATCTGGTGGTACAAGTACAGGTGCAGATGTCAGGCGTCTTTTCAGTTCCTGAAAGCTGAACTCGCACTGTGGGGTCCACTCGAACTTTTTATCTTTCTTGAGGAGTTCGGTTAGAGGCTTAGTGTAACGCCCCCGATGCGGCTATATCTCCCACGTGTCGAGGCACGACTTAGAGGCATAACCGCATTGAAAGCAATGTCGCAAGTGAGGTAATCTTCACACAACCCATGTAATAATTAAGGGAAAGATACATAGTTGGCTTACAGTCGCCACTTCACACAGTACATAAATAAACATCCATCATTCAGAGTACACTCAAGGTCCGACTACGGAACCAAAATAAAGAAGATACCCCAAATGCTAACACAGATCCCCGAATCGTCCCAACTGGGCACCACTACTGATCATCTGGAAAAGACACATAGTAACGACCACGTTCCTCGTCGAACTCCCACTTGAGCTCGGTGGAATCACCTGCACTGGCATCGTCGGAACCTGCAACTGTTTTGGAAGTATCTGTGAGTCACGGGGACTCAGCAATCTCACACCCGCGAGATCAAGACTATTTAAGCTTATAGGAAGGACATAGTAGAAAAGTGGAGCTGCAGCAAGCGACTAGCATATATGGTGGCTACTTCGCAAAAGAGAGCGAGAAGAGGAGCAAAGCACGGTCGTGAAACTAGTAGTGATCAAGAAGTGATCCTGAACTACTTACGTCAGACATAACTCCAACACCGTGTTCACTTCCCGGACTCCGCCGAGAAGAGACCATCACGGTTACACACGCGGTTGATGTGTATTTTATTTGAGGTCAACTTTGGGTTTTCTACAACCGGACATTAACAAATTCCCATCTGCCTCATAACCGCGGGCACGGCTTTCGAAAGATATTACCTGCAGGGTGTCCCAACTTAGCCCATTATAAGCTCTCACGGTCAACGAAGGATATTCCTTCTACTGGGAAGACCCGATCAATCTCGAATCCCGGACTACAAGACATCTCGGCAGCAATAAAACAAGTCCAGCAAAGCCGCCCGGATGTGCCGACAAATCCGATAGGAGCTGCACATATCTCGGTCTCGGGGCACACCGGATCGTCCAAGCTTCCGGTAGGCCAACCCGAGTTGCCCTGGTGGCCACCGCGGTCGACAGTTTGGACCAACACTCGAAGGAGCACCGCCCGGGGTTAAAATAAAGATGACCCTTGAGTCTGCAGAACCCAAGGGAAAAAGGCTTAGGTGACAAATGGTAAAACCAAAGTTGGGCCTTCTGGAAAAGTCTTATTCAAAGCGAACTGTCAAGGGGTCCCATAAATCACCCGACCGCGTTAGGGACGCAAAATCCGGGAACATAACACCGATATGACGGAAACTAGGGCGGCAAGAGTGGAACAAAACACCAGGCATAAGGCCGAGCCTTCCACCCTTTACCAAGTATATAGATGAGTTAAACATAGCAGATATATAAATATTGTGATATCCCCAACAAGTAAACATGTTCCAACAAGGAACAACATCTCCATGTTCAACAAGGAACAAATTTCAGCTTCACCTGCAACTAGCAACGCTATAAGAGGGCTGAGCAAAGCGGTAACATAGCCAAACAACGGTTTGCTAGGAAAGGATGGTTAGAGGCTGACATGGCAATATGGGTGGCATGATATAGCAAGTGGTAGGCATCGCAGCATAGGCATAGCAAAAGAGCGAGCAACTAGCATAGCAAAGATAGAAGTGATATCGAGGGTATGGTCATCTTGCTCGCAATGTTCTCGAGTTGTCGAAAGCTTGATCCTCGAAAACGTTCTCAACAGGCTCCTCGTTCACGTACTCGTCTCCGACTCTACCCAAAGCAACAACACAAACAAAGGAACCACAATAAATCACGGTGCAATGCACAATCAACATGATGCAAAACATGGCATGATATGCATGATGGGATATGCAATGCTTATGTGCGCTCCGGAAGGTAAATGATGAGCCAGGCATCAACTTGGCAAACCAAGCATGCCACTGGAAAGATGAGATGATTTCGGTTGAAATCGATATAAAGATCACCGGAAACGGATGCACGGTTTGCAAATGGCAAGCAAAACAAGAATGGCGCAAATCTGCCATTAACAGCATGATACCACTTAGCAAGCAACAATTAATTAAGCTACTGCACCCAAACGTATCAACAAAGCACATGGCAGTGATCTACACATGATGCTCGACAAAAGATGAGCACTGAGCTACGGCTAGTTCACATCATAACATGTTCAAACAAGCATGGCAAAAGTGCTCAAAGTAACAGGCTGGACATGGCAAAAACAGCATCAGGTTGCAATGTTCAGAGCAGCAAAACTACATGCTACAGGACCTTAAAATAGCAAAACATGGCATGGCATGAATCTACTCAAAGCCTAGAACAAAAGTCCCTTACTGCCCATAAGCCAAAAAGGACTAGAAAATATAGTAACACCCATGTCAATATTGAAAGTCTAGTTAACAGATTCAGCAACTTGACATGTCAAAACTGATAACGAGATGGCATGTTAACAAGCTCAATGCACTCACTACAGAGCCTCAAATGATAAACTAAGCATACATACATCAAGAAGACCTGACATAGAAGACATACATGGCAAGAACAATAACATAGCCTATACGGATCAACCACAACAAGCTAGGCAAAATTGAATAACACGTATACAATCTGCCAGGAATCATTTGGTAGCAAAAGTAGAGCTCGATTGACTCAAGCTATGGCATCCCATAATTGCAAACAAAGGCATGGATGGATAGAGCAAGTCATGCTTTACAAAACACCCTTACTGAAGTATCTCAAAATATGCATAGATCTCTCGGTATCATCAAGTTAACATGGCATCAAAATCAGCTAAAACAGGGCTGAAATCAGCAACATTAGGACACCTACTTTGCATGCTTGTGCTAGTCACCACATAGATCACAAAAATACATGGAATATACCACTGGAAAGATGACATGGCATTTTACAAAACACATGAAGGACTCAAATTCATAGGGTGCACACAATAATCATGGCAAAAATAACAAAAGTGCAACTTCTGATAAAAATCAGAAACTATCAGCACATAGCACTCTTCCAACAGCATTTCGGGCATCAAGATGGGCTCAAATGAAAATGATGCAATGGAACGAAATGATCTACTCTTCGAGGCGAACATTTTGACATATTATACGCGAAAAATGGATCTACGGATGCGAAGATATAGCACGTTGAAAAATGCACGAAATAACGAAGAACTAGGGACTTAGGAAAAAAAAGAAGGGAGACGAGGTCAACGGCGGCGCGGCTCCCGAGGCCGGATCGGGGCTCGGCCCGATCCGTCGAGGACGGCGGCGGCGGATCCGGCGGAGGTCGCCGGCGGGAGGCCGGAGCGGCCGGCACCGGCGGCGAGGTGGCGGACGCGGCGAGGCCGGGGCGACTTGGGCGCGGGCGCCGGATCGGCGGGCGAGGCGGCGAGGCGAAGCTCGCCAGCGCTGGCGGCGGCGTGGCGTGGCCGGCGCGGAGGCGCCGGGCGGCGGAGGGCGGCGGAGAGGCGGCGGGCTGGGCCATGGGCGCG
This sequence comes from Aegilops longissima, assembly GCA_021605205.1. Lineage (NCBI taxonomy): Eukaryota > Viridiplantae > Streptophyta > Magnoliopsida > Poales > Poaceae > Aegilops > Aegilops longissima. The sequence continues at coordinate 282,245,364 of CM038677.1, forward strand.
TGGCCGGGCCGGAGAGCCCCTGCACGGGCCTCGCGGGCCCACGGGTCGGCGGCGAAGCGGGCGCTGGCCGCCCACGTGTGTGCGCGAGAGGTCCGGGCGTGGCGGACGTGTCCGCCGTCTGGATTCATCCGGCAGCTTGAAGGGGAGGGAGACTAGGGTTTCGTCCGGATTTGGGAAGGGACCTATATTTATAGGTAGAGGAGCTAGGAGACTCCAAATGAGGTGTAGTTTTCGCCCACGATCGTGATCGAACGACGGAGAGCAAGGAGGTGACTTAGATGGGTTATTGGGCTGTTTTGAAGGGTGTTGGGCTGCAACTTAAAAGAGGCCTCTGCGAAGGTGCGGTTAACCGTTGGAGTACCAAGCGAGCTCCAATTGACCGAAACTTGACGGTGGTCTCCGGTGTTATACCAAGGCCACTAGACAAACCTCGGTCCATTTCGAGAAGGTTTAATACCCGCACACGGAGAAACGTAAAAGGACCGCCGGGGAGATAGGAGTGCGGATTGCAAAAGCGGACAACGGAAAAATGCTCGGAATCATGAGGCGAACACGTATGCAAATGCGATGCACATGATGACATAATATATAATGCATGACATGGACAAAATGCAAAAGAAGAAAACCCAACCACGGAGGAATATCATATATCAAAGCGAAAATGGCAAGAGTTGGAGTTACAAATATGGAAAGTTACTTCGGGTGTTACAACACTCCACCACTACAAGAGGATCTCGCCCCGAGATCTAAGACTGAAAGAACTCCGGATACTCGAGCGGAGGTGATCCTCACGCCCCGGTAGCTTCTCGGTCGGAATGGTGTGACCACTTCACTTTCAGGAATTTGATTGACTTGTTGCGAGTCTTGCGCTCGGTTTCTTCAAGAATAGCAGCGGGTGCTCATGATAAGAGAGATCTTCTTGAAGGTCAATCTCTTGAAGTTGATAGTGCGTTCAGGAGTCTTGAAGCACTTGCGATGGCTGTGACACGTGAAACACATCGTGCACGTTTGCAAAGTTGGATGGAAGCTCAAGTTGATAGGCGAGATCGCCTCTTTTCCCAATGATCTTGAAAGGATCCACGTATCTAGGGGCAAGCTTCCTTTGATACCGGGCGGCGAGTACCTTTCATTGAGAGACGCGGAGGTAGACATGGTCTCCGATTTCAAAAGTCACATCACGGTGCTTATCATCATAATAGCTCTTCCGGCGCGATTATGCGGCTTTGAGATTCTCACGAATGATCTTGCACATTTCTTACGCTTCGTGATCAAGTCATTGCCAAGAAGTTGGCGTTCACTGCCTCGAGACCAATTGAGAGAGTACGGCACTTTTCGCCATAGAGAATTTCGAATGGGGCCTTGCCGAACTCGCTTGGAAGCTGTTGTTGTAAGAGAACTCGGCATAAGGAAGACAATCTTCCCACTTCATACCGAAGGAAATGACACAAGCCACGAGCATATCTTCAAGGATTTGATTAACTCGCTCGACTTGGCCACTTGTTTGAGGATGGAAAGCTGTCTTTGAAACGAATGTTGGTGCCCATGGCCTTCAAAAGAATCCCAAAACTTGGAGGTAAAGATGCTGCCACGGTCAGAAGAGATCACTTGTGGAATGCCGTGCAAGGAGACAATCTCGAGGTGTATAGCTCGCCAACCGAGCTGCGTGATGGATTCTTTGATAGGAAGAAAATGAGCCACTTTAGTAAGCTTGTCAATGACAACGAAGATAGCATCATTTCCACGCTTGGACTTTGGAAAGCCATCCACGAAGTCCATTTCAATATGATCAAACTTCCATTCAGGAATAGCAAGAGGTTGGAGGAGACCAGCTGGTCTTTGGTGTTCTGCTTTCACTCTTCTGCAGACATCACACTCATTCACGAATTGAGCAATTTCTCGCTTCATTCGAGTCCACCAATATGACTGCTTGAGGTCATGGTACATCTTCGTACTTCGGGATGAATGGATAGAAGCGAATTGTGAGCCTCGTTCATAATGACTTTTCGTAGATCACCCTTAGGAACCACAATCCGGTCCTCAAAGAACAGAGTGTCTTTGTCATCAACGCGAAGCACTTGTACTTGAAATGCCCTTGTCGATACCACGTTTCACTTTCTTCACCATGGTATCCAGAAGTTGAGCCTCACGAATCTGATCTTCCAAAGTAGGAGATACTATGAGGTTGGCAAGAAAGCCTTGAGGAACAACTTGAAGATTCAGCTTGCGGAAAGATTCACAGAGATCCGGCTGAAAGGGCTTGAGGATTAGGCATTGCGAGAAGCTTTCCTGCTCAAAGCATCTGCAATGACATTGGCTTTGCCGGAGTATACTCAATACTTGGGTTGTACTCTTGAATCATTTCGACCCATCGAGTCTGCCTGAGGTTGAGGTTGGGCTGAGTGAAGATGTACTTGAGACTCTTGTGATCGGTGAAAATGTCCACTTTCCTTCCCAACAAGAGATGTCTCCACGTAATCAATGCATGGACAACTGCCGCCAACTCAAGATCGTGAGTGGGGTAGTTCTTCTCGTTGGGCTTCAATGGCGAGAGGTATAAGCCACAACTCTCTTCTCTTGCATTAACACAGCACCGAGACCTTGAAGAGAAGCATCGAGAAAACTTCATATGGCTTGGATTCATCGGGAGGAGTCGAGCGGAGCTGTGACGAGTTTCTCTTTGAGGGTATTGAAAGCAACGTCACACTCGGGAGACCGGACATACTTCACATGCTTCGGAGAAGGTTGGAAAGAGGCTTTGCAATCTTGGAGAAGTTCTCAACGAATCTTGACAATAGCTTGCAAGACCAAGAAAATCTGCGGAGCTGCTTGACATTACGAGGAGGTTCCCAATTCACAATTGCGGACACCTTCTCGGGATCAACAGCGATGCCCTTGGCGAGATGATATGACCAAGATAAAGCACTTCATCAAGCCAGAATTCACATTTGGAGAACTTAGCATAGAATTGGTACTCTCGAGCTTGTCTAGCACCAATCGCAAATGTTTGGCATGATCCTTCTTATTCTTGGAGAAGACCAAAATATCATCAAGATAGACCAAGACGAATTCATTGGTGTAGGGGTTGAATATGAAGTTCATCATCCGAGAGAAAGTTGGAGGAGCATTGACGAGGCCGAAAGACATGACAAGTATATTCATAAGAACCAAAGCTTGTTCGAATCTGTCTTGGGAATATCTTGTTCACGAATGCGAATCTGATGATACCCCATCTGAAGGTCAAGCTTGAGAACACTTGTAGCACCTTTGAGTTGCTCGAAAAGCTCATTGATGTTGGGAAGTGGATACTTGTTCTTGATTGTCTTCTTATTCAATGGACGGTAATCGACGCAAAGTCGGTCCGTGCCATCCTTCTTCGGACAAAAGAACACCACAACCCCAAGGAGATGAACTCGGTCCGATCAAACCAGACGCTCTTGTTCATCGAGCTGCTTCTTCAATTCCTTCAGCTCATCAGGTCCAAGCTTGTAAGGGCGCTTGCAACGGGTTGATGCGGGCTCAAGATCGATAACGAACTCCACTGGCCGATGAGGAGGCATACCCGGAAGCTCTTCTGGAAAGACATCTTGGTACTCACAAACGACTGGAATCTGAGAGATGGCATTCAATTCGCCCTTCTCATTGAGAGAAAACAACCGAATGGTTTCATCACGAGCGGCATAGATGATCACATCATTAGAAGAGTGAGTCAATTGAATTTCCCTGGCAGCACAATCAAGCTGAGCTTTGTGCTGATAAAGCCAGTCCATTCCGAGAATAAGATCAATATCCGAGTCACCAAGGACAACTGGTTTAGACAGAAATCTATAATCGCCCATCTTGATAGAGACATCCGGAACCATGTAGCTTGCATTCATGCATTTACCCGGAGAGACAACTGCTAATGGTCTTGGCAAAACTTGGAAAGACAAATCATGCTTAGATGCAAATGGTTTAGAGATGAAACTAAGCGATGCACCAGTGTCGAAGAGAACTTTTGCAGGAATATCATTAACAAGAAGATTACCCATTAGCACATCTGAAGAATCCTCTGCCTGAGCTGCATTCATCATATTGACCTTGGCATACTTTGGATTATGCTTGACCACTGCATTGCTGGAAGATTTCACAGAGGAGGAGGCGGAAGGCGCCTCTGGTTGAAGCACTTGTTAGCATAGTGACCCTTCTGCGACACTTGTTGCAAGTGACCTCGAGAGCGGACGGTGGTAAGGAGCACTTGACCTTGGAGCTTGAGAATTAGACTTGTTACGATAGCTTGGGTTGGGTGGGTGGGAAGATCCACGGCCACCTGAGTTCTTCTTTGGTAAGGCCGACGGAACGGAGGAGGGGCAGGTAAAACTTCTGCTGCTTGGCTGCCACTTGGGAGGACGAAGAGGACTGAACTGCATCCCTGATTCTCTTCTTAGAAGCCTCGCATTTGAGCTGAGCCGCTTCTTGCTTGAGAGCCATGTTGTAGAAATCATCATACTTATCCGCTCAAACAGCACAAGAGGTAATTGCAGATCTTCTCTCAGACCACCTCTGAACTGATAGATCATACTCCTTTCATCAGGTACATCTTGCTTAGCAAAACGAGCGAGCTTCTGGAACTGGATATTGTATTGATAGACAGACATGTTGCCCTGCTTGAGATTGCGGAACTCCTCACGCTTGCTCTCAACAACACTCTTCGGAATGTGATGAGCTCGGAAATCACGGCGGAACTCATCCTGTAATGACACGACCTCCTCTGGAATCTTTGTATTCTTGGAACCACTCAGCAGCTTGATCCTTGAGTTGAAACGATGCAAACTTGACAAAGTCCTCAGGTCTGACATTGCTACAGTCAAAGTGCTTGCAGATGTCCACTAGCCAATCATCAGCGTCTGTTGCCTCAACACAGAAACTGAAAGACTTCGGCTGATTAGCGAGGAACTGACTGAGAGTAGCAAAGTGTGGCTGATTGTTGCCTTGACCTTGATTGCCTTGATTGCCTTGATTGCCTTGCCCCTGAGTACGTTCTTGCAAGAGCTGCAAAATCATCTGAGCATTGGCATTGGTGGCTGCCATGATAGCTTGCCAGGCCTCTAGAGGCGGAGGTGGAGGTGGAGGTGGAGGTTCGTGATCCCCATCATTGCGATCCGGATTCGCGTTGGCGGAGCCATCCTGGAGAGGGTGACATCCGTTAGTCCTTTGATAGACAAATAGATAAGTAGAATCAACGGATAGAAATTGCAACATATAGTCTTCACAATAAACATTCGAACAAGAATGAACGAATGAATTCCAAAGTTAATCATCACACGTCCATTAAGGTGAGAAGCCACTTAGATAAATATATGGAAACAACAACTGTCTTAGAAACAATTCGAATATCACAACTGAAAACAAAAGGTTGGCTTCTAGAATGAGCCGGAACAAACACATGATAGAGATTTCGCTCAAAGTGTTCGTGGTGGGGCCCACACGGACACGACGTATAGCGGACGTCACGAATGACTAACAAGACGTCCCCGAATCAGCATAGCCAAGGATTCTTTAAGACGTCTCGCGACCACTGTACATCGACCGTGAATGGGCGGACCACTAAACTTTGAACCCCAATCTCAAATCATACATCTGTCGGATAGAATATCCTGTAAGCTACTAGAATTCCCACCTATAAACTCCCGAAACTTTCGGTTATGCAATCTGGTGTTGGGGATACAGGGACACAAAATATATCACCCAAACTAACAATACCTAGATCCAATTGTATCCATCCGTCAACACATAACCAAGAAATCCTCGAAATCGTGTACCTCGACCTTGAAAAACATCCGTTATACAAGTCATGGCAATACTCCCTTTTCGCCACAAGATCTTGGGCTATCAGGTTATCTCACCAACAACTGCACAAAAGAGATTTCGATGTCGGCAAAACTCGGTATTCGAATCGCAGCGATAAAATTGTGGACGACAACACCTCGGAGCTCAACTCCCCGGGACACTGCCACAACCCCTAAATGACAGGAGGCACCAAGAACAATGTTCTCGTCACAAAACCATCGGAACGATTCCAAGATACCCACGTGATCCTAAAAAAAATTTAGTGAAATTTGAGAAGAGAAGAGTCAAAACTCTACGTCAGGATACCTCACCAGAGCGACGAAGGGACTGGGGAGTAAAAAGAATCCTACTCTCCGATATATATAATCCTAAGACTCAAAACATTTTTCCATTCTAGACTCAACAACGCCAGCAACCAATCAAGTAGGGGGCTCCTAAGTCGGGGAAGGCTCTGATTACCAACTTGTAACGCCCCCGATGCGGCTATATCTCCCACGTGTCGAGGCACGACTTAGAGGCATAACCGCATTGAAAGCAATGTCGCAAGTGAGGTAATCTTCACACAACCCATGTAATAATTAAGGAAAGATACATAGTTGGCTTACGATCGCCACTTCACACAAAGTACATAAATAAACATCCATCATTGAGTACACTCAAGGTCCGACTACGGAACCAAAATAAAGAAGATACCCCAAATGCTAACACAGATCCCCGAATCGTCCCAACTGGGCACCACTACTGATCATCTGGAAAAGACACATAGTAACGACCACGTTCCTCGTCGAACTCCCACTTGAGCTCGGTGGAATCACCTGACCGCATCGTCGGAACCTGCAACTGTTTTGAAGTATCTGTGAGTCACGGGACTCAGCAATCTCACACCCGCGAGATCAAGACTATTTAAGCTTATAGGAAGGACATAGTAGAAAAGTGGAGCTGCAGCAAGCGACTAGCATATATGGTGGCTACTTCGCAAAAGAGAGCGAGAAGAGGAGCAAAGCACGGTCGTGAAACTAGTAGTGATCAAGAAGTGATCCTGAACTACTTACGTCAGACATAACTCCAACACCGTGTTCACTTCCGGACTCACGAGAAGAGACCATCACGTTACACACTTGTTGATGTGTATTTTATTTGAGGTCAACTTTGGGTTTTCTACAACGGACATTAACAAATTCCCATCTGCCTCATAACCGCGGGCACGGCTTTGAAAGATATTACCTGCGCAGGGTGTCCCAACTTAGCCCATTATAAGCTCTCACGGTCAACGAAGGATATTCCTTCTACCGGGAAGACCCGATCAATCTCGGAATCCCGGACTACAAGACATCTCGGCAGCAATAAAACAAGTCCAGCAAAGCCGCCCGGATGTGCCGACAAATCCTGATAGGAGCTGCACATATCTCGGTCTCAGGGCACACCGGATCGTCCAAGCTTCCGGTAGGCCAACCCAGAGTTGCCCCTGGTGGCCACCGGCGGCTGACAGTTTGGACCAACACTCGAAGGAGCACTGGCCCGGGGGTTAAAATAAAGATGACCCTTGAGTCTGCAGAACCCAAGGGAAAAAGGCTTAGGTGACAAATGGTAAAACCAAAGTTGGGCCTTGCTGGAAAAGTCTTATTCAAAGCGAACTGTCAAGGGGGTCCCATAAATCACCCGACCGCGTTAGGGACGCAAAATCCGGGAACATAACACCGATATGACGGAAACTAGGGCGGCAAGAGTGGAACAAAACACCAGGCATAAGGCCGAGCCTTCCACCCTTTACCAAGTATATAGATGAGTTAAACATAGCAGATATATAAATATTGTGATATCCCCAACAAGTAAACATGTTCCAACAAGGAACAACATCTCCATGTTCCAACAAGGAACAAATTTCAGCTTCACCTGCAACTAGCAACGCTATAAGAGGGCTGAGCAAAGCGGTAACATAGCCAAACAACGGTTTGCTAGGAAAGGATGGTTAGAGGCTGACATGGCAATATGGGTGGCATGATATAGCAAGTGGTAGGCATCGCAGCATAGGCATAGCAAAAGAGCGAGCAACTAGCATAGCAAAGATAGAAGTGATATCGAGGGTATGGTCATCTTGCCTGCAATGTTCTCAGAGTTGTCGAAAGCTTGATCCTCGAAAACGTTCTCAACAGGCTCCTCGTTCACGTACTCGTCTCCCGACTCTACCCAAAGCAACAACACAAACAAAGGAACCACAATAAATCACGGTGCAATGCACAATCAACATGATGCAAAACATGGCATGATATGCATGATGGGATATGCAATGCTTATGTGCGCTCCGGAAGGTAAATGATGAGCCAGGCATCAACTTGGCAAACCAAGCATGCCACTGGAAAGATGAGATGATTTGGTTGAAATCGATATAAAGATCACCGGAAACGGATGCACGGTTTGCAAATGGCAAGCAAAACAAGAATGGCGCAAATCTGCCATTAACAGCATGATACCACTTAGCAAGCAACAATTAATTAAGCTACTGCACCCAAACGTATCAACAAAGCACATGGCAGTGATCTACACATGATGCTCGACAAAAGATGAGCACTGAGCTACGGCTAGTTCACATCATAACATGTTCAAACAAGCATGGCAAAAGTGCTCAAAGTAACAGGCTGGACATGGCAAAAACAGCATCAGGTTGCAATGTTCAGAGCAGCAAAACTACATGCTACAGGACCTTAAAATAGCAAAACATGGCATGGCATGAATCTACTCAAAGCCTAGAACAAAAGTCCCTTACTGCCCATAAGCCAAAAAGGACTAGAAAATATAGTAACACCCATGTCAATATTGAAAGTCTCGTTAACAGATTCAGCAACTTGACATGTCAAAAACTGATAACGAGATGGCATGTTAACAAGCTCAATGCACTCACTACAGAGCCTCAAATGATAAACTAAGAATACATACATCAAGAAGACCTGACATAGAAGACACACATGGCAAGAACAATAACATAGCCTATACGGATCAACCACAACAAGCTAGGCAAAATTGAATAACACGTATACAATCTGCCAGGAATCATTTGGTAGCAAAAGTAGAGCTCGATTGACTCAAGCTATGGCATCCCATAATTGCAAACAAAGGCATGGATGGATAGAGCAAGTCATGCTTTACAAAACACCCTTACTGAAGTATCTCAAAATATGCATAGATCTCTCGGTATCATCAAGTTAACATGGCATCAAAATCAGCTAAAACAGGGCTGAAATCAGCAACATTAGGACACCTACTTTGCATGCTTGTGCTAGTCACCACATAGATCACAAAAATACATGGCATATACCACTGGAAATATGACATGGCATTTTACAAAACACATGAAGGACTCAAATTCATAGGGTGCACACAATAATCATGGCAAAAATAACAAAAGTGCAACTTCTGATAAAAATCAGAAACTATCAGCACATAGCACTCTTCCAACAGCATTTCGGGCATCAAGATGAGCTCAAATGAAAATGATGCAATGGAACGAAATGATCTACTCTTCGAGACGAACATTTTGACATATTATACGCGAAAAATGGATCTACGGATGCGAAGATATAGCACGTTGAAAAATGCACGAAATAACGAAGAACTAGGGACTTAGGAAAAAAAAAGAAGGGAGACGAGGTCAACGGCGGCGCGGCTCCCGAGGCCGGATCGGGGCTCGGCCCGATCCGTCTGGGACGGCGGCGGCGGATCCGGGCGGAGGTCGCCGCGGGAGGCCGGAGCGGCCGGCACCGGGCGGCGAGGTGGCCGGACGCTGGCGAGGCCGGGCGACCTGGGCGCGGGCGGCCGGACGGCGGCGAGGCGGCGGCGAAGCTCGCGGGCGCTGGCGGCGGCGTGGCCGGCCGTGGCGCGGAGGCGCCCGGGCGGCGGAGGCGGCGGCGGAGAGGCGGCGGGCGCGGTCATGCGCGGGCTGGGCGGCCGGGAGGGCCGCGACAGGCCTCGCATGCCCACGGGTCGGCGGCGAAGGGCGCTGGCCATGCACACGTGGGCGCGCGAGAGGTCCGGGCGGCGGGCGGACGTGTCCGCCGTCCGGATTTCGTCCGCGGCGCGAAGGGCGAGGGAGACTAGGGTTTCGTCCGGATTTCGGGAGGGACCTATATTTATAGGTAGAGGGAGCTAGGAGACTCCAAATGAGGTGTAGTTTTCGCCCACACGATCGTGATCGAACGACGGAGAGCAAGGAGGTGACTTAGATGGGTTATTGGGCTGTTTTGAAGGGGTGTTGGGCTGCAACTTAAAAGAGGCCTCTGCGAAGGTGCGGTTAACCGTTGGAGTACCAAACGAGCTCCAAATGACCCGAAACTTGACCGGTGGTCTCCGGGTGTTATACGAAGGCCACTAGACAAACCTCGGTCCATTTCGAGAAGGTTTAATACCCGCACACGGAGAAACGTAAAAGGGACCGCCGGGGGAGATAGGAGTGCCGGATTGCAAAACGGACAACGGGAAAAATGCTCGGAATCATGAGACGAACACGTATGCAAATGCGATGCACATGATGACATAATATATAATGCATGACATGGACAAAATGCAAAAAGAAGAAAACCCGACCACGGAGGGAATATCATATATCAAAGCCGAAAATGGCAAGAGTTGGAGTTACAAATATGGAAAGTTACTTCCGGGGTGTTACACTTAGCAACCTTGGAGAAATTCTCGACGAAGCGGCGGCAATAGCTCGCTAAACCGAGGAAACTCCGAACTTGCTTGACCGATTCAGGTGGAGTCCAGTCAAGGACGGCTTGAACTCGCTCGGGATTGACAGCAATGCCCTTACCAGAGATTACATGGCCTAGATAGGTCACTTCTGGTAACCAGAATTCACACTTAGAGAATTTGGCATAAAGGCGATGCTCTCGAAGTTTCATCAATACTAGCCTTAGATGTTCGGCATGTTCTTCCTCATTCTTGGAGTAGATAAGTATATCATCGAGGTAAACCACGACGAATTTGTCCAAGTACTCCATGAAGATCGAGTTCATTAACCGAGAGAAAGTGGCTGGAGCATTGGTTAACCCGAAGGACATAACGGTGTACTCGTATTGGCCATAACGAGTAACAAAGGTCGTTTTAGGAATGTCCCCGTTCTTGATTTTGATTTCATGGTAGCCCAACCTCAAATCCATCTTGGAAAAGACTGAGGATCCAGCGAGCTGATCATACAGATCATTGATCCTGGGGAGCGGATACTTGTTCTTGATAGTGACCAAGTTGACGGGTCGGTAATCTACAACCATCCGATTCGTTCCATCCTTCTTCTTGATGAAGAGGACGGGGCAAGCCCATGGGGATGAACTAGGACGGATGAAACCCTTTTGCAAGGACTCATCGAGTTGTTTCTTAAGCTCGGCTAGTTCTAGGGGTGCCATCTTATAAGGTCTTCTATAGATTGGGACGGTTCCGGGAACAAGATCTATCACGAACTCGACATCCCTGTCAGGTGGAACACCTGGCAGTTCTTCTGGAAAGACATCCGGAAAATCACGGACTACCGGAATATCTTCAAGGTCTGGAAGGGGGTTGGCATTTAAAGAGTAGAGCCGACGCTTAGACACTCGGGTTAAAACATTAACTGTCTTGCCCGAAGGATGGGTGAGTTGAACAGTCCTAGTAGAGCAATCAATCTTAGCATAATGGGCTGACATCCAGTCCATACCCAAGATGATGTTTATGTCCGAGGACTTGAGAGCTATTAGAGATGCAAGAAAGACTAATCTGTCGACAAGGATTTCATTCCCATGACTTATTCTAGAGGTTTGCCATCTAGAACCAGGAGTCTGAATTTCCATGGAGGTGTGCATGTCACAGTATGTGGTGTTGTGCAATCGAGCACAGCTCTCAGAAATAAATGAATGAGATGCTCCAGTATCAAAAAGAACAGTTGTCGGATGGCAATTAACAAGGAGCGTACCGAGAACGACGTTGGGATCCTCATGGGTTTCCTCAGCTGAAACGTAGTTGACATGGCCACGAGCAGTGGCAGCTGGTTTGGCGTAGAGCACCTTTCCTGCTGGCTTACCACGGCCAACAGACTTTCCGATCTGACCGGGGTTGTTCTGGGGACACTCACGGATGTAGTGACCCGTCTCTCCACACTTGAAACAGGTTATCACATTGGAACATGGAGCAATATTAGCAGCGGGGCCACCATAGGCCTTGGGCGGTGCAAACTGCTGGTTGGGGCGAGGCGCCTCAAAGGATGGCCTCGGAGTGAATCTGGGTGGCAGAGCGGTGCTTGGAATCCAGACCCGGCGTTTCTGAGATCCAGAGCCGGATGAAGAACCAAAGTCACAGGAGTGCTTGCGTGAAGCTTCAAAGTCGGTGTCCGGCCAAAGACCGATAGCCTTGTTGACTAACTTCTGGAAGGAGGTGCACTCGTGCAGACGAAGATCACGGCGAAGCTCGGGGCTAAGTCCCTTGCGGAACCTTGCCTGCTTCTTGGCGTCGGTAGAAACCTCTTCAGGAGCATAATGTGCTAGATTTCCAAACTCGCGACTGTATGCATCCACAGCCAGTCTACCCTGGGTGAAGTTGCAGAACTCTTCCACGATCCATGAGACCTTCCGGGATGTGATGCTCACGGAAAGCGGCACTGAATTCAGCCCAAGTAGTGATTTGGCCAACCGGGCGCATAGCCTCATAATTCTCCCACCAAAGGCTAGCAGGGCCTTCGAGGTGATAGGCGGCAAAGGTAACCTTATCAGCTTCAGCCACGTTGGCAGAACGTAGCTTGTGGGTGATGCTGCGAAGCCAGTCATCCGCATCGAGAGGCTCAACGGAATGTTTGAACTTCGGTGGATACAGCTTGACAAAGTCATTGAGTGACACCAGATCATTCCTTGGCTGGCGTGCGGTATTCTGCTCAATCCGCTCCAGCAAGCGATTGGTCTCACGCTTGTTGCGTTCTGCCTCCAACATAACTTTGGCCAAAGAAGGCGGTTGAGGCAGATTTACATTCCTAGCTGCGCTGGCTTCTCGCTGCTCCGGAGCAGCAGGATTGTTGCGGGTGTTGACCATCCTAGGAAACAAAACAACGGTTTAGACCAGGATGGCAAAATTTAGCTAGGAAGTGCGGAATGTAATGGATAACACGGAATGCAGGGATGTTCATCCGTATGACATGGTAATATAGAAACTGCCATATATATACCAACGGTCATACACACCATTCATAGTTTAGTACAAGCCCGACGGAGTACAACTACAGTGAAATGCGTTACATCTCATCGGAAGCATTCCAAACTCCTATACATTATTTTTCTACACTTCCGGAATGATACACACTAAGTCATCTTCCACAGGTCACGCAGGACGGTGGAAATACAACTATTACAATACTAGGGATACTACTACTAACTCAGACAGCTCCGTAGTAGTCCTCATAAAAGTCACGACCCAAGCCTGGAAGCGAAACGTGATCATCCGGAAATAGACGGTCCTGTGGAGCTTGCGGACCATAGGGACTCGGATGTGGCCGTGGTCCAACAAACGGCAGAAGACGAGGTCCACGAGGAGGGGTGATGCCTCCTACCTCACGCCACTCCATAAAATCTGGCAGACCAGCCCGCACAGGGTACAAGTCCCTCATGTCCATGTATCCGGCTTGCACGGCAGGTGCAAACCGAGTCAGAGTGGCCGAATGATCAGAGCGGGCATTAAAGAGCTCCATACGCAAGGCCCGATTTTCACGGTCCTTGTCTTCCAGCATCTCGGTAGTGGTGCGGAGGAGTGAGTCCTCATGGGATGCGTCGCTGTACATACCCTGAAGGTAACCATGCGCCCAGGGAGGGATGCTGGCATGTAGCGGAAATCGGTGTTGCACAGCAAGGCAGTTCTGGATCGAATAATAGTCATCATCGAGTAGGCTGCATCCTGCACGGACATCCCAATAGTGATCCCAAGTCCATAAGAACAGTGGAGCGGTTCAGTAGCTCCGGGATAAGATGGATATATCCTGACCGTGCACAGATATTGGCTTTGATTAAAGTCTCTAAACTGCTCCTCGACGGTATATTCGGGATACCATCGGTAACCGATCTCGACCATCACCTGAACCAACATGGCCGTGTGACCACACACATCAATGCAATGGGTCAGACGAACCACTTGGTTCAGGGGACGGGTGGCCATCTGAAAGCGCAGCCACAATGCAAAGACATTAGAATTTATAGGGAAAATCGGACAGCATAACATCTGTAAATGCTCAAGAACAGATTTGAGACATTCAAAATCAGATTGCAAAACCACTCAACAACATCATATCAGGGTTCTGGTTCAACTGATAGCATACTAAAAGTAGTAGAAACTGAACTGAGGTTGTAACCAACAATCCTATAAGTTACTACGGATTAGTAACACGTGAACCTGATAAAGAGAAGAGAGCCTAGTCCTATACCCACGTAGAATGAGAAGAGGATGACTCAGATCAGAGGGCATAAGGTAAAGGAGTAAAAAGAGCCTTACGTTCCCTCCCACAATCAATTCCCCTACATATAACTAAAGCATTTCTAGACTCGACATCGACCAGTTGGCTTAGCGAACCTACAGGCAGTCCGGCTTTGATGCCAACGCTGTCAGGACCCCGATTCCAAGTCACATTGACCTAGCCGGTAACACCTCATATCACTTTGCGGCCTCACGCACGGTATTCCCATGGGTGTCGCCTTACCAAGGCCGGGACCGTTTGCGTCTTTTGGCTCACGTATATGATAGTGTCGCTAGCGTCCACATGACAGAGAACCCGGGCCGACATGGCTAGTCGTGAACCCAAAGCGGCGCTAACCCATGGGGACAGGCATACATGAATCACATCGAGCATGTCGGTCATCAACGTATGAATTGATCTCAGTAGCCTTTGGGCTAACAGGACTCCGGTATCCCGGCTGTAGCAGAGCTAGGCAGGACTCGAATATCACCGCGTGACATTTCCCGAAGGGACGGACATAGGAACAAAGTGAAACACATGCCGTGAGTCAAGTGTCCAAAGCAGTAGTCTTTGGGCTAGCAGGACTCCGTGAAGCTGGGCTGTAGCGGACTACTATCGCTCGAAGCACGAGACTACATTTCCCCATATGAGAGGCTGCCAAGGATAAACAACTAGATTGTCGGATCCCACTCATACCAAGCATTTCAATCATACACACAATATGCCCGATATGAGTACATACAACATGGCATCACAACAAAACTCTACAACTCAAAGTACTTTATTTAAGAGGCTCTGAGGAGCCATACATAACATATCCATACAGATAGGGGTCACATGACCCAACACTCAAGTCATACAAACATACAAGAACATGCGGAAGCAAACTAGTCTGAGTACAGACTCTAAAAAGAAAGAAAGCTTGATGAAGCCCTTCTATCTACAGTGGCCCTTCACAAGCCTTGGATAACCACCTGGGTGCTAGTTCACTCATCGACGTCAAGGTGTACATAAAACCCATCGGAGGGGTTGTGTTGTCGTCTGAAAACAGTAATTAAGCAAACATGAGTACGGAGGTACTCAACAAGTCTTACAACAGAATCCTATTATACATGCACGTTCTCAAGAAGGTAGTGGAGTTATTGCAGCAAGCCAGCTTTGACTCTTGGCTAAGCTATCCTACATGACACCACTTGAAAAGCATTTGTCGCACACGAGTCTACTAATCACCATCACAATACTCCACCGTGGATCCTCTCTCGTCAACCCACGAGAGGGCCATCCGCGGTACTCACACTTATCTTGAGGCTTTTAGTAGTATCCATTTACTTGTCTATGAACTGTATAGGTGACCAAGTAGTCCTTTACATGACGCGCTATTGAATAGTTTTATACCCTGCAGGGGTGTACTTCTTCACACACGCTCTCACCACTTATCGCCGCTACACGACATGTACTCGGCAACCTTCAAGTGGAAGCCCAGCGAGGGTGTTGGTCACGACCTGACTAAACACACGAGTCCCTAGTCCAGGTTTATCGCCTATTCGGGTTCCATCCGCAGGGAGTCCGGCCGAGGTTTCCACTAACGGCCCCGAATGATGTGTGCAGGGTTCCCGAGACACCAAGCAGGCGAATTGGTACACAGACGGCCACGTGCCTACCGCAACACAGCCCACCCCTAAGGTCAGCGCTGCGTCTGCCCCAAAGATGCTACAAACACGAAACTACTTGCAACTCCCGGACTAAGGACAAGAGTGGATAATAAGTCGAGAGGGTCCATTGGTTTGGGCCCAATGCGTGGTAGTAGCTAAGTCTTAAATCACACACAGATCTCAGTTCTTAGGGACGGCTTCAATGAAACAACCCACCATGTACTCCTACATGGCCTCTCATCGATACCTTTACCAAAACGTGTTCAACACTTTCACTCTCAAACCCGACACAACCTTTCACTCCAGTTCATCATCCCGATGAGCCAGACGACACAACTCTAAGCATAGCAAGCATAGCATGGTAGGAATCACAAACATGGCTCAATCAACTCCTACACATACTAGTGGGTTTCATCTAATTCTTGTGGCAATGACAGTCATGCAAAGGAAGTGGGTTCAACTACCGCAGCACACAACAGTTTGAATCGCGTTGTCTTAATGCAGTAAACAAGAGCAGAAGCGAGAACATGGGTTTGTATCGGAATGATCAATGGGTTGCTTGCCTGATGTAGTGGTGGTAGGATACTGCCCTTCAGACGGATATTCGGGGTTATCCTCGGAGGCAGAACCTATCACGAAGGACACACCGAACATAAACAACACATGACAATATGCAACAATATGATGCATGTTATGACATGGCAATATGAATGTGTGTTGGCCTAATGCAAGCTGGAACAGAAAGGGATGAACTCATTTGAATCAAAGATTCAAATGTTAGCTCATTTAACATAGTCATAAAGGTGCATTATCTTAATCTGCTTAAACAGCAAACTTAACTTTTTATATCATCCATGAAACATTTACCAATGGATAGAATGGATTTTTCTGATCATTTTTCATATATAAATCTTTGCATTTGGAGTTACAGATTAATTTCTATGAATTTTTGAAGTTTGAACTATTTTCTGGAATTTCCTATATCAGAATAATTCCAGTAATTCAATTACAGCGTCAGCAATGCGTCAGGGTGACGTCAGAGGTCAACGAAGACGTCCAGGTCAAACTGACCAGTGGTTCCCGCATGTCAGCACTTAATTTAACTAATTAGAATTAGTTTAAACTAACTAAGTTAATTAGCAGGGGGGCCACTTGCCATAGACTCAAGGGAGTCAACTTGGGCCCACCCGGTCAACATCAATGGTCAAAGCCTCCCGGTGTTTAGTCGCCGGCGAGGTCAGACGCGGCGGCGAGAGTGCGTTGGCACGTTCCGGCGTCCAAATGGACGGCGGAGGCCATCTGCGTGTAGCCGGGAACAGGCCGCGGCGTTTGGTGGTGGTGTTGAGGTCGGGGTGGAAGGGAACGTCGCCGGCGATGAGCTAGGCGGCCGCCGGAGTTGGGTGACGATGGTCCCGTGGCTACGGGGCACGGCGAGGCGCGTGGAGTGGGGCGTTAGGCTCTACGCGACGTGGTGAGCATGTTAGACACCGTGGTGTGGACGGTGGATGGCCGGAGGCACGTCGGCGACGAGCTCGGCGGTGGTGCGTGCGGTGAAGCTCCGTGGGGTCGCTACGGTGCACGAGAGAACAAACGGAGAGGATCGGAGGGTTGCTGAGCTGACGGCCGTCACGTCGGTGTACTCGACGCGGTCGGGGACGAGCTGGTGCGGCGGCGACGGCAAAGGGGATCTCCGGCGGTGGCGGTGTTGGGCGAGGTCGGTGCAGCGGCTCCGAGGCAAGCGAGCGCTCGGGGTTCGGCTTGCTCGAAGGTGAGGAGGGTGGCGAAGCGCCTGGACACGGCGGCGCGTCGCAAGGTCATCGGAGAGCACGGGTTTCACGGTGGCGCGGGCGCGACGGCGTCGGCCATGGTGCGGGCGAGCGAGGGAGAGGAGCTGGGGAGGAGGAAAGGTGTATGCGAGCTCGGGGGTGGAGAGAGAGGGCGTCCCGGGTCGACAGCTCGGCCAGGGAAGCGGCGAGGCAGTGGCCAGCTGCATGGCACGCATGCTGTGCTCGCCGTCGAGCACTGCACTGCCTGCTGGCCAAGCTAAGCAGCTTCATTGGCCTGTGGCGGCTGGCTGGGCCGACAGGTGGGCCGTTGGGTGGTGCCAGGTAAAAGTTTTTCATTTTCTGTTTCTTTTTCTATTTTCTGTAACTTTGTGGCATTTCTAAAAATACCTAGGCAACTCCAAAATTCACCAAACTGCACCTGGTCCTTAGTTGGAGTATATCCAGCATGGAACATTTTAGTTTGGGATTATTTGAGCATTTGAAATATTTATATAATTTAAATGCCCAAATTCAAATAGCTAGAGATTTAATCCAGTGACCTTAGAGTGACCTAGAAATCTGTGCATCACTTCTGACAGTGGTGTAGAACCAAAACAAAGGTGATGAACATTTTAGAAGGGCATTTCAGGTTCATTGAAAATATTTTTAGTAAGCCCTAGTTGGATTCAAAGGGGTTCTGGAGGTTCTGTCTTCCCCATTTCAATTTTTGATGAAAGATAAACATGATGCAACACACTAATGCATGGACTAGCTAGGATGTGACAGCAGCCCCCCGGCCTTTTCCTCTGTTGGGCTTCCTGTTTAGATGCGGCCCGTGTCTTGTTTTTTTCAGATCTGCGTTTTAGCTTTTTCCAGAGATGACAGATTTGCAGGAAAAACCCTCATGTTCATTTATTTAATATCTCACAAACCATGTATCAGATTATAACAACTTATATATGCAAAATGCTTAGTTTTTCATCTAGTTTCATAATATGCCACTTTCATCCATGTTTAAAATGTTTAAAATGTTGTTTGTTTAAATTTGCTCAAATGCCATGTTAAAATGATTTATTTCATAACTAATTAACCGTAGCTTCGTTTTAAATAAACTTTATATGTAAATGGGGTGGAAAAATGCCTAGTTTAACATGGTGCACTTTATTTTCCTGTTTAACAATATTAAAATATGATTTAGGGCAGAACAGTACCAAAACAAAACTTGCACATGAGGATTTTCCGGAATTGTTGTTTGTTGTTCCGGTCTCATTTCAACTTGCCTAGATAGGTAGTCTAATTATGCTTCACCTCTTGCCATGCTTAACAACATTTAACATTGTTTGGTAGCTTAAACGAGATTAAACTAAATATGTCTATGTGGTGTTTTGTCAATATGCAACTCGTTGCATATCGAGCTCCACTTAACTTGTAGCATTGTTTGTTGCACTTTGCCATGCCATGCCTCATTAAACCGGACATGCATCATACTTGATTGTGCATTATGCCATGTTTATGCTTGTGCATTTACCATGTTGTTTGTTTCTTTCCGGTGTTGCTTCCTAGTTCCGGTAATGTTGCGATTGTGAGGATTCGTTCGACTACTTCCGTTCGTCTTCTTCATGGACTCGTTCTTCTTCCTAGCGGGATTTCAGGTAAGATGACCATCACCTTGGATCTCATTACTATCATTGCTATGCTAGTTGCTTCATTCTATCGCTATGCTGCGTTACCTACCACTTGCTGCTCCAGCCTCCTAAATTGCTATGAACCTCTAACCTTTGTCACCCCTCCTAGCAAACCGTTGTTTGGCTATGTTACCGCTTTTGCTCAGCCCCTCTTATAGCGTTGCTAGCTGCAGGTGAAGATGAAGATTGCTCCATGTTGGGATTATGTTCATGTTGGGATATCACAATATCTCTTATATACATTATTAATGCATCTATATACTTGGTAAAGGGTGGAAGGCTCGGCCTTATGCCTGGTGTTTTGTTCCACTCTTGCCGCCCTAGTTTTCGTCATATCGGTATTATGTTCCCGGATTTTGCGTCCTAACGCGGTTGGGTGATTTATGGGACCCCCTTGACAGTTCGCTTTGAATAAAGCTCTTCCAGTAAGGCCCAACATTGGTTTTACATTTGCCTCAGCCTATTACCTTTTCACTTGGGAGTCGCGCATCCCGAGGGTCATCTTTATTTTAGCCCACCGGGCCAATGCTTGTCTAAGTGTTGGTCCAAACTAGAGCCACTTGCAGCGCCACCTCGGGGAAACTTGAGGGCTGGTTCTAGTTGTACGTAGTGCTCATCCGGTCGTGGCCTGTGACGAGATACGCGCGGCTACTATCAGGGTGTCGGCACGCCGGGAGGTCTTGCTGGTCTTGTTTTACCATTGTCGAAATGTCTTGTAAACGGGATTCCGAGTCTGATCGGGTCTTACCGGGAGAAGGAATATCCTTCGTTGATCGCGAGAGCTTATCATGGGCTAAGTTGGGACACCCCTGCAGGGTATAAACTTTCGAGTGTCGTGCCCGCGGTTATGTGGCAGATGGGAATTTGTTAATATACGGTTGTAGTAAACTTGAAGTAAACTCTCTAAAATACACCAACCGTGTGCGTAACCGTGAGTGTCACTTTTCGGGGTTGATCGAGAGGAGAACACGGTTTCTGGGTTTTGTCTGACGAAAGTAGGAGTTCAGGATCACCTCTTGATCATTACTAGCTTCACGACCGTTCCGTTGTTTCTCTTCCCGCTCTCATTTGCGTAAGTTAGTCACCATACATGCTTAGTCGCTGCTGCAACCCCACCACTTT
Source organism: Aegilops longissima (assembly GCA_021605205.1). Lineage (NCBI taxonomy): Eukaryota > Viridiplantae > Streptophyta > Magnoliopsida > Poales > Poaceae > Aegilops > Aegilops longissima. The sequence continues at coordinate 282,265,867 of CM038677.1, forward strand.
ACCCCTTCCTTTCCCATTAAGCTTTGCTAGTCTTGATACCCATGGTAATGGGATTGTTGAGTCCTCGTGGATCACAGATTACTACAACAACAGTTGCAGGTTCAGGTTATGCGATGATCATGACGCGAGAGCGATGGTACTTGTTTTGGAGTTCTTCTTCGATCAGGGGATAGGTTCCCGGTCGGCAGCCTGGGCTAGCAGGGTGGATGTTGTTTGAGTTCCTGTTTATGTTACATCCGTAGTCGGATGTTGTTCTTGTATGTTTTATTGTTGTATTCATGTGACTTTGTATGTATTGGATGTATCCCCACTATTATGTAATGTTGATGTAATGATATCCACCTTGCAAAAGCGTTTCAATATGCGGTTCTATCCTTGGTGGGACCTTCGAGTCTCTTTAGGATAGTATCGCATATTGGGCGTGACAGTGGCTTCCCGTTGCCATCCCTTATTTCGGATGTGCGGGGGTCGCTGGTGCCTTTACGGGCTAGCCAGCTATCTTCTCCCGTGCAAAAGCGGGTCATAAGGCTTGTTAGGGCTGCCATTGTCCTTGGCTTTTCTTGGCCGAGGTGTCTGGCGAGCCACTCATCACGGATGCTGTGTTTGAATGCTGCTAAGGCTTCGGCATCCGGACAGTCAACAATTTGATTCTTCTTAGTGAGGAATCTGTTACAAAACTTGCTGGTGGATTCTCAGGGCTGTTGGACTATGTGACTTAAGTCGTCAGCATCCGGAGGCCGAACATATGTCCCTTGAAAGTTGGCCCTGAAAGCGTCCTCGAGTTCCTCCCAGCTCCCAATTGAATTTTTGGGGAGGCCTTTCAACCAGTGCCGATCTGGTCCCTTCAGCTTAAGGGAGAGGTATTTGATGGCGTGAAGGTCATCCCCACGAGCCATATGTATGCGTAGGATAAAGTCTTCGATCCAAACCCCTGGGTCTGTCGTTCCGTCGTATGCCTCTATGTTCATAGGTTTAAAGCCCTGTGGGAATTCATGATCCAGTACTTCATCGGTAAAGCACAGGGGGTGAGCAGCCCCTCTGTATCTGGACGTGCTCTGGCATGTCGTCAGCTGTTGTTGTGTCCGGTCTTTATTCCGGACTAGTATTCGATTGGCGTAATCGTTTTGGCGACCGTAGTCCTTCGCTGGTGTGCGTCCTCTGGATCCATAAATGGACCTGGGCATGCCAGCTTTCTTATTCAGGTATTCATGTGGATCGGTAGCCGCTTTGTTGCGGTTATGAAGTGGTACAGCTTCGTCGTCGAATTCTGGCAGTAGCTTGCGTTATGGATAGCTCTTTGTATGGCGATCATCGCCGTATCTTTCTTTGGTGTCTAGAACTTTATTCCATCTACGGTTGAGCATTTCCTGTGCGGCCTTGAGCGATTGCTTCTGCTTCTTTAGGCTTTTTGCGGTGGCCATAAGCTTTCTGTGGAGGTTATCTCGTTCCACGTGTTTTTCCGGGGTTGCATCGTTATCCGGACCGTTTTCCTGTACTGGTTCGTTTTGATGACCTCGTCCGTCGGGGTCATTGTACTCGGGCGTCTGCTCCGAACTGTGTTCAGGGTGACCTGGTTCGTCCCGCTCCATCGCTGGGTCCGTATGGTCGTTGTTGCCTTCGGAGTTGATTGTACTATCGATCCTGCTGGCGCTCTTGTCACTATTTTTACTGTTGCTGGACTTAGAACGGCGTCTGCACCGTCGCTTTATCCGGGGGTTTTATCGTCCGGATTGTCGCCTTTGTCCTCTTTGGGCGTATCCACCATGTATATGTCGTGTGACAAGGGGGAAGTCCGGCGCCCCATAGATTCCGCATCTTCTCCTGCATCGTCGTCCATACCGTCGATGTCTTTGGAGTCGAAGTCAGGCACGTCGGTTAAATCATCGACCGTGGCTATGAAGTGGGTGGTGGGTAGGCAAAGAATTTCTTTGTCGCCTGCTTCCCACTCAAACCGGACGCAGTTTGGCCCAGAAATTTCTGTCAAAGAGAGAGTTTTCAACGAGTTCAGCATGTCGCCAAAGGGCGAGTGCCAAAAAATGTCCGCGGCGGTGAATTCCATTACCGGAGCACAACCTGGCTCAACCGGTTCGGGAGTGCGCGGACCGGACTCAACATCCGGATACAAATCCGGGGGTCCGGAGTCATAGGCCACCACAGAGGTAAGGGTCGTGTTTGGCTCCTACGCCGATGAGTGCGCGACCCGCGGGGCGGGGTCCAGCCCTCCGTCCTCAGGCAACGCAGCCTGCTCCGGATTTAGGTCCGAGGCTAATGCGGGGGTGATACCCTGAGCTTTATCCAACAGCAGGTCTAAGCCTTGCTCGTCGTGACTGTCCGGCATTGTGTTATTAGAGATGGTTGAAGGAGCCATCGAGCCCAGTAGCGACGACACAGAGGAACTCTCCATGAAAGCACCAATGTCGGTGTCAAAACCGGCGGATCTCGGGTAGGGGGTCCCGATCTATGCGTCAGGGCTGATGGTAACAGGAAGCAAGGGACACAGATGTTTACCCAGGTTCGGGCCCTCTCGATGGAGGCAAAACCCTACTTCCTGCTTGATTGATATTGATGATATGGGTAGTACAAGAGTAGATCTACCACGAGATCGTAGAGGCTAAACCATAAGAGCTAGCCTATGATGGTATGATTGTAATTGTGATCGGCCTTCTAAGGACCATCCTCTCCGGTTTATATAGGCACTGGAGAGGGCTAGGGTTTACATGGAGTCGGTTACAAGGAAGGAAATATAATATCCAGATCGCCAAGCTTGCCTTCCACGCCAAGGAAAGTCCCATCCGGACACGGGCCGAAGTCTTGAGTCTTGTATCTTCACGCTTCAATAGGCCGGACATTGTACACAGTCCGGCTGTCCGGATACCCCCTAATCCAGGACTCCCTCATGGTGCGGGTATCTTTTAGCAAAATTGCCATAGTTTGCTTTCTATCCGTCAGATATAGATCAGACGGTCCATATTGCAGGATGGCAGGCACACCATCATCACCAACTCGGTTTTTTATAAGAGTGGAGATATTTATTTTATATTTTATATTTAATATTTATCTCTACTTCCTTTACTGTCTACTTTTTTCTTTATACTTTTTTTCTTGCAATATAGGCCGTCCGATTTATATCTGACAGATAGGAAGTACACATATGGGAATTTTGCAAAAAGATACCCATACCCCTCTCCAGATTTGCAAATAAGGCCTTCCCTCTTTCATCCTTTTCTCCCAAAAGATAAAGTACTCATACAAATGCATCTTAATGCGTGCAACGCATGGGCACCTTGCTAGTTCTAAAAACCTTTCCGTCATTTGCCACACTACTGGTTGCAGATGAAAAACCTACCAAGCACAGCACGATACAGGAGCGACGCACAATTACAAGCTGCTATTCTGTTGGACAATGGAGGCTATAACCAATTACTTTTACAGGAACAATAGCACCCAGGAAATTTGAAGGGTAGGTATGAACAAAATTGGAACTGCACATGTACTGCTAAGTGATTCAATACACACATTACCAATCGAGGAGGAGAAAGATGGTCGCAGCGGCCTCTTTGAGTCATGGTCGGCAACGGGAGTCAGTTCATTGTCCACGACCGTGGTACTTCTACGCTTGGCGTCAGCTTCCGGGAAGCAGATCCGAGACCGTGGAAGACGATGACGGGGAAGAGGCTCCGTGTACGACGACGACGGTGGACCGGCTCCAGTCTGGCGTCTGAGGTCGTCGATGAGGCAGAATGCGTTGCGGTGGACGAAAAGCGTCGATGTAAAGGGGAGGAGCACGAAGGCTGCGGTGCCGTGGAGAAGTCTATTTTGCGGTGGGGATAGAAAATGGGGACTATTCAGGTGTACTACTCTGGGTGCCGGGGTGGGGTTGGCTTGGTAGGGTGAACCTGAAGTTACGAAAACAGCCCCCTACCAAGTGTCATCCGTAAGCCTGTTCCGAAGTCTATGATGGTAACTTCCCACTGCTCGAATCAGGGTCGTGGGTGATTTTCGCGCCGACCTCAAAATTTTGTGACACTGGACTCCCCGTGTGGCGTGTTGAGTGATTCGGCTAAGCAACTAGCGAGTAATAGTAGCAAACTCTGCATATTAGGTTTGACCGAAGTCAAACTTCCTAAAGTTTGACCAAGTTTATAGAAAAATATAAACATTTACCATAACAAATATGTATGATGTGAAAGTACATTCAATAATGAATCTAATGGTATTTATTTGTTATTGTATATGTTAATATTTTTTGTTATAAGCTTTCTGAGAGTTTACAAAACTTGACTTTGACCAATGCTAATACGCGGACTTAAATAAAAACAAAGGGAGTACACATTTGTTTTCTTAGTTTGTAGTGAACTAATCATTTGTTGAAATTGTGAAATAAATATATTTGGCTATTTACTTCGAATGTAATGGTCTATACAATTCAATAGTTACAATCATTGTCGAATCCCAAGATGTATACAAGGTCTATAGTACTTCACAACATGCTCAAACTCACTTAATCCTAGTCAAATGAGAATCTAAATGCATTTCATAGTTATTACTTTGTAGGATGCAACAAAAACAACAATAACTCTACATCTGCCATTGGCCCTGTTTGGATACTCTAACACAGTTAGAGTTAGAGTTATTTTCTAACCCACTCTAACCCAAATAAGCACCTCTCTACAGGGATAGTTGGGTTAGATGGAACTAACCCACTCTAACACTCCCTGTTTGGATACTTTTGGGTTATTTGAGCCCCCAACTAACCCAAACTAGCTCTAACCCCATGATCCAAACAGGGCCATTATAGAAGCAACATTTTGACATATCCCAATGTGTGAATGAAACGTGCAGAGAGAGCTTTTGAAGATGGAGCAGGTAGGGCGGGAAAGATTGTATGTATGTGGACGAGAGAGTAGGAGACAAACCTAACAAGACAGAGGGAGAGAGATAGAGAGAGAAAGAGAGAGGAAGAAGTTAGGTCTGTGAGAAAGATGGAGACATGTAAAATACGTGAGATGCGTGTGCATCCAGATTCTGTATACGTGGAAGGAGAAGAGAGAACATGTTTGATGGGAGAGCTGGAAAAACATGGACGAGAGGGGAAGGATCTCGTGGGTGGAGGGATTGACAATTTTGTGTGGGAGAGAGGGATTGGTAATTTTGTGCAAGAGAGAGAGAGAGGGTGGGGGAGGAGTCAGTCAGCCGTCGTCACATTTCCCTGCTTCCAAATGACCCCTCATTCTCTAGCGCGGTGTAGTCGCCGTCTTCGATCTGCTCGATGCCCTCTTTGAAGATTGAGGTGTTGTGCATGTTGGGGTGCAAAGAAGCACAAGCGAGAGTGGTCGCCGTATAACCTTGGATGGGGATGAATTGTGTGCTCGGGGGAGTGTGTGTGTGTGTTGTGCTGCGTGTGTCTGTGTGTGTGTGAGAGAGAGAGAAAGATATTGAGTGAAAACAAACCTAAGGAGAGAAATGGGTATTCACAAAGAGATTGTGCGGGCCTTGAGGTGGGTAGGGCCCGGGTGAGGGTGTCAAAATGTGCGCGTTGATGCATGTGTTGCATGCGACCGTGCAAGGGACGGACGAATTGAGAGAGATGGTTGTTGTGTTACGGATGCTCCTCTCTCTCTGCCTCTCTCTCTCTCTCTCTCACACACACACACAAGTAAACTATAAGACCGTTCTCTCATGTATACACAACGTATCGGCATATCTGTCTATGTCCCACTCATGCATGATCATTTCCACATTCACACCTCTCTATGTCTATATCACACGCACACCGTCTCCACATTGCCCTTCCGCCACAACACACATATGGACACATACAAACGTTCTCTCTCAGTCACACACACAAAATCAGTATTAAAAAAAACTAGGGCGCACCTAAAGTATCCAAATAAACACGAACTGGAGCTAAATTCAAATATATGGAAATATTGCAGCGTCAATAACTTTCCCAGGAAAAAAAAGTTGAGTAATATTCGAGGATTGTTTTCACACACACAAAAAGGTTCGGTCGATGTCCTTCGAGCGCGACACGGTGACGCACCGTTCAATCGACCGCGTGGCCGCGGTTCGCGCGCTTGCACAGGATTCCATATCGTGGCTGTGGTACTAACTAATAAAAGCGCTGCCTAAGTCTAATGTTTACGTGTACGGTTTTCTTTTAAGTTTGACCAACCTTATATAAAACTAAAGTAAGCCCCCACACGCGCACTCATCAATATGCCGCCACCGCTGTTGCGCATGTCGGCGCCCGCCTGATCCGGCCAACAATTTCTCGCCCATCACCGCCGTGTCGCCGCCATCCCTGTGCCATGAAGCCGAAGGCTCGTCCGCTCACGTCGTCTGCAGTCCCTCCTCGCGATGCCGCTGCGCTGCCAAGCATGCGAGCAGCTGGTGGAGCCGCGTCTATGCACGCAACGTACAAAGAGGAGGACAAGCGCATGCTCCAGCACGCCGGTGAGGAGGAACTAGCGTGTAATTGTCGTCTCTGACCGCGCGGAGGAGGCGCGCATGGTGGCTGTCGCGGCGGAAGCCGGTCGCGCGGGCGTCGAGCCCGCAAACCAGGTGCGGACACGGAATCTACCTTCGAGACCTTGAATGCCACGTGGATCGTGCAATCTGATGGAGCAATTTGGGTCAGTCGACTCATCTGAGCCATTTGATGCAACATGGATGGCTAGAAGGACTTCTTCCACCTCTTCTGTCGTCTTCTTCCTTCGCTCCGTCGAACTTCTTTCACAAATCGACTGACCCAAATTATACTACAAGTACGAACGTATTAAGTACAGTAGGAACACGAAGATATGAGCAGTAAGACCAACTGCAAGAAGAACAGTAGTAAGACATAGTACTAGTACTACTATACATACTAAAGAGTTCAAATAACGAGAAAGAACATACTAAACATAGTTCTGCTGGGGCCTCAGCACAACACACCCTTGAAAATAAACTAAGCAACTAGTCCGCTTGACACTGCAGTAGAACCAGCATGATCGACAACACTGCAACCTACTCGGAGTCCGAGCCCACGTCCTCGACTTCGTCCTCGTCCCTCTTCCTCTTCCTCGATGCCGACGCTTCTTTGCTTGAAACAGACACTGGGCTCTGCTTCTTCATCCAACCCTTGTAGATATTTAAACAAAGGTAGGCATCCATTGCTGCGTACAGGATGTTATCTAAATCTAATGTCTTTGACTCCCATGCTTGATGAAACTCGTGATGAGGTTTCTTAAGTTTAGCGTACGAAGGATCAATCATGGCTGCTGCCAGGGTCAGCATTGAAGGTTGAGAGGACGACACCAGGCTTGCCTTCTGGAGATCGAAGGGCTGGCCTACAACGAGACCTATCCGACGCAGGACATAACTGTCGTTCTTAAAGCCTACAGTAACGAATTTCACTCTTTTGTCCTTGAGGAAGTTCTTAAAATCCTGGCACTCAACGTCGGCATGGCATATGTGGTAGACCAAGCAAACGTTATGTACACAAACCTGGATAACGGTGGGCTTCTTCCTCTCTTCGTCCTTTAGATCCTTCTCTCGTCCCAGGACTGTGGTGTACTCAACATCTAGCCCGGCGACCCACTCATCCGTTGAACTGTTGAACATGTGTAGGAAGCGAGCAAGCCATGCTTTCACCGTCGCGGATCCACGTGTGTAGATGACGATGAACTGATCGTCGGTGATGGCTCTAACCTGGTACTCAGTGGCGACCATGGAGATTTGGGAGGCCATGGATTTTGGAGGAGGGTTAGGAAAAATTAAACTGTTGTACCCCGCAAAAACTGGGAGCGAACTAATGTGAAAGGACGGCACGATTGGGAGCGAACTGTTGTAAGGTAGTAGAAGACGGGGAGGAGTAGGGCGTGCGAACGGCGTGGGGTTGCTGGCTTGCCCGGTGGATAAACGGCTGCAAGCCCCCAAAGAGTTCTCGAGAACTATGTGGGACCCACTAGATGTCATGTCTACTAGACCCATATCGTAGGCCTGATGGTATAACTTCTGCCTGCTCGCACGCCATGCCGGTGCGTGGATGTAACTTCACTTAATTCCGTCAACCACGCGCCTCCCATGACCTTCGCCTCCCTCGCGCGGTCGGGCCCTTTGAGACTTCGACCGGCTATAAATGAGCAATTTTTTTCCTACTCCGCATGCATGATACTCCCTCTGGTCCTTTTTACTCCCGTCAACCGTTTGCAAAGTGTTTGACCAAATTTATACTTTTTTGAACACCACCTTATATTAAAGGGCTCGATTCAAAATTTTCACCTACTCTTAGCAAGATAGTAGAGGCGGTGGAATAGTTTTTGAAGTCTGCAAAAGTACTCAACTAGTGCTGTCGTTCTTCACACAAAAATGTGTTTACCAATGCATGCATGAACACTAGTTACTCTAACCCCCCTCTCTTCTTTAATTCATTGCCACATCAGCATGTTTGCTACTATTCCCGTGTGCATGATACCAGCTAAAATACCACCATTATGGCCAGCCTTAATCATCGCATGCAATAATTTAGTGCACCTTGAAATATGAACATGTGTGGGGCGTGTATGTTTTTAATGACTTGAGACTATACCTAGCCCGACATGCAAGATGACTTATTATGCACCGTTTCCCATACCTGCAGGAAGCCCGTTCGTCTCCAAATCATTTCCTCTCCATGTGTGGAAACAATATGCCTCCCAAACTCTCCTTCTCTCTCCGGCGGTCCCACCACTCCACCCCGTGTGAAAAAATATGGATGCATGACTCTCCTCCCCGACGCTCGGCCAATCCGCTGTGACCAGCGATATTTCCAACCCTTCGCTCCCCCATAATTTACTCCAACAAATATGCCCACCTAGTTGTTACTTAACTGTAGGTGCATTGGGTCATTGACATATGGGCCCAACAGGTGTTCAGCCCACATGTCGGTGATTTAACCGACCTGCGATTAAGTCGCCAACAGCAGCTCAGTCCATATCTTACGTAGGTGTGCCATTGCTCGCTATAAATACCGCGCCTCCGACGACACCGCTATCTCCTCCCCCTCACGTTCACGTTCATCGCTATCTCCTCCCCCTCCCTCTCACATCGACCACCATGGCATCGCCCCTCCCAAGCCCTAGGAGCCCCTCGTTGCACCGCGCAGACGGTCACGCGTCGCCGTTCTGTTCCTCGCCGCCACTAGTCGAGGAGGACGCGTCGGTGTTCCGCTCCTCGCCGCTACGCGACGCGTCGCCGTTCCATTCCTCGCCGCCACTAGTCGAGGAGGACGCGTCGGCGTTCCGCTCCTTGCCGCGACGCGACGCGTTGCTGTTCTGTTCCTCGCTGCCACTAGTCGAGGAGGACGCGTCGGCGTTCCGCTCCTCGCCCCGACGCGTCGAGGTGGACGCGTCGGTGTTCCCAATCTCGCGAGCATGCGCGTTGGAGGACGCGTCGGCTCCCCGCTACGAGGAGAACGCCGCGCCGCCCGCCGAGCCCCCCCAGCCTTGAGGAGCTTTGGAAAGAAATGGATGTCGCCTTGTGGGAGGCTTTGCCTCCAGCAGAGTGCGCCAAAATAGAGGTGGATAAGAAGGTCGAGGAAGAGAAGCGCACCGCGGCACAAGGTGCCTTGGAGGCCTATGTCGCGTCCGAGAGAGTCAGGCAATTGGATCTTTGGCAGAAGGCTCGTGCGAGGGCCGTGAGGGTGGCGGAGGACGCCCGTGCCGACGCCCTGCGTGCAGTCGGGCCCAAGCGCCTCATATACGCTTGGCGGTACGTGGACCGGGTGCACGCTTCCAGCGAGGCGGAGTACCTATTGGCGCCGGATCACCACACCGGTGAGATCGCGCTCGCCCGCGGGCAAGCCGCCAATCAGCACCTCGCGAGTTGCGAGGCTGAGGAAGAGGCGTTGTGTCGGCGCGCTGGGAAACGGCCGTGCACTAGGGCACTCGTGGCGCGTTGCAAGCGCTCCTGCGAGCGTCGTGGCTTTTAGGAGGAGTATAATTTTTGTTTCGTAAGGCGGTCTCATTAGTTTTGGGACGCAAATGATAAATCCCGAACGTTCAGAAATTATTAGCGTCCTTAATTAAGTATGTAAAAGGGGAAGTTTGGAAACCTTGTGTATTCATACGCATTTTGCAAGTACGTGCATATAGCACAAACTTTACTATATACTATCGCACTACACGTCTCTCTCGATATATGCTTGCAGACTGTGCTACTCCCTCCGTCCAGGTCAATAAGTCATCTTTGGTTGTGCACCGTGACCAAGGAGGGAAGACTTGTACACCTAGACGGAGGGAGTACTACTATTACTTATGTACGTGCAAATGCACATTTTAACATTACGATGCGGTTTTTGTAAAAGTAGAAAAACAACACTAGTCAAGCTTGTGAAACGATTCAATGCAAAACAAATGCAAAAATTCTCGTTTGATTGTTTACTTTTAGCTTCCTTCTCTGTCGTTATTTCTCCGTCAGTACTTTGTAACGGAGTATCTCACTGGTTGGAAAGGCATGCAAATTCCCAAACCGCTTCCTACACCCTCTGTATCGAATTTTTTGCCTAACAAGTTGTGCCGTGCAATTGAATTCCAACTTGAGTACTACTACTAGTAGGAGTACCAGGGGCCAGTTCTTTTAGGCTTCTAGATTAGTAATCCCATAACTACTATTACCTCCGTCCTGGTTTATTGGTCCCCATTGTAATCTGTGTCAAATTTTGATCATAAATTTAACTAATGAAATGTTAGTGCATGTCACATGCACTACTCCATCCATCTAGGTGAGTAAGTCATCTTAGGCTGTGCACCGCGACCAAGGAGGAGGAGAAAACGAGAAACATTAATGTTTATTTGCTAATTAATAGTATTGCATGCATTGAACAAACCACTTCATGTCGTGTTTGATATCTCAAGTCATTAAAAGCATGCACACTCTTTATCTCTTATTGGTTGATATGTCAAGAAACAAGAAACGAGGTAGAAGTTAATGCACCGCGCCTAAGTGTTTTGGGATTATTTGGTTTTCGTAATATGACTTACACACCTAGACGGAGGGAGTAACATTTTATCAGTTAAATCTTTGGTCAAAATTTAGCACAAATTACAATGGTGAGAATAAACCAGGACGGAGTAGTAGTTTAGAAGCCCAAATAAATGAGTGAGGCGCCTTCTTGTTACTCTCCTTGTGATTAGTCTTGTGGGAAAAGCTGGGAAGCCGCCAAAAGAACTGGCCCTAGGAGTAGTAGCTAGGGATCGAAAAGTAGATGAACCGGATAAAGTAAATGCAGTGAGATGAAATGCAAAAAAGACGGAGGGATGTGATGGTTGCTTGTGCATTTATTTTACTGTGCCACTTATTCTCGGGAGTGGTTGGGTTTTGTGATATGACGGCTTTATCGCCGCGCCACTAGCGGGGTGAGAGGTGAGACTCCCGTGCAGCGCCGCCCTCTACACTTGCACTACATCGGTGGTGGTTTATTAGTCCCCCATTGAATTTGACTGAAGATTTAACTAACAAAATGTTAGTGCATGTCAACAAAAACTATATCGTTGGATTCGTATTTGAACATAGTTCTGAATGATATAATTTTAGGTGACATGCATCAGTATTTATCGTACTATATATAATATTAGTTCAATTTGTGGTCGTACTAATATATAGTAGTAAGGTGCCCGTGCATTGCACCGAAGAGTGAAATGCATTGATCGGGGAGTTGTTTATTTTGACAAAGGATGTGGGGGTCATCTCATGTGTAACGGGTATCGATAGGTTTCTTTGGATATTATCTCATCTCTAGAGCTCACAAACATCTGGGTGAAATAGATAAAAAGGTATCTTTTGCAAACAAAAGCGTTCAACTATTCAACCTGCATCCAAAACTTGTGAAGAAATAACACTTATTGCGCTTTGCAAGAAATGATCTTTAAGAATTAGTTTTTGAGTATCGATTGTTATACATGTTGGCTACAGATGACATGGCACTTTCTTATAGTCAACAGTTGGCTATACTATTAAGTAATATTAACCATGGCCTTATACACCTAGACGGAGGGATTAAATCAGGATGACTTGCAAGGGGGCAGAGGAAATGTAAGAAATGGTTCATCGTAAGTCTTTCACCAGTACTGTAGTAAAAATTCATACATGGAAGATCCTAGACTAAACCATAAACTGATACACTTTTATTCATGCGCGATACTCCAATAGAGCAAGATCCTGCATGGAAGTCTCCACATGCTTAGACAGCGGATTACGTTGAGCGAAGACTAATGATCAACATTTAACTTGATAATGCGTAAAAAAAATTAGAAGAACAGGGAGGCTCCTCCCCGGTTCCATTATCAAATGAAACCCAAAGTGTCTTACATCAGCTCACTGAGAGGAGCAGTTCAAAGGAAGGACTGCGGCAGAAGCCACTCAAGTTTAACGACAAGCTTACAGAATCAAAAGCGGCAAAAACACGGGCAATAAGCACGCGCACACACACACTACATGTCCAGGTGAACCTCCTTGGAGTCACCGTGCACCGCGTCGGCGGGTAAAGGATAGAACAGATGCCATGGGTTTTCCAAGTCCACATTGGAGGGATAGTCCCAGCTCCCCAGAGTCCAAGTCCGTTCGATGAGGCCGGTGTCACCGCCCACGCGACCCAGAGGGGTAGTGACACTGACCACGCACCCGTACATCTGCCTCGTGTCAGTGTCAGCACCAGTGGCGTCACCCCTGACGCACATTACAAAGATGGGGCGGCGGCCTGCGCGGGCCTCGCGGTGCCCATGATCAAGAGGAAGGCGTTGCCGTCCTCCTCCGAGACTAGCAGGCGACGGTGATCCTCCAGCGACTCCGGCAGGGTGAACCGGTAGCACGTCTCGTACTTGATGTTCTCCGCCAAGGGCCAACAGTGACCGCTGCACGCATCCGTGAGGTGATGCACCATGTCCGCCGGCGAGCCACAAAATGGCATCGGGCACTCATAGTAGTGGACGAAGGGCTCCTTGGAGGCATCAACTAGGCCGTCCATGAAACGGGAGTGGCTGTAGGGGACGTTGCGCCAGTTGAATATATGAGCAAGTTACTACGAGATTTAATCTGAATAAGCACAAAATAAATCATGAAGGCTATAACAGAGATGAAACTAATCATGTGGACTAGCATAGTAGCAGGATACAGAGTAGAAACATGAATTCTACCATGATTTCAAACAGGAAGGACAGAAACACATACGGTGCAACGGGAGCAGCACCGTTGGTGTTGAGGTTGTCGCCCATGGCGTTGAGGAAGAGGTTGCTGAGGTCGGGGAAGAAGTCGTCGTCGGTGAAGTCGTGGCTGCCAGCAGTCGCGAGAGTGCGCTCCCTAGATTTCAACGGCGACCGCCGAATGGAGCGCAGGAGAGAGTGGCTGTAGGGGACGTTGCGGCCGCCTAATGGAGCGCAGGAGTAGCACACGAAGCAGTAGATGGTGTCCTTACTAGTACTCCCTACTCTCTATCTATCTCTCTCTCTCTCTCTCTCTCTCTCTCTCTCTCTATATATATATATATATATATATATATATATATATATATATATATATATATATATATATATATATATATATATATATATATATATATATATGTACTCTTATAGAAAACCGAGTTGGTGCTGATGGCATGCCTGCCATCTTGTAATATAGACCGTCCGATCTATATCTGACGGATAGAAAGCCGACTATGACAATTTTACTAAAGATACCCGCACCTCTCTCCACATTTACAGATAAGGCCTTGCCTCGTTCATCCTTATCTCCCACAACCTCGTGCTCCTCCCTATGTCTCTATCTCTACTACTCTTCTTTGTTTTTTATAACAAATCGAATAGTGTTGCACCATCCGCTGCACGCCCGGCTGAACACGCCTCCTCACCTCCATCATCACCAACTGAGTCTTTTATAGGAGTAGGAGTAGAGAAAAAACCGAGTTGGTGATGATGGTGTGCCGTGCAATGCACGTGCATCTTGCTATTTTTTTGCATATAAGTCCAAACACCACGTAGACATGGTCTTTGAGCATGGTTCATAGTCGTTCCACGCTCGGGCATTGAAGTTTGTAACTATTTTAGATTAGAATATACTACTACTCCTCCGGTGCTAGTAGTAGAGCAGAGTCCTACTCTACTACTCTACTCTAGCAAGCTAGGGCATAGTCTTGTAGTAGGTCTTTGAGGGAGTACCGAGATTGTGATCACTCAATCAAGTTGTTCCGCATCCATATGACCCCACGCTGCTGGTATGTGTCTCGTAAGTCAAGCGGCGTCTGTAGTCATCATCACTGTCCACTTCCCGCAGCACATATTCGCTTCTCCATCTTTGTCCGCACATAATCTCGCCCAAGCTTCCATCCCCGCTAAGGCGCCTCCCCTCGTCTCAAACCCAAGCAATCGACAATGGCGAGAACCAAGCAGCGTCCGCCGAAAGAGTGGCTGGAATTCGCTCCCCACAGAGTAATCAAGCTCATTGTTTCGCGTGTGGACAATCTCAGTACCATGCTGCTCGCCGCGTGCTCGTCGGGGCTGTACCGTTTACTCAAAGACCTCAGGCCGGAGCTTTTTAAGCCAGCTCCTTGCTTGCTGATGCCGCCTGCTCTTCAGAAACGGTGTGTCACGCATCACAACGATCGTAGGGTGGCGAGCATCAACCCCCTTCACTGCGATCTGATCCCCGTCAGCCTCAGCTACATTAACGGTATGCACTGGGTCGACATGAACACGTCTTGGATGGTGCTCGTCAACTATCGCGGCAGCTGGATGCTCGTGGAGGTCTACACCCAGCGATTGATCCCCCTTCCTTCGATTAACACTGCACTGCTTTGGCACCGCGGCCCAGAATACTCGTAATCTTACAATAGCCAACATGATACCAAGTTTGATTTGCTCAAGGTTATAATCTGCCAAGTGCCCACAAGATCTACGAATTATAAAGACTTCAGGCTAATTGCGTTCTTCAACCGTGGTCTCGCCTATCTAACAGGTCACTGCGGTAAGTGGATAAATCTGCACATCCATTGCAGGATCATACATCCTCCATGGTTCTCTGATGCCATTGAACACAAGGGCTTCATTTACGCTGTCGACTCCTTCTATGGCTGGACGTATTGCTGGCCTACTCCAGTCATCGCTACAAACGTCTGTTACAGCAGTATGTTACTTTCCTATGATATCATGATGGCTTACTTATATTACTGTCAACATTTACTGAAAAAATATTCATGCTCATAACATGCTGTACTTAAGATTGACTAAATCAAGAGTCCTTTTTATTTGACTCAACTTGATATGATGTTGTAGGCCGCCTGGTGTCCCTACCCTTCCTAATCCCAGAACCTTTCAAAGAAAAGCGGCATGGAAGTTGCAGGTGGTTCCTGGCTCGATCAGACGACGATGAAAGATTTATGATCATTCGCACATACCGGACGTGTTGTTTCACGGAATACAATCACAGTCACTGCAAGGTCTTTGAGCAGGATCCCAGCTTCTCTGGGCCTTCAGGAATTTTTGACTGGAGGCTGGTAAGTAGCCTTGGTGCATGCTCTCTATTTGTCGGACTGAATTATCCGATTAACCAGGAGATAACCGACGGCAAGGATCATGATGGCAACGCGGTTTCGTTCATCAGGCAAAACTGTGTGTACACCGCGTACCATGCGTCTCTGCATGCACCATACCCTGATATGTGCCGCCACGCTCTGCAGCCCAAAGTAGGAGAGAGGGTCGCAAGTATCAGACTTCGACCTTCTGGCTGGAGTTTCCCCCGTTAGGCACCCATCTGGTTCAAGCCGTTAGCCAATCTCCACAGCTTAATAAATAGTAACGTCTAACTGAGCCAGTTAGTTAGATGCGTAAACTTGGTGTAGTAGGATATTTATTTAGTTTGATGCATACACTTGTTCTTTTTTGGTAGCCCTTTTGTAATGATGGCTGATGTTTGGTTTGGAAGAGAGAGCTGTGTCTTCACTCTTCCGCCTGCCATCGCTTCATTGCACCCCCAGCCCTGGTTGCTGATGTTGTTGTTTTCAATGTACAATCAGTAGTATATTTCATCTGTTGGTTGAATAAATGTGTTGTTAGAACGAAAAACACAATGTTTTGGAAGGCGTTGCATGGTTCGATCCTTTAGTGCCCCGTACCGTACGTAGCTCATACTATTTTTCATACGGAACACATTTTCCACTTGTTGATAAGATGCAGCCCGCTGATGAAGGCCCAATAGAGAAGCCCATAATTAATGGAAGGGAGGCTCTCACATGAATCCGCCCTGTACATGCTCATGGTCCCTAAACATAAATAAGTAAATAAATAAATAAAGCTAAATGCTCATGCACCAGTTCTTTGGGAAAATAGGTAGCCCAAGATTTCTTTTTGAATAATACACAAGCTAGGCCTATTTGTTTTCTCCGAATTACTGGGCTGCGAATCTTTCAAGACGAGGAGGGATGCATTCCGTCCTGGCCAAAGAGTATGGTCAATGTCTGTTAAAAGTAATACCAAAAGGGGTTGAAAATGCCATAAAATTTATAGCAAATGGGATATTAGTTTTTTTTTGTTTTTGTTCTTCACTAATATCTTATACGTATTTCATTGGGTTTAACATGACATAGTACTAATTTATTTTTAAATTATGGCTATTAATTTGACTGAAGATTGGGTTTAACCCTCGTACTCCTCTTCGCGTGGGCATCCACTGCCGCGTCTTCCCCGGCTCCGCGTCGTCCCCTTCCTTGGCCTCGCCGTCGTCCACCGCCTTGGTGCTCTCAGCGCGGCGTGGTCAATGTGTTCAACGACCAACTTCCATCGGAAGAGTACTGTACGTGGAGAGGCTGACAGCTGGGTCCATAGCCACAACCTAGTTTTTTGTGATTTGCCAAGTAAGTCGCTTTGTCGGGCCTGTTGGGCTGCAAATCTTTCAAGACGAGGAGAGCTTTCATTCGTTGGCGAGAAAATGGCCCATCAAGAATGAGAAATGGGCTATACATTTTAAAACACATCAAACCGCAATTAGTTTCAAATATCTTTTTTTAATTTTGAGATTTTAAATTACATTAATTTTTATGCGTGGAGAATTTGTTGGATTTTATATTGATATACATTTATTTTTAAAATCAGTTTGAATGTGAGTCGAAATTTCAGGATTAAAAACAGTTCGGACCGTACCGAAATATGCAAAATTTCGTATAATTTTTTAACTGTGGCCACAATATGGGCTGTAATGCTAACAAAAAGAATATGGCCTCCAAAAAAAACCTTAATAATTAGCAAATGGGCTATAAATTATTAGAAATAATGGAGGATGGGCTGTATGCTGTTTTCCACAGATTTGAGGCTTTCCTAAAAGATTGGCGACAAGCGGATCGTTGGATGGCCATCCAACGGCCGTCGTCTTCTTCAATCTCTGCTCTTCTGCTTCACCGCTCAAACAAGCGCCGTGGACTGCCTTCTCCCTCCTCCTTGCCGGGTTGTGCTACACTGCAGCCTCACCGCCTGATCACTCCCATCGCTGGCCTAGCCATCCTCTACTCACCCTGGCTGTTGTTATTCTCCGTGCGACGGCAGACGAATAAACCTCGACTGGTCAGACTCTCCTCCGCGGGAAACAAGCTGCATGAGTCTTCCCTGCATCCGTGTCGTCCCCTTCCTAGGCCTCGTCGTCGTCCACCGCCGTGGTGCTCTCGGCGTGGCGTGGTCAATGTGGTCAATGACCGACTTCCATCGGAAGAGTACTATGCGTGGAGGCGCTGACAGCTGGGTCCACGGCCGCAGCAAGGAAGTGCCTCCTTATTACGCGTGAAATAATTATTCCTCCACCTGACAGCAGGGACCCACCGGACAGGCCATCGTATTTCGTGAAAAAAACGTTTCCCCCCTGACACCTTCGCACGCAAGGAAGTGTGTCCGGGCAAGAAAAAAAACAACTCGCCCCCCTGGCTGCTGGGACCCACTAGCTACATCTTCGCACGCAAGGAAGTGCATGCGGGCAAAAAAAAACGATTCGCCCCCTGACTGTTGGGACCCACCAGCTACATCTTCGCAGGCAAGGAAGTGTCTGACAGTCGGGACCCACCTGGTCGAAGCGTACGTAGCGTTTTCATTCTGGTCGCGAACATGTACGTACATACTGGTCGTTGTAGAGGCGCGCACATGTCGTAGTAGAGGCGCGCACGTAGCACGTACACGTACGTACAGCGGCCAGGTGCAAGAAAGAAAATACGGCCACGTACATACGGGCGGGGTCTCGAACGTCTACTCGCGCATACGTACATGGCTTGGTCGGAACGGAGAAACAGCGTCGTCGTCGTGTTCATGGGGAGCCAACCGGCTAGGTCGGAACGGAATACGTGGTCGTGTTCATCGGGAGGGCTTGGACAGAACAGGCGATGGAAACGAGGCCTGGCGTACCGCACAATGGAGGAAACAGCCTTGTGTTCGAACGGCCACGTTCGAAACAGGATCCTGTTGATCGGGAGGGGCCTGGCGTACCGCAAAACAGAGGAAACGGACCTCCTACGGTCGAAACGGGGGTCCTGTTGATCGGGAGGGGTGTGGCGTACCGCAAAACGGAGGAAACGGACCTCCTACGGTTGAAACGGGGGTCATGTTGACCGGGAGCGGTGTGGCGTACCGCAAAACGGACAAAACGGACTTGTGTTGGAGCGCTACGGTCAAAACGTGGGTCCTGTTCATCGGGAGGGGTGTGGCGTACCGCAAAACGGGACTCCACGGGATACTGTTCATCTCCACCGTCGACCTCCTCTAGCCTCCACGGCTCCTGTTCATCCAGCCTCCACCGCGCGCTACTCCACGGGCTACTGTTCAACCACCCCTCCACGGGCACCCCTTCACCGTCTACTGTTCATCCAGCCCTCCACACCACAGGGTCCTGTTCATCTAGAGGCAACGCCACCGCCTTTATTCATCCAACCCCCCAACGCTCATTGTTCATCCAATCGATCGTCTTCAGTTAGTAGCAGTAGCGAAGGAATCCCACCGTAACCGGCAACTCCCCGAAATTTTCCTCCCCCTCGCTTCTACCATGGTTTTTTCCGTCATGGATGTCCCAAAGAATGTCATGCAGCTGCGTCTCCGGCCCGCCCAGGACGAAAACCCCATTTTCTGTCATGATTTTTTGTCATAGAAGTAGGAGCCCACCACATCTATGATGATACCTGGTTTTGTCACAATTATCGTCATAGAAGTGTCATATGTATGACAGGAAAAAAATCGTTTGGCCCAAAATGTCACGGATGTGTCTTTTTTGTAGTGTACAAACATGGCTCAGTCAACTCCTACACATGGTAGTGGGTTTCATCTAGTTAGTGTCTGAATGAAAGGTCATGCAGAGGAAGTGGGTTCAACTACCGCAACACACAACAGTTTGAAACGCGTTGTCTTAATGCAGTAAACGAGAGCAGAAGCGAGAAGTTGGGTTTGTATCGAAATGATCAATGGGTTGCTTGCCCGACAGAGTGGTAGTGGAATACTGCCCTTCAGTTGGATACTCGTGAATATCCTCGGAGGCAGAACCTACCACGAAGAACACATCGAAACACAATCATGACATGGCAATATGCTACAATATGATGCATGCAATGACGTGGCACATGAGTGGGTTTTGGCTAATGCAACTTAGAACAGATTGGTTTGAGTTCATTTGAATCAAGGATTCAAATGCTAACCCAAAATAAGAGGTGATATGAGTGCATTTGCTTCTTTCATCTAAACAGCAAGGTTAAAGTGTTCTGACATGCATGAAACCAGTACAGATGGAAAGATTGAATTTTTTTGATAAAATTTCATATATAAATCTTTGCATTTGGAGTTACAGATTAATTTCTATGAATTTTTGAAGTTTGTAGTATTTTCTGGAATTTCCTGTATAAAAATAAATCTAGAAAATACTTATTGCGCCAGCATTGTGTTAGAGTGATGTCAGCAGTCAACAGAACGGTCCAGGTCAAACCTGGCCAGTGGGTCCCGTCTGTCAGTAGTTAGTTAAACTAACTAAATTAGTTAGCACTAAACCTAGGTTAATTAGCAGGGCGGGCCCCACTTGTCATAGACCCAGGGGGTCAAAATGGGTCCACCCAGTCAACTCGGTTAGCGGGGTCAACTCTCCGGCGTTTAGCCGCCAGCGAGGCCAGACGCGGGTTTCCTCCTCAGGTGACCAAATGGACGGCGGAGGGCATCTACGTGACGCAGAGAGTGAGCCGCGTCGAGTGGTGGTGGTGGTTGGGCTCGGGGTCGCCGAAAACAACGCCGGCGACGAGCTGTGCGGCTGTCGAAGTTCGGGCGTGCTCGGGCACGTCGTTAGGGGGCACGACAAGGGGCGTGCGGTGGTGCTACGGGCTCCTGTCGATGCGGTGAGTACGGTGGACATGGTGGTGTGGCCGTTGGGTGGCCGGAGCATCGTCGGCGACGAGCTCGGCGGCGGCGCGTGCGGTGAAGCTTCATGCGGTCGCTACGATGCTCGAGAGAGAGAATGGGAAGGATGGGGAGGTGGCTGAGCTCACGGCGATCACATCGGAGCAGTCGGCAAGGTCGAGGACGAGCTGGTGCGACGGTGATGGCGAAGGGGATCTCCAGCGATGGCGGAGTCGGGCGAGGTTGATGCGGTGGCTTCGGGGCAAGCAAGCGCTCGGGGCTCGGCCTGCTCGAAGGAGATGTAACGCCCTCGATGTAACTTTCCATATTTGTAACTCCAACTCTTGCCATTTTCGGCATTGTGATATGATTTTCCCTCCGTGGTTGGGTTTTTCTTCATTTTTGCATTTTGTCCATGTCATGCATTTCATATCATGTCATCATGTGCATCGCATTCGCATATGTGTTCGTCTCATGCATCCGAGCATTTTCCCCGTTGTCCGTTTTGCAATCCGGCACTCCTATGTTCCCCGCGTTCCCTTTTACATTTTTCCGTGAGCGGTTACTAAACTTTCTCGAAACGGACCGAGCCTTGCCAAGTGGCCCTGGTATAGCACCGGTAGACCACCTGTCAAGTTTCGGGTCATTTGGAGCTCGTTTGGTACTCCAACGGTTATCCGCATATCGGCGAAGGCCTCTTTTAAGTTGCAGCCAAACACCCCTCCAAAACAGCCCAATAACCCATCTAAGTCACCTCCATGCTCTCCGTTGTCGGATCACGATCGTGTGGGCGAAAACCGCACCTCATTTGGACTCTCCTAGCTCCCTCTACATATAAATATGTGTCCCTCCCGGATTTTTCGCGCAGTCCAACCCTAGCCACGTCTTCCTCCGTGCGCCGGACACGTCCGGACGGGCTGGGACGCGTCCACCACCGCCGCCCGCCCAGCAGGAGGCCGCCACGTGGCACCCTGCCACCGCCGCCGCTGCCCGCCCCATGACCGCCGCCCGCGCCCGCCCCACCACCCGCCGCCGCCCGAGGCGCTCGCCTCCGCCCGAGAGCCGCCCGGCGAACCCGACCCGCCGCCGTCGAGCACCGCGCCTCCGGCCGCCGCCGCCCGCCGTCGTCGTTTGGCCTCGCCCGGCCAGATCCGGCGAGCACGCCCGGATCCGCCGCCCCGCCTCGCCCGACCTCGCCGGCGCTTGCTCGCCGCCTCCCCGTTCTCCGGCGAGCCGCCGCCGGCCGCCTCGATTCGCGTGCCCCGGATCCAGATCCGGTCTCGGTTGATTTTTCTCCTCCCCCGAAATATCCTCTAAGTCATTTATTCTGTGATAATTTTGTTGCATTTTCATCATGCCATAACTTTGCACCCGTGACTCCGTTTTGGGCGTGTAGCATACCGAATTGTTCGTCTCGACGAGTACATCATTTCATCTCATTGCGTCATTTCCATTGGAGCTCATCCTCATGCCGGAAATTCTGGTAGAAGAGGGCTATGTGATGTTAGTTTCAGATTCTTATCAGAACATTCACTTTTGTCATTTTTGCCATGATTGATGTGTGCACCCTATGATCTTGAGTCCTACATGTGTTTTGTAATATGCCATGCCATCTTTACAGGGGTGTATGCCATGTATTTTTGTGATCTCTGTGGTGACTAGCACAAGCATGCAAACTAGGCTTCATGATGTTGCTGTTTTCAGCCCTGTTTTGCTGATATTTTTATGCCATGTAAAGTTGATGCTACCGAGAGATCCATGCATATTTTGAGATACTTCAGTAAGGATGTTTTGAACATATGGTTATGATCTATCCATCCATGCCCTTTTTTGCAATTATGGAGAGCCATAGCTTGAGTCAATCGAGCTCTACTTTTGCTGTAAAATGTTTCCTGGCAGATTGTTTACATGTTATTCAATTTTGCCAAGGTTGTTGTAGTTGATCCGTGTATGCTATGATGTTGTTATTGCCATGTATAGCTTCTATGACATGTCTTCTTGATGGATGTATGCTTAGTTTATCATGAAATGCTCCGTAGTGAGTGCATCACGCTCGCGAAGATGCCTACATAATTCTGTCAATGTCATGCCCTGTTTGCTGAAACTTGCTATGTTTACGTGGGTGCCATCATATCTTCTGATCCTTTTTGGCTCATGGTCAGTAAGGTACTTTTGTTCTATGCTTTGAGTAGATTCATTCCATGCCTTGTTTTTCTATTATAAGTTCCTGTAGCATGTCGTTTGCTTGCTCTGAACATTCCTTCCTGATGCTGATTCTGCCATGTTCAGTATTTTCACTAAGTCTGTGAAGCTGATATATTTTGCAATTTTGCCATGCTTGTTTGGACCTGTTATGCTGTGATTTAGCCGTAGCTCAGTGTTCATCTTTTGTCAAGCATCTTGAGTAGATCACTATCATATGCTTTGTCGGTACGTTTGGGTGCAGTAGCTTAATTTCTTGTTGCTTGCTAAGTGGCATCATGCTGTTAATGGCAGATTTGTGTCATTCTTGTTTTGCTTGTCATTTGCAAACCGTGCATCCGATTCCGGTGATCTTTATATCGATTTCAACCGAAATCATCTCACCTTTCCAGCGGCATACTTGGTTTTCCAAGTTGATGCCTGGTTCATTTTTTTTCCTTCTGGAGCACGCATACGCATTGCATATCACATCTCGCATATCATGCCATGTATTGCATCATGTTGCTTGTGAATTGCACCGTGATTTATTGTGGTTCCATTGTTTGTGTTCTTGCTTTGGGTAGAGCCAGGAGAAGAGTACGTGAACGAGGAACCTGTTGAGAACGCTTACGAGGATCAAGCTTTCGACAACTCTGAGAACTTTGCAGGCAAGATGACCATACCTTCGAAATCACTTCTATCTTTGCTTGCTAGATGCTCGCTCTTTTGCTATGCCTATGCTACGATGCCTATCACTTGCTTATCATGCCTCCCATATTGCCATGTCAAGCCCCTAACCATCCTTTCCCAGCAAACCGTTGATTGGCTATGTTACCGGTTTGCTCAGCCCCTCTTATAGCGTTACTAGTTGCAGGTGAAGATGAAGTTTGTTCCTTGTTGGAACATGGAGATGTTGTTCCTTGCTGGAACATGTTTACTTGTTGGGATATCACAATATCTATTGTTTAATTAATGCATCTATATACTTGGTAAAGGGTGGAAGACTCGGCCTTATGCCTGGTGTTTTGTTCCACTCTTGCCACCCTAGTTTCCGTCATACCGGTGTTATGTTCCTTGATTTCGCGTTCCTTACACGGTTGGGTGATATATGGGACCCCCTTGACAGTTCGCTTTGAATAAGACTCTTCCAGCAAGGCCCAACTTTGTTTTTACCATTTGCCTACCACCTACACCTTTTCCCTTGGGTTTTCGCGAGCCCAAGGGTCATCTTTATTTTAGCCCCCCCGGGCCAGTGCTCCTCTGGGTGCTGGTCCGAAACGAGCAGACTGCGGGGCCACCTTGGGGAGACTTGAGGCTTGGTTTTACTCGTAGGATGTCTCATCCGGATGTGCCCTGAGAACGAGATATGTGCAGCTCCTATCGGGATTTGTCGGCACAATCGGGCGGCTTTTGCTGGTCTTGTTTTATTCTTTGTCGAAATGTCTTGTAGTCCGGGATTCGAGACTGATCGGGTCTTCGGTAGAAGGAATATCCTTCATTGACCGTGAGAGCTTATAATGGGCTAAGTTGGGACACCCTGCTGTGGTATTATCTTTCAAAGCCGTGCCGCGGTTATGAGGCAGATGGGAATTTGTTAATGTTCGGTTGTAGAAAACCCGAAGTTGACCTTATTTAAAACACATCAACGCGTGTGTAACCGTGATGGTCTCTTCTCGGCGGAGTCCGGAAGTGAACACGTATTGGAGTTATGTTTGGCGTAAGTAGTTTCGGGATCACTTCTTGATCGCTATTAGCTTCACGACCGTGCCTTGCTTCTCTTCTCGCTCTCTTTTTGAATGTAGCCACCATATATGCTAGTCGCTGCAGCAGCTCCACCTCACAACTTTGTCCTTCCTATAAGCTTAAATAGTCTTGATCTCATGGTGTGAGATTGCTGAGTCCCGTGACTCACAGATTCTAACAAAACAGTTGCAGTCTGACGATGGCGGTGCGGTGACATAACCGAGCTCAAGTGGGAGTTTGACGAGGAACGTGGTCGTTACTATGTGTCTTTTCACGATGATCGATAGTGGAGCCAGTTGGGACGATCGAGGATCTGTGTAGCATTTGGGGTAGTCTTCTTTTATTTTGGTTCCGTAGTCGGACCTTGAGTGTAATCTGGATGATGGATGTTTATTTATGTATTGTGTGAAGTGGCATTGTAAGCCAACTATGTATCTCTTTCCTTATGTATTACATGGGTTGTGTAAAGATTACCTCACTTGCGACATTGCTTTCAATGCGGTTATGCCTCTAAGTCGTGCCGACACGTGGGAGATATAGCCGCATCGAGGCGTTACAAGTTGGTAATCGAGCCATCCCGACTTAGGAGCCCCCGATTGATTGTTTCTTTGGCGTTGTTGAGTCTAGAACAAAAATGTTTTGAGTCTTAGGATTATATATATCAGAGAGTAGGATTCTTTTTACTGCCCAGTCCCTTCGTCGCTCTGGTGAGGTCTCCTGACGTAGAAGTTTTGACTCTCCTCTCCTCAAATTTCACTAAAAAAAAATTTAGGATCACGCGGGTATCTTGGAATCGTTCGATGGTTTTGTGGCGAGAACATTGTTCTTGGTGCCTCGACATTTAGGGGTTGTGGCGGTGTCCCGGGAGTTGAGCTCCGAGGTGTTGTCGTCACAATTTTATCGTTGCAGTTCTGGAATACGAGCTTTGCCGACATCAAAATCTCTTTTGTACAGTTGTTGGTGAGATAACCCGATAACCCGATCTTTCGGGCGAGCTCGGGAGTATTGCCATGACTCGTATAACGGATGCTTTGAAGGTCGAGGTACTTGATTTCGAAGGTTTCTTGGTTATGTGTTGACGGATGGATACAATTGGATCTAGGTATTGTTAGTTTGGGTGATATATTTTGTGTCCCTGTATCCCCAACACCAGATTGCATAACCGAGAAAGTTTGGGAGTTTATAGGTGGGATTCAAGTAGCTCTTAGCATTTCTTCCCGCAGATATTTGGTTTGTGATTGGGTAATCCTTACCACTTATTTGTTCCAGTCGTACCTTGTTATTTTTTCATCAACCCTTAATCAAGTGGCTTCTCACCTTAATGGACGTGTGATGTTAGCTTTGGAATTCATTCGTTCATCCTTGTTCGAATGTTTATTGTGAAGACTATATGTTGCAATTTCTATCCGTTGATTCAACTTGTCTATGTGTCTATCAAAGTGCTAACGGATGTCACCCTCTTCAGGATGGCTCCGCCAACGCGTCTGAATCCGGAACGCAATGATGGGAGTCAGTCGAACCCTCCACCTCCACCTCCGCCTCCGGAGGCATGGCAAGCTATCATGGCAGCCACCAATGCAAATGCTCAGATGATTTTGCAACTCTTGCAAGAGCGTACCCAAGGGCAAGGCAACCAAGGAAATCAAGGTCAAGGCAACAACCAGCTGCACTTTGCTACCCTCAATCAGTTCCTCGCTAATCAGCCGAAGTCTTTCAGCTTCTGTGTCGAGGCCACAGACGCCGACGATTGGCTTGTGGACATCTGCAAACATTTTGAATGTAGCAATGTCGGACCTGAGGACTTTGTCAAGTTTGCTTCGTTTCAACTCAAGGACCAAGCTGCTGAGTGGTATCAACAATACAAAGATTCCAGAGGAGGTCGTGTAATTACCTGGGATGAGTTCCGCCGAGACATCAAAGCTCACCACATTCCGAAAAGTGTTGTTGAGAGCAAGCGTGAGGAGTTCCGCAATCTCAAGCAAGGCGGCATGTCTGTGTATCAATACAATATCCAGTTCCAGAAACTCGCTCGCTTTGCTAAGCAAGACGTCCCTGATGAAAAGAGTATGATCTATCAATTCAGAGGTGGTCTCAGAGAAGATCTGCAATTAGCTCTCGTGCTTTTTGAGCCAGAAAAGTATGATGAATTCTACAACATGGCACTGAAGCAAGAAGCTGCCCAGCTCAAATGTGAGGCTTCTAAGAAGAGAAACAGGGATGCAGTTCAGTCTTCTTCTTCCTCTCAAGTGGCAGCTAAGTAGCAGAAGTTCTACCTTCCTCCTCCTCCGTTCGTCAGCCTTATCGCGAGAAGAACTCAGGTGGTCGTGGATCTTCCCACCCGCCCAACCCAGGCTATCGTAACAAGTCTAATTATCAAGCTCCAAGGTCAAATGCTCCTTACCACCGTCCGCTCTCAGAGGTGACTTGCAACAAATGTCAGCAGAAAGGTCACTACGCGAACAAGTGCTTCAACCAAAGGCGCCTTTCCGCCTCCTCCTCCTGTGAGATCTTCAAGCAATGCAGTGGTCAAGCATAATCCCAAGTCTGCAAAGGTGAACATGATGAATGCAGCGCAAGCAGAGGATTCTTCTGATGTGATAATGGGTAATCTCTCAGTTAATGATATTCCTGCAAAAGTCTTATTTGATACTGGTGCATCGCATTCTTTCATGTCATATCCTTTTGCATCGAAGCACATTGTTGACACAGAGATTTTGTCCAAAGTTATGCAAGTTGTTTCTCCCGGAAAGCTTATGACTTCTAGTTTGATTGCTCCCGATGTCACTATCATGATGGGCGACTATAGATTTCTGGCTAAACCAATTGTCCTTGGTGACTCGGATATTGATCTTATTCTCGGGATGGACTGGCTTTCTCAGCACAAAGCTCAGCTTGATTGTGCTGCCAGGGAAATTCAATTGACTCACTTTTCTAATGATGTGATCATCTATGCTGCTCGTGATGAAACCATTCGGTTGTTTTCTCTTAATGAGAAGGGCGAATTGGATGCTATCTCTCAGATTCCAGTCGTTTGTGAGTATCAAGATGTCTTTCCAGAAGAGCTTCCAGGAATGCCTCCTCACCGGCCAGTTGAATTCGTTATCGATCTTGAGCACGCATCGAACCCGTTTGCAAGCCTCCATACAAGCTTGGACCTAATGAGCTGAAGGAATTGAAGAAGCAGCTCGATGAACAAGAGCGTCTGGGTCTGATCAGACCGAGTTCATCTCCTTGGGGTTGTGGTGTTCTTTTTGTCCAGAAGAAGGATGGCACGGACCGACTTTGCGTCGATTATCGTCCATTGAATAAGAAGACAATCAAGAACAAGTATCCACTTCCCAACATCAATGAGCATATCGAGCAACTCAAAGGTGCTAAAGTGTTCTCCAAGCTTGACCTTCGTATGGGTTATCATCAAATTCGCATTCGTGAACAAGATATTCCCAAGACAGCATTCAGAACAAGCTTTGGTTCTTATGAATATACTGTCATGTCTTTCGGCCTTGTCAATGCTCCTCCAACATTCTCTCGAATGATGAACTTCATCTTCAACCCCTACACCAATGAATTCGTCTTGGTCTATCTTGATGATATTTTGGTCTTCTCCAAGAATAAGAAGGATCATGCCAAACATTTGCGATTGGTGCTCGAGAAGCTCAGAGAGCATCAATTCTATGTGAAGTTTTCCAAATGTGAATTTTGGCTTGATGAAGTTCTTTACCTTGGTCACATCATCTCCGCCAAGGGCATCGCTGTTAATCCCGAGAAGGTGTCTGCAGTTGTGAATTGGGAACCTCCTCAGAATGTCAAGCAGCTTCGCAGGTTTCTTGGACTTGCAAGCTATTGCCGAAGATTCGTTGAGAATTTCTCTAAGATTGCAAAGCCTCTTTCCAACCTCCTCCAGAAGCATGTGAAGTATGTCTGGTCTCCTGAGTGTGATGTTGCTTTCAATACTCTCAAAGAGAAACTCGTCACAGCTCCTGTCTTGACTCCTCCTGATGAATCCAAGCCATTCGAAGTTTTCTGTGATGCTTGTCTTCAAGGTCTCGGTGCTGTGTTAATGCAAGAGAAGAGAGTTGTGGCCTATACCTCTCGTCAGTTGAAGCCCAACGAAAAGAACTACCCCACTCACGATCTTGAGTTGGCGGCAGTTGTCCATGCATTGATAACATGGAGACATCTCTTGTTGGGAAGGAAAGTGGACATATTCACCGATCACAAGAGTCTCAAGTATATCTTCACTCAACCCAACCTCAACCTCAGGCAAACTCGATGGGTCGAAATGATTCAAGAGTACAACCCAAGTATTGAATATACTCCGGGCAAGGCCAATGTCATTGCAGATGCTTTGAGCAGGAAGGCTTATTGCAACAGCTTAATTCTCAAGCCCTTCCAACCGGACCTTTGTGAAGCTTTCCGCAAGCTGAATCTTCAAGTTGTTCCTCAAGGCTTTCTTGCCAACCTCTTAGTCTCTCCTACTTTGGAAGATCAGATTCGTGAGGCTCAACTCCTGGATACCATGGTAAAAAAGGTGAAACGTGGTATCGACAAGGGCATTTCGAAATACAAGTGCTTCCACATTGATGACAAAGATACTCTTTTCTTCGAGGACCGGATTGTGGTTCCTAAGGGTGATCTACGTAAAGTCATTATGAACGAGGCGCACAATTCTCTTCTATCCATTCATCCTGGAAGTACGAAGATGTACCATGACCTCAAGCAGTCATATTGGTGGACTCGAATGAAGCGAGAAATTGCTCAATTCGTGAATGAGTGCGATGTCTGCAGAAGAGTGAAAGCAGAACACCAACGACCAGCTGGTCTCCTCCAACCTCTTGCTATTCCAGAATGGAAGTTTGATCATATCGAGATGGACTTCGTGACTGGATTTCCAAAGTCCAAGCGTGGAAATGATGCTATCTTCGTTGTCATTGACAAGCTTACTAAAGTGGCTCATTTTCTTCCTATCAAAGAATCTATCACAACAGCTCAGTTGGTAGATCTATACACATCCAGGATTGTCTCCTTGCACGGCATTCCACAAGTGATCTCTTCAGACCGTGGCAGCATCTTTACCTCCAAGTTTTGGGATTCTTTTCAGAAGGCCATGGGCACCAACATTCGTTTCAGCACAGCTTTCCACCCTCAAACAAGTGGCCAGGTTGAGCGAGTCAATCAAATCCTCGAAGACATGCTTAGGGCTTGTGTCATTTCCTTCGGTATGAAGTGGGAATATTGTCTTCCATATGCCGAGTTCTCCTACAACAACAGCTTCCAAGCGAGTTCGGGCAAGGCCCCATTCGAAATTCTCTATGGCAGAAAGTGTCGTACTCCTCTCAATTGGTCCGAGACAGGTGAACACCAACTTCTTGGCAACGACTTGATCACAGAAGCCGAAGAAATGTGCAAAGTCATTCGTGAGAATCTCAAAGCCGCATAATCGCGCGGAGAAGAGCTATTATGATGACAAGCACCGTGATGTGGCTTTTGAAATCGGAGACCATGTCTACCTCCACGTCTCTCCAATGAAAGGCACTCGTCGCTTCGGTATCAAAGGGAAGCTTGCCCCTAGATACGTGGGTCCTTTCAAGATCATTGGCAAAGAGGCGATCTCGCCTATCAACTTGAGCTTCCGTCCAACTTCGCGAACGTGCACGATGTGTTTCACGTGTCACAGCTTCGCAAGTGCTTCAAGACTCCTGAGCGCACTATCAACTTCGAAGAAATTGACCTCCAAGAAGATCTCTCTTATCATGAGCACCCCGTTGCTATTCTTGAAGAAACCGAGCGCAAGACTCGCAACAAGTCAATCAAATTCCTGAAAGTGAAGTGGTCACACCATTCCGACCGAGAAGCCACCTGGGAGCGCGAGGATCACCTCCGTTCCGAATATCCGGAGTTCTTTCAGTCCTAGATCTCGGGACGAGATCCTCTTGTAGTGGTGGAGTGTTGTAACGCCCTCGATGTAACTTTCCATATTTGTAACTCCAACTCTTGCCATTTTCGGCATTGTGATATGATTTTCCCTCCGTGGTTGGGTTTTTCTTCATTTTTGCATTTTGTCCATATCATGCATTTCATATCATGTCATCATGTGCATCGCATTCGCATACGTGTTCGTCTCATGCATCCGAGCATTTTCCCCGTTGTCCGTTTTGCAATCCGGCACTCCTATGTTCCCCGGCGTCCCCTTTTACATTTTTCTGTGAGCGGGTACTAAACTTCCTCGGAACGGACCGAGCCTTGCCAAGTGGCCCTGGTATAGCACCGGTAGACCACCTGTCAAGTTTCGGGACATTTGGAGCTCGTTTGGTACTCCAACGGTTATCCGCATATCCGCGAAGGCCTCTTTTAAGTTGCAGCCAAACACCCCTCCAAAAAATCCCAATAACCCATCTAAGTCACTTCCATGCTCTCCGTCGTCGGATCACGATCGTGTGGGCGAAAACCGCACCTCATTTGGACTCTCCTAGCTCCCTCTACCTATAAATATGTGTCCCTCCCGGATTTTTCGCGCAGTCCAACCCTAGCCTCGTCTTCCTCCGCGCGCCGGACACGTCCGGACGGCGCCGGACGCGTCCAGCCGCCGCCTCCCGCCCAGCCGGAGGCCGCCACGTGGCACCCGGCCACCCTGCTGGCCGCCGCCCGCGAGCCCGCAGCTGCCCCCCGCCCGCGCGCCGCGCGCGCCACCTGTCGCGCGCGCCGCCGCGCCTCGAGCCGCCTCGAGCCGCCGCTGGCGAACCCGACCCGCCGCCGTCGGGCACCGCGCCGCCCGACCGCCCCTCGTCGCCGTTGGCCTCGCCCGCCAGATCCGGCGGCGCGCCCGATCCGCCGCCCCGCCTTGCCCGACCTCGCCGGCGCTTGCTCCGCCGCCTCCCCCCGTTCTCCGGCGAGCCGCCGCCGGCCGCCTCGATTCGCGCGCCCCGGATCCAGATCCGGTCTCGGTTGATTTTCCTCCTCCCCCGAAATATCCTCTGTCATTTATTCTGTGATAATTTTGTTGCATTTTCATCATGCCATAACTTTGCACCCGTGGCTCCGTTTTGGGCGTGTAGCGTACCGAATTGTTCGTCTCGACGAGTACATCATTTAATCTCATTGCATCATTTTAATTTGAGCTCATCCTGATGCCAGAAATGCTGGTAGAAGAGGGCTATGTGATGTTAGTTTCAGATTCTTATCAGAACATGCACTTGTCATTTTTTCCATGATTTATGTGTGCACCCTATGATCTTGAGTCCTACATGTGTTTTGTAATATGCCATGCCATCTTTACAAGGGTGTATGCCATGTATTTTTGTGATCTCTGTGGTGACTAGCACAAGCATGCAAACTAGGCTTCATGACGTTGCTGTTTTCAGCCCCTGTTTTGCTGATATTGTTATGCCATGTAAACTTGATGCTACCGAGAGATCCATGCATATTTTGAGATACTTCAGTAAGGATGTTTTGAACATATGGTTATGCTCTATCCATCCATTCCCTTTTTTGCAATTATGGAGTGCCATAGCTTGAGTCAATCGAGCTCTACTTTTGCTATAAAATGTTTCCTGGCAGATTGTTTACATGTTATTCAATTTTGCCAAGGTTGTTGTAGTTGATCCGTGTATGATATGATGTTGTTCTTGCCATGTATAGCTTCTATGCCATGTCTTCTTGATGGATGTATGCTTAGTTTATCATGAAATGCTCTGTAGTGAGTGCATCGCGCTCGCGAAGATGCCTACATAATTCTGTCAATGTCATGCCCTGTTTGTTGAATCTATTAACGAAACTTGCTATGTTTACGTGGGTGCCATCATATCTTCGATCCTTTTGGCTCATGGTCAGATGGCGACTTTTGTTCTATGCTTTGAGTACATTCATTCCATGCCTTGTTTTGCTATTATAAGTTCCTGTAGCATGTCGTTTGCTTGCTCTGAACATTGCTTCCTGATGCTGATTCTGCCATGTTCAGTATTTTCACTAAGTCTGTGAAGCTGATATATTTTGCACTTTTGCCATGCTTGTTTGGACCTGTTATGGTGTAATTTAGCCGTAGCTCAGTGTTCATCTTTTGTCAAGCATCTTGAGTAGATCACTTCCATATGCTTTGTTGGTACTTTTGGGTGCAGTAGCTTAATTTCTTGTTGCTTGCTAAGTGGCATCATGCTGTTAATGGCAGATTTGTGTCATTCTTGTTTTGCTTTTCATTTGCAAACCGTGCATCCGATTCCGGTGATCTTTATATCGATTTCAACCGAAATCATCTCACCTTTCCAGCGGCATACTTGGTTTGCCAAGTTGATGCCTGGTTCATCATTTTCCTTCCGGAGCACGCATACGCATTGCATATCACATCTCGCATATCATGCCATGTATTGCATCATGTTGCTTGTGCATTGCACCATGATTTATTGTGGTTCCATTGTTTGTGTTCTTGCTTTGGGTAGAGCCGGGAGACGAGTACGTGAACGAGGAACCTGTTGAGAACGCTTACGAGGATCAAGCTTTCGACAACTCTGAGAACTTTGCAGGCAAGATGACCATACCCTCGAAATCACTTCTATCTTTGCTTGCTAGATGCTCGCTCTTTTGCTATGCCTATGCTATGATGTCTATCACTTTCTTATCATGCCTCCCATATTGCCATGTCAAGCGCCTAACCATCCTTTCCCAGCAAACCGTTGATTGGCTATGTTACCGCTTTGCTCAGCCCCTCTTATAGCGTTACTAGTTGCAGGTGAAGATGAAGTTTGTTCCTTGTTGGAACATGGAGATGTTGTTCCTTGCTGGAACATGTTTACTTGTTGGGATATCACAATATCTATTGTTTAATTAATGCATCTATATACTTGGTAAAGGGTGGAAGACTCGGCCTTATGCCTGGTGTTTTGTTCCACTCTTGCCACCCTAGTTTCCGTCATACCGGTGTTATGTTCCTTGATTTCGCGTTCCTTACACGGTTGGGTGATTTATGGGACCCCCTTGACAGTTCGCTTTGAATAAGACTCTTCCAGCAAGGCCCAACTTTGGTTTTACCATTTGCCTACCACCTACACCTTTTCCCTTGGGTTTTCGCGAGCCCAAGGGTCATCTTTATTTTAGCCCCCCCCGGGCCAGTGCTCCTCTGGGTGCTGGTCCGAAACGAGCAGACTGCGGGGCCACCTTGGGGAGACTTGAGGCTTGGTTTTACTCATAGGATGTCTCATCCGGATGTGCCCTGAGAACGAGATATGTGCAGCTCCTATCGGGATTTGTCGGCACAATCGGGCGGCTTTGCTGGTCTTGTTTTATTGCTGTCGAAATGTCTTGTAGTCCGGGATTGCGAGACTGATCAGGTCTTCCCGGTAGAAAGGAATATCCTTCGTTGACCGTGAGAGCTTATAATGGGCTAAGTTGGGACACCCCTGTAGGGTATTATATTTCGAAAGCCGTGCCCGCGGTTATGAGGCAGATGGGAATTTGTTAATGTCTGGTTGTAGAAAACCCGAAGTTGACCTTATTTAAAACACATCAACCGTGTGTGTAACCGTGATGTTCTCTTCTCGGCGGAGTCCGGGAAGTGAACACGGTGTTGTAGTTATGTTTGACGTAAGTAGTTTCAGGATCACTTCTTGATCGCTATTAGCTTCACGACCGTGCATTGCTTCTCCTCTCGCTCTCTTTTGCAAATGTAGCCACCATATATGCTAGTCGCTTGCTGCAGCTCTACCTCACAACTTTGTCCTTCCTATAAGCTTAAATAGTCTTGATCTCGCGGGTGTGAGATTGCTGAGTCCCCGTGACTCACAGATTCTACCAAAACAGTTGCAGGTGCCGACGATGGCAGTGCAGGTGACGCAACCGAGCTCAAGTGGGAGTTCAACGAGGAACGTGGTCGTTACTATGTGTCTTTTCCTGATGATCAGTAGTGGAGCCCAGTTGGGACGATCGGGGATCTGTGTAGCATTTGGGGTGGCCTTCTTTTATTTTGGTTCCGTAGTCGGACCTTGAGTGTATTCTGGATGATGGATGTTTATTTATGTATTGTGTGAAGTGGCGACTGTAAGCCAACTATGTATCTCTTTCCCTTATGTATTACATGGGTTGTGTAAAGATTACCTCACTTGCGACATTGCTTTCAATGCGGTTATGCCTCTAAGTCATGCTTCGACACGTGGGAGATATAGCCGCATCGAGGGCGTTACAAGAGAGGAGGGCGGTGGAGCTTCTGGACACGGTGGCGCGGTGCGGGGACGGCGGTGGCGCGTCTACGTTGGCGGTGCGGCTGCGGTGGCATCGGCCATGGTGGGAGAGGGCGAGGGAGAGGCGTTGGGGGAGAATGGCGTGTCCAGGCGGTCGGGGCGACGACGTGGAGGTCGACCAGCGCGTCCAGGAGTGAGGCGGCAAGCAGGTGGCGCCATGGCGAGCTCGCGCACCCCGGCGTCACCTCCCTGCCTGCCTGGCGGGGAAGAAGCAGCTGGCTGGCACGGGCCAGCACAGTGCTTGGCCGCCAGGTGGGCTAGGTGGTGGGTTGTGGCCAGGTAAGTTGTTTTTCTTTTATTTCCGTTTCCTTTATTTTTGCAAGTTTGTGGCTTTTCTAAAAATACTTAGGCATCTCCAAAAATCACCAAACTGCTCATGCCCACTGTATAGAGTATATCCAACATGGAACATTTTAGTTTGGGATTATTTGGACATTTAAAATATTCACTAGCATTTAAATGCCCAAATGCAAGTTACATATGATTTAATTCAATGACCTTATGATGACCTAGTAAATTGTGAACCAATTTTGTGAGAGGTTCTAACCCAAGACAAAAATGATGGACATTTGGAAGGGCATTTCAGGTTCATTGAAAAAGATTTTAGTAAACCCTAGTTGTTTCCAGGGGGCGCTGGGGGTTCTGTCATCCCCATTTCAAGTTTCTGGAAAGATAAACATGATGCAACACTCTAATGCATGAACTAGCTAGGATGTGACAGCGGGTTCCGTGACCTCGTGAACTTACGCATAGGGGTTGGCACACGTTTTCGTCTTGACTCTCCGGTAGAAACTTTGGGGCACTCTTTGAAGTACTTTGTGTTGGTTGAATAGATGAATCTGAGATTGTGTGATGCATATCGTATAATCATGCCCACGAATACTTGAGGTGACATTGGAGTATCTAGGTGACATTCGGGTTTTGGTTGACTTGTGTCTTAAGGTTTTATTCTAGTACAAACTCTATGATAGATCGAATGGAAAGAATAGCTTCATGTTATTTCACTACGGACTCTTGAATAGATCGATCAGAAAGGATAACTTTGAGGTGGTTTCGTACCCTACCATAATCTCTTAGTTTGTTCTCCGCTGTTAGTGACTTTGGAGTGACTCTTTGTTGCATGTTGAGGGATAGTTATATGATCCAATTATGTTATTATTGTTGAGAGAACTTGCCCTAGTGAAAGTATGAACCCTAGGCCTTGTTTCCTAGCATTGCAATACCGTTTACGCTCACTTTTATGATTAGTTACCTTGCTGTTTTTATATTTTCAGATTACAAAAACCTTTATCTATCATCCATATTGCACTTGTATCACCATCTCTTCGCCGAAATAGTGCACCAATACAATTTACCATTGTATTGGGTGTGTCGGGGACACAAGAGACTCTTTGTTATTTGGTTGCAGGGTTGTTTGAGAGAGACCATCTTCATCCTACGCCTCCCACAGATTGATAAACCTTATGTCATCCACTTGAGGGAAATTTGTTACTGTCCTACAAACCTCTGCACTTGGAGGCCCAACAACGTCTACAAGAAGAAGGTTGTGTAGTAGACATCAGCCACCTTCCAGCGCTGCATGCAAAAATGCTTGCTGCCGCAACTCGGCCACAATATCCACGTCTATGTGGACGACATCATGGTGAAGACCAAGCAGCACCACAAGCTCCTCGACGACCTGAAGGGGACCTTCGCCAACTGATAACCCACAAGTATAGGGGATCAAT
Source organism: Aegilops longissima (assembly GCA_021605205.1). Taxonomy (NCBI): domain Eukaryota; kingdom Viridiplantae; phylum Streptophyta; class Magnoliopsida; order Poales; family Poaceae; genus Aegilops; species Aegilops longissima. Next base: position 282,302,098 of record CM038677.1, read on the forward strand.
TGTAGCCTCTTTCGATAAGTAAGAGTGTCGAACCCAACGAGGAGCTAAAGGTAGAACAAATATTCCCTCAAGTTCTATCGACCACCGATACAACTCTACGCACGCTTGACGTTCGCTTTACCTAGAACAAGTATGAAACTAGAAGTACTTTGTAGGTGTTGTTGGATAGGTTTGTGCTACGTCTTGAGATTGCATTGGTTTTCCCCGAAGAGGAGAGGATGATGTAGCACAGTAGCGTAAGTATTTCCCTAAGTTTTTGAGAACCAAGGTATCAATACAGTAGGAGGCTACGCGCAAGTCCCTCGTACCTGCACAAAATGATAGCTACTCGCAACCAACGCGATTAGGGGTTGTCAATCCCTTCACGGTCACTTACGAGGGTGAGATCTGATAGAGATAATATTTTTGGTATTTTTGGTATAAAGATGCAAAGTAAAAAGTAAAAGCAAAGCAAGTAAATAAAGTGATGGAGATTGATATGATGAGAATAGACCCGGGGGCCATAGGTTTCACTAGTGGCTTCTCTCAAGAGCATAGATATTCTACGATGGGTGAACAAATTACTGTTGAGCAATTGATAGAATTGAGCATAGTTATGAGGTTATCTAGGTATGATCATGTATATAGGCATCACGTCCGAGACAAGTAGACCGAAACGATTCTGCATCTACTACTATTACTCCACTCATCGACCGCTATCCAGCATGCATCTAGAGTATTAAGTTAAAAACAGAGTAATGCCTTAAGCAAGATGACATGATGTAGAGGAATAAATTCAAGCAATATGATAAATACCCCATCTTGCTATCCTCGATGGAAACAATACAATACGTGCCTTGCAACCCTTTCTGTCACTAGGTAAGGACACCGCAAGATTGAACCCAAAGCTAAGCACTTCTCCCATTGCAAGAACTACCAATCTAGTTGGCCAAACCAAACGGATAATTCAAAGAGACTTGCAAAGATAACTCAATCATACATAAAAGAATTCAGAGAAGATTCAAATATTATCCATAGATAAGCTGGATCATAAACCCACAATTCATCGGTCTCAACAAACACACCGCAAAAAGAAGATTACATCGAATAGATCTCCACGAGAGAGGGGGAGAACATTGTATTGAGATCCAAAAAGAGAGAAGAAGCCATCTAGCTACTAGCTATGGACCCGAAGGTCTGAAGTAAACTACTCACACTTCATCGGAGGGGCTATGGTGTTGATGTAGAAGCCCTCAGTGGTGGATGCCCCCTCCGGCGGAGCTCCGAAACAGGCCCCAATATGGGATCCCGTGGATACAGGAAGGTACGGCGGTGGAATTAGGTTTTTGGCTCTCCTTCTGATCGTTTGGGGATACGTAGGTATATATAGGAGGAAGGAGTACGTCGGTGGAGCGTCAAGGAGCCCACGAGGTAGGGGGCGCGCCCTCCACCCTCGTGACCGCCTCTGGCACTTCTTGGAGTAGGGTCCAAGTCTCCGGGATCACGTTCGGTGAGAAGATCACGTTCCCGAAAGTTTCATTCCGTTTGGACTCCGTTTGATATTCCGTTTCTTCGAAACACTGAAATAGGCAAAAAACAGCAATTCTGGGCTGGGCCTCCGGTTAATAGGTTAGTCCCAAAAGAAATATAAAAGTGGAAAATAAAGCCCAATATAGTCCAAAACAGTAGATAAAGTAGCATGGCGCAATCAAAAAATTATAGATACGTTGGAGACGTATCAGGCATCCCCAAGCTTAATTCCTGCTCGTCCTCGAGTAGGTAAATGATAAAAAGAGAATTTTTGATGCGGAGTGATACTTTGGCATAATTTAAATATAAATCTTCTTACTTGCGATATTAATATTCAGATCCGAAAGATTTAAGACAAAAGTTCATATTGACATAAAAATAATAATACTTCAAGCGTACTAACTAAGCAATTATGTCATCTCAAAATAACATGGCCAAAGAAAGTTCATCCCTACAAAATCATATGGTTAGGCTATGCTTCATTTTTGTCACACAAAGATGTCCCCAACTTCTATACCCCCGATGACAAGCCAAGCAATTGTTTCATACTCAAATAATCTCAAACTCTTTCAACCTTTATGTAATACATGAGCGCAAGCCATGGGTATAGCACTATGGGTGGAATAGAAATATGATGATGGGATTGTGTGGAGAAGACAAAAAAAGGAAAGTCTCATATAGACGAGGATAATCAACGGGCTATGGAGATGCCCATCAATTTATGTCAACATGAGGAGTAGGGATTGCCATGCAACGGATGCACTAGAGCTATAAGTATATGAAAGCTCTACAAAAGAAACTAAGTGGGTGTGCATCCAACTTGCTTGCTCACAAAGACCTAGGGCACTTTGAGGAAGCCCATCATTGGAATATACAAGCCAAGTTCTATAATGAAAATTCCCACTAGTATATGAAAGTGACAAAATGAGAGACTCTTTATTATGAAGATCTTAGTGCTACTTTGAAGCACAATATATGAGACTCACTACATGAAGAACAAGGTGCTACTTTGAAGCACAATATATGAGATTCACTACATGAAGAACAAGGTTCTACTTTGAAGCACAAGTGTGGTAAAAGGATAGTAGCATTGTCCCTTCTCTCTTTTTCTCTCATTTTTTTATTATTATATTTTTTTATTTGGGCCTTTTCTCTCTCTTTTTTATGGCCTCTTTTTTTCGTCTGGAGTCTCATCCCGACTTATGGGGGAATCATAGTCTCCATCATCCTTTCCTCACTTGGGACAATGCTCTAATAATGATGATCATCACACTTTTATTTCTATTACAACTCAACATTTACAACTCAAAACTTAGAACAAAATATGACTCTATATGAATGCCTCCGGCTGTGTACCGGGATGGTGCAATGAATCAAGAGTGACATGTATGGAAAATAATGCATGGTGGCTTTTCCACAAATACGATGTCAACTACATGATCATGCAATGGCAATATGACAAAAGTAATGTATGTCATAATAATGATGATGGAAGTTGCATGGCAATATATCTCGGAATGGCTATGGAAATTCCATGATAGGTAGGTATGGTGGCTGTTTTGAGGAAGATATAAGGAGGTTTATGTGTGAAAGAGCATATCATATCACGGGGTTTGGATGCACCGGCGAAGTTTGCACCAACTCTCAAGGTGAGAACGGGCAATGCGCGGTACCGAAGAGGCTAGCAAGTGCGGAAAGATAAAAGTGCGTATAATCCATGGCTCAACATTAGTCAAAAGAACTCATATACTTATTGCAAAAATTTAGAAGCCATCAAAAATCAAGTACTACGCACAATGCTCCTAGGGGGATAGATTGGTAGGAAAAGACCATCGCCCGTCCCCGACCGCCACTCATAAGGATGCACAAGCCAGGTACACTTCATGTTTCAAATTTGTTACACAACTTTACCCATACATGCATGCTACGAGACTTCCAAACTTCAACACAAGTATTTCTCAAATTCAGAATTATCAACTAGCACGACTTTGATATTATTACATCCATATCTCAAAACAATTATTAAGCATTAAATTTATCTTAGTATTCAATTCACTCAAAAGAAAGTTTCACATATCTCGAACACCAAGTATATTAACATTAAGCAAATTACCATGCTATTAACGACTCTCAAAATGATCTAAATGAAGCATGAGATATCAAGTTTCTTTAAAACAAATCCACCACCATGCTCTAAAAGATCTAAGTGAAGTACCAGAGCAAAACTATCAAGCTCAAAAGATATAAGTGAAGCACATAGAGTATTCTAACAAATTCCAAATCATGTATGGCTCTCTCAAAAGGTGTGTACAGCAAGGATGATTGTGGTAAACTAACAAGAAAATACTCAAATAATACAAGACGCTCCAAGCAAAACACATATCATGTTGGTGAATAAAAATATAGCTCCAAGTAAATTACCGATGGAAGTAGACGAAAGAGGGGATGCCTTCCGGGGCATCCCCAAGCTTGGACTTTTTGGTGTCCTTGGATTATCTTGGGGGTGCCATGGTCATCCCCAAGCTTAGGCTCTTGCCACTCCTTGTTCCATAATCCATCAAAAGAATTCACCCAAAACTTGAAAACTTCACAACACAAAACTCAATAGAAATCTCGTGAGCTCCGTTAGAGAAAGAGAACAAAAGACTTCTTTAAGGTACTTTAATGTACTCATTCTTTATTTATATTGGTGTTAAACCTACTGTATTCCAACTTCTCTATGGATTATAAACTATTTTACTAACCATAGATTCATCAAAATAAGCAAACAACACACGCAAAACAGAATCTGTCAAAAAACAGAACAGTCTGTAGTAATATGTAACTAACGCAAACTTCTGGAACCCAAAAAATTCTACCAAAATTAGAAGACCTGGACAATTTTTTATTGATCAGCAGCAATTGGAATAACTATTTTATCACTTTCTGGTGATTTCTAACAATTCGGGCACTAAGCGCAAAGATTCTGGAAATTACAGCAAGATCAAATGACTATCTCCCAAGAAGATCTAATAGGTTTAACTTGGCACAAACACTAATTAAAAGATAAATCCACATATAAACAGAGGCTAGATGTATTATTTATTCCTAAACAGAAGCAAAAACAAAAACTAAAAATAAAATTGGGTAGCCTCCCAACAAGCGCTATCGTTTAACGCCCCTAGCTAGGCATAAAAGCAAGGATAGATCTTGGTATTGCCATCTTTGGTAGGCAATCCATAAGTGGCTCTCATGATAGATTCATATGGTAATTTTATTTTATTTCTAGGAAAGTGTTCCATGCCCTTTTTTAAAGGGAATTGGAATCTAATATTTCCTTCCTTCATATCAATAATTGCACCAATCGTTCTAAGGAAAGGTCTACCAAGAATAATAGGACATGAAGGATTGCATCTATATCAAGAACGATAAAATCTACGGGCACATAATTCCTATTTGCAAAAATAAGAACATAATTAATTCTTCCCATAGGCTTTTTAATAGTGGAATCCGCAAGATGCAAGTTTAGAGAGCAATCATCAAAATCACGGAAATCTAGCAAATCACATAAAGTTTTGGGAATAGTAGAGACACTAGCACCCAAATCACACAAAGCATGAAAATCATAATTTTTTATTTTAATTTTGATATTAGGTTCCCACTCATCATGGAGTTTCCTAGGGATATAAACTTTCAACTCAAGCTTTTCTTCATAAGATTGCATCAAGGCATCAACAATGTGTTCGGTAAAAGCCTTATTTTGACTATAAGCATGAGGAGAATTTAGCATGGATTGCAACAAGGGAATACAATCAATTAAAGAGCAATTTTCATAATTAAATTCCTTGAGATCCAAATTAGTGGGTTTAGCAATATCTCGATTTTTATTTCTTTCAATCCCACTTTTATCAATTTCATCATCAAGATCTAAAAACTCAGAATTCTTAGAACGCCTTCTAGGTAAAGGAAGATCATAATCAGTTTCATCAAGATTCATATGGCAAAACAAAGATTTAATAGGGGACACATCTATAACTTTCAGATCTTCATCTTGATTTTCATAGGAATTAGAAGAACACACTTTAATAAAGGCATCTTCGGAAGCACGCATCCTAGCGGTTCTTTCTTTGCACTCATCAATGGATATTTTCATAGCTTTGAGAGACTCATTGATATCATGCTTAGGAGGAATGGATCTAAGCTTTAAAGAATCAATCTTGAGAGAAATTCTATCAACGTTCCTAGCCAAATCATCAACTTTAAGCAATTTATCTTCAAGCAAAACATTAAAATTCTTTTGTGAATTCATAAACTCTTTAACACTACTCTCAAATTCAGAGGGCATCTTATTAAAATTTCCATAAGAGTTGTTGTAGGAATTTCCATAATTATTAGAAGGATTACTAGGATAAGGCCTAGGATTAAAATTCCCTCTGTAAGCGTTGTTACCAAAATTATTCCTACCAACAAAATTCACATCCACAGATTCATTATTATTCTCAATCAAGGTAGACAAAGGCATATCATTAGGATCAGAAGAAACACTCTTAGTAAATAATTTCATAAGTTCATCCATCTTTCCACTCAAAACATTGATTTCTTCTATAGCATGCACTTTTTTATTAGTAGATCTTTGAGTATGCCATTGAGAATAATTAACCATAATATTATCTAGGAGTTTAGTAGCATCTCCTAAAGTGATTTCCATGAAAGTGCCTCCCGCGGCCGAATCTAAAAGATTTCTAGAAGCAAAATTCAATCCAGCATAATTTTTTTGTATATTCATCCACAAGTTCAAACCATGAGTAGGACAATTACGTATCATTAATTTCAATCTGTCCCAAGCTTGTGCCACATGTTCATGATTGAGTGGCTTAAAATTCATAATATCGTTCCTAAGAGAGATAATCTTAGCGGGAGGAAAATATTTAGAGATAAAAGCATCTTTGCTCTTGTTCCAAGAATCAATACTATTTTTAGGCAAAGATGAAAACCACACTTTAGCACGATCTCTAAGCGAAAAAGGAAATAGCTTCAATTTAACAACATCATTATCGACATCTTTTTTCTTTTGCATATCACATAAATCTACGAAGCTATTCAGATGAGTAGCGGCGTCTTCACTCGGAAGGCCGACGAATTGATCTTTTATAACAAGATTCAACAAAGCAATATTGATTTCACAAGATTCAGTATTGGCAAGAGGAGCAATCGGAGTGCTAAGGAAATCATTATTATTGGTATTGGTGAAGTCACACAATTTGGTAGCATCTTGAGCCATTGCGACGAACAAGCAAACTAACACACGAGCAAACAAAGGGCAAAGGAAAAGGCAATGGAAAGAGAGGAGGAGATTGGGAAAGAGAGGGAAAATAAAACGGCAAGGGTGAAGTGGGGGAGAGGAAAACGAGAGGCAAATGGCAAATAATGTAATGCGAGAGATAGGGATTGTGATGGGTACTTGGTATGTTGACTTTTGCGTAGACCTCCCCGGCAACAGCGCCAGAAATCCTTCTTGCTACGTCTTGAGCTTGCGTTGGTTTTCCCCGAAGAGGAGAGGATGATGCAGCACAATATCGTAAGTATTTCCCTCAGTTTTTGAGAACCAAGGTATCAATCCAGTAGGAGGCCATGCGCAAGTCCCTCGTACATGCACAAAACGATAGCTACTCGCAACCAACGCAATTAGGGGTTGTCAATCCCTTCACGGTCACTTACGAGAGTGAGATCTGATAGAGATAATATTTTTGGTATAAAGATGCAAAGTAAAAAGTAAAAGCAAAGCAAGTAAATAAAGTGATGGAAATTGATATGATGAGAATAGACCCGGGGGCCATAGGTTTCACTAGTGGCTTCTCTCAAGAGCATAGATATTCTACGGTGGGTGAACAAATTACTGTTGAGCAATTGATAGAACTGAGCATAGTTATGAGGTTATCTAGGTATGATCATGTATATAGGCATCACGTCTGAGACAAGTAGACCGAAACGATTCTGAATCTACTACTATTACTCCACTCATCGACCGCTATCCAGCATGCATCTAGAGTATTAAGTTAAAAACAGAGTAACGCCTTAAGCAAGATGACATGATGTAGAGGAATAAATTCATGCAATATGATAAATACCCCATCTTGTTATCCTCGATGGCAACAATACAATACGTGCCTTGCAACCCTTTCTGTCACTAGGTAAGGACACCGCAAGATTGAACCCAAAGCTAAGCACTTCTCCCATTGCAAGAACTACCAATCTAGTTGGCCAAACCAAACGGATAATTCGAAGAGACTTGCAAAGATAACTCAATCATACATAAAAGAATTCAGAGAAGATTCAAATATTATCCATAGATAAGCTGGATCATAAACCCACAATTCATCGATCTCAACAAACACACCGCAAAAAGAAGATTACATCGAATAGATCTCCACGAGAGAGGGGGAGAACATTGTATTGAGATCCAAAAAGAGAGAAGAAGCCATCTAGCTACTAGCTATGGACCCGAAGGTCTGAAGTAAACTACTCACACTTAATCGGAGGGGCTATGGTGTTGATGTAGAAGCCCTCCGTGGTGGATGCCCCCTCCGGCGGAGCTCCGGAACAGGCCCCAAGATGGGATCTCGAGGATACAGGAAGGTATGGTGGTGGAATTAGGTTTTTGGCTCTCCTTCTGATCGTTTGGGGATACGTAGGTATATATAGGAGGAAGGAGTACGTCGGTGGAGCGTCAGGGGGCCCACGAGGTAGGGGGCACGCCCTCCACCCTCGTAACCGCCTCTGGCACTTCTTGGAGTAGGGTCCAGGTCTCCTGGATCACGTTCGGTGAGAAGATCACGTTCCCGAAGGTTTCATTCCGTTTGGACTCCGTTTGATATTCCATTTCTTCGAAACACTGAAATAGGCAAAAAACAGTAATTCTGGGCTGGGCCTCCAGTTAATAGGTTAGTCCCAAAAGTAATATAAAAGTGGAAAATAAAGCCCAATATAGTCCAAAACAGTAGATAAAGTAGCATGGAGTAATAAAAAATTATAGATATGTTGGAGACATATCAGTTTGCAAGAAATTAAAGAGCACGTAAATAAAAGCTAGGGGCTGTTTAGATAAAGACACAACTAAATTAGTTTTAGTAGAGAGCTTGTTGTCACAAGAAAGTTATTTGTCCCTAGGCAATCGATAACTAGACCGGTAATCATTATTGCAATTTTATTTGAGGGAGAGGCATAAGCTAACATACTTTCTCTACTTTGATCATATGCACTTATGATTGGAACTCTAGCAAGCATCCACAACTACTAAAGATCATTAAGGTAAAACCCAACCATAGCATTAAAGTATCAAGTCCCCTTTATCCCATACGCAAACAACCTACTTACTCAGGTATGTGCTTCTATCACTCACGCCACCCACCATAAGCAAATCATGAACATATTGCAAACCCTACAGCGGGAATCCCTCACGCTTGCGCGACACGGAGAGCACCATAGGACATCACCAATAATAAAACATGCAACTCAAACCAATCTTGATCATCAAATAGCCATTAGGACAAAATGGATCTACTCAAACATCATAGGATAGCCATACATCATTGGGAAATAATATATAGCATTGAGCACCATGTTTAAGTAGAGATTGCAGCGGGTAAGAGAGAGGTTACACCGCTGCATAGAGGGGGGAAGCGTTGGTGATGATGGTGGTGAAGTTGTTGGTGAAGATGGCGGTGATGATGATGGCCCCAGCAGCGCTCCGGCGCCACTGGAAGCAAGGGGGAGAGGGCCCCCCTTCTTCTTCTTCTTCCTTGACCTCCTCCCTAGATGGGAGAAGGGTTTCCCCTCTGGTCCTTGGTCCCATGGCGTGGGAGGGGCGAGAGCCCCTCCGAGATTGGATCTATCTCTCTGTCTCTCTCTGTTTCTGCATTCTGTTCTGCTGCCTTTTCACCGTTTCTTTTATATCCGGAGATCCGAAACTCCGACTGATTGAAACCTTTGCCGTGATTTTTTACCAAAAAATAGTTTTCTTGCGGCCGAAGAAGGGCATCAACCGCCTTATGGGTGGCCCACGAGGGTGGGGGGCGCGCCCTCCTGGTACGGGCGTGGGCCCCTGCCTCGTGGCCACCTCGGACACCGTTTCACGTTGATCTTTCTCCCAGATTTTCCAAATATTCCAAAAATAAGCTCTGTCCGTTTTTATCCCGTTTGGACACCGTTTGATATGGATATTCTGCGAAACCAAAACATGCAATAGACAGGAACTGGCACTGGGCACTGGATCAATATGTTAGTCCCAAAAATAGTATAAAAAGTTGCCAAAAAGTATATGAAAATTGAATAGTATTGTCATGGAACAATAAAAAATTATAGATACGACAGAGACGTATCAGCATCCCCAAGCTTAATTCTTGCTCGTCCTCGAGTAGGTAAATGATAAAAAAGATAATTTTTGATCTAGAATGCTACCTAGCATAATCTCGATCATATGTCTAATCATGGCATGAATATTAAGACCCAAGTGATTCAAGGCGATAGTCTATCGTTTGACATAAAAACAATAATACTTCAAGCATACCAACCAAGCAATTATGTCTTATTGAAATAACATAGCCAAAGAAAGCTCATCCCTACAAAATCATATAGTCTGGCTATGCTACATCTTCACCACACAAAATATTCAAATCATGCACGCCCCGATGACAAGCCAAGCAATTGTTTCATACTTTTGACGTTGCTCAAACCTTTTCAACTTTCACGGAATACATGAGCGCGAGCCATGGACATAGCACTATAGGTGGAATAGAATATGATGATGGGGGTTATGTGGAGAAGACAAAAAAGGAGAAAGTCTCACATCAACTAGGCGTATCAACGGGCTATGGAGATGCCCATTAATAGATATCAATGTGAGGAGTAAGGATTGCCATGCAACGGATGCACTAGAGCTATAAGTGTATGAAAGCTCAAACTGAAACTAAGTGGGTGTGCATCCAACTTGCTTGCTCTTGAAGACCTAGGGCATTTGAGGAAGCCCATCGTTTGAATATACAAGCCAAGTTCTATAATGAAAATTCCCACTAGTATATGAAAGTGATAACTTAAGAGACTCTCTATATGAAGAACATGGTGCTACTTTCAAGCACAAGTGTGGTAAAAGGATAGTAGCATTTCCCCTTCTCTCTTTTTCTCTCATTTTTTTCTTTTTATTTTTCTTTTTTTTTGGGCCTTCTCTTTTTTTTGGCCTTTCTATTTTTTTTCATCCGGAGTCTCATCCCAACTTGTGGGGGAATCATAGTCTCCATCATCCTTTCCTCACTGGGGCAATGCTCTAATAATGATAATCATCACACTTTTATTTAGTTACAACTCAATATTACAACTCGATATCTAGAACAAAGATATGACTCTATATGAATGCCTCCGGCGGTGTACCGGGATGTGCAATGATCTAGCGTAGCAATGACATCAAAAAACAGACAAGCCATGAAAACATCATGCTAGCTATCTTACGATCATGCAAAGCAATATGACAATGAATGCTCAAGTCATGTATATGATGATGATGAAAGTTGCATGGCAATATATCTTGGAATGGCTATGGAAATGCCATAATAGGTAGGTATGGTGGCCGTTTTGAGGAAGATATAATGAGGCTTATGTGTGACAGAGCGTATCATATCACGGGGTTTGGATGCACCGGCGAAGTTTGCACCAACCCTCGAGGTGAGAAAGGGCAATGCACGGTACCAAAGAGGCTAGCAACGATGGAAGGGTGAGAGTGCGTATAATCCATGGACTCAACATTAGTCATAAAGAACTCACATACTTATTGCAAAAATCTATTAGTCATCGAAACAAAGTACTACGCGCATGCTCCTAGGGGGATAGATTGGTAGGAAAAGACCATCGCTCGTCCCCGACCGCCACTCATAAGGAAGACAATCAATAAACACCTCATGCTCCGACTTCGTTACATAACGGTTCACCATACGTGCATGCTATGGTACTTGCAAACCTCAACACAAGTATTTCTCAATTTCACAATTATTCAACTAGCACGACTCTAATATCACCACCTTTATATCGCAAAACTATTGCAAGGAATCAAACATATCATATTCAGTGATCTACAAGTTTTATGTAGGATTTTATGACTAACCATGTGAATGACCAGTTCCTGTCATCTCTCTAAATAGATATAAGTGAAGCAAGAGAGTTTAATTCTTTCTAGAAAAGATATGCCCACGCTCTAACAAATATAAGTGAAGCAAAAGAGCATTCTAAAAATGGCGGTTGTCTATGTAAAGAGAAACAGGCAATCCAAGCTTCAAATGATATAAGTGAAGCACATGAAGCATTCTATAAAGCCATACTCAAAAGATATAAGTGAAGTGCAAAGACCATTATATAAATCAACCAAGGAATATCTCATACTAGCATGGTGCATAAAAAAAATTAAAACTAAATGCAAAAGACGCTCCAATATTTGCACATATCACATGAATGAAACGAATCCGAAAACATACCGATACTTGTTGAAGAAAGAGGGGATGCCTTCCGGGGAATCTCCAAGCTTAGACACTTGACTCTCCTTGAATATTTACTTGGGGTTCCTCGGTCATCCCCAAGCTTGAGCTCTTGCCTCTCTTCCTTCTTCTCACATCGAAACCTTCTCGATCATCGAACACTTCATCCACACAAAACTTCAACAGAAAACTCTATAAGATCCGTTAGTATAATAAAGCAAATCACTACTCTAAGTACTGTTGCAAACCAATTCATATTTTGTTTTTGCATTTTTTCTACTGTAGCATAATTTTCCATGGCTTAATCCACTGATAGAAATTGATAGTTTCATCAAAACAAGCAAACTATGAATCAAAAACAGAATCTGTCTAAAACAGAACAGTCTGCAGCAATCTGAACATTCACCATACTTCTGATACTTAAAAAATTCTGCCAAAATTAGGAAAAATAAAAAATTTGTACAGCAAGACAATGTAAAAAGAGTCAGAACCATTTGACGTTCCAGTAAAAAATTAAAATTCGCGCACTACAGCCAAAGTTTCTGTCCTACACCGCACAAACCAACAAGCATTGTAAACATCCTAAAGGCAAACCTTGGCACATTATTTTTATAATACAATGGAATTGTACAAGGGGATATTTATTTTTGTTAAAAAGTTTCTATAATCAAGATTCACAAAGTTTCCGTGAGCACGAACAAAGTTCAAGGCTAGCTCCCACTTCAACAATGCTTGTCTTTCTCACTTTCACTTTCCTTTTTGAAAATGTTTTGGGTTCCCCTCTTTATTTTTTTTGTTTTTAAACTATATGAAAGAACTCAACAGAAATAAATGACTCTCTAAAAATTCCGGGTTGTCTCCCTGGCAGCGCTTTCTTTAAAGCCATTAAGCTAGGCATATAGTGCTCAAGTAATGGATCCACCCGGATCCCAAGGTATATCAAAGCCAATTTTAATTAGCAATGATTTGTAATTTAGTAGTGAGCACAAAGTAACATATATCATGTAATGACGAAGTTTAACTCTCTTCCTATGCATCGGCATGTCATAAAAGAACAATTCATGCACACATAGTAAAGGCCAATGCATAGTATAAACAGTTTCTTGCAATTTAATTGTATTGGAAACATAGGGTGGTGGAAATATAGTTCCTCTCTCATAATAATTGCAAGTAGGAGCAGCAAGCACATGCATATTATATCTATCAAAATCATCATGTGAAATGGTAAAAGGCAAGCCATCAATATAATCCTTCATAAGAGCAAACTTCTCCGATATAGTGTAGTCGGGAGAATTTAAAAAGATGATAGGACTATCATGTGTGGGTGCAATAGCAACAATTTCATGTTTAACATAAGGAACTATAGCAAGTTCATCTCCATAAGCATAATTCATATTGGCAACTTAGCCATAAGCACAACAAGCATCATCAAAAAGGGATATTTCAAGAGAATTAATGCGATCATAATAGTCATCATAGCAATCATCCTTCGGTAAGCACGAAGGGGAATTAAACAATGTATGAGTTGAAGGGTTACTCTCATTAGAAGGTGGGCACGGCCGATCAATCCGCTCTTCCTCCTTTTGTTCTTCGCTCTCCTCCTCATCTTTTTCATCCAATGAGTTCACAGTTTCATCAATTTCTTCTTCCATAGCTTCCTGCAAAATTTTAATCTCTTCTTGGACAGCGGAGACTTCCTCAATAAATGCATTAATATAGTAACTGTATTCATAATTTTCATAGCAATATCTAAGTATAGCAAGATTTTCAGGCCTATAAACACCATCATCATCAAAAGCTTCATACTTTTCAAACAAATATTCAATTTCATAAGCAGCCTTAAAAGCAAAAAAAATCTTCTATTTGTTCCACATCATAGTAATCATATATACCATTAGCATAAGAATCTAAGGTTTCATTATCATTAAATTTGCATGAAAAGGGAAGGTGTGGAGCCTTCATCCTAGAGCAACAAATAATATCATATCTCAAGCATAGATCCCGAGCATACCAATGCAACATAATAAATTGGTCCCATAATAGTTTCCCTTTTTGTGTCGAGCGATAATCCCTAAAGTATTCAAGTTGATCCAATGTGTCTCCCATTATATAGTTGAATGGGGTTTTCTCAGGATTATCAAAGTAGTACATAATATCTTTCACATAATGAGAATCAAGGGTTTTAGAAGTTACCCCATCTCCATGATTAGCAAGTACACCTAATTTTTTTGGTATTTCGTGTTCCATATCCATAATTAAAGATAAAGAACAACGAAGAAAAACAAAAATAAAAATTACTTAGTGATAAAGCAAACAAGCACACACGCGAATATTCACCCCACGCTATGACTCCCCGGCAACGGCGCCAGAAAAAGGTCTTGATAACCCACAAGTATAGGGGATAAATTCTAGCCTCTTTCGATAAGTAAGAGTGTCGAACCCAACGAGGAGCTAAAGGTAGAACAAATATTCCCTCAAGTTCTATCGACCACCGATACAACTCTACGCACGCTTGACGTTCGCTTTACCTAGAACAAGTATGAAACTAGAAGTACTTTGTACGTGTTGTTGGATAGGATAGCAAGAAAGTAAAGAGCACGTAAATAAAATCTAGGGGCTGTTTATATAAAGACAAAACTAAATTAGTTTTAGTAGAGAGCTTGTTGTCACAAGAAAGTTATTTGTCCCTAGGCAATCGATAACTAGACCGGTAATCATTATTGCAATTTTATTTGAGTGAGAGGCATAAGCTAACATACTTTCTCTACTTGGATCATATGCACTTATGATTGGAACTCTAGCAAGCATCCACAACTACTAAAGATCATTAAGGTAAAACCCAACCATAGAATTAAAGTATCAAGTCCCCTTTATCCCATACGCAAACAACCTACTTACTCAGGTCTGTGCTTCTGTCACTCACGCCACCCATCATAAGAAAATCATGAACATATTGCAAACCCTACAGCGGGAATCCCTCACGCTTGCGCGACACGGAGAGCACCATAGGACAGCACCAATAATAAAACATGCAACTCAAACCAATCTTGATCATCAAATAGCCATTAGGACAAAACGGATCTACTCAAACATCATAGGGTAGCCATACATCATTGGGAAATAATATATAGCGTTGAGCACCATGTTTAAGTATAGATTACAGCGGGTAAGAGATAGGTTACACCGCTGCATAGAGGGGGGAAGAGTTGGTGATGATGGCGGTGAAGTTGCTGGTGAAGATGGCGGTGATGATGATGGCCCCGACAGCGCTCCGGCACCACCGGAAGCAAGGGGGAGAGGGCCCCCCTTCTACTTCTTCCTTGACCTCCACCCTAGATGCGAGAAAGGTTTCCCCTCTAGTGCTTGGCTCCCATGGCGTGGGAGGGGCGAGAGCCCATCAAAGATTGGATCTATCTCTCTGTCTCTCTCTGTTTCTGTGTTCTGTTCTGCTACCTTTTCACCGTTTCCTTTATATCTGGAGATCCGTAACTCCGATTGGATTGAAACCTTCGCTGTGATTTTTTTTACCAAAAAATAGCTTTCTTGCGGCCAAAGAAGGGCATCAACCGCCTTACGGGTGGCCCACGAGGGTGGGGGCGCGCCCTCCTGGTACGAGCGTGGGCCCCTGCCTCGTGGCCACCTCGAACACCGTTTCACGTTGATCTTTCTCCCAGATTTTCCAAATATTCCAAAAATAAGCTCCGTCCGTTTTTATCCCGTTTGGACTCCGTTTGATATGGATATTCCGTGAAACCAAAAACATGCAACAGACAGGAACTGGCACTAGGAACTGGATCAATATGTTAGTCCCAAAAATAGTATAAAAAGTTGCCAAAAAGTATATGAAAGTTGAATAGTATTGGCATGGAACAATCAAAAATTATAGATACGACAGAGACGTATCACCAACCTGCACGAGCGCGGGATTGAGGCAAACCCGGAGAAGATCAAGGCCATCAAGCACATGCGCAAGCCGGCCCGGCTGCACGATGCCCAGAAGTTCACCGGCTGCTTGGCCTTGGTCAGCCGGTTTCTCAGCCGGGTGGGCGAGAGGTCCTTGCCCCTGTATCAGCTGATGAAGAAGACGACGCCTTTCCAATGTAACGGCCAGGCGTACGAGGCTTTCCGGGACCTCAAGTGCAAGCTCTCCACCGCACCCGTCCTGGACGCACCAGCCGAGAAGGAGCCGCTGTTGCTCCACATAGCCGCAACCTCGCGGTCGGTCAGCACGGTGATGGTGGTCGAGCGACTAGAGAATGGAAAGATCCAAGCTGTCCAGCGTCCCGTCTATTACCTGAGCGAGGTGCTCTCCGCCTCCAAGCAGAACTAGCCGCACTACCAGAAGATGTGTTACGGCGTGTACTTCACCGTCAAGAATTTGAAGCATTACTTCCAAGAGCATGTTGTTACCGTGGTCAGCACGGCTCCTCTCGTGAAATCATCAGGTGCCGGGATGCCTCTGGCTGGGTCGCCAACTGGGCGCTCGAGCTAGCCTGTAACATCCCAAATTTTCAATTTGGAATGTTATACATAGGTCATTCATGCATATCATATTTTATTGCATTTTCATTTCACGATCCTCGAAATCCTAATCAACTCAAGGACCCACGGAGAGAGTTGGGGATTTCCTGTTTTTAATATTTGAATTTTTATCAAATATTGAAACGAGGATCATTTTGGTTTTAATAATTTTTCTCCGAAAATATTTCGTATTAAAATATATGAGAGGAGATAATATGACTTCTCCAAAATAAATGAAATATTGGAGGAAAAATATTAAATTCAAATAAGTAAATTTTATTTGGATTTTTTCTGTAATTTTATTTGAATTAGGAAAAAAATGCGTTCTTCCAAATTGCATTAGAGGCCCAAATAAATGTTCACACTGTCCGGAATATTACTAGAGGACCATGAAAATTTATTTCGGGATTTTTGGAGTCAGCTTAGTATTTCTTTTCTTAGTTTTTCTGCGCCAGGATTTAAAAAAAAAGGTAACCGACTTACCGGGCCGTGTCCGGCTAGGACACTTCGCTCGGCCGGCTTTAAAAGCCGAGGCCCGCGACCCCGACAGCCCAAGTCGCCGCCAGCCCCGGCCGAAACCTAGCGCCGCCCGTCGCTCGCCGACGCCTTGATCCGCCGCCGCCGCCCTCCTCCGGGACGCCCGCCCGCCTCCATATCGTTTGTTTTAACGAACGTTGTTCGTCCGTTAGCCGCAAACAACGAACGTTCGTTCATTAGTCTGTTCGTTAGTTTTCTTCTTCCAGGGTTTTTCCGCAATTATTTTCGATCGCGATTTCTTCCAAATCTTTGATCTAGTACAACTTTTCGCTCGTTTATCCAAATCAGGTGAATAAGCGCCTAGATCTTCGTCTCGAAACCCTCTTTCTGTATAACCAACTTGAGCAAGATTTTGGTACGGTAAAATTTGACTTTAGTCCAGATTAGTAATCGGATCTTGTTTCTTTCGTAGTTTGAGTTTCATTGCTCCGTTTGATTTGATTATTTTTGCAAAGCGGAGTTCTTCAATTGAACTTTCTAGATAGATCTTCTATTTGGGATTTATCTGTGCATATTTTCTTGATTGCTTATGTATGCTATTGTTTGTTTGCGATAGAATTCCCGGAGTGCGAAGCGTGCTACTACGAGTCTCTAGGATTTGCAGATTGTTAGCAAGGCAAGTAACACATTGATCATACCCTTTCATACCTAGTTTTTATGCATTAGTTTCAACCCTCACACATTGCATGAGTAGGATCTCTTAACATGTGGGTTTGGGAAGTAGATGATGAGGTAGAACCTATTACCTGTTTTATTATCAAACCCTGGCGAGTTACTTCTATGTTATGCTTATTGCCATGCTATGCTTGTAGACGTTGATTGGGTTTGAGTGCATCCATGACAGATGTGAGTTTCTTAATTAATGGTTCAACTTAAGGTGGCAACTTTAATACACCTCTGGTGGATTGCTTGTGGGCACCTGGAGAATCCAGTGTTGTCCTAGGATATCTCGGAGTACCCGTTAGGCACCTGGATTGCTTGTGGGCACCTGGATTGCTTGTGGGTACCTGACAGTCTTTCTTGGACATGTTATATCAGGAGAAGGTATAGCAGTGGATCCTACCAAGGTCCAGTCAGTCACTGAGTGGTTGGCGCCCACCTCACTTGGAGAGATCCGCAATTTTCTTGGACTTGCGGGATACTACCGGAGATTCATTGTGAATTTCTCCAAGATTGCGAAGCCTATGACGGCATTGTTGAAGAAGGACACCAAGTTCCACTAGATAGAGGAATGTGAAGAAAGTTTCCAGGAGTTGAAGAAACGTTTGACAACAGCCCCAGTGCTAATTCTGCCGGATATACGCAAGGATTTCCAAGTGTATTGTGACGCCTCACGCTTAGGACTTGGAGGAGTACTTATGCAAGACGGAAGAGTTGTTTCATATGCCTCAAGACAACTTCAACCGCATGAGTTGAATTATGTTACGCATGACTTGGAGTTGGCAGACATAGTGCATGCACTCAAGACCTGGAGACATTTTCTTATTGGAAACCGTTGCGATGTGTACATGGATCACAAGAGTTTGAAGTACATTTTTACCTAGAAGGAGCTGAACCTCGGGCAGAGGAGATGGTTGGAGCTCATAAAGGATTATGATATGAAGTTGCACTATCATCCAGGAAAGGCCAATGTCATAGCAGACGCTTTGAGTCGGAAGAGTTATGTCAATACCCTCGTAAGCGGAGGATTACCCAAGGAGTTAGCGGAAGATCTCAGGGAGCTACGTTTGGAGATAGTTCCTAAAGGTTTTGTTGCAGCATTGGAGGTTAA
This sequence comes from Aegilops longissima, assembly GCA_021605205.1. Taxonomy (NCBI): domain Eukaryota; kingdom Viridiplantae; phylum Streptophyta; class Magnoliopsida; order Poales; family Poaceae; genus Aegilops; species Aegilops longissima. The sequence continues at coordinate 282,320,932 of CM038677.1, forward strand.
GTCAACATTATTGGAAAGGAATCGAGAAGCTCAGAAGGAAGACAAAGAAATTGCTGAAATAAAGGAGAAGATGAGTGAAGGAAAAGCCAAAGATTTTCGTGAGGACGAGCACGCCACTTTGTGGTTCGAGGGCCGTGTATATGTTCCCAATAATGCAGAGATCAGGAAGTTGATACTTCAGGGAGCTCATGACTCGCCATACTCGATACACCCCGGAAACACTAAGATGTATTTGGATTTGAAGGAGCGTTTCTGGTGGACTGGTATGAAGAAGGATATTGCCGACTATGTAGTTGTATGTGATGTATGTCAGAGAGTGAAGGCGGAACATTAGAAGCCAGCAGGATTACTACAGCCTATGCCAATACCCGAATGGAAGTGGGACAAGCTTGGCATGGATTTTATCACCGAGTTGCCCAGGACCCGATCGGGATATGATTCTATCTGGGTAGTAGTGGTTCGCTTGACCAAAGTAGCTCACTTTATCCCCATGAAAACCACTTATACCAATGCAAAGTTGGCCAAGATATACATGACCAGGATCGTATGTCTGCACGGAGTTCCGAGGACCATTGTATCGGATAGAGGAACACGGTTTACTTCAAAGTTTTGGCACCAGCTACACCATACTTTGGGTACCAGGCTGGAGTTCAGTACAACTTTTCACCCGCAAACAGATGGACAGACCAAGAGAGTCAATCAGATCTTGTAGGACTATGGATCTAGTTGGGATGAAAACTTGCCCTACACGGAGTTCTCATACAACAACAACTACCATGCCAGTTTGAAGATGGCACCGTTCGAAGCCTTCTATGGAAGAAGATGCCGAACACCATTGATGTGGGATGAAGTTGGAGACCGCCAGTTGTTTGGACCGGATTTGATTAAAGAGTCCGAAAAGAAGGTTAAGCTGATCCAAGATAGACTGAAGGTAGATTAGTCTAGACAGAAGAGCTATGCAGATTCAAAATGCAAGGAGGCAGTCTATGGAATCGGAGACAGAGCATATCTGCGACTGCCACATTTCCAAGGAGTGAAACGTTTTGGAGTTAAGGGAAAGTTAGCCCCGAGATTTGTTTGACCGTACCATGTTTTGGAACACATGGGAGAGGTTGCCTACAAGTTGGAGTTACCCGAAGGACTGTCAGGAGTTCATGATGTGTTTCATGTTTCCCAGTTGAAGAAGTGCCATGCAGAGATGGCCGATATTCCTTTGAGATATACAGTGCCCCTGGAAGAAATTCAGTTGGATAGTGATTTGACATATGAGGAGAAACCTATCAAGATTCTAGAGATTGCCAGCCGAGTTACTCATAGCAAGGTTATCAAGTTTTGCAAAGTTCAGTGGAGCCACCATACCGAGGATGAAGCCACCTGGGAATCAGAGGATGATCTACTTAAAGACCACCCACACCTATTTTCTAGACAACCCGAATCTCGTGGACGAGATTCATCTTAAGGAGGGTAGGTTTATAACATCCCAAATTTTCAATTTGGAATGTTATACATAGGTCATTCATGCATATCATATTTTATTGCATTTTCGTTTCGCGATCCACGAAATCCTAACCAACTCAAGGACCCACGGAGAGAGTTGGGGATTTCCCGTTTTTAATATTTGAATTTTTATCAAATATTGAAACGGGCATCATTTTGGTTTTAATAAAAAAATTCTCCGAAAATATTTCATATTAAAATATATGAGAGGAGATAATATGACTTCTCCAAAATAAATGAAATATTGGAGGAAAAAATATTAAAATCAAATAAGTAAATTTTATTTGGATTTTTTTGTAATTTTATTCGAATTAGAAAAAAATGCATTTTTTCAAAATTACATTAGAGGCCAAATAAATGTTCATATTGTCCGGACAATTACTAGGGGACCGTGAAAATTTATTTCGGGGTTTTTGAAGTCCGTTTAGTATTTCTTTCATTAGTTTTTGTGCGCCTGAATTTTTTTTAAAAGGTAACCGACTTACTAGGCCGTGTCCGGCAAGGACACTTGGCCTCGCCAGCTTTAAAAGCCCAGGCCCGCGACCCGACAGCCCAAGTCGCTGCCAGCCCCGGCCGAACCCTAGCGCCGCCCGTCGCTCGCCGCTGCCAGCGCCGCTTCGCCTCCGTCGCTTCCCGCCGCCGCATCGCGCTGCCGCCATTGTCGCCGCCGCCGCCTGCCGCCCTCGCCGTCTCATGTCGCCGCCGACCTCGCCGGAGGTGGCCACCGTTTTTTATTTAGATCGGTTCGTTCGGTTTTTCGTCGGTTTATTTATTTAGCGGATGTTCGTCCGTACGTTCATTTTAACGAACGTTGTTCGTCCATTAGCCGCAGACAGTGAACGTTCGTTCATTATTCTGTTCGTCAGTTTTCTTTTTCCAGGGTTTTTCCGCGGTTATTTTTTATCGCGATTTCTGCCCAAATCTTCGATCTAGTATAAATTTTCACTCGTTTATCCAAATCAGGTGAAACAAGTGCCTACATCTTCGTCTCGAAACCCTGTTTCTGTTTAACCAACTTGAACAAGATTTTGGTACTGTAAAATTTGAATTTAGTCCAGATTAGTAATCGGATCTTGTTTCTTTCGTAGTTTGAGTTTCGTTGCTCCGTTTGATTTGATTCCTTTTGCAAACCGGAGTTCTTCAGTTGAACTTTCTGGTTAGATCTTCTTATTTGAGATTTATCCGTGCATCTTTGCTTGATTGCTTATGTATGCTATTGTTTGTTTGCGATAGAATTCCCGGAGTGCGAATCGTGCTACTACGAGTCTCTAGGATTTGCAGGTCGTCAGCAAGGCAAGTAACACATTGATCATACCCTTTCATACATAGTTTTTATGCATTAGTTTCAACCCTCACACATTGCATGAGTAGGATCTCTTAACATGTGGGTTTGGGAAGTAGATGATGAGATAGAACCTACTACCTGTTTTATTATCAAACCCTGGGGAGTTACTTCTACGTTATGCTTATTGTCATGTTATGCTCGTAGACGTGGATTGGGTTTGAGTGCATCCATGACAGATATGAGTTTGTTAAATAGTGGTTCAACTTAAGGTGGAAACTTTAATACACCTCTGGATGGATTGCTTGTGGGCACCTGGATAATCCAGTGTTGTCCTAGGATATCCTGGAGTACCCATGTGATCATCCTACGGTCCGCCACCCAGGCTCAAAGGGATCATAAGATTATTCATGCTAGAAACTTCCGTGTGCAGCCACAAGCTATTATGGGCTCTAGCATAGTTGAATAAGTTGCATGACCTCTTCCAGTGGTAGGCTAGCAGATGTAGGGGATGTAGGTTTGTACTGTCTACCCGGGGTTAGAGTTAATGCTTCTGAAAGACTGTGTCTCAGTAATCCGTTTCTCAAACGCCATGAAGTGCAAGAAATCTAACAGAGGAGATCGAGTCTTGTGGGGAAAAGTGCGCAAACCTCTGCAGAGTGTATAAACTAATCATGGTTAGCCGTGTCCCACGTTATGAACATCTTGAGTATCTGGTTCTTGAATTATTGATTTGATCTCATCACTCTAAATTAAATTGTTGCGTTGTTAATGATTACTTTAATTGGGATTGAGTTGGAGGAACCTTCTCAATGTTTCAACCACCATGATAGTTAAATAAAAATTTATGCCTTTGCTGTAGCGAAAAATTGGCTTTTCGCAAAATCATATAACCATAGAGCCTCCACCAGCCATATATGCATGTAGTGATAGCATTTATCTGTTCATTGCTTTATTGTGTTATATTGGCAGCATATTCCATGTGCTGACCCGTTCTCGGGCTACAACGTATCATGTTGCAGACTTTTCAGACGACGAGTAAGGTGCCATAGGTCGTTTGTCATGCACTCAGCTATGACGTTGGAGTTGATGGACTCACTTTATCTTCCAAGCCTTCCGCTGTTATCATATTAGATGGCCTTCAACCATATTTATTGTAATAAGTTCTCTTTGGAGAGATTCGGAGTAATAAGTGTGTGATTGCTACTCTGTTATAAATCCATTCGAGTACTATGTGTGTCAGCATTATGGATCCAGGGATGACATTGAAGCATAGAGACTTGACCGTCTGAGGTCGGGTCGCTACATAGCCGGCCGCACCATCCTCTACGAGCCCCGCACTACGATCAATTCCCAAGCTCTGGCCGACTTCCTCGTTGACTGGACCGAGACCCAGTACCTGCCGCCGCCACCGGACTCGACGCACTGGCGCATGCACTTTGACAGCTCGAAGATGCCTCTCGGCCTAGGGGCTGGCATTGTGATGTCCTCCCCGAAGGGCGACCGGCTCAAATACGTGCTCCAGATCCACTTCGCCGCCTCGACATTGGAGTAGGGTATTACACCATAACGGTGGCTCGAACCAGTATAAACCTTGTGTCCCTTGTGTTGAGAGTTCGTCGAGTTCGTCCGTGAGATCTTAGCAAGCTAGGACGTGGATCGGTAGGGGGAGAACTTCGCACGCACCCCAGAGTTTGAACCTTAAGGATTTGTAGGAACCGGTGATCCGACAGCGCTTTTCTTGTAGAGTTCTCCGTCGTGAACCTTGTAGGCTTTCGAGCGTCGGACAATGCGGCGAGCCTCATTCTGATCCTCAGGGAGTGCTCGCCTATTAAGGTAGGCCAAGAAGGGTTCGGTCCATGGGGCAATGACTGCCATGATAAGATGGGTCGACGGTGTTATTTCGGTGGCTGAGCCCCCGATGATATCGGTATGTTCGGAATTTGGCGTTATAGTCGGTTCCGAACTGGTGTTGCCGCTCTCCCCTTTCCACACCACAGATGGCTTAAAAAGCCTTTTCAGAAAGATGTTAGGTGGGACGGTGTCGCGCTTGGCACCGATGCGAGCAAGGACGTCCGCCGCTTGACTACTTTCTCGAGCCACATGATGAAACTCGAGCCCCTCGAACCGAGCCGAGATTTTGAGAACGGCGTTATAGTAAGCCGCCATTTTTGGGTCTTTGGCATCGAAATCTCCATTTATTTGAGATATTGTTAGGTTTGAGTCCCCGCGCACTTCCAGGTGTTGTATGCCCATGGAGACGGCAATCTGAAGTCCATGCAATAAGGCCTCATATTCGGCTGCATTGTTGGAGTCTGTGTATAATATTTGGAGTATGTACTGAACTACGTCACCAGTGGGGGACGTTAAGACAACGCCCGCCCCTAACCCTGCCAACATTCTGGAACCATCGAGGTACATAACCCAGTTGGAATACGTGCCATACTCTTTAGGGAGTTCGGTCTCTGTGCATTCAGCGATGAAGTCAGTCAGTACTTGGGATTTAATGGCACGGTGAGGTTTGTATGTTATGTCGAATGGAAGGAGCTCAATGGCCCACTTAGCAATCCGGCCCATGGCATCGCGGTTGTTTATTATGTCGTTGAGTGGTACCTCGGAAGCCACCGTAGTCGAGCACTCTTGAAAGTAGTGTCACAGCTTCCAGGATGCCATGAAGACCGCGTATGCTATCTTTTGATAATGAGGGTATCGGGATTTCCATGGTGTGAGGACAGTGGATATGTAGTATACCGGTTTCTAGAGCGGGAATTTGTGTCCGTCCTGCTCTCGCTCAACGACGAGCACGACGCTCACCACCTGGTGTGTTGCCGATATGTATAATAACATGGGTTCGCCGATGTTCGGTGCGGCCAGGATTGGGTTGGTCGCTAAAAGGGCCTTTATTTCCTCCAGGCCGGCCGTTGCCGCATCCGTCCACTCGAAGTGGTCGGTGCGTCGGAGAAGGCGATAGAGTGGCAATGCTTTTTCTCCCAATTTGGAGATAAAGCGGCTTAAAGCTGCCACGCATCCCATGAGTTTTTGGACCTGTTTAAGGTCTGTTGGCGTAGCCAATTGTGACAAACCTCGGATTTTGGCTGGATTAACCTCAATTCCTCTATTGGAAATGATGAAGCCCAGCAATTTTCCGGCGCGGACACCGAAAACACACTTTTCCGGATTGAGCTTGATGTCATATGTACGGAGGTTGTCGAATGTGAGACGTAGATCGTCTATCAATGACTCGACGTGCCTGGTTTGGATGACGATGTCATCCACATATGCTTCAACTGTCTTGCCGATCTGTTTCTCCAGGCATGTTTGAATCATGCGTTGGTAGGTGGCGCCAGCGTTTTTGAGCCCGAAAGGCATAGTATTGAAGCATAAAGGCCCATATGGGGTAATGAATACCGTTGCGGCTTGATCTCACTCCTTCATATTGATTTGATGGTATCTGGAGTATGCGTCAAGGAAACACAGCGAGTCGTGTTCTACGGTTGCATCAATAATCTGATCGATGCGAGGGAGGGGGAAGGGATCGTTAGGGAAGGCCTTGTTGAGGTCTTTGAAATCGATGCATAGGCGCCGGGATTTGTCCTTCTTTGGTACCATCACCAGGTTTGCTAGCCAGTCCGGGTGTTTTATTTCTCTGATGAATTCGGCCTCAAGTAACTTGGCTAACTCCCCTCCCATAGCTTGTCGTTTGGGTTCGGCCAATATGCGGGGGATTCCTGGCATATCAGAAGGGTGCCAGGAGAATATGTCCCAGTTCACATGCAGGAACTCTTGTAGTGCGGCATTGACCATTGGGTCGAGTTGTGCCCCGATGGATGCTGTCTTCTTGGGGTCTGTCGAGTGAACTTGAAATTTGACTATTTCCTGCTGGTTTAAAGGAGGTGGATTTGGGTCGTTTGTCTAGGATTACGTCATCCCTATCAACAGTAGAGCGCAGCACAGTTAGCTCTTCGGCCACGAGTATTTCAGACAATGCCTCGAGGGCCAGGGATGCGGTTTTATTTTCGGCGCGGAGTGCTATGTACGGATCATTGGCAAGAGTGATGATGTCGTTTGGCCCGGGCATCTTGAGCTTCATGTACCTGTAATGAGGTATAGCCGGGAAGCGTGTAAATGCATCTCGCCCCAATAGGGCGTGATATCCACTGTTGAAAGGAGCCACTTGGAAGGTTATCTCTTTGGACCGATAAATCTCCGTTGTGCCGAATACCACGTCGAGCATGATTTTTCCCGCGCATCGCGCCTCCCGACTGGGAATGATTCCCTGGAATGTCGTCCTACTTTGCTCAATGCGGCTCCTGTCTATTTCCATTTTATTGAGCATATCCTCATAGATGAGGTCTAATATGCTGCCACCGTCCATGAGCACTTTGGTGAGCCGAAACCCGTCCAAGATTGTACAGAGGACCAAGGCGGCTAGTGCCTGAACTGTCCGGAACTTTGGTTCGTCACTGGCATTGAAAGTTATGGCCTTGTCGTTCCAAGGGTTTATTGCTGCGACTTGGCAGACTTCGGCGAGGTCGTGAAAGCCCTTTTATGCCGATTGTTTGAAGCAAAAGTCTCGAAGACTGTCAATACGCTGGGGTCGTCATCTTCCGGGGTTGTTGCACTGGTGTATTTTTGGTGAGGATATCCTCGCCGCTTTTTGCCACTTGCTGGTGTATCCAACATGCTCTAAGGTTGTGGGTTGGTATGGTGTCCGGTGTTGCATGTATTTTGCATGGCCTATCGAGCCATTCCTCTAGAACGGTTCCACACCCCGTGATGTTCTTGGATTTCTTTACCATTAGATCTGGTGCGCCGCGAGGGTGTACCCTTTTTGCCCGGACGAAGGGTTGAGTGGAAACCGGTGTTTCCCAAAGAGCTGCCTAAGTTTTCCAGGCGCTTTCCATTGCGCATTACTTCTGCATGATGGATGCCAGGTCAGCAAAATTTAATAACCAACGGCGATTGATGGCATTGAGGAGTCCTTCGTCCATGCAATTATTGCAGAATGCTGAGATCGTATCTTCGTTGCTGCAATCTTTAGTTTTGTTTTTGTCAAGGAGGAATCTGGCCCAGAAGTGATGGACTGTTTCCTGAGACTGCTGTCGTATGTATGTGAGATCGCGTCTATCTGGGTGGGTGGGTGGCTTTAAATCCGAACCCTGACCCAATTTGGAATATGGAGTTTGAAGAAGTTCCGAACTTAAAAGCTCGGGCTCCGGGATATTAATTGATTTTTCAGTCCCGTCGTTCGATTCTAGGTCCGGAGGGCGGGCTATCTCTTTCTGAAGGCAGGTGTCCGACTCTTCGACCTCAGAAATCCGTACATAGTTCGTCTTCAACATAGAGGAAGAGTTGTCGTCTTGCTCCTCAACTTCCGCTATCTGTTGGGTGATCGGTGGAGATTTAATTTCTCTCTGGTCGGGTTTAAGCCCGATCCGATCGTAGTCTGTAGCGACCCCCAGGGGGCGATGCAATCTAGGAGCTCGTTCAAAGACGATAACTCAGCCCGATCCATCTGCTTAGAGTATTCGGAGCTAACACGGAGGTGGTTTTCGATGACTCGAGAAGTCATGTTGGCTTAACGGCCGTAGCGGCGGTCATGATAAAGCCGCCCAGCCGAGGGGTTTGGCCTGAGGTCAGGGCACCTCCGGCGGTGATACTATCCTTGATAACAAGGCGAGCCATCAGTCCTGTTTTTGACGTCACAGCAGAACACTCAATGAAAGCACCAATGTTGGTGTCAAAACCAACGGATCTCGGGTAGGGTGTCCCGAACTGTGCGTATAAGGTCGATGGTAACAGGAGACGGGGGACACGATGTTTACCCAGGTCCGGGCCCTCTCTATGGAGGTAATACCCTACTTCCTGCTTGATTGATCTTGATGAATATGAGTATTACAAGAGTTGATCTACCTCGATATCGTAATGGCTAAAACCCTAGAAGCCTAGCCTGTATGACTATGATTATGATTCTTGCCTCTACGGACTAAGCCCTCTGGTTTATATAGACACCGGAGGGGACTAGGGTTGTACAAAGTCGGTTACAGAGAAAGGAATTTTCATATACGGGCGCCAAGCTTGCCTTACACGCAAAGGAGAGTCCCAACCGAACACGGGTGAGAGTCTTCGGTCTTGTATCTTCACAACCCATCAGTCCGGCCCATGTCAAACGGGCCGGACGCCCGAGGACCCTTAATCCAGGACTCCCTCAACTGGGCCTCGGCGCCTTCGGACGTCACGTCCGAAGTGCCCTTGTGGCGGAGACCACCTCGAGTCCCCTTGGCCTTCTTCTTGGCCTTCTTCTCCAGTGCCTAGTAAGGCGCCAGAACCAGCATCTTCGTCAGAAGTGGAAATGCTGGGTCTTCTGGTAGCGGAGCCGGGCTCTTGACCAGCTCCACCTTCTTTGTGTAGCCCTGAGAAAAGTAAGATGGAGAGGCTCAGACATTTTCCTTGAGTACGTAAGCAAAGTATACACGTTGAAAACACTAAAAAACTTACCGGATTGGCAGGGTGGGTCAGGTTATACCCACGGTCTTCGGTCTCCTTCGGCCACGTCTCATTGGCCTTGAAGAGCACCTTCCAAATACCTTCATGCGTAATGCCGAAGAAGTCCTGTAGGGTCTGGTGCTTTGCCGGATCGATCTCCCACAAATTGCAAGTCCGGCTTTGGCATGGAAGAAACTGGCGAAAGAGCATCACCTGGATCACATTGACAAGCTTGATGTTCTTGTCGACCATGCTCCTGATGCGCGTCTGCAGCGCCGTCAGCTCGTCCGACGAGGCCGAGTCTAGGCCCTTCTCTAGCCGGGAGGTGAGCCGCATCGGGGCCCCAGACCTAAACTCGGGAGCCTCGGCCCAGGTGGTGTCGCGGGGCTCTATGACATAGAACCACTGCTTTTGCCACCCTTTGACGGTCTCCGTGAAAGTACCTTTGGGCCATATGACGTTGGGCATCTTGCTCACCATGGCGCCTCCGCACTCTGTGTGTTGGCCGTCCACCACCTTCGGCTTCACATTGAAGATCTTCAGCCATAATCCGAAGTGGGGAGAGATGCGAAGGAAGGCCTCGCACACGACAATAAATGCCAAGATGTCGAGGAAGGAGTTGGGGGCCAGATCATGTAAATCCACCCCATAGTAGAACATAAGTCCGCGGACAAATGGGTGGAGTGGAAATCCCAGCCAGCGGACGAAGTGGGGAATGAACACTACCCTCTCATGGGGCTCCGGGGTAGGCACGATTTATCCCTCGGTTGGAAGCCGGTGGGCGACCTCCTTGGCCAAATATCCGGCCTCCCGGAGCTTGGTGATGTCCTTCTCCTCGATGCAGCAGACCATCCACTTGCCCTGCGCTCCGTATCCGGACATGATCGGAGTGCTTTCTGGAGGCGGAAGAGATGAGGACTTGGAATCCAAGGACCAGATGGGAAACCCTTCTCCCATCTAGGGAGAAGGTCAAGGAAGAAGAAGAAGAAGGGGGGGCCCTCTCCCCCTCTCTCCCGGTGGCGCCGGAACACCGCCGAGGCCATCATCGTCACCGCAATCTACACTAACACCTCCGTCATCTTCATCAACATCTTCATCACCTTCCCCCATCTACCTACAGCGGTCCACTCTCCTGTAACCCGATGTACCCTCTACTTGAACATGGTGCTTTATGCTTCATATTATTATCGAATGATGTGTTGCCATCCTATGATGTGTGAGTAGATTTTTGTTGTCCTATTGGTAATTGGTGAATTGCTATGTTTTGTTTAATTTTCTTGTGGTTATGTTGTTGTCCTTTGGTGCCCATCATATGAGCACGCGCGTGGATCACACCATGGGGTTAGTTGTATGTTGATAGGACTATGTATTGGAGGGCAGAGTGACAGAAGCTTCAACCTAGAATAGAAATTGATGCATACGGGATTGAAGGGGGACCAATATATCTTAATGCTATGTTTGTCTTTTACCTTAATGAACGTTAGTAGTTGAGGATGCTTACTAATAGTTCCAATCATAAGTGCATAGAATTCCAAGTCAAGGATGACATGCTAGAAGTGGCCTCTCCCACATAAAACATGCTATCGGTCTAGTAAAGTAGTCAATTGCTTAGGGACAATATCTGAACTCCTACCACCACTTTTGCACACTCGCTATACTAACTTTATTGCTTATTTACTTAAAAAAGCCCCTCGTTTTTATTTAGGTGCTATTTATATTCTTGCAAACCTATCGCGTTACACCTACAATGTACTTAAAGTTTCATACTTGTTCTAGGTAAAGCGAACGTTAAGCATGTGTAGAGTTGTATCGGTGCTCGATAGAACTTGAGGGAATATTTGTTCTACCTTTAGCTCCTCATTGGGTTTGACACTCTTACTTATCGAAAGAGGCTACAATTGATACCCTATACTTGTGGGTTATCCCGGCCCCGTCGGCCCGGCGTGCTTCGGACCACGCATCCGGGGTGAGCCCTTTACTAAAGGGTTCACGCACCCCCGCGACACCCCCCAAGTACAACGGCACCATGTAGCCGGAGGACTGGCTCACTGACTACACCACAGCCATCGGCATCGCCAGCGGTAACCACTGCCTTGCCGTACGCTACGCGCCTCTCATGATCCAGGGGTCGGCCCGCACATGGTTGAATAGTCTGCCGCTAGGAAGCATCAACGCGTAGGTCGATTTTGAGTAGGCCTTCGTGTGCAACTTCACTGTCACTTACAAACGACCCGGCCGCCACAGTCAGCTCGCCATGTGCATGCAGGGACCGGCGGAAACTAGCCGCGAGTACCTCGCACGGTGGACTGAGCTCCGGAACAGCTGCGAGGGCGTCCACGAAGTCCAAGCGATCCAATACACCGTCAACGGGTGCCGGGATCGCACCCTCATCAAGCACAAGTTCTTCAGCTCCGAGCCGGCCACCATGGCCGCGATCATGGTGACCTCGGACAAGTACCCCAACGCCGACTCCGCCATGAAGATCCGGGTGGCGCTGGATGAAGCCGGCAAAGCGAAGTATGTTCCCCCTCCGAAGTTGGCCGGCGAAGGAGGCCGGCAGCAGGACATCCAACAGAACAACAAGCACAAGGCCGATCAGTCGGCCCAGCACTATGACAACCGGCTCATCGCGGCCGCCGAGCAGGCACCCGCGACCGACCCGGCCGCCAAGCGTCGGTAGACTGGCAAGACGACATGGCAACCCACCATGAGTTTCGAGGAGATGCTAGATGCCCCCTGCAAGCACCACAGCGGCGCAAGGCCGTCCATGCAGATGCTTCGGCAGTGCGCCATCACCAAGAGCCTCCTGAGGGGCGACATCCCGCCTCCTCCGGCCCCGGCTCTGGGAGGGGGGCAGCCGTCTCCGCCTCCACCGTCTGGCGGCGCGATGCGCGACGACGTCTACCCGGCCCAGAATGCGACCTACGTCATCTTTACCAGCCTCGGCGACGACAAACGCAGCGAGCGCCTCCTTCGGCAGGAGGTGAAAACCGTCATCCCGGCCAAGCCGGAATACACGCACTGGTCGGAGCGCCTAGTCCCCTGGACTCAAGAGGACCACCCCGCCGTCATGCCGAACCCGGGTGGTTACGCCCTCGTCCTCAACCCCACCAGCGTCACACCAGGTGCACGTGCAAGTTCTCCCGGGTTCTCATCGACGGCTGCAGCAGCATCAACATCCTCTACCGCGACACCATGACCATGCTCGGCCTCGAGGCCAAAGACCTGGAGCCGACCCGGACGATCTTCCAGGACATCAGTCCCGCCCTCCCCTACTCTCCAATTGGCCGGGTCTGGCTCAACGTCCTGTTCGCCAACATCGACCACTTCTGAAGCGAGCCGCTCTGGTTCTAGGCGGTGGACCTGACCAGTGTGTACCATGTGTTGCTGGGTTGGCGCGCGCTCGCCTAATTCATGGCGGTTCCCCACTACGCCTACCTGAAGATGAAGCGGCCGGGTCCGAAGGGCCTCATCACCATCACTGGTGACTGCTGTAAGTCCATAGAGTGCACCCGAGACGGCGCCAAGCTGGTCGAATCGTTGGTCATAGCCGACGAGCGGCGCCAACTCGACCGGATTGTCGCCTTGGCCCAAGAAATGTCGACCGCGCCGATCCCAGCCGAGGAGCTGGCCGACGAGGCCTCGTTCAAGTCCTCCAAGGAGACCAAGAAAGTGAAGCTAAACCCGGAAGACCCCAGCTGCAGCAAGTACGTTGTCGTGGGCACCCGCCTCGACAGCAAATAGGAAGGCGAGCTCGTCGAGTTTGTCCATGAGAATCAGGATATTTTTGCATGGACCCCAAAGGACATGCCGGGTATCTCGAGGAAGTACGCCGAGCAAAAACTGCACGTCCGCAAGGACGCCAAGCCTGTCCGTCAACCCCTATGACATTTTTCTGAAGAGAAGAGAAGAACCATTGCTAAGCTTTTGGCGGCCGGCTTCATCATGGAAGTGTTTCACCTCGAGTGGCTGGCCAACCCAGTCCTCGTCATGATGAAGAACAAGACCTGGCGCATGTGTGTTGACTACACCAGCTTGAACAAGGCCTGCCCCAAGGATCCATTCGCCCTCCCGCGGATCGACCAAATCATCGACTCCGCTGCCGGGTGTGAGCTCCTATCCTTCCTGGATGCTTACTCTGGCTATCATCAGATTAAACTGGACCCCGCCGATGCCCTGAAGACGTCCTTCATCATGCCCTTTGGGGCGTATTGCTACATCACCATGTCGTTCGGCTTGAAGAACGCCGTCGCCACTGATACGTCTCCAACGTATCTATAATTTATGAAGTATTCATGCTATTGTATTATCCTTCTAGGATGTTTAATGGGCTTTATTATACACTTCTATATGATTTTTGGGACTAACCTATTAACCTAGAGCCCAGTGCCAGTTTCTGTTTTTCCATTGTTTCAGTGTTTCGCAGAAAAGGAGTATCAAACGGAGTCCAAACGGAATGAAACCTTTGGGAGAGTTATTTTTGGAACGGAAGCAATCCAGGAGACTTGGAGTAGACGTCAGGGAAGCTTCGAGGAAGCCACGAGGCAAGGAGGCGCGCCCCCACCCTCGTGGGCCCCTCGTGGCTCCCCTGACCGACTTCTTTCGCCTATATATATATCCGTATACCCTAAAAACATCGGGGAACACAATAGATCGGGAGTTCCTCTGCCACAAGCCTCTGTAGCCACCGAAAACCAATCAGGACCCTGTTCTAGCACCCTGCCGGAGGGGGGGATCCCTCACCGGTGGCCATCTCCTTGCATCATCCCGGCTCTCTCCATGACGAGGAGGGAGTAGTTCACCCTTGGGGCTGAGGGTATGTACCACTAGCTATGTGTTTGATCTCTCTCTCTCTCTCTCTCTCTCTCTCTCTCTCTCTCTCTCTCTCTCGTGTTCTTGATGTGGCAGGATCTTGATGTATCGCGAGCTTTGCTATTATAGTTGGATCTTATGATGTTTCTCCCCCTCTACTCCCTTGTAATGGATTGAGTTTTCCCTCTGAAGTTATCTTATCGGATTGAGTCTTTAAGGATTTGAGAACACTTGATGTATGTTTTGCATGTGCTTATCTATGGTGACAATGGGATATCACGTGATTCACTTGATGTATGTTTTGCATGTGCTTATCTATGGTGACAATGGGATATCACGTGATTCACTTGATGTATGTTTTGGTGATCAACCTGTGGGTTCCGTGACCTCATGAACTTATGCATAGGGGTTGGCACACGTTTTCGTCTTGACTCTCCAGTAGAAACTTTGGGGCACCCTTTGAAGTACTTTGTGTTGGTTGAATAGATGAATCTGAGATTGTGTGATGCATATTGTATAATCATGCCCACGGATACTTGAGGTGACATTGGAGTATCTAGGTGACATTAGGGTTTTGGTTGACTTGTGTCTTAAGGTTTTATTCTATTACGGAATCTATGAATAGATCAGAAAGGATAGCTTTGAGGTGGTTTCGTACCCTACCATAATATCTTCGTTTGTTCTCCGCTGTTAGTGACTTTGGAGTGACTCTTTGTTGCATGTTGAGGGATAGTTATATGATCCAATTATGTTATTATTGTTGAGAGAACTTGCCCTAGTGAAAGTATGAACCCTATGCCTTGTTTCCTAGCATTGCAATACCATTTACACTCACTTTTATCATTAGTTACCTTGCTGTTTTAATATTTTCAGATTACAAAAACCTTCATCTATCATCCATATTGCACTTGTATCACTATCTCTTCGCCGAACTAGTGCACCTAGGGTTCCTAATAGACTTTTTGTTATTTGGTTGCAGGGTTGTTTGAGAGAGACCATCTTCATCCTACGCCTCCCACAGATTGATAAACCTTACGTCATCCACTTGAGGGAAATTTGCTACTATCCTACAAACCTCTGCACTTGGAGGCCCAACAACGTCTACAAGAAGAAGGTTGTGTAGTAGACATCAGCTACCTTCCAGTGCTGCATGCAGAAATGCTTGCTGCCGCAACTCGGCCGCAATATCCACATCTATGTGGACGACATCACGGTGAAGACCAAGCAGCACCTCACGCTCCTCGACGACCTGAAGGGGACCTTCGCCAACCTGCACGAGTACAAGATCAAGCTAGTCAGCTTCCTCGTCTCGGAGCGCAGCATTGAGGCAAACCCGGAGAAGATCAAGGCCATCGAGTGCATGCGCAAGCAGGCTCGGCTGCGCGATGTCCTGAAGTTCACCGGCTGCTTGGCCTTGGTCAGCCAGTTTCTCTGCCGGCTGGGCGAGAGGGCCTTGCCCCTGTATCAGCTGATGAAGAAGATGACGCCTTTCGAATGAAACGGCCAGGCGGACGAGGCTTTCCGGGACCTCATGTGCATGCTCTCCACCACAACCGTCCTGGCCGCACCAGCCGAGAACGAGCCGCTGTTGCTCTACATAGCCAAAACCTCACGGTCGGTCAGCACAGTGATGGCGGTCGAGCGACTAGAGAAGGGAAAGATCCAAGCCATCCATGGTCCAGTCTATTACCTGAGCGTGGTGCTCTCCGCCTCCAAGCAGAACTAGCCGCACTACCAGAAGATTTTTTACGGCGTGTACTTCACCATCATGAAATTGAAGTAGTACTTCCAAGAGCACGTTATTACCGTGGTCAGCATGGCTCCTCTCGGCGAAATCATTGGCTGCCTGGATGCCTCTGGCCGAGTCGCCAACTGGGTGCTTGAGCTAGCCTGTAACATCCCAAATTTTCAATTTGGACTGTTATACATAGGTCATTTATGCATATCATATTTTATTGCATTTTCGTTTCGCGATCCTCAAAATCCTAAGCAACTCAAGGACCCACGGTGAGAGTTGGGCATTTCCCATTTTTAATATTTGAATTTTTATCAAATATTGAAACGAGGATCATTTGGGTTTTAATAATTTTTCTCTCCGAAAATATTTCGTATTAAAATATATGAGAGGAGATAATATGACTTCTCCAAAATAAATGAAATATTGGAGGAAAAATATTAAAATCAAATAATTAAATTTTATTTGGATTTTTTCTGTAATTTTATTCGAATTAGGAAAAAATGCGTTTTTTCAAAATTGCTTTATAGGCCCAAATAAATGTTCACACTGTCTGGGGTATTACTAGAGGACCGTGAAAATTTATTTCCGGATTTTTGGAGTCCGTTTAGTATTTCTTTTGTTAGTTTTTCTGCGCCAGGATTTAAAAAAAGGTAACCAACTTATCGACCCGTGTCCGGCTAGGATACTTGGCCCCGCCAGCTTTGAAAGCCGAGGCCCGCGACCCCGACAACCCAAGTCGCCGCCAGCTCTGGCCGAACCCTAGCGGCGGCGCGCCGCCGCCCGCCGCCGCCCGCCTCCGTCGCCGACCGCCGCCAGATCGCGCCGCACCACCAATCCCGCCGCCCGACCTCGCCGGAGGTAGCCGCTGTTCGTTGGTTTTTCTTAGAAAAACCGTTCGGTCTTTTTCTCTAGATCTTGTTTTTTTATTTAGATTGATTCGTTCGGTTTTCCGTCGGTTTATTTATTTAGCGGACGTTCGTCCGTACGTTCGTTTTAACGAATTTTGTTCGTCTGTTAGCCACAGACAATGAACGTTCGTTTGTTAGTCTGTTCGTCAGTTCTCTTTTTCCAGGGTTTTTCCGTGATTATTTTTTATCGTGATTTCTGCCCAAATCTTCGATCTAGTATAACTTCTCGCTCGTTTACCCAAATTAGGTGAAACAAGCGCCTAGATCTTCGTCTCCAAACCCTCCTTTTGTTTAACCAACTTGCACAAGATTTTGGTACTGTAAAATTTGACTTTAGTCCAGATTAGTAATCAGATCTTGTTTCTTTCGTAGTTTGAGTTTCGTTGCTTCGTTTGATTTGATTTTTTTTGCAAAAAGGAGTTCTTTAGTTGACCTTTATGGTTAGATCTTCTTGTTTGGGATTTATCTATGCATCTTTGCTTGATTTCTTATGTATGCTATTGTTTGTTTGCGATAGAATTCCCGGAGTGTGAAGCCTGCTACTACGAGTCTCTAGGATTTGCAGATCGTCAGCAGGGCAAGTAATACATTGATCATACCCTTTCATACCTAGTTTTTATGAATTAGTTACAACCCTCACACATTGCATGAGTAGGATCTTAACATGTGGGTTTGGGATGTAGATGATGAGGTAGAACCTATTACCTGATTTATTATCAAACCCTGGGGAGTTACTTCTACGTTACGCTTATTGCCATGCTATGCTCGTAAACGTTGATTGGGTTTGAGTGCATCCATGACAGATGTGAGTTTGTTAATTAATGGTAAACTTAAGGTGGCAACTTTAATACACCTCTAGGTGGATTGCTTGTGGGCACCTGGAGAATCCAGTGTTGTCCTAGGATATCCCAGAGTACCCGTGTGATTCCGCCACCCAGGCTCAAAGGGATCATAAGATTATTCATGCTAGAAACTTTCATGTGCAGCCACAAGCTATTATGGGCTCTAGCATAGTTGAGTAAGTTGCATGACCTCTTGAAGTGGTAGGCTAGCAGATGTATGGGATGTAGGTTGGTACTGTCTACCCGGGGTTAGAGTTAATGCTTCTGAAAGACTATGTCTTGGTCATCCGTTTCTCAAACACCATGAAGTGCGAGAAATCCAACGAAGGAGATCGAGTCTTGTGGGGAAAGTGCACAAACCTCTGCAGAGTGTATAAACTAATCATGGTTAGCCTTGTACCCGGTTATGGACATCTTGAGTATCTGGTTCTTGAATTATTTATTTGATCTCATCACTCTAAATTAAATAGTTGGGTTGTTAATGATTACTTTAATTGGGATTGAGTTGGAGGAACCTTCTCAATGTTTCAACCACCATGATAGTTAAATAAAAAATTATGCCTTTGTCGTAGGAAAAAATTGGCTTTTCGCAAAATCATATAACCATAGAGCCTCCACCAGCCATATATGCATGTAGTGATAGCATTTATCTTTTCATTGCTCTACTGTGTTATATTGTCAGCATATTCCATGTGCTGACCCATTCTCGGGCTGCAACGTATCATGTTGCAGACTTTTCAGACGACGAGTAAGATGCGATAGGTCGTTCATCATGCACTCAGCTATGCCGTTGGAGTTGATGGACTCACTTTATCTTCCGAGCCTTCAGCTGTTGTCGTATTAGATGGCCTTCAGCCATATTTATTGTTATAAGTTCTCTTTGGAGACATTCGATGTAATAAGTGTGTGATTGCTACTCTATTATAAATCCATTCTAGTAATGTGTGTGTCCGCATTACCGATCCAGGGATGACAATGAAGCACAGAGACTTGACCGTCTGAGGTCGGGTCCTACAAGATGGTATCAGAGCACAACTGAATGTAGGACACGACCACTAAGAAAAGCCATAGGTCACTCTTCTCTACTCATTACTGACTTCTCTCCAATTTCTACTCCTTAGGATGGCGGACTCGAGGAACAAGTTTGCACAACCGGATGAAGACACACCCTTTGGACGACACTTGAAGGAAGTCACTAGGTACCTGAACATCGGAATACCAAGATTCATCAGGACCTACACCGCTACTTTACCAGAAGAGGAGCGCTGGATGATTCGAGTTCAAGTTCCAGGAAGGACATTCATGCCAGTTACGGAGACCATAGAGTTTTCCTTTGATGCACCAACCTGGAGTATAGGAAAGAGCATGGCAGCCCACATCACCATGGGACGCATCGGCGAAGTTTACCAAAAGGATCTCAAGGATACTATCTACCAGATTTGTGGGCACCGAGGTGAGTAATGGGAGATAGTCAGCACCAGGAGGGACAGGTCCATTGCATCATTCATCTAGGAGCTAAACCAGCACATTCGACGCCAGGAGAACCAGATGTGCACAAGCATGATAGATTTGAAGAAGGCGATGACTAGGATCACCGATCTAGAAGAGGAACTCAAGTCTACACGTGATGGATATGAGGAGGAAATGACGATACTCGTGGAGAAGAATGACGACCTAACAAGGAAGCTAGGAGTTTTCATGGGAGACCCCGCGCCAGAAGGAGAAGACGACGAACCCATGGGATGACACCGACTCCGACCCTGATGGTAGTGATGATGATTATGAAGATGAAGCTGGAGCAGATATCATGGAGTCTTCCACCGATCAAAATTTCTAGATGACCACCATATGAGTAGTAGTATTCCCCCTGTATATAGTAGTAGTCATAACACTTTTGTAACGATAGTTCTAGACCGATTGTATGACCTTGCTTGATTGATTGGTGTGATATGATTGTGTTTGTCTCATGTGAATATGGGTAGTGCTTTCTCACTAGACCTCAATTCTATTCTAATCTCTCCCCTCTAAACCCATCAGATGCCTCCGAGACGTGACACCGGATTTGTCTTGCCACCAGAGATAACCTAGTTCATCCAGCAGCAGAATGCCTTGATGCAGATACTAGTGCAGAACCAAGGCAACAACAACAACAACAACAACAACAACAACAACAACAACAACAACAACAACAACAACAACAACAACAACAACAACAACAACAACAACAACAACAACAACCCGCCACCACCACCACCTGTTCACAACTTAGCCCATTTTTTGAGGTTGCAGCCGCCAGTGTTTTCTAGTAGCACCGAGCCAATAGTTGCTGATGACTGGCTACGCAAGATTGGAAGGGAGTTGATCACTGCCGGTTGCACAGATGCTGAGAAAGTACATTTTGCCGCACATCAATTGGATGGACCAGCAACATCATGGTGGGGGAATTACACATCCACTTTCCCTATAGCCAATATCACTTGGGATCAGTTTCAGCAAGCATTTCGCATAGCCCATGTCTCAACTGGAGCTATGAGCATGAAGAACCATGAGTTTCGCAACTTGCGCCAGGGAAATCGTACTGTGGCTCAGTACGTAGATGAGTTTAGTAAGCTATCTTGTTATGCCCCTGATGATGTGGCCACAGATGTCGCGAAGCAGGAGAAGTTAATGGAAGGGCTGAATGACGAGATGAGCATGCAGTTGATGGTGGCAACATTTAACAACTACCAGGAGTTGGTAGACAAGGCTCTTATGATGGAAGAAAGCAGCAGCAGATTGAGAGCCGCAAGAGGAAGTATGGACAAGGAAAATACAATTCTGGAGCTCAGCAGAAACCCCGAACTCAGGAGGATATACCCATAACAATGGAGGCCACACTCAGAATGGAGGAAGTTCCCATAACCAAAATGGCCCCAAGAATGGAAATGGGAATGCAGGAAGCAACAATCGGAACTGCTCCACTCCAGCCACACCCGCCAAGAGGGACCTAAGTCACATTACTTGTTTCAAGTGCAGGAAGACTGGACACTATGCCACTGAGTGCCCTGAAGCAAAGAATGGGAAAGGCAATGGAAGCTCTGGGAAGAAGCCCAACCCTTTCAACAGGGGACAAGTGAACCACGTGAACATGGAGGAAGTTGAAGAGCAGCGAGGTGCAGTTATCGGTAAGTTTTTGGTTAAGCCATTTATTGCAGTTGTTCTTTTTTATACTGGTGCATCACATTCATACATTTCAAGGGGTTTTTTGGACAAGTTTAAGTTACCCATCTTAGCCCTTAGGACACCCTTGCTAGTAAGCTCACCCGGTGCAGAGTATATGGCCAGACGATGGTGCAATCGGATACCCTTAACCATTGGTATTCATGTTTTCCCCTCAGACCTAGTAATTTTGGAGTCACAAGGATTTGATGTGATACTAGGAATGGATTGGTTATCGAAGTATGAAGGAAACATTAATTGTGCTAGCAGATCAATTCTACTCACCACCCCGGAGGGAAAAAGGATCAAGTATGTTTCCAGGCATGCCCCGAGGAGGGCCCAAGTAAATTCCCTCACGGGAGTTGTTCAGGAGGAAGTGCTAGTAGTGAAGGATTACCCGGATGTATTTCCAGAGGAGTTACCAGGCATGCCGCCAGATCATGATATCGAGTTTTCGATGGAACTATTGCCAGGCACTGGACCGATATCGAAGAGACCGTACCGGATGCCCGCAAATGATCTGGAGGAGATTAAGAAGCAGATTAAGGAGTTGTTGGAGAAAGATTACATTCGACGAAGTTCATCACCATGGGGAGCCCCAGTGCTCTTGGTTGAGAAGAAGGATGGACCGTTAAGAATGGTTGTTGATTATCATGCATTGAATGAAGTGACGATCAAGAACAAGTACCCACTGTCGATGATCATTGATTTGTTTGACCACTTGCAAGGAGCTAGAGTGTTTTCGAAGATCGATTTGCGATTAGGATATCACCAGCTGAAGATTCAAGAAAAGGATATACCAAAGACAGCTTTTACCACAAGGTATGGGTTGTATGAGTATACGGTTATGTCATTTGGACTGACTAACGTCCCTGCCTATTTCATGATTATGATGAACAAGGTGTTCATGGAGTTCTTGGATAAGTTTGTCGTGGTGTTCATTGAAGATATCTTGGTGTACTCGAAGAAAGAAGAGGAACACAAGGAGCATTCGCGATTAGTTCTCGAGAAGCTCAGGGAACATAAGTTATATGCCAAGTTCAGCAAATGTGAGTTTTGGTTGAAGGAAGTTGGATATCTTGGACATGTTATATCAGGAGAAGTTATAGCAGTGGATCCTACCAAGGTCCAGTCAGTCACTGAGTGGTTGGCGCCCACCTCACTTGGAGAGATCCACAGTTTTCTTGGACTTGGGGGATACTACCGGAGATTCATTGAGAATTTCTCCAAGATTGCGAAGCCTATGACGGCATTGTTGAAGAAGGACACCAAGTTCCATTGGATAGAGGAATGTGAAGAAAGTTTCCAAGAGTTGAAGAAACATTTGACAACAGCCCCAGTGCTAATTCTGCCGGATATACGCAAGGATTTCCAAGTGTATTGTGACGCCTCATGCTTAGGACATGGAGGAGTACTTATGCAAGACGGAAGAGTTGTTTCATATGCCTCAAGACAACTTCAACCGCATGAGTTGAATTATGCTACGCATGATTAGGAGTTGGCAGATGTAGTGCACGCGCTCAAGACCTGGAGACATTTTCTTATTGGAAACCGTTGCGATGTGTACACGGATCACAAGAGTTTGAAGTACATTTTTATCCAGAAGGAGCTGAACCTCAGGCAGAGGAGATGGTTGGAGCTCATAAAGGATTATGATATGAAGTTGCACTATCATCCAGGCAAGGCCAATGTCGTAGCAGACGCTTTGAGTTGGAAGAGTTATGTCAATACCCTCGTAAGCGGAGGATTACCCAAGGAGTTAGTGGAAGATCTCAAGGAGCTACATTTGGAGATAGTTCCTAAAGGTTTTGTTGCAGCATTGGATGTTCAGTCAACATTATTGGAAAGAATTCGAGAAGCTTAGAAGGAAGACAAAGAAATTGCTGAAATAAAGGAGAAGATGAGTGAAGGAAAAGCCAAAGGTTTTCATGAGAACGAGCATGACACTTTGTGGTTCGAGGACCGTGTATATATATGTGCCCAATAATGCAGAGATCAGGAAGTTGATACTTCAGGAAGCTCATGACTCGCCTTACTCGATACACCCCGGAAACACTAAGATGTATTTGGATTTGAAGGAGCATTTATGGTGGACTGGTATGAAGAAGGATATTGCCGAGTATGTAGCTGTATGTGATGTATGTCAGAGAGTGAAGGCAGAACATCAGAAGCCAGCAGGATTACTACAGCCTTTGCCAATACCCGAATGGAAGTGGGACAAGCTTGGCATGGATATCATCACCGGGTTGCCCAGGACCCGATCGGGATCTGATTCTATCTGGGTAGTAGTGGATTGCTTGACCAAAGTAGCTCACTTTTATCCCCGTGAAAACCACTTATACCAGTGCAAAGTTGGCCAAGATATACATGAATAGGATCGTATGTCTGCACGGAGTTCCGAGGACCATCGTATCAGATAGAGGAACACGGTTTACTTCAAAGTTTAGGCACCAGCTGCACCAGACTTTGGGTACCAGGCTGGAGTTCAGTACAACTTTTCACCCGCAGACAGATGGACAGACCGAGAGAGTCAATCAGATTCTGGGGAACATGTTGAGAGCTCATGCGCTATACTATGGATCTAGTTGGGATGACAACTTCCCCTATGCGGAGTTCTCATACAACAACAGATACCAGGCAAGTTTGAAGATGGCACCGTTCAAAGCCTTGTATGGAAGAAGATGCCGAACACCATTGATGTGGGATGAAATTGGAGACCGCCATGTTGGAGATATACCCTAGAGGCAATCATGCATGATGATATTTCCTATGTGTTTATGAATAAAGATATTCCTTGGACATTATCAATGATGTGTATCAGCAAGTACGTGACTTGTTTGTGGGACTATGCATTGTATGATGACTATCCTAAAAGGTCCCTAGTCGAAAGGGCTGTGTGGACGCGCAACCGACTAGACTAGCATATGACACGGTCGATGGCTTAGTCTCACTAGCCATGGAGCATTGGATGCTAACCGGATAATATGGACTTGGAAAGGTCTGGTCGGATTCGCCGTAGTCGGATCCGAGTCGACATAAGGTCCGAGTCGGACAGACCCTACTATGAGACGCAACGATATGTCATCTGTGAGTCTCTAGTACAACATACGTTCTATGTCCTAAGACCTGAGCTGACGCATGTACTTGGGATGGTGACATACTTGCTTTGGGCCGACCAAACGCTACTCCGCGGATCGGGTAGTTACAAAGGTAGGTTTCGGTTTGTCCGGTCCCATCTTTGCGAGACATGGTCGAGCAAGATGGGATTTTCCTCCGATCAGGAGAGATATACTCTGGGCCCCTCGTGTGATCCGACCAGGAACAACATGGCCATGCGACAAGGATTATGAGATAATCCGAATTGTGGTCGGTATCACTAGAACGAGAAAAAGGTCGGGCTAGCACAAGGATGACAGTCTCGCCTTGAGCCCGACAACATATATCGTGTGGCAAAGGGAATGAAGTGTGACACGCCAGGCTGTGTTCGCCTAACCAGCTTCATAGTCTGCTTGGTGGTCGGCACGCCTTGCTAGAGGCCGCTACCAACCGTGCAGGTCGGAGGTGATCCGAACTGTGACCAAGCCGACTTGAACCTAAGGGGTCGCGCGCTTAACGGAAGGAACCTACGAGGTCGGTTCATAGGACACTGGTCGGATGTGATCCGAACTGGACTAGGAACGTGACCGAGTAGACTTTGGGCTTTAGGGTCCGTGCAAGGCCCAAGTGTTGAGCCTGCGACGGACGTCTATATAAAGTGGAGGTGCGGCACACTCATCCGGTTGATAGCTTCGACGCTGTGACTAGGGTTTGCATGTGTTGCGAATAGCCACCTCCACTCACCGTCGACTGAGTGATCGGACCTAGCAGTCCGCCGCACGGTGTTCCTCCTGCAAGCGCGGATACCGTTAGAGGCGGTGCACTTGCGCTGCTCCGGCGAACTCGTTTGTGGGATCGGACGACCGGCTGTTCGAGGGAGATCGGACAAGGAGGAGACGATCCACACGGACGCGCTGCCCCAACTCTTCTTCCGCTGCACGGCACTGCGCGTCTAGTGGTAACGAACTGTGATCCATCTCCCGTAGCATGTTCCTGGATGTTCTGCGCGTAGGAAATTTTAATTTGCAGTCGACGCACCCTACCGTAGAACCCAACAGTGGTATCAGAGCCTCTGCTATAGGATTTGGATTCAGATCGTACGCATATTAGATATGCGGAGGCGACATATGAGATGTTATCGTTGATAAGATCAGCTGTCTGCACGGTTGATGAGATCAACTGCACATGTGGATCGATGTGGCTATGTTTTCTGTCAATCGGGATCGATGAGGTCGTGACACAACCTACCCCTACCGGTCGGTTATCCGCCATCGGGGTTAACAGTGAAACGTAAATCCGAATCGGATTCACGATGACCGATAATATCGGTCAGATCAGAGAAATCGGCGTGATCGGAGTTCAGATGCGATCTGTGATTTCTGAAAACGTCGGGACCGCCATGTGCGTAGCACCATGTATTTCGTACCCGACACACAAACCGGTAGAATGTGATTCTATGCATAACTTTGTTTTGCAGGTTTGATGTGAATAGTGTGGCTCATGTGTGTAATTTATACGTGGCCTGCGTGTCATGTTTGTCAGCCGGCAGGAGCCAAAGTGCTATCATTATATTGTATAACGACCTGCGTGTCGACTTGTGACTCTATGTAAATTCATTACTAGTTGTAGTAGTTGGATAATAGAGATCAGGTTGGCGGCTTGGCGTCCCGGCGTGACAAACAAGATGGAGTTAAGTAGATGGTCATCGAGTCGGAGCCGACTGGAAGAACGTCCATGAAGGAGCCATACTATTTCAAAATATGTGTGATATTTGTGATTGTTATGCTTCTTTGTTTCTATGCATGTTAGAATGATAGAATGATCCCTCATGAATATCAAGCGAATTGCCATCCCCGATGTTGCACCTTCACACGTCAAGTTCCTCTAGTAGTGGGCTCATAAAATTGGGGTGCCGCTGGGTGTCCTTGAACTGAAGGGTTCGTGTCGGACACGGACATGCACTGCATTAGGTTAACTTGACAAGGCTATCAAAACAGTTTTGGGCCTTGTGGCAAAGAAGGTTGGGAGCCGGGGTATGAGATACCTTCCCGACCGACAGGAGTCGTATAGAGATACGATTAGCAAGGAGTTGCTTACCGGATAGGTATGTTGGCTAGCAGTGATGCTAAAGCTCACTAGTCGCATGCGCTAGTCGGATCCTGAATCACTGAGAGTTCTTTGTTTCAAAACTGTTTAGGCTAGAATTACTCTACTTAAACACATTGCTTAGTGATTGCATATTTTTTGTTGTAGATCAATGGCACCACCTGCTCAACCCAACTTTACATAGAAATCAATTCTGGAAAAGGATAAACTAAATGGAACAAACTTTACCACCTGGTATAGAAATCTGAGAATTGTTCTCAAGCATGATAAAAAGGAACATGTTCTAGA
Source organism: Aegilops longissima (assembly GCA_021605205.1). Lineage (NCBI taxonomy): Eukaryota > Viridiplantae > Streptophyta > Magnoliopsida > Poales > Poaceae > Aegilops > Aegilops longissima. Next base: position 282,347,185 of record CM038677.1, read on the forward strand.
GGATCCACTTCCAGAGGAACCTGCCGATAATGCTAGTGCCACATCTAAGAATGCCTACCAGAAACTCGTTGATGAATCAACGGAGATCAGCTATCTGATGCTGGCTTGTATGGAGCCCGATTTGCAACAGCATTTCGAAAATGTTGAGGCTTACGATATGATCGGGAGTCTTAAGAGCATGTTTCGAGATACGTGCTAGGACCGAAAGGTTCAACGTCTGGCGATCCTTGATGGATTGCAAGCTGAAGGAAGGTGATCCATCGAGCCCACATGTGATCAAGATGATCGGATATGTGCAAGCTTTGGATTGTTTGGGCTTCCGCTCTTGGATGAGCTAGCTCGATGCTGTTCAGGTTCTCTTCCGCCCAGCTATGGGACGCTCATCTCGAACTATCATATGTTTGGCATGGATAAGAAGCTCACTGAATTGCATGGGATGCTCAAAGTAGCAGAGCAGGATATTAAGAAAGGCACGCATCAAGTGTTGATGGTGTAGAAATCGGCTAAGTTCAAGAAGAGTTGGTCCAAGAAAAAGGCTAAGGCAAAGGGCACGGAGACGGTAACCTCCGCCGTTGCACCGAAGTCTGGACCGGACTCGAAGACCGTTTTCTATCACTGCAAGGAGACCGGTCACTGGAAGAGGAACTGTAGCAAGTGGCTTGCAGAGCATGGCAAGAAGGCCGGAAATGCTTCTTCAGGCAAAGGTACACTTGTTGCATATGTTATAGACATTTACCTTGCTGACATACCTAGTAGCTCTCGGGTATTTGATACCGGATCGGTTGTTCATATTTGCAACTCGATGCAGGGGCTGGTAAGACCTAGGCGTGTGGCACAAGGGGAGATTGACATCAGGGTCGGCAACAAAGCAAGAGTTGCTGCGTTGGAGGTTGGCACGATGCAGCTCCAGCTTCCTTCCGGATTGATAATGGAATTGAATAATTGTTATTACATTCCTGCACTTAGTCGGAACATCATTTCTGCCTCATGTTTGATGAGCCAAATTTATGAATTCCATTTAAAGGACAATGGTTGTTCGATATTTTTGAATGGTATGTTCCACGGCTATGCACCCATTGTTGATGGGCTATTTATATTGAATCTAGAACAGGAACCGGTCTATAACATGAATGTCAAGAGGCATAAGCCTAATGAGATAAATCCGACATACTTCTGGCATTGCCGGCTTGGACACATTAGTCTGAAACACATGAAGAAGCTCCATGATGATGGGCTCCTAACTTCGTCCGACTTCGGGTCGTTCGAGACATGTGAATCATGCTTGCTCGGCAAGATGACTAAGTCTCCTTTCGCAAAGAGTTGTGAGAGGGCGTCCGAGCTATTGGAGCTTATACACAGTGATGTGTGTGGTCCAATGAGCACTACTGCCAGAGGTGGCTATCAGTACTTCATGACTTTTACCGACGACTTGAGTAGATATGGATATATCTATTTGATGAGGCACAAGTCGGAGACTTTGAAAAGTTCAAAGAGTTTGAGCGAGGTTGAGAATCAGCTCGGCAAGACTATAAAGCTTCTGCGATCTGATCATGGAGGTGAGTACATGAGCCAGGAGTTTGATGATCATCTGAAAAGTCGAGGTATAGTACCTCAGCTCACACCTCCGGGTACGCCACAGAGAAACGGCGTGTCGGAATGGAGGAATAGGACCTTGTTGGACATGGTCCGGTCTATGATGAGCAAATCGGATTTACCCTTGTCATTCTGGGGATACGCTCTAGAAAATGCAGCTTTCACACTTAATAGGGTACCATCAAAATCCGTAGACAAGACACCACATGAGATGTGGACCGGGAAGAGTCCCAGTTTATCTTTTCTAAAGATTTGGGGTTGTGAAGCATTTGTCAAGCGACTTATGTCAGACAAGCTTACACCCAAGTCGGATAAAAGCATATTCATGGGATATCCGAGGGAAACCTTGGGATATAGCTTCTACAACCGGGAAGAGAACAAAGTGTTTGTTGCTCGGAACGGGGTTTTCCTTGAGAAAGAGTTTCTCAGTCGGGAGGCCAGTGGGAGGACGGTTCGACTCAAAGAAATTCGAGGCCCACTCGGGGACGGCTCGGCTGGTGATGAGATCATACCGGAGTCAATCAGGGAACCTGTAGTGGAAGCGGCACCGGAACCACGGAGGTCGGAAAGATTACGCAGAGTGTGTGATGTATTGTTGCTAGAAAGCGACGAGCCGGCCACGTATGCGGAAGCGATGGTGAGCCCAGATTCTGAGGCATGGCTGGAGGCCATGAGATCCGAGTTAAAGTCCATGGATGAGAATCAAGTCTGGGACTTGGTTGATCCAACACCTGGCGTAACTTCCATTGGTTGCAAATGAGTCTTTAAGTAGAAAACCGATGTGGATAGAAATGTTCAGATCCACAAAGCTCGGCTTGTCGCTAAAGGTTATGGACAAGTTCAAGGAATTGACTACGACGAGGCTTACTCGCCGGTAGCGATGCTGAAATCGGTGAGGATCATACTAGCTATAGCTGCATATTTCGATTATGAGATATGGCAGATGGATGTCAAAACGGCTTTCCTTCATGGAAATTTAACAGAGGACGTGTATATGATGCAGCCCGAGGGTTTTGTCGATCCGACTAGCACTAGTAAGGTATGCAAGCTCAAGAGATCCATTTATGGGTTGAAGCAAGCATCTCGGAGTTGGAACATTCGTTTTGATGAGGTCATCACTGGTCTCGGTTTCATCAAAAGCGAAGAGGACTCTTGTTTATACAAGAAGTTAAGTGGGAGCTCGATAGTGTTTTTGATCTTGTATGTGGACGACATACTACTGATCGGGAACGATGTTTCGATGTTAAACTCGGTCAAGGGATCATTGAATGGAAAGTTTTTGATGAAGGACCTTGGTGAGGCAGTCTATATTTTAGGCATTAAGATCTATAGAGATAGATCGAGGAGGCTGCTCGGCTTAAGCCAGAGCACGTACATAGATAAAGTGTTGAAGCAGTTCAACATGAGTGAGGCGAAGAAAGGGTTCTTGCCGCTCTCACATGGTATATGGCTAAGCGAGACTCAGAGTCCTTCGAGATCTGATGAGCGAAGTAGGATGAGTAGGATTCCATATGCCTCGGCAATCGGATCCATCATGTATGCCATGATATGTACAAGGCCTGATGTTGCTTTTGCAATAAGCCTAACAAGTAGATACCAGGCCAACCCAGGTGAGAGTAACTTGGCAGCGGTAAAGACTATTTTGAAGTACCTGAAAAGGACTAAAGAGATGTTCCTAGTTTATGGAGGTGAGGAAGAGCTTGTCGTAAGGGGTTACGTTGATGCTAGTTTCCAAACCGACAGAGATGATTGTCGATCACAGTCCCATTTCGTGTACGTCCTGAATGGAGGAGCAGTGCACTGGATGAGTTCCAAGCAGGATACGGTGGCCGATTCTACCACAGAAGCCGAATACATTGCGGCTTGTGAAGCTGCAAAGGAAGGTGTTTGGATCCGACATTTTCTGGATGATCTTGGTATTTTCCCAGCCTCGGTGAAACCGTTGGACCTTTATTGTGATAATTCCGGTGCCATCGCACAAGCCAAGGAGCCGAGGAATCACCACAAGGTCAGACACATAGACCGGAAATATCACCTGATACAAAAGATCGTAAAGAATGGTGATGTAGAGTTATGCAAGATTCACACGGATGCAAATGTTGCAGATCCGTTGACTAAGCCGCTTCCACAACCCAAGCATGAGGGGCACGTTAGAGCTATGGGCATTCGATGTCTATTTGATTGACTCTAGTGCAAGTGGGAGACTGTTGGAGATATGCCCTAGAGGCAATCATGTATGATGATATTTCCTATGTGTTTATGAATAAAGATAGTCCTTGGACATTATCAATGATGTGTATCAGCAATTACGTGACTTGTTTGTGGGACTATGCATTGTATGATGACTGTCCTAAAGGGTCCCTAGTCGAAAGGGCTGTGTGGACGCGCAACCGACTAGACTAGCATATGACACGGTCGATGGCTTGGTCTCACTAGCCATGGAGCATTGGATGCTAACCGGATAATATGGACTTGGAAAGGTCTGGTTGGATTCGACGTAGTCGGATCTGAGTCGAGATAAGGTCCGAGTCGGACAGACCCAACTATGAGACGCATGTACAACATACGTTCTATGTCCTAAGACCTGAGCTGACGCATGTACTCGGGATGGTGACAGACTTGCTTTGGGCCGACCAAACGCTACTCCGTGACTGGGTAGTTACAAAGGTAGGTTTCGGGTTTGTCCAGTCCCATGCTGCGAGACATGGTCGAGCAAGATGGGATTTGCCGCCCCGATCAGAGAGATATACTGGGCCCTCATGTGATCCGACCAGAACAGCATGGCCATGCGACAAGGATTATGAGATAATACGGATTGTGGTCGGTATCACCGAACGAGAAAGAGGTCGGGCTAGCACAAGGATGACAGTCTCGCTTGAGCCGCGGACAACATATATCGTGTGGCAAAGGGAACATAAGTGTGACACGTTATGCTGTGTTCGCCTAACCAGCTTCATAGTTCGATTGGTGGTCGGCACGCTTGCTAGAGGCCGCTGCCAACCGCAGGTCGGAGGTGATCCGAAGCGTGACCAAGCTGACTTGAACCTAAGGGGTCATGACGCTAAGGGAAGGAACCTACGAGGTCGGTTCGTAGGACACTGGTCGGATGTGATCCGAACTGGACTAGGAACGTGACCGAGTAGACTTTGGGCTTTAGGGTCCGTGCAAGGCCCAAGTGTTGAGCCCGCGATGGACGTCTATATAAAGTGGAGGTGCGGCACACTCATGCGGTTGATTGCTTTGGCGCTTCGACTAGGGTTTGCATGTGTTGCGAATAGCCACCTCCACTCGCTGCCGACTGTGTGATCGGACCTAGCAATCCACCGCACGGTGTTCCTCCTGCACGCGCGGATACCGTTAGAGGCGGTGCACTTGCGCCGCTCCGGCGAACTCGTATGTGGGATCGGACGACCGGCTGTTCGAGGGAGATCGGACAAGGAGGAGACAATCCACGCGGATGCGCTGCCCCAACTCTTCTTCCGCTGCACGACACTGCGCGTCTAATGGTAACAAACTGTTATCCATCTCCTGTAGCATGTTCCTAGATGTTCTGCGCGTAGGAAATTTTAATTTGTAGTCGACGCACCCTACCGTAGAACCCAACACACCAGTTGTTTGGACCGGATTTGAATAAAGAGTCCGAAGAGAAGGTTTAGCTGATCCGACATAGACCGAAGGTAGCTCAGTCCAGACAGAAGAGCTATGCAGATTCAAAACGCAAGGAGGTAGTCTATGGAATCGGAGATAGAGCATATCTGCGAGTGTCACCTTTGCGAGGAGTGAAACATTTTGAAGTTAAGGGAAAGTTAGCCCCGAGATTTGTGGGACCGTACCGTGTTTTGGAACGCATTGGAGAGGTTGCCTACAAGTTGGAGTTACCCGAAGGAGTGTCAGGAGTTCATGATGTGTTTCACGTTTCCCAGTTGAAGAAGTGCCAGGCAGAGATGACTGATATTCCTTTGAGAGATACAGTGCCCCTGGAAGAAATTCAGTTGGATAGTGCTGTGACATATGAGGAGAAACCTGTCAAGATTCTAGAGTTTGCCAGCCGATTTACTCACAGCAAGGTTATCAAGTTTTGTAAAGTTCAATGGAGCCACCATACCGAGGATGAAGCCACATGGGAATGAGAGGACGATCTACTTAAAGATCACCCACACCTATTTTCTAGCCAACCCGAATCTCGAGGACGAGATTCATCTTAAGGGGGGTAGGTTTGTAACATCCCAAATTTTCAATTTGGAATGTTATACATAGGTCATTCATGCATATCATATTTTATTGCATTTTCGTTTCGCGATCCTCGAAATCCTAAGCAACCCACGGAGAGAATTGGGGATTTCCCGTTTTTAATATTTGAATTTTTATCAAATATTGAAACGAGCATCATTTTGGTTTTAATAATTTTTCTATCTAACAATATTTCGTATTAAAATATATGAGAGGAGATAATATGACTTCTCCAAAATAAATGAAATATTGGACGAAAAATAGTAAAATAAAATAAGTAAATTTTATTTGGATTTTTTGTCACGACCGGTTTTCCGGGTATTAAATTCCAGAAAGTGGTCGTTGTGCTCACTAGCCCCAGGATTACTGTTAGCTGATGAGGCGCCAACTTGATACAGAAATTCCAAGCAAATTACAAAATATGTAGTACAAGACCATTCTGGTCTGTGAGTACAACAATTGGTTTCTAGTGGTTGATGGCGGAAGCGGTTTTTGGATCATCAGCGTCTATGGGACTCCATTTCCCACAGGAACAGCTGACCAGGTTAACTCCTATCTTCGCGAGGCTGCTATCACCATTGCATAGGTTCTGGGGCTGTCATCGCAACGCTCCTCTCCACGCAAGAAATCTGGCCAAGACAATAGCCAGGGACAAGCCAGTGAGTACTTTGAATGTACTCGCAAACATTATGAATACATGTATAATATAACAACCGATAATCATGCTCTGAAAATATTCTATGATCACAACGTCAGTCATAAAAATAAATTCCTTGATGCATGAAAGCAGGTTATTAAAATGTAACAATGAAAAAGTAATGACCGCGTAGGAATTAAAATACACCAATCGGATGTCTGAAGTGACGTCTCGAATTTATGGTAAATAACAAGCATGCCACAGTCGGGCGCCTCAGCGACACCACATAAAGGGCTTATAAAGTAAATGAATAACAAGCATGCCACAGTCGGGCGTCTCAGCGACACCACATAAAGGGCTTATAAAGTAAATAAATAACAAGCATGCCACAGTCGGGCGTCTCAGCGACACCACATAAAGGGCTTATAAAGTAAATGAATAACAAGCATGCCACAGTCGGGCGTCTCAGCGACACCACATAAAGGGCTTACGAATAATCACAGTAAATATCCAGGAGGTAGAACCATCCCAGGGATACTCGATAATTCAAATAATATAACAGGTTAGTCCATAACAAAATAATAATCATGGTCCTCATAAGTCACAAGTCGGACTCCAAGTTCTGGTTTAGCAGTTTCTCCTCCGAAGACCGACACTAAGACCGACACTTGACCCATCCCAGACTGTAGTCCTTAACCATGGACACGGCTACTCGAATAGGTTTAATCTCTGCAGAGGGTGTACTCTTTACCCACGAGTAACGGATTCCTTTAGTCCATCGGGACTAATTCCGTCTACGGCCTTTTAGTTGAAAACACACCTAACTTGCACACACTAGCTTAACTTACCGGTGTCCGAATCACCCACGACGCTTTGCCAAGCAAAACTCTAAGTGGGAGGCTACAACCTCGCGTAGCATGGGATCAAATTTATACCGCGCACTCTAAGGGGTGGCCTCCCTCTCGGTCTCAACTGAAACACCCATGCCCCGGACCAGGTGGCTCTGCCTACCAGCTACAACCGTATCTTCCACCATGGCCTCTCATGCACGGTGTGTGCTAGAAAGGGTTGACGACTTATCGAACTGCACCCTACTTGTTGTAGAGACAATTGGTAGTACTGAAACAAGTATGGGGTTATCGAACAAGACTCGATCTAGGGTCGACTCAGGAGGTTTAAGTATTTCCTGCATGATTAGCATAACGAATATATTTCATCCAACAGACAGAATCACCACTCATCATACCCCTCATGCCATGCCGAACACACTCGTTCGACGAGGAACTAGGGACAAGATCGGGTCTACCCAAGACAGAGACTTTCCCGTTTTCCTTCCGGTATGCACGAAAGGCATACGAGGATGATCATTATCACAAGCATGTCCATTTCGAACAGCAAGGAAATTTCCAATAAGAATTCATGCAAATGATCATATCACCACATAAAATAACGAGTTCTAAGTAATGAGGTGGTGTCATAATCGTGTCAAACAACGCATGCAAATATTATGCCAGGGTTCAGAATGCTTGCCTTCAAGGTGTGGAAAGGCAGGGTGCACTCCAAAACTTTTGAAAGCTTGCTTCTCTCTCTCCAAGGTCCTATTTTAAATAAATTTGAATTAACACACAATTTCAAAACAGCACAAAAAGGTTGTTTGAATTTTTTTCAAATAAATCTTAAAATAAACTAGATTAAATTTGAGATAGGTAGGAAAAAGAATCAATTCATTTGGAGTTATCATTAAAAAGTTATAGGCAGTCAAAGTTGTGGTCAAAATCTGTTTAAAAAAATAAAATGTAAAAAGGAAAACGATTGAATGACCACGTCAAAGGCGTATTTTGAAATTACGCCCACTTACTCCAGTGTGGACGGTAGCGTGGGTCATCGACAGTGGGCCCTGGCCCATCGGTCAGGTTTGACTAGTCCACCTCCTCCTTCTTCCTCCGCGCTCGAAGGGCGGGACTCGGCGATGCTTTCGCGTAACGGCGGCACTGCTCGGGAAACCGAGGCCATCTGCAGGCTCGGGGTCGAGGTGGTCAATCCGTAGTCGCACGGTCCTGTGGGTGGATGGAGCTGCCGGGCGAAGCTCCGCAATGACGGTGGCCGTCAGGCGAGTGGGTTTTCTCCTGCGGCGAGTCCCGATCAAAATTGAGCAGGGGGATGGACTCACGAGGGGGAGAGGGAGCTCCTGGTGAAGAGAGTGGAGAGGGGGAGGCCCTGGTGGCGCCGGAGTGATCGAGACAGTGGCAGCGGCTGTGATTGCCGGAGATGAGGAAGACGACCCCTCTGGTCTTCCTACTGCTACGAGCGGATCAGTGAGGGAGTGAGAGAGGTTGCTTGAGGCTTGGATGAGCTCGGGGGGTCCTATTTATAACGCATACATGGCAGTTCCGCGGCCGAGGATAAGGGCGCCTGTGAACCGCCGCTCTGTAGTGGTCAGGGCGGCGTGGCGGCGACGAGAGCTAGAGGACGCTCCTGTGGATGAGTCTGAGCTGCTCCAGGGGCAGGTGGCGAGCGGGAGAGGCTCGGGCGGCAGCGACCTGTGCAGGGGCTGGCTACGGACGCCGGCGTGCCGCCAAGGGCTCTGACGGCGTTGATGTAGGGCACCAGGGCTGCTTGGCGTGATGCGGTGAGCAGTTGAGTGAGTGGCGCGGCTCTGCAGAGTGGGCAAAACCCAGGGGCACGACGCGGCGGCTCGGGCGCGACACGTGCAAAATCGTGTTTCTGCTCATACCAGAGCACACACGGACGTGTTTCGACAAAATGCCGGGCATGCTAGAGGTCTCGGGTGAGGTTGGGGTTTAATGCACCTAGGTTAGGAGTAGCTAGGAGTTTATTGGACAAGGTGGTTAGGCAAGGGAAGCAAGATCATAGTGTAAACTAAAACCCATGTCAAAACTGGTCATGCCCACAAAGTGTTTGACAGAATGCCACATGCACCTATGCATTTCTTGGAGTGGTCAAATCTTCCAGAGTGGGGGTCTCTTTAGATGAATGAGAGGGTGGTGAGGTTAGTTTGCCAAAAGAAGAAACTTGCTAGTGCAAGTTTTGCAAATCTTCAGATTTGGACAGAAAGAACAGGGCATGATTGCAAGAACTAGAATTGCTCCAATGAGTCCAACCTCCTGGACTTAAGGGTTTGGCAAGGTGTGCTACAAGCAGGAGAAAGCTCATGGGTAGAGGAGAAACTTAGAAGATGGTTGCAGTACAAAACACCAAGTTGCACCAGAATGAAGATGAGGATGATTCACTCAAATTTTTCAAAGAACATAGCTGGGTTTTTGCATAAAGTGGAATAATATGCTCCTACTGACATCCCAAAATTTTGGTAGAGGTTTTAAAGAAATATTTAAATAGGTTGTAGTGTAAAACTGCCCATTGGACCAGATTCGAAAATATGATGTAGAGCTCAAAATATCCAAAGAATGAAATATCTTTTTGCATAAAAGTGGTTTGGTGACATCACATGACATCTCCAAATTTTGGTGGAATTTTTGAATGACTTTATAAAAGGGTTGCAGTGCAAATGGGATCCTAAACTTATGAAAAACCCTTTTGGAGAAATAAAGCTCAGGGAAGGAATAATTATATAAATAATCCTACTGATAAAAGAATTGTTTTATTTGAGAGGGTAAAAGAGTCCAAAAATTATTTGAAAAGTTTTCACTAGTGGTAAAAAAACTCCATAATAATAGAAAGAAGAAAGGTTCTGAAATCAACAGGAAATCCAGAAAACAAAATTTTAAGTTGATAAAACAAGGCTAATTTTTTTTGGGGGGTTTACATTTTTTATGTAATTTTATTCAAATTAGAAAAATATGCGTTTTTTAAAAATTACATTAGAGGCTAAATAAATGTTCACATTATCCGGATTTTTACTAGAGGACCGTGAAAATTTATTTCGGGATTTTTGGACTCCATGTAGTATTTCTTTCATTAGTTTTTTTGCGCCAAGATTTTTTTTTAAAAAAAGTTACCGACTTACCAGGGCGTGTCCGGCTAGGACACTTGGCCCCGCCAACTTTAAAAGCCGAGGCTCGCGACCCCGACAGCCCAAGTCGCCGGCCGGCCCGCCGCCGCCGCCCGCCGCCAAGATCGCCGCCGCCGCCGGCGCGCCACCGTCCCACCGCCCGGCGTCTCGCTGCCGCTGCCAACCTCGCCCGAGGTAGCCGCCGTCCGCCGCCAACGTTCGTCGGTTTTTCCCAGAAAAACCGTTCAGTCTTTTTCTCTAGATCTTGTTTTTTTATTTAGATCGGTTCGTTTGGTTTTCCGTCGGTTTATTTATTTAGCGGACGTTCATCTGTACGTTCGTTTTAACGAACTTTGTTTGTCCTTTAGCCGCAGACAGCGAACGTTCGTTCGTTAGTCTGTTCTTCAGTTTTCTTTTTCCAGGGTTTTTCCGTGATTATTTTTTATCGTGATTTCTGCCCAAATTTTCGATCTAGTATAACTTTTCGCTCGTTTATCCAAATCAGGTGAAACAAGCGCCTAGATCTTCGTCTCGAAACCCTCCTTCTGTTTAACCAACTTGAACAAGATTTTGGTACCGTAAAATTTGACTTTAGTCCAGATTAGTAATAGGATCTTGTTTCTTTCGTAGTTTGAGTTTCGTTGCTCCGTTTGATTTGATTCCTTTTGCAAACCGGAGTTCTTCAGTTGAAATTTCTGGTTAGATCTTGTTATTTGGGATTTATCCATGCATATTTTCTTGATTTCTTTTGTATGCTATTGTTTGTTTGCGACAGAATTCCCGGAGTGCGAAGCATGCTACTACGAGTCTCTAGGATTTGCAGATCGTCAGCAAGGCAAGTAACACATTGATCATACCCTTTCATACCTAGTTGTAATGCATTAGTTTCAACCCTTACACATTGCATGAGTAGGATCTCTTAACATGTGGGTTTGGGAAGTAGATGATGAGGTAGAACCCATTACCTGTTTTATTATCAAACCCTGGGGAGTTACTTCTACGTTATGCTTATTGCCATGATATGCTCGTATACGTGGATTGGGTTTGAGTGCATCCATGACAAATGTGAACTTGTTAATTAATGGTTCAACTTAAGGTGGCAACTTTAATACACCTCTAGGTGGATTGCTTGTGGGCACCTGGAGAATCCTGTGTTGTCCTACGATATCCCGGAGTACCTGTGTGATCATCCTACGGTCCGCCGCCCAGGCTCAAAGGGATCATATGATTATTCATGCTAGAAACTTCCGTGTGCAGCCACAAGCTATTATGGGCTCTAGCATAGTTGAGTAAGTTGCATGACCTCTTCCAGTGGTAGGCTAGCAGATGTAGGGGATGTAGGTTTGTACTGTCTACGCGGGGTTAGAGTTAATGCTTCTGAAAGACTGTGTCTTGGTCATCCGTTTCTCAAACACCATGAAGTGCAAGAAATCCAATGGAGGAGATCGAGTCTTGTGGGGAAAAGTGCGTGAACCTCTACAGAGTGTATAAAATAATCATGCTCTACTGTGTTATATTGCCAGCATATTCCATGTGCTGACCCGTTCTCGGGCTACAACGTATCATGTTGCAGACTTTTCAGACGATGAGTATTAGGTTGTTTGTCATGCACTTAGCTATGCCGTTGGAGTTGATGGACTCACTTTATCTTCCAAGCCTTCCGCTGTTATCGTATTAGATGGCCTTCAGCCATATTTATTGTAATAAGTTCTCTTTGGAGAAATTCGATGTAATAAGTGTGTGATTGCTACTCTGTTATAAAGCCATTCGAGTACTGTGTGTGTCAGCATTACCGATCCAGGGATGACACTGAAGCACAGAGACTTGACCGTCTGAGGTCGGGTCGCTACATAGCCGGCCACACCATCCTCTACGACCCCCGCACTACGATCAAGTCCCAAGCTCTGGCCGACTTCCTCGTCGACTGGACCGAGACCCAGTACCTACCGCTGCTGCCGGACTCAACGCACTGGCGCATGCACTTCAACAGCTCGAAGATGCCTCTCGGCCTAGGGGTCGGCATTTTGCTGTCCTCCCCGAAGGGCGACCATCTCAAATACGCGCTACAGATCCACTTCGCCGCCTCCAACAACGTCGCTGAGTATGAAGCCCTTGTGCACGGCCTCCGGGTTACCAAGGAACTCGACATCTGGCGCATCATGTGCTATGGCGACTCGGACCTGGTGGTGCAGCAGTGCTCCGGCGAGTGGGACGCCCGCAACCCCAACATGGCGAGCTACCACTTCCTTGTCCAGAAGCTGTCCGGATTCTTCACAGGTTGTGAGTTCCTCCACGGCCCGTGCACGGAAAATGAGGCAGCCGACACGCTCGCCAAGATTGCCTCGTCTCGGCAATCCATCCCGTCCGGCGTCGCCCTCGAGCACCCGCACAAGCCATCCGTCAAGCCCTCTCCGGACTCCGAGTCCATCTACGTCCCAGACGACCCGGCCGTGCCTCAACCCAGCCCGGGGACTGCCGAACCCAACCCGAGGACTGCCAAACACGACCCGGGGACTACTCAACCCGGCCCGAGGGCTGCAGCCGCCGACTCGACCGCTGCCATTCCCGACCCGACTTGGGGGCTGCTGCCCCAGAACCCGCCATGGTGGCCGTCTTTGCCGTGGTGACGACGCCATCATGGGCCCTGCCCATCTCAGAATTTCTGGAGAACGGGGTCCTCCCCATGGACGAGACCGAAGCTCGTCAAGTGCAGCGCCGGGCATCTGCCTATAGCATCATGAGCAACGAGCTCGTCAAGCGCAGCTCCACCAGCATGTTGCAGCACTGCGTCGAGCAAGACAAGGGCATTGAGATACTCCTCGACATACACCAGGGCGAGTGCGGGCACCACACCGCCTCGCGGTCCCTGGTGGCCAAGGCTTTTCGCTATGGTTTCTACTGACCAACGGCCCTCGAAGACACCGAGTCGCTTATCCTCAAGTGCGAGGGATGCTAGCGCTTCAGCAAGCACAGCCACCAGTCGGCGTCTGCACTCCGGACCATCCCGATCGCCTGGCTCTTCGCGGTCTGGGGACTCGACATGGTGGGGCCCTTCAAGACAGCTCGAGGCGGCATGACGCATCTGCTGGTGGCGGTGGACAAGTTCACCAAATGGATCGAAGCAAGGCCAATCAAGAAAATGGACGGGCCAACGACCGTCCGATTCGTCAAGGACATCACGGTGCGCTACGGAATACCGAACAACATCATCACGGGCAACGGCACCAACTTCGCCTGTTGGAAATATGCCCTAGAGGCAATAATAAAAGTATTATTATTATATTTCCTTGTTCATGATAATTGTCTTTTATTCATGCTATAACTGTATCATCCGGAAATCGTGATACACGTGTGAATACATAGACCACAATCGTCCCTAGTGAGCCTCTAGTTGACTAGCTCGTTGGTCGACGATAGTCATGGTTTCCGACTATGGACATCGGATGTCATTGACAACGAGATCACGTCATTAGGAGAATGACGTGATGGACAAGACACAATCCTAAGCATAGCACAAAGATCGTGTAGTTCGCTTTGCTAGAGATTTTCCAATGTCAAGTATCTCTTCCTTAGACCATGAGATCGTGTAACTCCCGGATACCGTAGGAGTGCTTTGGGTGTACCAAACGTCACAACGTAATCTGGGTGACTATAAAGGTGCATTACAGGTATCTCCGAAAGTGTCATTGGGTTGACACGGATCGAGACAGGGATTTGTCACTCCGTATTGCGGAGAGGTATCACTGGGCCCACTCGGTAGTGCATCATCATAATGAGCTCAAAGTGACCAAGTGTCTGGTCACGGGATCATGCATTACGGTATGAGTAAAGTGACTTGCCGGTACTTGAGACCTGAGCGAGGTATTGGGATACCGACGATCGAGTCTCGGGCAAGTAACATACCGCGTCGACAAAGGGAATAGTATCTGGGTTGCTTGAATCCTCGACATCGTGGTTCATCCGATGACATCATCGAGGAGCATGTAGGAGCCAACATGGGTATCCAGATCCCGCTGTTGGTTATTGACTGAGGCGTCGGTCATGTTCGCATGTCTCCGAACCCGTAGGGTCTACACACTTAAGGTTCGGTGGCGCTAGGGTTATTAGGAAGACTTGTATGTGATTACGAATGTTGTTGAGTCCGGATGAGATCCGGACGTCACGAGGAGTTCGGAAGGGTCCGGAGGTAAAGATTTATATATGGGAAGTTGTCATACGGACACCGAAGAATTGAGGTCATATCGGTATTGTCAGGGGCCACGGAAAGGTTCGGAGGACCACGGGGGGCCACCCCTCCCGGGGGCCACTGGGCTGCGTGGGAGGGAGCCAGCCCCTGGTGGGCTGGGCGCACCCCTCCTTGGGCCCTTGCGCCTAGGGGTTGAGGGGGAACCCCAGAGGCGCCCCCTTGCTTGGGGGCAAGCCCCCTCCCTAACCGCCGCCCCCCCTCTAGATGCATCTAGATGGGTGGCCCCCTCCTCCCTTCCGCTATGAATAGAGGGGTGAGGGAGGGCTGCATACACAACTTGAAGGCGCAGCCCTCCCTCCCAACACCTCTCCTCCTCGCGTGTGCTTGGCGAAGCCTGCCGGGGCTGTCACTCCACCATCATCACGCCCGTCGTGCTGCTGCTGGAGCCATCTTCCTCAACCTCTCCTTCCCCTTGCTGGATCAAGAAGGAGGAGACGTCGTCCGTACTGTACGTGTGTTGAACGCGGAGGTGCTGTCCGTTCAGCACTTGGTCATCGGTGATCCGAATCACGGCGAGTACGACTCCCTCATCACCATCCCCTTGAACGCTTCCGCACTCGATCTACAAGTGGTATGTAGATGAAAACTCACTCCCTTGACTCGTTGCTTAGATGAACTCATTTATGGATCTTGGTGAAACAGTAGGAAAAATTTTAATTTTCTGCAACGTTCCCCAACAGTGGCATCATGAGCTAGGTCTATGCGTAGTTCTCTATTGCACGAGTAGAACACAAGCTTGTTGTGGGCGTGGATCTTGTCAACTTACTTGCCGCTACTAGTCTTATCTTGCTTCCGCGGTATTGTGGGATGAAGCGGCCCGGACCAACCTTACACGTACGCTTACGTGAGACCGGTTCCACCGACTAACATGCACTAGTTGCATAAGGTGGCTAGCGGGTGTCTGTCTCTCCCACTTTAGTTGGAGCGGATTCGATGAAAAGGGTCCTTATGAAGGGTAAATATAAGTTGACAAAATCACGTTGTGGTTATTCGTAGGTAAGAAAACGTTCTTGCTAGAACCCAATTGCAGCCACGTAAAAGATGCAACAACAATTAGAGGACGTCTAACTTGTTTTTGCAGCAATTGTCATGTGATGTGATATGGCCAAGTTGTGATGAATGATGAATGACATATTGTGATGTATGAGATCATGTTCTTGTAATAGTAATCACGACTTGCATGTCGATGAGTATGACAACCGGCAAGAGCCATAGGAGTTGTCTTTATTTTTGTATGACCTGCGTGTCATTGAAGAACGCCATGTAAATTACTTTACTTTATTGCTAAACGCGTTAGCCATAGAAGTAGAAGTAGTCGTTGGCGTGACAACTTCATGGAGGCACAATGATGGAGATCATGATGATGGAGATCATGGTGTCATGCCGGTGACAAGATGATCATGGAGCCCCGAAGATGGAGATCAATGGAGCTATATGATATTGGCCATATCATGTCACTACTATATAATTGCATGTGATGTTTATTATGTTTATGCATCTTGTTTACTTAGAACGACGGTAGTAAATAAGATGATCCCTTACAACAATTTCAAGAAGTGTTCTCCCCTAACTGTGCACCATTGCTAAAGTTCGTCGCTTCTAAGCACCACGTGATGATCGGGTGTGATGGATTCTTACGTTCACATACAACGGGTGTAAGACAGATTTACACACGCAAAACACTTAGGGTTAACTTGACGAGCCTAGCATGTACAGACATGGCCTCGGAACATGGAGACCGAAAGGTCAAACACGAGTCGTATGGAAGATACGATCAACATGAGAATGTTCACCGACGATGACTACTCCGTCTCACGTGATGATCGGAGACGGCCTAGTCGACTCGGATCGTGTAACACTTAGATGACTAGAGGGATGTCTAATCTGAGTGGGAGTTCATTGAAATAATTTGATTAGATGAACTTAATTATCATGAACTTAGTCTAAAACTTTTGCATAATATGTCTTGTAGATCAAATGTCCAACGCTCATGTCAACTTGAACTTCAACGCGTTCCTAGAAAACCAAGCTGAAAGATGACGGTAGCAACTATACGGACTGGGTCCGAACTTGAGATCATCCTCATAGCTGCCAGAAACAATATGTCCTAGAAGGACCGCTAGGTGACGCTCCGTCCCAGAGAACAAAGACATTATGAATGCTTGGCAGTCTCATTCGATGATTACTCCTCGTTCAAGTCGGCATGCTTTACACTTAGAACCGGGCTCCAAAAGCGTTTTGAGCATCACGGAGCATATGAGATGTTCGAGGAGCTGAAACTGGTTTTCCAAGCTCACGCCGGTCGAGAGATATGACATATCCGACAAGTTCTATAGTTGTAAGATGGAGGAAAATAGTTCATCGGTGAGCACATACTCAAGATGTCAGGTTGCACAACCGTATGACCCAGCTGAATATTAACCTCCACGATGAGGCGGTCATTGACAGAATCCTTGATCGCTCCCACCAAGCTACAAGAGCTTTGTGATGAACTACAATATGCAGGGGATGGTAAAGACCATTCTGAAGTATTCTCTATGCTGAAGTCAGCAGAGGTTGAAATCAAGAAAGAACATCAAGTGTTGATGGTCAATAAGACCACTAAGTTCAAGAAGGGCAAGGGCAAGAAGAACTTCAAGAAGGACGGCAAGGAGGTTGCGCGCCCGTAAGCAAGTTGCGGGAAGAAGTCAAAGAATGGACCCAAGCACGAGACCGAGTGCTTTTATTGCAAGGAAGGGTCCTCGAAGCGGAACTGCCCCAAATACTTAGCGGATAAGAAGGCGGCAACACCAAAGGTATATTTGATATACATGTAATTGATGTGTACCTTACCGATTACTCGTAGTAACTCCCGGTATTTGATACTTGGTGCCGTTGCTCATATTTGTAACTCACGGCGGAGCTGCGGAATAAGCGGAGGCTGGCGAAGGGCGAGGTGACGATCGCGTCGGGAATGGTTCAGTCGATGTGATTGCCGTCGACACGCTACCTCTTCATTTACCTACGGATTAGTTTTGAACCTTAATAATTGTTATTTGGTGCCAAGTTTGAGCATGAACATTATATCTGGATCTCGTTTGATCGAGATGGCTACTCATTTAAATCCGAGAATAATGGTTGTTCTATTTATATGAGAGATATGTTTTATGGTCATGCTCCGATGGTCAATGGTTTATTCTTAATGAATCTCGGCGTAGTGTTACACATATTCATAGCGTGAATACCAAAAGATGTAAAGTTGATAACGATAGTCCCACATACTTGTGGCACTGCCGCCTTGGTCACATTGGTGTCAAGCGCATGAAGAAGCTCCATGCTGATGGACTTTTAGAGTCTCTCGATTATGAATCATTTGACACATGCGAACCATGCCTCATGGGCAAAATGACCAAGACTCCGTTCTCGGAACAATGGGCGAGCAACCAACTTGTTGGAAATCATACATACCGATGTATGCGGTCCAATGAGTGTTGAGGCTCGCGGAGGATATCGTTATGTTCTCACTCTCACAGATGACTTGAGTAGATATGGGTATGTCTACTTGATGAAACACAAGTCTGAGACCTTTGAAAAGTTCAAGGAATTTCAGAATGAAGTAGAGAATCAACGTGACCGAAAGATAAAATTCTTCGATCGGATCGTGGAGGAGAATATTTAAGTCACGAATTTGGTACACAATTAAGAAAATGTGGAATCGTTTCACAACTCACGCGCTGGAACACCTCATCGTAACGGTGTGTCCGAACGTCGTAATCACACTCTATTGGATATGGTGCGGTCTATGATGTCTCTTACCGATTTACCGCTATCATTTTGGGGATACGCTCTAGAGACAGCTACATTCACTTTAAATAGGGCACCGTCTAAATCCTTTGAGACGACACCGTATGAATTATGGTTTGGGAAGAAACCTAAGCTGTCATTTCTAAAAGTTTGGGGATGTGATGCTTATGTCAAGAAACTTCAACCTGAAAAGCTCGAACCCAAGTCGGAAAAATGCGTCTTCATAGGATACCCTAAAGAAACCATTGGGTATACCTTCTACTTAAGATCCGAGGGCAAGATCTTTGTTGCCAAGAACGGATCCTTTACGGAAAAAGTTTCTCTCGAAAGAAGTAAGTGGGAGGAAAGTAGAACTCGATGAAGTACTACCTCTTGAGCGGGATAGTAGTGCAGCTCGGAAAATGTTCTGTGATGTCTACACCAAGCGAAGAGGAAAATAATGATGATGATCAAGGTACTTGGATCAAGTTGCTCTTGAACTTGAGGTCCACTAGGACACGTTCCGCACAGTGTAATGCAACCCTGTCACGGAAATCATGTTGTTAGACAACGGTGAACCTTGAACTATGAAGAAGCGATGGCGGGCCCAGATTCCAACAAATGACTAGAAGCCATGAAGTCCGAGATAGAATCCATGTATGAAAACAAAGTGTGGACTTTGGTGACTTGCCCGATGATCGCGGCGATAGAAAACAAATGGATCTTTAAGAAGAAGGCGGACGCGGATGGTAATGTCACCATCTATAAAGCTCGACTTGTCGCTAAGGGTTATCGGCAAGTTCAAGGGATTGACTACGATGAGACTTTCTCTCCGTAGCGAAGCTTAAGTCCGTCCGAATCATGTTAGCAATTGCGCATACTATGATTATGAGATATGGCAGATGGACGTCAAAACAGCGTTCATAACGGTTATCTTAAGGAAGAGCTGTATATGATGCAGCCGGAAGGTTTTGTCGATCCTAAGAATGCTGCCAAAGTATACAAGCTCCAGCGATCCATTTATGGGCTGGTGCAAGCATCTCGGAGTTGGAACATTCGCTTTGATGAGATGATCAAAGCGTTTGGTTTATCTTGAGACTTATGGAGAAGCCTGCGTTTACAAGAAAGTGAGTGGGAGCTCTGTAGCATTTCTCATATTATATGTAGATGACATACTTTTGATGGGAAATGATATAGAATTCTTGGACAGCATTAAGGCCTACTTGAATAAATGTTTTTCAATGAAGGATCTTGAGAAGCTGCTTATATATTAGGCATCAAGATCTATAGAGATAGATCGAGGCGCCTCATAGGTCTTTCACAAAGCACATGCCTTGATAAGATTTTGAATAAGTTCAAAATGGATCCGTCAAGAAGGGTTCTTGCCTGTATTGCAAGGTGTGAGATTGAGCTCGGCTCAATGCCCGACCACGACAAAAGATAAAGAAGAGATGAGTGTCATCCCTATGCTTCAGCCATAGGATCTATTATGTATGCCATCTTTGTGTACGGACCTGATGTAAACCTTGCCGTAAGTTTGGTAGGAAGGTACCAAAGTAATCCCGCAAGGAACTTTGGACAGCGGTCAAGAATATCCTGAAGTACCGAAAAGGACAAAGGACATGTTTCTCGTTTATGGAGGTGACGAAGAGCTCGTCGAAAGGGTTACGTCGGCGCTAGCCCGACACAGATCTGGATGACTCTAAGTCACAAACCGGATCGTGTATATGTTGAATGGTGGAGCGAGAAGCTGGTGCAGCTGCAAGCGAAGCGTCGTGGCGGGATCTACATGTGAAGCGGAGTACATGGCAGCCTCGGAGGCAGCGCATGAAGCAATTTGGGTGAAGGAGTTCATCACCGACCTAGGAGTCATACCCAATGCGTCGGGGCCGATCAAACTCTTCGTGACAACCTTGGAGCTATTGCACTTGCCAAGGAGCCCAGGTTTCACAAGAAGACCAGGCACATCAAGCGTCGCTTCAACTCCATCCGTGAAAATGTTCAAGATGGAGACATAGAAATTTGCAAAGTGCATACGGATCTGAATGTCGCAGATCCGTTGACTAAACCTCTTCATGGGCAAAACATGATCAACACGAACTCTATGGGTGTTCGATTCATCACAATGTAACTAGATTATTGACTCTAGTGCAAGTGGGAGACTGTTGGAAATATGCCCTAGAGGCAATAATAAAAGTATTATTATTATATTTCCTTGTTCATGATAATTGTCTTTTATTCATGCTATAAGCTGTATCATCAGGAAATCGTGATACGTGTGAATACATAGACCACAATCGCCCCTAGTGAGCCTCTAGTTGACTAGCTCGTTGGTGACGAGATAGTCATGGTTTCGACTATGGACATCGATGTCATTGACAACGAGATCACGTCATTAGGAGAATGACGTGATGGACAAGACAATCCTAAGCATAGCACAAAGATCGTGTAGTTCGTTTTGCTAGAGCTTTTCCAATGTCAAGTATCTCTTCCTTAGACCATGAGATCGTGTAACTCCCGGATACCGCTGTTGGTTATTGACCTGAGAGCGTCCCGGTCATGTCTGCATGTCTCCCGAACCCGTAGGGTCTACACACTTAAGGTTTGGTGATGCTAGGGTTATTAGGAAGACTTGTATGTGATTACCGAATGTTGTACGGAGTCCCGGATGAGATCCCGAACATCACTAGGAGTTCCGGAAGGGTCCGGAGGTAAAGATTCATATATGGGAAGTTGTCATACGGACACCGGAAGAATTCGGGGTCATATAGGTATTGTACCGGGGCCACCGGAAAGGTTCGGAGGACCACGGGAGGGGCCACCCCTCCGGGGGCCACCAGGCTGCGTGGGAGGAGCCAGCCCTGGTGGGCTGGGCGCACCCTCCCTTGGGCCCTTGCGCCTGGGGTTGAGGGGGAACCCTAGAGGGCCCCCCTTGCTTGGGGGCAAGCCCCCTCCCTTAACCGCCGCCCCCCCTCTAGATGCATCTAGAGGGGGCCGGCCCCCTCCTCCCTTCCCCTATAAATAGAGGGGTGAGGGGAGGGCTGCATACACAACTTGAAGGCGCAGCCCTCCCTCCCAAAACCTCTCCTCCTCCAGCGTGTGCTTGGCGAAGCCTGCCGGAGAATCATCACTCCACCATCATCACACCGTCGTGCTGCTGCTGGAGCCATCTTCCTCAACCTCTCCTTCCCCTTGCTGGATCAAGAAGGAGAGGCGTCGTCCGTCCCGCACGTGTGTTGAGCAGCGGAGGTGCTGTCCGTTCAACACTTGGTCATCGGTGATCCGAATCACGGCGATCGACTCCCTCATCACCATCCCTTGAGCGCTTCCTTTTCGATCTACAAGTGGTATGTAGATGCAAACTCACTCCCTTGACTCGTTGCTTAGATGAACTCATAGATGGATCTTGGTGAAACCATAGGAAAATTTTTAATTTTCTGCAACGTTCCCCAACATCGCCAAGGCGCGCTCGCCCAGTACTGCTCCGTCTCCGGCATGCGCCTCGATGTGGCTTCTGTTGCACACCCGCAGTCCAACGGCCAGTTCGAGCGGGCCAACAGCCTCATCCTATCTGGCATCAAGCGGTGGCTCGTCGAGCCGCTCATCCATTCACCCGACAGCTGGCTCGATGAGCGGCCGGCCGTCCTCTGGAGTCTCCGAACAACACCAAACTGGTCGACCAGGTTCACCCCATTCTTTCTCGTCTACGGAGCAGAAGCCGTCATCCCGGCAGACGTCGAGTTCGACTCGCCACACGTCACGATGTACACCGAAGCCGAAGCCAAAGAAGCCTGCGAAGATGGTGTCTGCCTGCTCGAAGAAGCACGGCTCCTAGCGCTCAGCCATCTACCAGCAAGGCCTGAGGCACTACCACAGCAAGAAGATCAAGCCCATCGCTTTTCGGGAGGGAGACCTCGTCCTCCGACTCGTCCAAGAGCAGACCGGCCAACACAAGCTGTCGTACCCATGGGAGGGCGCCTTCATCGTCAGCAAGGCCTTATGCGATCGCAACGCCTACTACCACATCGATGCCTGCAAGTCAAACAAGCGCAAGAGGGACACCGCCGGTGAAGAAACAACTCGGCCGTGGAATGCAGAAGTCCTCCGCCCGTTTTGCAGTTAGCCATTTGCACGTATGTATCACTGCCTTTAGTAATCATCTGAAAACTATGGAGTCCCCGAAAGACGCTCGGGGGCTGCCCTTTCCGACCAAGATATTGTGTCTCTTGCATTTGTGCACTACTTACCTCTTTGTCAAACCCGGCCACCGGTCCGACTCGCTCGACCTGGGGGCTCGGGGGATGGCCAGCTTGACCACTACCCGCTGCCTTACTCAGCGATTCCTGACGCGTAGGGATCACCGTGGCCTCCAGCCTTGCCTTAAGCCATAGAGCCGGCTTAGGCTGTTGGCCGACAAGCGTGCAAGGCCAGAGCACCAGCATGCCACGAACACTAAGTCAAGGACCGCCGGGTTACCCAACCCGGCCAGGCCACTTTTGTCGGATTTCGGGTTCCGGCAGACCCTTAAGGTTCGAACTCTGGGGTGCGCTTGGAGATCCAACCCTCCACCGTCTCGTACTTCGCCGAATCGCAGGGACCTAAACTACTAGAAGGAACAACACAAGAGACACGAGATTTACACTAGTTCGGGCCACCGTTGTGGTGTAATACCCTACTCTAGTTTGTGGTGTGGTGGATTGCCTCTTGGGCTGATGAAGAACAGTACAGGGAAGAACAGCCTCGCGAGGGTCTGTTCTTGGTGGGTGTGATGAACTGCTAGGCGGTGTTCCGTCGCTCTAGCTTGAGGATCGGGTCTCTATCTCTCTCTGGATTCCGAATGCCCACCTCCTTCCTATCCGGTCGACTCCCTCTTACTCTGAGTGTGGCAACTCCTATTTATAGGTGAAGGCCCTAGGCCTCTTCCCAAATATTGAGCGGGAAGGGCGCCAACAATTGGCCATTTTGAAGGGGAACAACGGGTACACTTATCCTGACTAAAGTTGGTCCTCGCTTTGCCAAAGGCTCTGGTGATGGCCTTTGCTTGGGCTCCACGATGACTCCCTTCCAGCCGTTGGGGCTGGTCTTGGTCTTGTTGCACGAAGCGGATGTCTTTGCTGCTGCTCTCGCTGCGCTTGCTCCTTTGCACCAAAGAGCAAGGAGGGCGCTCTGTGGCTGGCGCCTTGGCGCCCGTGGTAAATCATGGCTTGCGTCATGGGCACCTCGCGAGTGCCCTGCCTTGAACTCTCCGCCTCCTCATGAGCCAGCTGGCGAGTCGTGCACGAGAAGCTCCTTGTCGTCCGCCCTGCAATCTGGCCCCTCGCGAGGTCTTGAGCTTGTGTTGATGAAGATGGGCTGTCACAGGCCTCCTTTGAGCCACGCCGCTGGCATGGCGAGCAAGTCTGAGGACCCCGTTCCCGGAAGCGCCCAATAGCCCAGGCCTGGCGCCCGAACTTGGCGGGCAGAGAGGCGAAAGGGCAAGTCTGGCGTCATGAGCCCCTAACAGCCTGCTGCCTTGGGCGGCAGCGTGGCGGTCGATTGGGCGTGGGCGGCACTGTTCCCCCGCCTCCTTATTTACGTGCCTTGCTAGGCGGACACGCTCTTGTGTACATCCGTTCTCCTCTTTGCTGCTTGTGCGCCCCTGTCCTTCCCTCTCTCGAACTCCAGCTTCCATTTCCAATCCAATCCCGAATCTCCCCCCCCCCTCCTTTCAATCGCCATGGCTCCGACGAAGAAGGGGAAAGGGAAGAAACCCGTGCCTCCGCCTCGCTCACCGCGGCCGGCGGCCTCCGCTGTCGACCCGTCGATCATACTCAATCTAGAGGGCTTGGGCAAGGTTAGTTCGGCTCTGGCTACCTCCTTCAACGAATGCGGGAGGACGACGGCTTGGCCCGCGTCCCACTTCTCCATCGACAGGATAGTCACGGAGGTCGGTATTTCTTGGCATACAATGGCGAGGCTGGATTCCCCTTCTCTGATTTCTTCAATGCCGTGATTTCCCACTACTCAGATCCACATGATGCATCCGGGTCCACGAGTCCATTACTCTCCTCTCGGTCTTCGCCTTTGTTTGTGAGGCAATGATGGGCATCCTTCCCTCGGTTGCCTTGCTGCGCCACTTCTTCTCTCTGCGCCTTGTCGACCCCACTCAATGCTCGGCGTGCGTGAGCTTCGTCGCCGCGCCTTGAGACAGCGGCCTCAGGGATTGACTTCAGCCTGCCTCCGCCCACGGCTGAGTTCCGCGAGAGGTGGCTGTCACGTGGATGTGGGGTGCCCAGCCCCCGCTATCGAGCCAACCTGCTGTTGTTCCCAATTCAGGTGGGGCGGAGGCGCTTTCAAGCCCTCGGCTCGTCTTTGTCTGGCGCCGCAACCGCGTTCTGAGGTCGCTTGCTGTGACAGCCCAAGGTGGTGAAGGAGTTCTGATCGCGCATTGCCCTCTCAACGCCATTCCGGCCGGATGTGGGCCTTCAGGGCCTGGTGATCGTATGAGGCTCGGGAAGAAGACACAGCGCTGGCGCTAAGAAAAGTGCTCCTGGTCTGTTGGCGACCCTAATCCGGTGGCATCCGTCATGAAGGGCCTTGATGTACCTCTGCCGGAGCAGGGGTGATTGGTGAACCGGATGCCTAACTTTGATGAATGGGGGCGCGCCCTGGTCTCGAGGGCCTCGCGAGAATCCAGTGGTGGTGACAGCCCTTCCGATCGGCCAAAGCGGCTCCTCCTCAAGTGGCGGAGCAGGAGGCCTGAGCCGCCAGAGGCGAAGGACCCCGGGGTCACAGCACCAGGCGATGCTCGTGAGGGCAGCTCACGAGGCTCATGCCGCTGCGGCTGAGGTGGCGGCAGCCGCCGCATGGCGCCCGCGGATGGAGCCCGAGGCCCTGCTGCTTCTCTTGGTGAGGCGACTAGCGGTAGCGTCGAGTGACGCCCTGACACAAGTCGTCTTGATGCTTCTCCCACGCGCGAGCTGATCCCTCACGCTCAAATCTTGGAGTCGTTTCGCGTGAACTTGAGGCCCTCCGGAAGAAGGGAGGCCCAGGCGATGATTACCCTTGTCGCTTTCTTTGAAGCGTAGGAAATGCCGCCAGCGATGAGTAAGCCTTCTCCTTCTCCAGCTCCTGATTCTTACGCTGCTCGTCTTGATCCTTGCCTGCAGGCCCTTCTGCCGAGCTCACGGAGGCGGGTGAGAGCCGCCCCCCGGCCGCCCCTCCCGTCCTTGAATGCTCCAGCGGTGGAGCCCTTGTGGTGAAGGCGGCGGGGAGGTGAACCGTCTGTGGCGCGTCGTGGCCCCTCGTGCCTCGCGATCCTTCCTCGCGAGCCTTCCCGTGGCATAGCTAGCCTGCCGTGGGCTTCTCGCCTGGTCGTGGACGGCGATTGGCTGAGGCGCTTCTTGCGCCCCTCATCTGGGGATGGGCTGGCTCCAGGCCGGGCTTCTGGCGCGGCGTGCCCGGCCGTCGCGAGGGTGCCAGCCCCAGCCCCTTCCGGAGGAGTGCTGATTCTTGGCTCCGGCGCCCGTGCAGGGCGGTTGATGGTGTGGAGGGCGTCTGTGGCCTTTCCAGGAAGCGTCGCGCCCTTCGTCAAGGATTTCTTGAAGGGCGGTGTGCGATGAGCCTGCTTGGTGAAGAGCTTCTTGTGAAGACGCGCCTTGAGGCGAGGGCCTGCGCTGGCCGCGGAGATGAGTCGTGAGTGCTGGGCGCCCGTCGCCCTGCGTGCCACCGGTGCGATCTTGATGTGAGGGCCAAAGGCGTCGTTGGCAGCCTCTCGGGAGGCCTGCTCTCGGGCCGCCGAGGAGGCCCGTGCAGCTAACAGGCGGCGAGAGGCGGCGGAGGAGCAGGCACGAGAACTCCTTGCCCGGTGTCACTCATTGGAGGAGCAAGTGGAGCTGCGCAAGGCAGCCCTTGCGTCGATGAAGGTGGCCTCCAGCGACTGGCGGAGTTCGAAGCGTGAGGCGCGCCGGCTTGAATCCATGAACGAGCAGCATAGCAATCTGGCGCTTGAGGAGCGAGGCGCTGGCGGCGGGCAGGGGATGAGGCAGCGCGGGAAGCCCGCGTCTGGAGGAGGTCGGACGCCGAGTGGCGGCGCGCTTGAACCTCGGCCGAGTTTGAGGCGGCTGGGGTTGATCAAGGCCGAGGCTGAGGCAGGACTGCTGCCTTGAGGCCAAGCTGGAGGAGCGCGGCGGGCGATGCTCTTGGGCCGCCCTTGAGGTGGCGCTGAGAGGAGTCCACCACCTCTCGGCCGAGGCGCTCCTTCTTCACTGCAGGTGGAGGAGGCCGAGGCCGTCGCGCGCCAGAATGCGGACGAGATGCATCAGCGGCGAATCCTGGAGCATGAGCACGGTTCCATGCTCGCCACACTCCGGGAAAGAGCTAACGCAGCCTTGGATAATATATGCGGCGGCGATGCATGGCGAGCGCACTTGATTAACTCTGCTGGCAACCTTGAGTTCTTCACCGGCGTGGTGGCGCGGCTGGGGCGCGGTCGGTCGAGGCCAACAGGTTGGTGGAGGAGAGAGTCGTGCACTGCTCGGCGCGCCTTCTCTCGTGTCTTCAGCCATCTCCGGGACATGGACCCCACTTGATGTTAGCGCAGCCATCGCCCTAGTTCCCCGAGCCGTCCGGGCGACTGGCGCCTTTGGGTGGAAGACAACGTGGATGCCCTCGTCAAGCCGCCGCCGGACGACGGCAGCGGCGTGGTCGTGGCGCCCGATGAAGGCGGCGTGGTGAACGCCCGAACACGCCCGGCGATCACGCAGAACAGCGACGGGCGAGGCCAGCGGCGCCAGCAGCGGCTCGGGAGGTGCTCCCGAGGGCGCATTGGGGATTTATCCGACTGATTATGTGTTGTCCTGTTCCGTTACCTGCATGAATAGAACTCAGGTTTTGGCCTAATGGTTGTGAGAGCATTTTGGGGGGAGCCCTCATGTAAAACTTGTGTTCATCGTATTAGCAGGTGTTACATCGCCCATACGCCCGCGCCAAGTGGTTGGCTAAGCAGCGTGCTAGTTGGCTGGTTTACCTTTGTTTCGTCTGAGCCCGAGATAGCACTGTGGGAGGCTGAGGCGATCTGAGTGTCTCTGATCGAATCCGTAGGACCTGCAGTAAAACCCTCCGGAGAGGATGCAGCGGCGACAGCTGGGCTCTTGGCGCAAGCTAGGCCTGGCCCGGCTCGCGAGGGCTCATGAGGGGAGGCAGCTGAGGCGGAGTTGTAACCGAAATCTGAGAGATTTGCTCGAGCGAGACTAAGCACCTTCCCGAACACACGCAAATCTCAACGAATCAACTTAAATTCAGCGAGGAAAGCGACAATCAAATGGAAGGCAAAGAAAGAAGAAAAGCGCGTCCGGCACCTAGTCTAGTCTTGGGCGTCTTCTCACTGTAGCAGACTAAGTGCTGCCTTTGGGCGTGGGAGGGAGCCCAGGGCCTAAGGCCGCACCCCTGAGACTCGGGCGTGTACATCCCCACTCATTATTATGTGAGAGTGTCACAGGGCGGTGAGCTTCACAGGCACTGGGCCTTCTTCACAGGTAGCGGCCTTGCTTCATATCGCCGGACGAGGGCCCCTTGCGCCACACTCTAGTGCCACCAACGACGACCGGAATCCGGGGACGCCCGGTGGGAGTGAGCGATCGCCAGTGATTCCCCGACGACCACGGGTCCTCCATGAGGCAGGCCACGAGGCACCTCCCAGCAGAGGGCCTACCTCCTGAGAACGCCTTGATCTGAACATCGCGGTGGTGATGTGGTTCTGCCCCTCTCGGCAGCCCCTGCGCCCCTCCCGAGGGGTAGGATCTCGAGGAGCGGGCAGCCGCTTCGCCGTGGCGACCTGTACCTCCTGCGACCTATGGTTAGCGTATGTTTGCTCTTGACGAAGTAGCGGTACCCGATAATCGTCGCCCCCTGCGTGACCAGTGGGACCGTCTCGAGGCTCCTGGAAGAGCGCGGCTTCGGCGCCTCATCCCCCGGCTTGGCCCGAGGGCGAGTCTTGTTCTCCCTCATGCGGGTGCCCTTGGTCCATCATGTGGGGCACGTATTCTT
This sequence comes from Aegilops longissima, assembly GCA_021605205.1. Classification (NCBI taxonomy): domain Eukaryota; kingdom Viridiplantae; phylum Streptophyta; class Magnoliopsida; order Poales; family Poaceae; genus Aegilops; species Aegilops longissima. Next base: position 282,375,649 of record CM038677.1, read on the forward strand.
CGGCGCCGTCATCCCGAAGGCCACGCCAGAGTGCTGGCGTGCCTTGCTGCTCTGCTCGTCGCCCGCCGTAGGGTGGTGGCGGCGGTCCACCAGGCCGTGAGTTACGTCGAGTACTTCTTCTCCGTGGGCGGGCGGGGCAACCCGCCGCCGCCCGGCGCATGACAACCGCCGGTGTTGGAGTAGCTTTGGAGCCAGCGCGCGCGTGGAGCCCCCTGCGGGCCGCCCTCGGCTTTGAGATGGAAGCTGGGTGCGAAGGGTGAGCCCCCGGCGGCGGCCAGGAGCTCCGCCACTCGCTCCGGCAACGCGTCGCGGCCGCTCTCCAGAGCTGCTGCTGCAGCAGCTCTCGGCCCCGTGGCGCGGCCCTCGAGTTCGCTTTGCTCTGGTGGGTGTACGGTGATGTGGTCGCGGCGTGATTGGCGGCTCTTGCTGCCGACCGCGCGCCTTGGCGTGAGAGACGTCGGCTTGTCCGCGTCGCCCGTGGCCCTGGCGCCCTGCGGACCGCGAGCTGCACAGGGCGCGGGTCGCCCGAGGCGAGCGGCTCTGCGTGGGCGGGCCACGCTGCCCAAGGATCTAGGTTGCCCGCTTGGTCGCCGGACATGGTGGTGGCGATGCGACGGGACATGAGGAGGCACAAGGTGGATTCGGCGCACCTACTCGGGCGCGCCAAATGTCGGATTCGGGTTCAGCAGACCCTTAAGGTTCAAACTACAGGGGTGTGCGGAGATCCAACCCTCCACCGTCTCGTGCCGCCGAATCGCAGGGACCTAAACTACTAGAAAGAACAGCACAAGAGACACGAGATTTATACTAGTTCGGGCCACCGTTGTGGTGTAATACCCTACTCTAGTTTGTGGTGTGGTGGATTTCCTCTTGGGCTGATGAAGAACAGTACAGGGAAGAACAGCCTCGCGAGGGTCTGTTCTTGGTGGGTTTGATGGCCTGCTAGGCGGTGTTCCGTCGCTCTAGCTTGAGGATCGGGTCTCTATCTCTCTCTCTGGATTCCGAATGCCCACCTCCTTCCTATCCGGTCGACTCCCTCTTACTCTGAGTGTGGCTACTCCTATTTATAGGCGAAGGCCCTGGGCCTCTTCCCAAATATTGAGCGGGAAGGGCGCCAACAATTGGCCATTTTGAAGGGGAATAGCGGGTACACTTATCCTGACTAAAGTTGGTCCTCGCCTGCCAAAGGCTCTGGTGATAGCGCTTTGCTTGGGCTCCACGATGACTCCCTTCCAGCCGTTGGGGCTGGTCTTGGTCTTGTTGCACCGAAACAGATGCCTTTGCTTGATGCTCTCGCCTGCGCTTGCTCCCTTTGCACCAAAGAGGAAAGGAGGACGCTGCAGGCTGGCGCGATGGCGCCCGTGGTCGTCATGGCTTGCGTCATGGGCACCTCGCGAGTACCCTACCTTGAACTCTCCGCCTCCTCATGAGCCAGCCTGGCGAGGCCGTGCACGAGAAGCTCCTTGTCGTCCGCCCATGAATCTGGCCCCTCGCGAGGGTCTTGAGCTTGTGTTGATGAAGATGGGCTGTCCTGGGCCTCCTTTGAGCCACGCCCGCAGGTCGCAGCGAGCAAGTCAGGGACCCCGTTCCCGAAGCGCCGACAACTTTAAGTTACCGCATACGATCCGGCCCGCGGGTTACGCCAGCCGGACCCAATGGGTGTTTTGCTCGCGCTCAACATTTCGGACGCCTAAGTACAGCACGCTCCTCTCAAAGGCCAAACTCCTTGTCACAGACTGGAGCCTTGGCCGTCAGACTCGCGGGGGGGAAGCCCAAGGGGGGAAAGTCACAAGAAAACAGCTCAACAGAAGAAAAGCAAAAGCGCAAGAATTCACGATTTTCGTACATACTGCTGGGTTGATCGACCCAGCCCCGTCACCTGTAGCACCATCGCACGATTGGCTGCTCGCCAACCGGCTTCGCGAGATTGCTACCAGCCGGCCCAGTGTTGGGGAACGTAGCAGAAATTCAAAATTTTCCTACGTGTCACCAAGATCTATCTATGGAGAAACTAGCAACGAGGGAAGGAGAGTGCATCTACATACCCTTGTAGATCGCTAAGCGGAAGCGTTCAAGTGAGCGGGGTTGATGGAGTCGTACTAAATCGTGATTCAAATCACCGATGATCAAGTGCGAGCAGACGGCACCTCCGCGTTCAACACACGTACAGCCGGTGGCGTCTCACGCCTTGATCCAGCAAGGAGAGAGGAGAGGTTGAGAAGACTCCATCCATCAGCAACACAACGGCATGGTGGTGATGGAGGCGTGGCAATCCGCAGGGCTTCGCCAAGCACCGGGGAGAGGAGGAGGAGGAGAGGCGGGGCTGCGCTGGAGGAGGCTCTCGTGTGTTATGGGCAGCCCCTGGGCCTCATATCTATAGGGGAAGGGAGGCTGCGCCCCTCTAGGGTTTCCACCCCTAGGGGGCGGCCAGCCCTAGATGGGATCAGGGAGGCGGCCAGAGGGAGGGAGGCGGAGGCCCACTAGATGGGCCTTAGGGCCCATCGCCCTAGGGTTTGCCCTCCCACTTCCCTTGCCTTGGGCCCCTTGTGGGGCGCACCAGCCCCTTGGGGCTGGTTCCCTCCACACTTGGCCCACATAACCTTCGGGGCAGGTGGCCCCACTTGGTGGACCAGGACCCTCCGGTGGTCCCATTACATTACCGATATCGCCAGAAACTTTTCCGGTGACCAAAACAGGACTTCCCATATATAAATCTTTACCTCCGGACCATTCCGGAACTCCTCGTGACGTCCGGGATCTCATCAGGGACTCGAACAACATTCGGTAACCACATACAAGCTTCCTATATAACCCAGCGTCACGAACCTTAAGTGTGTAGACCCTACGGGTTCGGAGACATCGAACATGACCGAGGCGTTCTCCGGTCAATAACCAACAGCGGGATCTGGATACCCATGTTGGCTCCCACATGTTCCACGATGATCTCATCGGATGAACCACGATGTCAAGGACTCAATCAATCCCGTATACAATTCCCTTTGTCTAGCGGTATTGTACTTGCGAGATTCGATCGTCGGTATACCGATACCTTGTTCAATCTCGTTACGGCAAGTCTCTTTACTCGTTCCGTAACACATCATCCGTGATCAACCCTTGGTCACATTGTGCACATTATGATGATGTCCTACCGAGTGGGCCAGAGATACCTCTCCGTTTACGGAGTGACAAATCCGATCTTAATCCGTGTCAACCCAATGGTCACTTTCGGAGATACCTAGTGCACCTTTATAGTCACCCGATTTACGTTGTGACGTTTGATACACCAAAGCACTCCTACGGTATCCGGAATTGCACGATCTCATGGTCTAAGGAAAGATACTTGACATTTGAAAAGCTTTAGCATATGAACTACGATCTTTGTGCTAGGCTTAGGATTGGGTCTTGTCCATCACATCATTCTCCTAATGATGTGATCCGTTATCAATGACATCCAATGTCCATGGTGGGAAACCGTAACCATCTATTGATCAACGAGCTAGTCAACTAGAGGCTTACTAGGGACATGGTGTTGTCTATGTATCCACACATGTATTGCTGTTTCCGGTCAATACAATTATAGCATGAATAATAAACGATTATCATGAACAAGGAAATATAATAATAACTAATTAATTATTGCCTCTAGGGCATATTTCCAACAGTCTCCCACTTGCACTAGAGTCAATAATCTAGTTCACATCGCCATGTGATTAACACTGATAGGTCACATCGCCATGTGACCAACATCCAAAGAGTTTACTAGTGTCTCAAACTAGTTCACATCACCATGTGATTAAGTCTCAATGAGTTACGGGTTTGATCATGTTTTGCTTGTGAGAGAGGTTTTAGTCAGCGGTGCGAACCTTTCAGATCCGTGTGTACTCGCAATTCTCTATGTCATATTGTAAATGCTGCTTTCACGCTCCACTTGGAGCTATTCCAAATGTTTGCTCCACTATCGTATCGGTTTGCTACTCGAGTCACTCGGATAGGTGTTAAAGCTTGCATCGGCGTAACCCTTTACGCCGAACTCTTTATCACCTCCATAATCGAGAAACATGTCCTTATTTATTCCAAGGACAATTTTGACCGCTGTCAATGATCCTCATTTGGATCATTCTTGTACCTTAGTGACTCATGGCATGGCACACTTCCGGTGCGGTACACAAAGCATAGCATACTATAGAGCCTATATACGAAGCATAGGGGCGACCTTCATCCTTTCTCTCTTTTCTGCCGTGGTCGAGCTTTAACTCTTAACTTCATACCTTACATCTCAGGCAAGAACTCCTTCTTTGGTGATCCATCTTGAACACTTTCAAGATCATGTCAAGGTATATGCTCATTTGAAAGTACCATTAAGCATTTTGATCTATCACTATAGATCTTGATGCTCAATGTTCAAGTAACTTAATACAGGTTTTCACTTGAAAACACTTTTCAAATAACCCTATATGCTTTCCAGAAATTCTACATCATTTCTGATCAACAATATTTCAACAACATATACTCATCAAAAATTCTATAGTGCTCCCACTCACTTCTTTGGAAATACAAGTTTCTCATAAACTTTGTATACACCCAAAATCTTTGATCATCTCATCAAAGCGCACATTCCAACTCCGAGATGCTTACTCCGGTCCTTAGAAAGGATCATTTGGAGCCAGCATACCTTTTAGCATCCTTAGGATCGACAAAACTTTTCTGATTGTATCACATACAACCTTTCCTTACGTAAACTGGTAAGGAAACTCGTCTTGACATCCATCTGCCAGATTTCATAAATTCAGCTTATGCTAACATGATTCCGACGGACTTAAGCATCGCTACGGATGAGAAAATCTCATCGTAGTCAACTCCTTGAACTTGTGAAAAAACTCTTTGCCACAAGTCGAGCTTCATAGAAGGTGACATTACCGTCCATGTCCGTCTTCTTCTTAAAGACCCATTTATTTCAATGGCTTGCCGATCATCGGGCAAGTCCACCAAAGTCCATGCTTTGTTATGATACATGGATCCTACCTCGGATTTCATGGTTTCTAACCATTTGTCGAATTTGGGCCCACCATCGCTTCTCCATAGCTCGAGGTTCATTGTTGTCTAGCAACATGACCTTCAAGACAGGATTGCTGTACCACTCGAGTAGTACGCATCCTTGTCACCCACGAGGTACGGTAGTGACTTGATCCGAAACTTCATGATCACTATCATAGCTTTTACTTCAATTGGTGTAGGTGCCACGGAACAACTTCCCGTGCCCTGCTACACACTTGTTGAAGTGACGGTTCAATGACCTCATCTAGTCTCCACCATCCTCCCACTCAACTTTTCGAGACGAACATTTCCTCGAGAAAGGACCCGATTCAAGAAACAATCCCTATTGCTTCCGGATCTGAATTAGGAGGTATACCCAACTGTTTTGGGTGTCCTATGAAGATGCATTTTATCCGCTTTGGGTTCGAGCCTATCAACCTGAAACTTTTTCACATAAGCGTCGCAGCCCCAAACTTTTAAGAAACGACAACTTAGGTTTCTCCAAGCGGTGTCGTCTCAGCGGAATTACGTGGTGCCCTATTTAAGTGAGTGTGGTTGTCTCTAATGCCTAACCCATGAGCGATAGTGGCAATTGATAAGAGAGACATCATGGTACGCACCATATCTTATAGGGTGCAACTATGATGTTCGGACACATCATTACACTATGGTGTTCCAGCGGTATTAATTGTGAAACAATTTCCACAATGTCTTAATAGTGTGCCAAAACTCGCAACTCAGATATCCATCTCTATGATCACATCACAGACATTTTATCCTCTTGTCACGAAGATCTTCAACTTCACTCTGAAATTACTTGAACCATTCAATAATTCAGACTTGTGTTTCATCAAGTAAATATACTCAACATCTACTCGAATCATCTGTGAAGTCAGAACATAACGATATTCACTGCATGCCTCAGCACTCATTGGACTGCACACATCAAAATGTGTTACTTCCAACAGGTTGCTACCTTGTTCCATCTTCTTTGAAACCGAGGCTTTTCAGTCATCTTGCCCATCTGGTATGATTTGCATATCTCAAGTGATTCAAAATCAAGTGAGTCCAAACGATCCATCTGCATGGAGTTTCTTCATGCGTATGTACCAATAGACATGGTTTACATGTCTCAAACTTTTCAAAAACGAGTGAGTCTAAAGATCCATCAGCATGGAGCTTCTTCGTAAATCTTATACCAATGTGACTTACATGGCAGTGCCACAAGTAAGTGGTACTATCTATCTTATACTTTTGGCATGAAAATGTGTATCACTACGATCGAGATTCAATAAACCATTCCTTTAGGTGCAAGACCATTGAAGGTGTTATTCAAATAAATAGAGTAACCATTATTCTCCTTAAATGAATAACCGTATTGCGATAGACATAATCCAATCATGTCTATGCTCAGCATAAACACCAAATGACAATTATTCTGGTTTAATACTAATCTTGATGGTATAGGGAGCGTGCGATGTTTGATCACATCAAACTTGGAAACACTTCCAACACATATCGTCAGCTCACCTTTAGCTAGTCTCCGTTTTATTCCGTAGCTCTTTTATTTCGAGTTACTAACACTTAGCAACCGAACCGGTATCTTGATACCCTGGTGCTACTAGGAGTACTAGTAAAGTACACATTAACATAATGTATATCCAATATACTTCTATCGACCTTGCCAGCCTTCTTATCTACCAAGCATCTAGGGTAATTCCGCTCTAGTGACTATTCCCCTTATTACAGAAGCACTTAGTCTCGGGTTTGGGTTCAACCTTGGGTTTCTTCCTTTGGAGCAGCAACTGATTTGCCGTTTCATGAAGTGTCCCTTCTAGCCCTTGCCCTTCTTGAAACTAGTGGTTTCACCAACCATCAACAATTGATGCTCCTTCTTGATTTCTACTTTCGCGACGTCAAACAACGAGAATACCTCAAGGATCATCATATCTATCCCTGATATGTTATAGTTCATCACGAAGCTCTAGCAGCTTGGTGGCAATGACTTTGGAGAAACATCACTATCTCATCTGGAAGATTAACTCCCACTCGATTCAAGTGATTGTTGTACCCAGACAATCTGAGTACAAGCTCAACGATTGAGCGTTTCTCCCTTAGTTTGTAGGCTAAGAAAATCGTCGGAGGTCTCATACCTCTTGACGTGGGCACGAGCCTGAAATCCCAATTTCAGCCCTCGAAACATCTTATATGTTCATGACGTTTCAAAACGTCTTTGGTGCCTCAACTCTAAACCGTTTAACTGAACTATCACGTAGTTATCAAAGCGTGTATGTCCGATGTTCGCAACATCCACAAACGACGTTTGGGGTTTAACACACTGGCGGTGCATTAAGGACATAAGCTTTCTACTTTATGCGCATAATCGCTACTTACAACTTTCAACTATATTTTCTCTAGGAACATATCTAAATAATGGAACTAAAGCGCGAGCTTCGACATAATTTGCAAAAGGTCTTTTGACTATGTTCAGGATAATTAAGTTCATCTTATGAACTCCCACTCAGATAGACATCCTCTGGTCATCTAAGTGATTACATGATCTGAATCAACTAGGCCGTGTCCGATCAACACGTGAGACGGACTAGTCATCATCGGTGAACATCTTCATGTTGATCGTATCTACTATCGACTCATGCTCGACCTTTCGGTCTCCGTGTTCCGAGGCCATGTCTTCACATGCTAGGCTCGTCAAGTTAACCCTAAGTGTTTCTGCGTGTGTAAATCTTGCTTACACCCGTTGTATGTGAGCGTAAGAATCCATCACACCCGATTAACACGTGGTGCTTAGAAGCGACGAACTGTAGCAGCGGTGCACGTTAGGGAGAACACTTCTTGAAATTTGTGTAAGGATCATCTTATTTACTACCGTCGTTCTAAGTAAACAAGATGCATAAACATAATAAACATCACATGCAATTATATAGTAGTGACATGATATGGCCAATTTCATATTGCTCCTTTTGATCTCCATCTTGGGGCTCCATGATCATCATTGTCACCGCATGACACCATGATCTCCATCATCATGATCTCCATCATCGTGTCTCCATGAAGTTGTCTCGCCAACTTATTACTTCTACTACTATGGCTACCGTTTAGCAATAAAGTAAAGTAATTACATGGCGTTGTTTAATGACACGCAGGTCATACAATAAATAAAGACAACTCCTATGGCTCTGCCGGATGTCATATTCATCGACATGCAAGTCGTGAATCCTATTACAAGAACATGATCAATCTCATACATCACATATCATTCATCACATTCTTCTTGGCCATATCACATCACATAGCATACCTGCAAAAACAAGTTAGGCGTCCTCTAATTGTTGTTTGCATGTTTTACGTGGCTGCTATGGGTTCTAGCAAAAACGTTTCTTACCTCATAAAACCACAACGTGATATGCCAATTGCTATTTACCCTTCATAAGGACCCTTTTCGCCGAATCCGTTCCGACTAAAGTGGAGAGGCGGCACCGCTAGCCACCTTATGCACCAAGTGCATGTCGGTCGGTGGAACCTGCTCACGAAGAGAAATGCGTGTAAGGTCGGTCCGGCCGCTTCATCCCACAATACCGTCGAAACAAGATTGGACTAGTAACGGTAAGCATATTGAACAAAATCAACGCCCACAACTACTTTGTGTTCTACTCGTGCAAAGAATCTACGCAATAGACCTAGCTCGATACCCTTTGTTGGGGAGCGAGCAGAAATTCAAAATTTTCCCTCGTGTCACCAAGATCTATCTATGGAGAAACTAGCAACGAGGGAAGGAGAGTGCATCTACATACCCTTGTAGATCGCTAAGCGGAAGCGTTCAAGTGGCGGGGTTGATGGAGTCGTGCTCGTCGTGATTCAAATCACCGATGATCAAGTGCGAGCGGACGGCACCTCGCGTTCAACACACGTACAGCCGGTGGCGTCTCCCACGCCTTGATCCAGCAAGGAGAGAGGAGAGGTTGAGGAAGACTCCATCCATCAGCAACACAGCGGCATGGTGGTGATGGAGGCGTGGCAATCCCGCAGGCTTCGCCAAGCACCGGGGAGAGGAGGAGGAGGAGGCAGGGTTGCGCTGGAGAGGGAGGCTCTCGTGTGTTATGGGCAGCCCCAGGGCCTCATATATAGGGAAGGGAGGCTGCGCCCCTCTAGGGTTTCCACCCCTAGAGGCGGCCAGCCCTAGATGGGATCAAGGAGGCGGCCAAGAGGGAGGGAGAGGGCGCCCACTAGATGGGCCTTAGGGCCCATCGCCCTAGGGTTGCCCCTCCCACTTCCCTTGCGCCTTGGGCCCCTTGTGGGGGCGCACCAGCCCCTTGGGGCTGGTTCCTCCCACACTTGGCCCATAACCTTCAGGGCAGGTGGCCCCACTTGGTGGACCCAGGACCCTCCGGTGGTCATTGACATTACCGATATCGCCCGAAACTTTTCCGGTGACCAAAACAGGACTTCCATATATAAATCTTTACCTCCGGACCATTCCGGAACTCCTCGTGACGTCCGGGATCTCATCCGGACTCGAACAACATTCGGTAACCACATACAAGCTTCCTATATAACCCCAGCGTCACGAACCTTAAGTGTGTAGACCCTACGGGTTCGGGAGACATCTGAACATGACCGAGGCGTTCTCGGTCAATAACCAACAGCGGGATCTGGATACCCATGTTGGCTCCCACATGTTCCACGATGATCTCATCGGATGAACCACGATGTCAAGGACTCAATCAATCCGTATACAATTCCCTTTGTCTAGCGGTATTGTACTTGCCGAGATTCGATCGTCGGTATACCGATACCTTGTTCAATCTCGTTACCGGCAAGTCTCTTTACTCGTTCCGTAACACATCATCCGTGATCAACCCCTTGGTCACATTGTGCACATTATGATGATGTCCTACCGAGTGGGCCCAGAGATACCTCTCCGTTTACGGAGTGACAAATCGATCTTAATCCGTGTCAACCCAATGGTCACTTTCGGAGATACCTATAGTGCACCTTTATAGTCACCCGATTCGTTGTGACGTTTGATACACCCAAAGCACTCCTACGGTATCCGGAATTGCACGATCTCATGGTCTAAGGAAAAGATACTTGACATTTGAAAAGCTTTAGCATCTGAACTACGATCTTTGTGCTAGGCTTAGGATTGGGTCTTGTCCATCACATCATTCTCCTAATGATGTGATCCGTTATCAATGACATCCAATGTCCATGGTCGAGGAAACCGTAACCATCTATTGATCAACGAGCTAGTCAACTAGAGGCTTACTAGGGACATGGTGTTGTCTATGTATCCACACATGTATTGCTGTTTCCGGTCAATACAATTATAGCATGAATAATAAACGATTATCATGAACAAGGAAATATAATAATAACTAATTAATTATTGCCTCTAGGGCATATTTCCAACACCCAGTGGGTGTTTCATTCGCGCTCAACGTTTCGACAGGTTAAGTACTGCGCGCTCCTCTCAAAGGCCGAACTCCTTGTCATGGACCAGAGCCTCGGCCGCCAGACTCGCAGGGGGGGGGGGCGAGAGGGGAAAAGCGCAAGAAAATGGCTCAAAAGACAAAACGCAAGAGTGCAAACATTCACCAAATTTATACATCACAATTTCAAATTTAAACAGGCCCAAGGCCAGAATTCATTACACAAGGAATCCCCCAGTGGGTGGGTGGACCTGCTACCTAACAGAAATTTTCACTAAGTTGAAAACAGGCAGCCTCAGGCATCTCCCTCGGTGGCCTCCGGGTTCTCCGAGGTGCCGGTGTCCCCCTCCTCGGTGTCCGTGTCGCGGTAGACGTCCGTCTCCTTAGAGATGCCCTCCGGTCATCCAGAAGTAGGCCGTAGTGGTCAGTAGGCACGACTCCGCCATCTTCCGCCCGCTCCGGCCGGAACTAGTTGTGGAAGGCGAACCCGGTGATATAGCTGGCCCGAGCAGCGATCCGGCCGGCCTCCGCCTGCAGCTGGCTCTCCGAGCCGGCTTGCTGGCCCATCAACACGTCCAGCGACAGATCCGAATGCCAACACATCGCGAACCTGAGCGCCATCTCGGCGCCAGCACGAGCGGCGGAAACGCGCCAATCATGGAGCTGATCCGGCCCCGCCTCCCATAGAATAAATAGGCAAGATCCAAGCAGAGCCGCTCGGCCACTTGGTTCGTGCAAGAAATGAACTCACCCCTGCACCAACAGAACTACGTGCCTCGCCGCCCTCTCCTGCGGAGCGCCACGCCTCCTCTTGGCGGGCGGCTTCGCGTCCCCGGCCGGGTTCTCCGCGCGCTTAACGGCCGGGGCCCGCTGCGCGACGTTGTCCTTCCTGTGCGGTCGGCTCACCGCCGGCGCCCCCCGGGACGACCCAGCTCCGGCCGCACCGCCGCCTCCTCCACCTGGCGTTGCTGCGACAGCAACTCGCGTCTGCCTCCCAAGACCGTCCCACGACTCGCGACTCCAGAAGTGAAGACAAGACTTACCCGCTCGGTGCCCTGTGCCCGTGTCGGCGGTCGTCCCCTCCCCTCCGCCGTGGGCCTCAGGCTCCTCCGAGGCGATGCGCACCACCTGCGTCCGAGCCCGGTCGTAAGGATGCTGGATGGCGTTCAGAAGCAGCTCCCGTGTTGCGTCGGGGCGAATGAGAAGATGGGTGGCAGCAAAGTACGAAGACCAAGGACTCACCATCGGTGCCGGGTTCGCGTGGCTGTACGGGGATTTCCCGAACTCCCACTCGTCCCGTAGGTTGGCCTTGGAGATGTCGTTGACCCGACGCGCGACCTGGTCTGCCCCCAGCCGCAAGTTCACCATGCGGTTGGGGTCCTGAAGGCCGGTCATCTGACCGATGAGGTGGCTGCACTGCTGCAGCGGCAGCACTCGGCGAACGATGAAGGCGGTAATGAGGTCGGTGCCGGTGAGGCCTTCCCGCTCCTTCATCATCGACACCTGCTCGCACAGGTTGAGCACCTCCTCCGACGGGTGCTTGGGATAGTACCCCAAGTTCTGCTTCTCCCTCGGCGGCGTGTTGACGAAGGGCGGCAGGTTGATGCGGTCCGCGCCGAGGTTGCGGACGTAGAAGAAAGAATTCTGCCACTTCTTGGCAAAATCCTCCAGCGGCATCTTCGGGCAGTCAGCGCCCGACCGCTTGGAGATGACGACGGCCCCACACTTGGACATCTCCCCGGCCCTCGGCCCCTGCTGCTTCAAGGAGAAAAAGTGCACCCAGAGGTCTATCGAAGGCTCGACCCCAGGAAGTCACGGAAGAAGCAACTCGCGGGAAGCCCAAACCCGCGCTTGAAATGCGAGAAGAAGACCACGCGCTCCGTGCCCTCGGGCCAGGGCTCCCGCTCCCCCCGCAGCAGGCGCGCGGTGACCTCCGTCTCCCCCGGCAGGAGCATGGTGGTGCGGAGATAGGCGATCTCGTTGAGAGTGACGGTCGAACCCATCCACGAGCCCGACGGCAGTCCCATCGAGAAAGGTGCGGGAGAAAGAAGAAGAAGATGGCGATGAAGCTCTGCTCAAAGCAACGGGCGTCGCAGTGCGCGGCAGTCGCAAGAAGCAGAGGAAGGGAGAAGAAGGTAGGGGGCGCGAGCGAGAATGATTTCCGCCACCCCCTCCTCGCCCCAATTTATAAGCCACGGTTTGAAACATGGGGGAGTGGCATCGTTTACGCCCGCCTTTCCAACTTCCCCGCAATAACTGCGCATGTACGTGCGCAATAAATGCATCAAGAATGGCAACCGACTTGTAGACGCTCCAATAAATCTATGCACGTGGGCCGAGGGCGCGTGGCCGCGGACCCCAGTGTGTCACCCTTTCTTGTCGCGCGCATGGCCTCTCAGCCCCTCCGGCTTCCAGGCGCCACGTGGCGCCCGCATGAAATCCAAAAGATTACCCCAAGATTCTACAGACTCCTCGGTTTCTCGCCTAAGACGGGGTGCCGCGATCCAGCTTCCGGAAGCCGGCACACAGTGGGTGTTGCTAGACCCGGCGGCCACAAAATTCGCCTCCTCAGGGAAGGGAAACTGCAAAGGCCCTCCCATCCGAAGATGACGGCCCTTCACAACTTCAGGGACTACTGTTGGGGGGATGAACCCCAGGCAGGCAACGGAACCGGGATCCTTTCAAAAACAACGGAGTCAAAAATGCCCCTCAAGTCGGTCCATGCTTGGCCGGGTCGCTCGACCCGGCCAAGCCCCTTGACCCGGCCAAACTCTCCAACCTGGCTGGACTCCTGAGCTCGGTCCCAACAACCAGCTCAAGATAGCCGAGCCCGGCGCACCAAGAGTTCCCCAACAAGCCAGCTCCACCCTTGGCGTGTTCTCCAACCCGGCCACGGGTCAACTCCCGTCCCATCCTAGTCGTACGATGGGATGTGTCTCCACCTACCGATGACTGAGGCAACAGTGCCCCGCCCATGCCTCAGGTCAGCCGGGGCGTGGCAACAGTGCCCCACCTACCCGCTGACCATGGCCAGCATGGCAATAGTGCAACCATCGTCACCAATGACACCAGCAAGTGGCGACCTGATGGAGCGCCACTGTAGACGACTCAACCCGGCCACTCCTTGATGATTGACAAGACAGCCAACAGTGCCCCCGTACCCGGCGGGACCTGCGCCCGGAGAACCCGACGAGACCTGACCCCCGGTTGGTCCTAGCGCCGCTTCCCGGACAATGACAACCCGGCCCCACGGCCGTGTAACATTACCCTTGTACCTCTGTGGGGTTGACCTATAAAACCCCCCAGGAGCCCTCATGCATACGGGCGATCAGATCATCAGTAGCACACACACACACCACAAGGATGAGCAGCCTAAGCCCTGGCCTGTCTTCCTTCTTCCTCCATACAGCTCGAGGAGCAACTCCGTACTATTACATATAAACCATACTCGGCAGGACTAGGGGTGTTATCTCTCTGGAGAGCCCCGAACCTGGGTATGTCTTGCGTCCCGTGCTCGCTCATGCCGACCTCGCCTCTGGAGCCCACCAGTGCCCTCGAGCCTCCTCCTACCTTTAGCCATCCCTTGGCATCTGTTGTGCGCCCACCACGATAGGGGCCCTAACCCCGACGGTTTCTAGGTCGTGTGGGAAGGACCCCCCTATCGCCCACACTCACTTGGCGACAGTTCCAAATGCCGTCCCGGAAAGGGGTTAAAAACCGCTTGTTTAGGACCGACGCGTACAAGTGCTAGGGTTATGTTTAGGGTTAGCAAAGACATATGTGAGATATTTCAGAGCTTTGCTCCTTCTACCACTCCATTGGAGATCAAGGCCTCATAGGAGAGGATCCACTTATGGATTTCAAGACCTCCTCTTGGAGAAGACTACCATCATCAAGACCTCATCTCTTAGGAGTGGGAATAATTCTACCTCGTGCTTCTTTCCTTTGATTGTGCATCTTGTGGATCTATGTGTTTGCTATTCTAGTGGATGTGTGATTGGGTATTGTTGGAGTGATTTCCTCTTTCTATTCTTAGTGTTCATCCCTTTTCCCCCTCCAAGTGTGAAAAGATCCATCTAGAGTTTCACCCTACAACATAGAGGCAGTGGCGGCACCGTTCGAGATGCTAGCGGCCTGCCGCGGGATGGCGATGAATCTGGGCTGATCGGCGAGGGTCGACCGCTAACTGGAGGCATGGCGAAGAGGAGGTACGTAGGGTTCTAGGACCACCAGGGCTTGCACGAGAAGGAAGGGAGTCATGCAGCTGCATGATGGCGAGCTCGAGTTCTGTGACCTCATCAATCTCATGGACAAGATCTCGGTATGTTTGCACTGCCTGAGTTCTTCCTAGATTTGTTGTTTCGGCCGGCCGTGAGTCCTAGTGCCAAGATTTGTAGTTTTGGTCATCAACGTGTGTGATTTGGAATAATTGATTGATTTATGTGGTGAAATAGGAGCAATCATGTGATGTAATTCGTACTTTTGTAGCAAGGCCCGAGACACTCATGTTGTCATCTCAATGATTATAAGTGCTTCGACAAATGAATTTGGATCGTTTGATCAACTATAGATATTTTTTGGTTGTGTGTATTTGAAGGTAAAAGATTTGGATTTGGTGATTGAATGGTTGATACCTAAGTCGAGACAATGATGTTTGGATTGTTAGTATGAGATTAAATTGTGGTCAAAGGAATTAAACGGCTAGATTGTTAATCATGTGCAGTTATTTAGGGAAACGATTTCACTATTGATACAATTATAAATCATATTTTTATTTGCCTTTTTGATTTGTCTGATACATGCTACTTAGTTGATTTTGGATTATTAGGCTAGAGAGATATGATAATCTTGGGATTGTGGTATAGAGTTGTCTTGCTGAATTTTTATGATGGTCCCTTTTTCATGTCTAATTGGTGGATTGGAGTAATCTATGAGAACTTATTTTTGGATATGATTCCTGCTAATCCCTCGGTAGGGTGCCTTGGAGTGGTGATTAGGTCGGAGGTGAAACACAGTGGGGATTTTACCTAGGTTTGAGCCCACTCGATGGAGGTAAAAGCCTACTCCCACTCTTTGTATACTGCAATAGGGGTGTAAAAAGTACATGTATATAACCAAGGAATTGTCTATCTTCTATTGATTAGCCCAACTCCGCAATATAACATATCGGGGCCCCTAGGGTTATACAACCTACTTGGGTACGTCGATGGAGTAGGGAGTCCTCCGCAACCATGTCTTCCCTCACTTGGACGACAAGTCTTTCGTAGTCTTCTTGTAGAATGCCATGGGCCACCCAACATGGCTCAGGCAAAACCATCCTAGGGGTCCTCGGGGCAGCCCATCAACCGGCAATCGACATGGCAAGCTACCCCTGGGCTTTAAATTTGGCTGCACCTTGGACAACACTGATGGGTGTTATTTTTACGCTCACCACGCTTGAGTTTAAACCGGCTTATTTTTTAAAAACCAAGATATCCGCTCTGATATTGCCACTAATGACTGATGAATGCAAAGCATTTCAAAATCCTATCTTTATTTGTTTCCACATGAAATGGGGCTAAACATGGATGAAATCAAGCATATACATGGAAAGGAGTCAAGATGAGAGAAGGAGGGTCAATTGGAAGGCGCATGACAGAAGCCAGAGCGCAATATGTCTCTTATGAGTTGCCAGAGGTGCCCCTTGTCCAACACTACAAATATCATAAAGGGGCCAACGCCAGAAACACAACAGGGCAACATCGAGACCTCCATATTCGTCATCCATAACATCGATGGACGCATTATGATGTGTTGTATGTGTGAAATCAAATTGCTTTGTAGTTGTTTCTTGTCTGATTCACGATCGTTGTCCCTATAGGTACCCAGGATCACAGAGATCTAGCCACGAAGAGGCTAAGGGAAAAGAGACCATGGAATGCCATTTTGAACACTAGTGATCGAAATGTTTAGTACAGTGGTGAATCCTATCTCTAGGGATACAAGGTGTGAAGTCATCAAACGCCCAATGCTTTTTACTGATTTATCTTAATTACCAAGGCAACCCCGCGCGACTGATACATAGGGCCTTCGCTTGGACAATTGAATCATGACGAAGGACATGTGCTGGCCAAGACGTAATTTGCACACATCCCACCTTTGATACGGTGCAAGCACATCTTGGCGCTGACTTGCAGAGCACAAACGACTATCATGATGATCCCATTTGACCATATATGGTTGTAAAAATAGGTCCTCACATCCATGCATATTTTTATTTATAATAGTTCAACCATGCAACTTGATTTCGATCCGGTCCAAAAACTGGAATATAACTCGCCTTCAAAGCTTGCTAGAAACCTTTGTCTAAAAGGTGCACTTCCTCTCGTGAGTTCGAATACTCCGGGTCACCTCTGGGAAAAAGGCGAGAATATTTTCATCTCCTTTATCGGATCACTAAATAGATTAATCAAACACCGATAAGCAAATCATCCTCAATCCGCCGATGTTGAAACCAATTGTTTGAAGCTTCCCTTGACAACATCTGCTCGCAGCTCCCCTCCAATTAATCGTCGGACTGCATCTGAAGTGGCATAAACCACCTCAGCCTTGAGTTGTTGATGGAAATAGCCGACTTGCACTACAAAAATTTCTCACCCAGCCAGCGTCCAGAGGCTGAATTTTGTTACAGTGCTTACAAAATTCAACATGTCCAGTTTTGACAGTCAGACTAGACCGGTCTCATTAGTTGGTCTAGCCGGACCACGTGTCCGACTTGACCGACGATCAACATAACATGAGGGACCGGGAACTGGACCCACCTAGACCATGTCCAATCGACAGTGGACGTGCGCCACAATCCCCGCTCATAGTTAACAAAGGTCCCCTCGATCCCCTTGTGCCTTTAACGCCACTATGCGGATTCAAAGAGATATCATGCCACCTGATATAAATTACCTGCCAGTGTTTCATACCCCACTCCTATATAAGAGAATGGATCGAGTGGAGGAGAAGCTACTGCTGCTTGTGAACTGCGTTGGGATTTCCCCGAAGAGGAGCGGATGATGCAGTTCAGTAGAGATAAGTATTTACCTCAGTTAAGAACCAAGGTTATCAATCTAGTAGGAGAACCAAGAAACAACTCATTAGCAGCACTTGCACACAAACAACAAATCCTTGCAACCCAACATTAACAAGGGGTTGTCAATCCCTTGACGGTCTTGAGCAAGATTAAATTGTATGGTATTTGATAGATACATCGGACAAAAATAAGAAATAAAATAAAACATAGCAAGGTAATTTTGGGTTTTAATATTTAATAAAAGATAGACCCGCGGGCCATAGTTTTCACTAGAGGTGTCTCTTGGAAATAGCATACAATGGGTAAACAAATTACTGTTGGGCAATTGATAGAAAAGCAAATAATTATGATGTATCCAAGGCAATGATCATATATAGGCATCACGTCCAAGACAAGTAGACCGCAACGATTCTGCATCTACTACTATTACTCCACACATTGACCGCTATCTTGCATGCATCTAGTGTATTAAGTTCATGAGAAAATGGAGTAACGCCTTAAGCAAGATGACATGATGTAGACAAGATAAACTCACATATGAATAAACCCCATCTTTTTACCCTTAATAGCAATGATACATACGTGTCATGTCCCCTTCCGTCACTTGGATTGAGCACCACAAGATCAAACCCATTACAAAGCACCTCTCCAATTGCAAGAAAATTCAATCTAGTTGGCCAAACCAAATCAATAGATCGGAGAGAAATACGAAGCTATATTAATCATGCATAAAAGAGTTCAGAGAAAACTCAAATAATATTCATGGTTAGAACTGATCATAAACTCAGAATTCATCAGATCCGAACAAACACGCCACAAAAAGTCATTACATCGAATAGATCTCCAAGAACATCGAGGAGAGCATTGTATTGAAGATCAAATAGAGAGAAGAAGCCATCTTGCTACTAGCCATGGACCCATAGCTCCGTGGTAAACTACTCACGCATCATCGGAAGGGCAGCAAGGATGAGGTAGAGCCCCTCCGTGATCGATCCTCCCTCTGGCAGTGTCGGAAAAGGCGTCCAGATGGGATCATGTGGTTCTGGAACTTGCTGCGGCGGAAAAAGTATTTCGTGGACTCCTCTGTTGGTTTCACGGTTTAGAGAATTTATAGAGGCAGAGTTAGGTCAAACTGAGCCACGTGGGCCCCACAACCCACCAGGGCGTGCCCCAGCCCCTGGGTGCACCCTGGTGCCTCATGGGACACTGCTCCATCTTCGCGTCCCCCCAAAGCTTCTAGGGTCTCTTATTGTGAGAAAAAAAATCTCGAAAAAGTTTCGTGGCATTTGGACTTCGTTTGGTACTGAGTATATTCTGCAAAGCCAAGAACAAGCAAAAAACAAACAACAACTGGCACTGGGCACTAAGTTAATAGGTTAGTACCAAAAAAAATGCTATATAATTGCTCGAAACTATATATATAACATCCAAGATTGATAATATAATAGAATGGAATAGTAAACAATTATAGATACGTTGGAGACGTATCAAGCATCCCAAGCTTAATTCCTATTCGCCCTAGAGTAGGTTAATTATAAAAACAGAATTTTTGATGTGGAATGCTACCTAACATATTCATCCTATATTCTTTTATTTTGTAACATGAACATTTGGACTTGAATGATTCAAATCAATAGTCTATAATTTGACACGAAGACATCAATACTCAAGAATACTAACAAGCAACCATGTCTTTCAAAATATCAACACTGAAGAAAGTTATCCCTGGCCCATTATGCTCAATCATTGATCCATTCATGAAACCCACTCAACATTAGCTCTCTAGTTGGTGCTTTATAAGAGATGGAGACTCAAATAAAAATAAAAATTGCATAAAATTAAATAGATAGGCCCTTCGCAGAGTGAAGCAGAGATTTACAGAGGTGCCAGAGCTCAAAGCTTAAATTAGAGATAAAATTAGTTTGAGAGGCATGCTTTTCCTTTTAATGAAAATGACTGAGAATTACCAATATCTTCCCTGCTAGACAAATTATAGGCGGTTCCCAAACAGAAAATAATTTTTATTTCATTTCCACCATTTTTCACAATCCATGGCTAGCCGTATCCACGGGTGCCTTCCATACCAACACCTTACAAGGAATTTATTATTATCATCATATTATTTTTCATTTCGGGACTGGGCATCCCTATTACTTGCCACACTCTCATGCAATGACAAGTGAATAGACACTCATCGTGACAATAAAATACCTAGCATGGAATATATTGGCCACCCCCTGCCGCTTCATGAGCGTTACGGGCACACAATACAGAAATACATTTTGAAAAATTAGAGTTGGCACATGCAAATTTACTTGGAACGACATGGAAATACCGCATATAGGTAGGTATGGTGGACTCATTTGGCACAACTTTGGGTTTAATGAGTTGGATGTACAAGTAACAATCCCGCTTAGTACAAATGAAGGCTAGCAAATAGTTGAGAAGCGACCAACCAAAAAGAAAAAACGGTCATAAGCATGCATTGAAAATAACTAACACTGAATAATGCACCATAAGTACGATTTAAATTCATTGCATGACTATTGACTTTATGTGCATGCATAGGGAATCACGAACCTTAACACCAATATTCTTACTAAAACACAATTACTGACCAACATGACTCACATATTACTATCTCCATATCGCAAAATTATTGCAAGGAATCAAGTTTACCATATCCAATGATCTATATGAAAGTTTTTATTATATCCCTCTTGGATATCCATCACTTTGGGGACAAATTCATATCTTGTGCAAATTGCCATTGCTATTATCAACTCTCAAAAAGATATAAGTGAAGCATGAGAGTGCAAATATTTCTTCAAAATTTAATCTTATCAACTCTCAAAATGATATAAGTGAAGCATGAGAGTGTATGTATTTCTTTAAAATATAATCTTATCAACTCTCAAAATAATATAAGTGAAATATGAGAGTGTATATGTATTTCTTTTAAATGTAACCACCACTATCCTAAAAAAGATATAAGTGAAGCACTACAACAACCGCCTAGCTGAAAAGATCTAAGTGAAGCACATAGAGTATTCTAGCAAATCATGATAAATGTGTGGCTCTCTCAAATAAGTGTGTTTAGTAGAGATGATTGTGATAAACTGAAAAGCTAACAAAGCAAGGACTCATATAATACATGACACTCCAAGAAAAACTCATGATATGTGACGAATAAAAATATAGCTCCAAGTAAAATTAGCGATAGTTGGTAGAAGAAAGAGGGGATGCCTTCCGGGGCATCGCCAAACTTAGTCGCTTGGGAATCATTGAATATTACCTCGGGGTGCCTCGGGCATCCCCAAGATTAGGATCTTGCCGCTCCTTATTCCTTCACCCATCGTGATCTCACCCAAAACTTAAAAACTTCAATCACACAAAACTGAACAAAACCTCGTGAGATCCGTTAGTATAATAAAACAAATCACTACCTTAAGTACTATTGCAAACCCATTCATATTTTATTTTTGCATTATAGCTACTGTATTCTAACTAATCCATGCCTCATACCCCCTTGATACAATCCATAGTTTCATCAAAACAAGCGAAACAATGCATCAAAAAAGATTCTGTCAAAAATAGGACAATCTATAGTAATTTGAACATTGACCATACTTTTGTAACTCCAAAAATTCCAAAAAATTAGAACAATGTGGGCAATTAGTATATCAATCATGTGTAAAAGGTCAGATTTTATCACGCTCCAGAAAATATTGACTATTCAGTTTCTGTTTTTGCACAGAATCAAAGCAATTATCAACCAAATCACCTCGAAGGCTTTGCTTGGCACAAACACTAATTAAAACACAGAAACACAATCATAACAGTAGCATAATTGTGTGATTACAAAAAAATTAAATTATAACTATTAGGTTGCTTCCCAACTAGCGCTATTGTATTATGCCCCTAGCTAGGGATAATGCATAGTTTCAAGTGTTTTCATCTTTGGTTTTAGTTCCATAGGTGGACCTCATGATTGACTCATATGGTGGCTTAATTCTAGGTCTAGGGGAGTGTTCCGTACACCTCTTTAACAGAAACTGAAATTTAATATTCCCTTCTTTCATATCAATAATGACACCTATAGTTCGTAGGAACAGTCTACCAAGTATTACGGGGCAAGACGGATTGCAATCAATGTCAAGTACAATAAAATCAATGAGCACATAGTTCCTATTTGCAAGAATAAGAACATCATTAGTTCTACCCAAAGGCTTTTAATAGTAGAATCCACCAAGTGCGAATTAAGAGAACATTCATTCATATTGGTAAAACCTAGCACATCACATAGAGATTTTGGAATTGTGGAAACACTAGCACCAAAATCAAATAAAGCATTGAACTCATAATTTTTAATCTTTACTTCAATGGTGGGTTCCCATTCATCATATAATTTTCTAGGAATTGAAATCTCGGATTCTATTCCTTCTAAATCATTCATCATCACTTCTATAATATGTTTAGTAAAAGCCTTATTTTGTTCATTAGCATTAGGTGAATTTAGCATGGATTGCAACAAAGAAATACATTCATTCAAAGATAAACTATCATAATTAAACTCTTTGTAATCTAGGAGAGTGGGCACATCACTAGTTAAAGTTTTGACCTCTCCAAACCCACTTTTATCAAAATTTTCATCAAGAATTTCACCCTTCGAATTATGGGGACACCTTCTAGCTAAAGTTGACTCTGCTTCAGTCCCTTTTTAATCAAGTTTTATTGCTAAACAAGGAATCAATATATGAAACACCAATCATTTTAATATCCTCATCGCTACCATGATAGAAATCGGGAGGAATCACTTTTTCTAGAAATTCTCGTTTAGCTCTAGGCATAGCGACTCTTTTCTTACTCTAATGCGTGGAGACATATAAAGCATTAATTGACTCATTAATACCAATCTTGGGTGAAATTTTTTAGCTTTAAGACTCCACATCTTGAATAATCATATCAATGCTCCTAGACATATCATCAAGTTTGCTCAATTTTTCTTCTATCGTAGTGTTGAATTTTTTTAGTGTTAATAAATTCTTCAATATTGCTTTCAAGATCAGAGGGCATCCTATTATTATTATTATTATTATTATTATTATTATTATTATTATTATTATTATTATTATTATTATTATTATTATAGGTATTACCATAGGAATTTCCATAATTATTAGAGGAGTTTCCAGGAAAAGGCCTAGGATTAAAATTACCTCCATAGGCATTAATATTAAAATTGTTTCACGAGACCAAATTTACCTCTATGGGATCATTATTTTGCTCAATAAATGTGGAAAAAGACACATCATTAGGATCAATAGGAGCATTTTTACTAGCAACCAATTTCATAAGCGCATCAATTTTATCACTCAAAGTCTAATTTCTTCAAAAAACTTCACGTTTTTACTGGTAGGAGCTCTTTCAGTATGCCCTTGTGAATAATTTTGCATGATATCATCAAGAAATTTAGTAGCTTCATCCAATGAAATCTCCATAAAAGTACCACCCGCGGCAGAATTAAAATATTTCTAGAAACAACAGTTAATCCTGCATAAATTTTTTGTATGATCATCCACAAATTTAAGCCATGAGTAGGGCAATTTCTTATCATCAATTTCATCCTTTCCCAAGAATGGGCAACATGTTCATGCTCAATTTGCTTGAAATTCATAATTTGATTTCAGACGGAAATAATTTTCATGGGAGTAAAATATTTAGTGATAAAAACATCTTTGCATCTTGCTACTTCTTGAGCTTGCGTTGGTTTTTCCCTTCAAGAGGAAGGGTGATGTTGCAAAGTAGTGATAAGTATTTCTCTCAGTTAAGAACCAAGGTATCAATCCAATAGGAGGAAAACACAAGTTTCCAATAGTTGTACCTACACAAACAAGGAAATACTTGCACCCAACGCGATAAAGGGGTTGTCAATACCTTCATGGTTACTTGCAAGGATGACATCTGATGGTGATGGATATAAAAGATAAGTAAAAGTGCAAAGTAAAATAAAAGTAAATAAATTGCAGCAAGGTATTTTTTGTGTTTTTGATTTTGTAGATTGATAACACACAAGTATAGGGAATTGTTTGTAGCCTTTTTTTAGTAAATAAGAGTGTCAAACCGAACGAGGAGCTAAAGGTAGAATAAATATTCTCTCAAGTTCTATCGATCACCGACACAACTCTACGCACACTTAACATTCGCTTTACTTAGAACAAGAATAAACTAGAAGTACTTTACGAGAATAAAACTACGAATAAATTGCAAGATAATAAATTTAGTAGTTTAGTAGAAAGATTTTTGTAACATGGGAGAAATATTTGGCCCTAGGCAATCGATAACTAAACCGGTAATCTTTATTGCAATTTATATGAGGGAGAGGCATGAGCTAACATACATTCCATACTTGGATCATATGCACTTATGATTGGAGCTCTAGCAAGTATCTGCAACTATCAAGTCCTCTTTATCCCATACGCAACAACCCACTTACTCGGCCGTAAGCTTCTATCACTCTAGCCACCCACCATAAGCGTATCATGAACGTATTGCAACACCATATAGTGGGGATCCCTTGCGATTGCGCAACACGGAGGCACTACTAGGGGAAACCCTAGTAGTAGCGCTTGTTTTATAGCTAGCAGTAGCGCTTGTGTAAGTGCTACCAGTAAGGTGCTACAGCTAACTGGTAGCAGTAGCGCTGGAAAGTGAGTGCTACTGCTATACCTAGTTAGCAGTAGCGCTTTGTAGGGTAAAGCTCTACTGATAATAGTAATTAGCAGTAGCGTTTCTTTTGAAAAGCGCTCCTACAAACTTTTCCTGTATTTTTGAAAATGCAGGTTATTGTCGCTGTATTTGTATTGGTTTTAATACAGTACTTTCATCACATGATTTTATGACCATGATTAGTTATTATATATAAGAGTGGGTGAAATGAACGTGGATTAGATTCTAGTGGAGGCAACATGTGGTGCATGTCAAAAGTACTAGTAATCCAAACTTGATCTAGTTTAGATTGGTAGTACTTTCGATGTGCATCACATGTTTCCTCCACTTGAATCTAATCCATGTTCATTTCACCCACTGATATATATAGAATAACTCATCATGCTCATATAAGAACTTAGCATCATGCATCATCGATCATAATAGTAAATAACTCATCATTGGTATCATAATAACAAGTCCTACTCATGATCATCATGCAACTTATACTTGTTATCATAATAACAAGTCATACTAATCATCATCATAGTCATCTAACCAACCCTACTTAATTGTTCTTAGCACAAGATCATGAGTTTATCTAGGACCTAAATACCCACTCTAAGGTAAAATAGCATAAAACAAGATAGGCCCTGAATCTCCATTATGGAGAATGGAGATTATCATGTCTCCAATTCTTGCGCTTCGCACAATGTTATTTCCAAGTAGCTCCCTATGATTGACCATACATTTTTTCAATCTTTGATTGTTATGTCTTCATCGGTTTTGGAAATCCGGTATGAACAGCAGTGATGCGTAGGATGACCTGGCCATAAGCTCATAACATCAAGGCGACCTTTCGGAAACATAAGATCAGGCACACAATCCTTCGGGATTTTCTGTTGAAAAACATAGTAATAACTTCGTAGTTAGCAATGTAGTTGAGTTTTAGAAGAATTTATGCAAAAGATGCACAGATGTCGTAATACTAAAAAATCTTACCATGACATCTCCATGGATGTTACCATAGTTCAACACGTGCACTAGTGGCACGTATTGACCATAGTGTGTAGGAGTTTGACAATAGATATTGTAATTCTCAAGATCATTAATAAATGAGATCAGATGATTTTTCTCCTGATAAGTTAATTCTGAGCCATCGGTGTAGTAGGTTCTGTCTACCATCTTCCACACATTCTTTGAAGAATGAAAATAACCTGTCAACAATAAACAATATAAATTACTTAATAACTATGTTTGAGAAACTCACATAGCGGTAGAATTGGAAGCGTATCAATAAGGACCCAAATGTCCATATTGTTTCGTGGATCACCAAGATCCATGGTGACAAGCATACCGTCATGAAAATTATATGTCTTGCAAAGTGCTTCCCAATTTGGGCAACCAAAATGGGGTACGCTCTCAGAATTGTATAGATTTACATCAAAATACGTACCATGATGGGTCCTTAGGTGAATTATCTTTGTTTCCATACTTTCATGATCTTCAAAATCCATCCTCTCCAAGAGATAGCATCTTACATGACATGGGATAAGCTAGTCGAATTTTAAAAGATGGAAGTTACACGTTGAAGAAGCATAAGTCCTGCTTAATTATGAAAAACACACTTGTCGTCGTTGCGTACCGTTTCAACATCGAAGGTCTCCTGGAGCTTAATGCTAAAGCGCCGACCTTCTACCAGGTGAGGTCTGTTGCACAGACCCCGGTCTTCGCTTCACCAGTTGCACTCCATCGGGAGACTTTCGTCGTCCGACGACTACATTTCCTAGGTTCATAATTCAAAATTAAACTTGGACAATTAAATATATGTACTACAAAAACTAAATTAGATCATTATTATTCATCACGGGTTGACTATCGATCTGTCGAGTCTTTTCTTGAAAACTCTCAGCATTGGGGAACAAAGGAGAAGCGACCCCCACGACAACAGTCGGGATTCTTCGTCCTTTCATATATGGTGGAGACTCTCCCTCACTGATTCCTCTCTGACACTTGCGACCGTCGGTGATGGTCGTTACTCCTCCTTCCCCTAGTGCATAACAAAGGTCTAGCACAGGGAGAAGAAGGAGAAACGACCCCCACGACAACAGTCGGGATTCTTCGTCCTCTCTCATATATGGTGGACACACTCCGTCACTGACTTTTCGACCATCGGTGATGGTCGTTATTCCTCCTTCCCCAAGTGCATAACAAAGGTCTAGCACAAGGAGAGGAAGGAAAAACGACCCCCATGGCAACAGTCGGGATTCTTCTTCTCTCATATATGATGCAGACTTTCTCCCTCACTCGTTTGTTGACTGTCATGTATGGAGCCTCGACAGACTTAAAGTCAACCCAAAATGTCTATTCATTATCTTTATACAAAATCCGGGCGACTCGATATTTCCTACATATTCTAGCACAAGTCATGCCAAAATTCACGGAAAAATCCGACATCACCTTTGCTAAAAAGGACATATATCGGGCGCCTGAAATTTGCCGGAATGGAAATTAATCAACACTCGGCAAAACATAGGCTGCACTGTGAGTTGTTCCCTACAAACATAGGCCACTCATGTAGCTACTACTCTACTACAAATATCAAAACATCTAGATCATCATCGACACGGGGATAGTGCTCTTTCTCACCTCAAGCTCGGAGGTGGTCGGTGACGGGGACGATGGCGGGGATGCTGCAGGGGCTCCTTGATTTCTGCATAAACAAAATATAAACAAAAATATTATTATCCTCATCTTAGGACTTAGTCAAACCCTATGTCGAAAACATCCTACTTCTAGCCCTAACACCCTATGTCCTAAAAATTGAAAAGAACTATATACATTTACTAAAAATACCCTAGTTCAAGCCCTAACATCTGTCCATCCATCCATCTATCCATATATCCTCATAAATCCTAGAAAAATGCCCTGGTTTTTTAACTACTGTCTACTTCTTGAATCATTGAAAAATGCCATAATTTCACATAACTTAGAAAAATTCCTATTCTATTCAAAAGACCTAAATTTACTTATTTTTCAATTCTACTCAGAAAACCAACATTTACTAAAATAATATCACATAGCATAATATATTTCTCTACCTAAAAATTTCTATTACTAAATTCTTTTACTAGAAAATTTTCTACCTAAATTTTTATACAAAGAGAGGAGGGTAGTGGGAGGAGGAGGAGGAGGGAGGAGTGAGGGCTTCGGGCGACTAGGAAGGGAGGAGAGAGGAGGGCAGTGGGAGGAGGGAGCAGGGAGCAGGGCAGCGGTCGGACGAGGGAGAGGAAGGAGGAGCGAGGGCCGTCGACGCGAGGAGGGAGGAGAGAGGAGGGCGGCGAGAGGAGGAGGGAGGGAGGCAGATACCTTGGGGGCGACGGCGCGCGGCGGAGTAGTGGGCGAGTGTGAGTGTGAGGGGAGAGTGAGGGACGCGCGCGGGCCGGGGTGTGGATAAGGTACCCGTAGTAGTAGCGTTGGTCCGCAATCACCACCACTGCTACTTAGCAGTAGCGCTGGTTAGAGCAAAGTGCTATTGCTATGTACAATAGCAGTAGTGCTTTCTACGTACGAGCGCTACTAGTATACCTAGCTTGCCTGCAACGGTCTAGCAATTATAGTAGTAGCATGTTTTATAACAAAAGCGCTACTGCTATATGCATAGTAGCAGCGCTCTTTCTGCCCAAGCACTACAGTTATTTAGCAGCAACGCTTCATTACAAAAAGAGCTGCTGGTGAGCTCCTCTATATAAGCATTTCCCTAGTAGTGAGGACACCAAAGGATAGCACCAAAATAAAATCTACAACTCAAACCAATCATGATCATCAATCAACCCATAGGAAAAACAGATCCACTCAAACATCATAGGATAACCACATATAATGGGATAATAATATATAGTGTTGAGCAAGAGGCGGCAACCGGCGGCCCGCGCGCCGCGGCCACGGTTGCCGTGCCGCAGTGTCACGCGTCGCCACCCCCGGAGTCCATGTCGCGGAATCCTCGCGCGAACTTGTGCTATGGGTGGTGATGCCTCCGAGCACTTGGATCCGCTTCCCTTCCTTCTTCTCTGCCGAGATGCCGCCGAGGAGGCCCCTCGAACTTTGGCTGCAACACGCCGACGACTGCAGCGAAAGTTGAAGCCGTCTCCCCGGGCAAGATCTTCATGACCCGAGGCTGGGGCGAGGTCGCTCGAGTGTGCCATACGGAAGGCGCCCTCGCGATCCACTTTGAGTACGACGACGCCTCCATGCTGTCCTTCAAGGTCTTTGACGCGGAAGGCCGCCGCCTGGAGTGCTGCCCCAGAAGAGGCCGCCAGGATGGCGCCGCAGTAGGGGCAGGGCCTGCCGTCCGTGCCGCCAGCAGCTCCTCCAGGAGCAGCAGCGACGCTTGGTATGCCAGGTCGTGATGCCGTGGCCAAGGCCAGGAGGTGAGCGGCCCGAGGTCCAGTAAGAGCCCCTGAGTCACGAGGCTCGGGAGGTCCCCTTTAGCGTGCAAGCGACCACCGAGAAGTAGGAAAGGGAGACTATGTTGCTGTAATGGGGCGACACAAATGAGAATCCTTTGCTGTAGCAATTGGTTGACCCGAGCGCGAAACTTATCTTGGTAGTCCTGGGTCGGTCCTTCACTAGGTGCCAGACTCGTGCGTAGGTGGTTGTAGCATAGCCAGGTCCGCTCTGTACGAACCTCCTCCTCTTTCCACGCTCTCCTTCGTGTTCTACATCCTCAGGTCCCGGCCCTCGAGCGAGCTCAGCCGCCGCTGGTATGACAGGTCGCGATGCCATGGTCAAGGCCAGGGGGTGAGGGCTGGAGAGCCAGTAAGAGCTCATGAGTCGCGATGCTCAGGAGCCCCCCTTTTAACACGCAAGCGGATTACATGGGAGAAGAGGGAGCCCGCGGTGCTGCCCGATGTGGTCCTTAGGAGGTTCCTGTGTGTCAGCATGAGGAAGGGCGCAGATTGCCGTTATGATAGCCGGGCGGCCACTGGTCGCTCCGCAAGAGAACAAAGGCACTGAGGGCCTGGTGAGGTGACGCGCGCGTGGCGTGCCGCAGGCCAGAGATCAACCGCTCAGATTTGTCAACGTTGCAGGGACGGACCCATGCACAAGCGCCGTGTCGGTGTGAGCAGCTCCCGTGGTGGGTGACAGTCAAGAAGGTGATAGTCATAGATATATTAAGCATGTGAAGAAAAATGGCTTAAGTAAATACAAGGAAGATACACGCCACTGGGTCAGGCCCGAGCGGCTTGGGGATGATGCAGCCCGAGGGGCACCCCATCAAGGTAAGCTAAATACATAAAAAGGGATACATGCCGCAGGGACGGACACGCGCTGCCTGGGAATAATGCAGCCCTGAGGGCGCTCCCAGCTAAATAAACTTGGAAAATGTCACCTGATTCTGTAGATGAAGGAATGTTGAGGCAGCTGAAGGCGCGCGGCGAAGGGGTTGCTCCTCACGATCTACCTGGGCCCTAAGCCTCGGGAGGCTCTAGGGGTCCAGGCAGTTCCTTGAGGACCGTCTCCATCTCTGCCAAGACTGCATGGTGCCTGGCATCCTGAGCCGCTAGGATGCACCGCAGGTTGGAAGGCGGAAGCCACGCTCGGCAGGCCAAAAGGCATGCGAACGTAGCTGTGAGGTGGGCCCTCGCAACTTCCCACACGCGAAGGCCAGAAGAGCTCCTGAGATGCGGCTCTGTTGAGCCGTGGAATGTCGATGCAGACGCACAACCCGCCATCCTCGCCTAGATGGGGAGCTGCGGCAGGTGAGTGGCGGTGGCCGCGCATGGCTCTTGCTTCCTCTGACTTCTGAGTGGTCTTGGCGATGAACTCCTGAGCGTTGGGCGTTCCTCGCCCGTTTTCTTCCTAAGGGAAACATGCTGCGAAGCACGCCTCCACGTGGTGCCCGAGCGCCTGCCGGGCACGCCTTCCTATACGAGGGAAGAAGGTGCCCCTGGCACGGGTGCTGATCCTGACGAGGTACCACTTGCGGTGCCGCTCTCTTGGGGTCCGGCACGGAGTAGTTGCTTCTTCTTCTTGGGGATGGCTTCGGGAGGGTACTGAGCTGCATTGTTGTCGGGGTCTTTGATTGACGCTGCTTGGAAGGCGCGCTCGAGGGAGCACACTGCATCTCTTTGTTCGCAGGGGATTGTGATGATCCCGCCGCTTCTGGGCATCTTAAGGACGTTGTAGCCGTGGTGCGTGACCGCCATGAACTTGGCCAGGGCTGGATACCCGAGGATGGCATTGTACGCCAGACGGATGTGGGCAACATCAAAGTCGATGAGGTAGTTGTTGCGTTCTCCGAAGGTGACAGGGAGGCGGACCTGCCCTATTGGTGTGGTGGAACCGTCGGTCACTCCTGAGAAAGGATTGGTAGGCTGGAGCTGATCGTAGGGCACTTGGAGACTGTTGAACGTGTCGACAGACAAGACGTGGAGCCCTGCGCCGCCATTGATGAGGGTCTTGGTGACTTGTACGTTGCTGATGACGGGCGAACAAAGCATCGGGAGAACGCCAGCGGTTGCCGCTTACTTGAGCTGATCTGCCGAACTGAAGGTGATGGCGCCCTTGGACTACCTGAGCGGGCGCGTGGCCTCGAGGCTGGGGAGGACTGCATTCACCTCACGGGCAAACTGCTTGAAGATGCGTTTAGAGGCTGGGGCTTGAGCTCTGCCCAAGATGCAGGCGATCGCGCGCGGCTCCTGGAAGCCCCCAGCCCCCTCATCTTGATGGTGGTCGTCGTTCCTTCTTGGTGGTGGAGGAAGCCCAACATTTCCCTGAGGACGGTCCTCGCGAGGCAGATCCCTCCTGGCACCCTCGCAAGGCGGATCCTGCCAGCGGTCCTCACGAGCCCCGTCGCGCCATTCCTAGCGCGGGCCCCGGTGGTCCCAACATCCTCCGCCACGTCCTCCCCCTCAGGTGTAGCCTCGGTCGTTACGCTCGGGGCGTCGACCGAAGCGTCCATCGCAAATGGCCCTGAGCTCTTGAAAATCGTTGTTGTTGTGGCTGTGCACGTTGTGGAAGGCGCAGAATGGTCGACTGCTCTTGGATGACTCGGGCTGGTCCGTGCCGCGCTTCGTCTTCAGCTCCGCTACGAGCACGGCGACTCCCTTTAGCTTCACGTCCTTGGCCTTAGCTTTCTTCTCCTCTGGGTCGGCAGCTGGGAGCTCGAGAAAGGAAAGGTGCCCTTCCTCAGCCCTTGCGCACTTGGTCGCCAGGTTGAACAACTCTAGGGATGTGCACAGCTCCTCGTGGATGGCGAGCTCCTCCTTCATCTTGATGTTGCGGATGCCATCGGAGAACCCAGAGATGATGGCATCGTCCGTCACCTTGGGGATCTTGAGGCAAACGTTGTTGAAGCGTTGGATGTACTTCTGGAGAGTCTCCCCTGGTTGCTGCTTGACGCGGCGCAGGTCACCCGTGGCCGGGGGACGATCGCGAGTGCCCTAGAAGTTGGTGACGAAGCGGTCGCGCATCTCGTTCCAGGAGGAGATGGAACCAGGAGGCAGGTTCAGGAGCCATGAGCGTGTGCCATCCTTGAGCGCCATGGGGAACCAGTTCGCCATGACTTTCTCGTCGTTGTTGGCCGCCTCGATGCTCAGCTCGTAGTGCTGTAGGAACTTTCGCGGGGTCGGGCGTGCCGTCATAGCGAGGAGGCAGATCCGGCTTGAACTTGCCCGGCCAGGCGACGCTACGCAGCTCGGGGGTGAAGGCACGGCAGCCTGCCGTGGTCACCGGTGCCCTCCGTGGAGCTGGAGCTTGATCTTGGCGCCCGCGTGCCGCCACGGCAAGTGGTGCAAGGCCCTGCTGCTACAAGCGATCCTGACATGGCGGTGCGGGGAGCGGTGCAACGTTCTCCTGCGGCCGAGGGACTTCTTGACAGCTTCTTTCCTCACGCGCGGGTGCTTGGCGTGGCGGGTCTCGCCACGGAGTAGCATGTCTCGGCGCCAGGGCGCCGTCTTGGTGCAGAGGTGGTGGCGGCGCTCCATGAGCCACGTCGCCCGTAGCCGGCGGAGGGTGAGGCAGCTAGAGGGACAGTGCAGGGGAGCCCCCTGCGGCGCTGACGAGCTCGGCGATGCGGTCCAGCCATTCCTGGTAGAGGTCGTTGACCGGGCGGTAAGGCAGGAGCTCATGCGCCATGAGTAGTGCGGCCTGCGCGTCCGTGGGAGCCCGACGAGCATGAGACGACGAACCAGCGGGGGTCAGCGACGGGGTGGCGGTGCGACCGTCCCGCCGCACCAAGGGGTGCAGCGAGGATGCTTGCTGCTCACTCCCCGCCGGGCCGGTGGCGGCGTTGGCAGCAAGCGACGGAGAACGACGGGGAGGCCCGCCGATGGGGGCCGTCTGAACGGCGCGGGCAGCCCGGCGCTCAGCACGGGTGCGTCAAGCGTCCGACATGGTTGTGGTGGAGCGGTGAGGCACGGATCGATGAGAAAAAGGCTTCGGCGCACCCCTACCTGGCGCGCGAAATGTCAAATTTCGGGTTCCGGCAAAACCCTTAGGGTTCGAACACTGGGGAGCACGCGAAGATCTCCCCCTCACCGATCACGCCCTCACACGCTTCACGAACTCTAGCCTAAGCACGACGAACTCTCAACACGCGTGACACAGGATTTATACTGGTTCGGGCCAGCGTTGTGGTGTAATACCATACTCCAGTGTGGTGGTGGTGGATAGCCTCCTGGGCTTGGGATGAACAGTACAAGGGGAAGAACAGCCTCCTGAGGAGAGGTGTTCTTGTGCTTGGTGGGTGTGAGGATCGCTCGGGATGAGTTCTGGTAGGTGAGGATTCGATGCCCTCTACTGTGGTGGCTAACCCTATTTGTAGAGGCCCTGGTCCTCTTCCCAAATATTGAGCAGGAAGGGAGCCAACAATAGCCAATTTGAAAGGGGACAACTAGTACAGCTTATCCTGACAAAAGTAGTCTTCACCTACCAAAGGCTCTGGTGGTAACGTCGTCTTGGGCTCCACGGTGACCTCCGTCTTGTCGTCCTGCTGGTCTTGGTCTCGTTGGACCGATATGGAAACCTTTGCTTGATGCATCGGTACACCTCGCCTGCGCTTGCCTCCTTAGCACCAAAGAGGAAACAAGGACACTGCGCGCGCTGGCGCCCGTCTGGTCTCGATCGTCATGGCTCACATCATTGGAACCTCGCAAGGTTTGCCTCGCCTTGATCTCTCCGCCCCGCGCGAGCCAGCCTGGTGAGGCCGCTCCCGAGGAGGTCTTGTGTCGTCCGCCTCGCGAGGCTTGGCCCCTAGCGAGGGTATTGAGTGCTTGTTGGTGAACATGGGCCGTACAGGCCCGCTTGTGGAGCCACACCGTGGGCTGCAGGCAGGCAAGTCTGGGGACCCATGTTCCCAGAATGCCGACAGTCCCGGATGGCCCCGGGTACTGGGGAAATGGCGGCGTCGAAGTTGAAGTGGGGATCGATGTTTTGGAGATGACTGAAGACGCGGGAGAACGCGCGCCCGAGGAGGCCTCCGCTCTTTTCTTCAACAAGCTCGCGAGCCCTCGCCACCTGGTCCTATAGGCGTGTCACGACGTTAGTAAAGAAGCGGAGATGGCTAGCATAGTCTTCTGCATGGGGATGGGGTTCGTGCTCTTCATAGATGGCGCCCAGTGCCCAGTTGGCCCTCACCCTGATGGCCCAGAGCATGGGAGCGTGCTCACGCTGTAACGTCTGCCGATGGTACGCCTCCTCCCTGTTCTGCTGCGTGGGGGACATGGAATCGGCAACTTGCCGTTGAAGCGAGAGCAGTTCGGCACGAGCGGAGGCCAGGTCGGTCTGGAAAGAGGTCAGGGCCGCTGCGGCGGCTTTCTCACTCTGTCGTATCCCTAGTTCTGACAATGCCTAGTGCTAGCATCTGGTGTTGCATCATGTTTACTTTTCACAGAAAGTTGAAATGGGGATGATATAACCCCCAACACCCCCCTGAAATCAACTAGGGTTTACTTAAATCTTTTTCGACGAACCTGAAATGCCCTTCTAAATGTTCATCATCTTTGCTCTGGTCTTAAACCTCTGACAAAAATGGTGCACAATTTTCTAGGACACATATGGTCACTGGATTAAATCATTAGCTATTCGCATTGGACATTTAAATAGAATATTTTGAATGTCCAAATAATTCTGAACTTAAATGAGGGCTGTTGGGAATATTCCAAACAGAGCCCACAATTATTTTCAGGGTTTTTGAAAATGCCCTAGCATTTTAATTAAGTCAAAACAATTACAGAAAAATAGAAAACAGAAACTAAATTAGAAGAGAGAGAACGTACGTGGCGCAACTTACCTGTCGCCCACCAACCGACCCAGCACTGTAGCTGGCCAACCCAGCCCACCAGGGGCTCCTCCCTGTCGTCTTCCCCTTGCCAGAAGGACGAGTGTGTGGCTGGTGTGCGCGAGCACGTGTCCGGCCACCTCCTGCCTGCTTGGCGCTGCTGGAGTCGGCCCCGAGCGCCACGTGCATCGGCCCGACCTCTCCCTGGACCTCTCTCACTTTCCCTCGGCCTCCTCCCCCTCCTCTGCTCTCTTCCCGCAGCACCACCAAGCGCGGACGCCGCTGCCGCTCGCCATAGCCGCAGCCACCGTCGTCCTCTCGTCGCCTCACCGTGTCTAAGAGCTCCGCCGTCGCCCACATCAACGAGCAGGCCGAGCCCCGAGCACTCGCACGCCCTGCACCGCCTTCACCGAGCCGTCTCCGACCTCGCGCCGCCAAAGATCCCCTTCGCCGCCCCGACCGCTCCGGTTCCTCCCCGACCTCGCCGACCCGTTCATCCTGACTGTTGTGAGCTACCGGCCGTTCTCCCCCTCTCCGTTCTCTTTCCCGCACGCCGTAGCGACTGCAGTAAGCTTGACCGCACCCGCTACCGCCTGCGCTCATCGCCGATGATGCTCCGGTGACCATTTGGTCCCCGGCGTGCGACCAACGCGCTCCCCGCATCGAGTAGAGGCTTCGTAGCACCTCGCCTCGCTCATTTGCGCACCGCTGCCCCATCCCCTCTTGCACCCGAGCTCCGGTCGCCGCAGCTGAGCTCGTCGGCGTCAACTCCGGCCACCCCAGCACCCGCC
This sequence comes from Aegilops longissima, assembly GCA_021605205.1. NCBI lineage: Eukaryota > Viridiplantae > Streptophyta > Magnoliopsida > Poales > Poaceae > Aegilops > Aegilops longissima. The sequence continues at coordinate 282,410,974 of CM038677.1, forward strand.
GTTGCCACTTTCCGACGCGCCTCGTCACGCCAGTCCCTCAGAAACCATCCGCACGGCCTCTCGTCGCCGGAAACGGCCGAATGAGGACCTCTGCCGTGTCCTGCTTAGCGCCGGCGGCTAATCGCCGGTTAGCCGACGTGGCCGTCATTAGATTAGGGACTAACTAACTCTATTAGTTTAAGCCCTAGATACTTACAGCCGGGACCCACCGGTTCAATTAACAGGCTAACTAAATTAGTTAGATTTAATCTAATTCGTTGGACCCACGGGTCAGCATTGACTATGCTGACGTGGCGTTTGACTGGTCCCAACTGTCTGTGAGTCTGACTAGCCCTGAGTCACTGACCAATGGGACCCGCACGTCAGGTTTGACCTGGACCTGGCGTGTTGACCCACTGATGTCACACTGATGTCATGCCGACGCAATAAGCTATATTCTGGATTTAATTTAGTTCAGAAAATTCCAGAAAATAGTATAAACTTCAAAAATTCATATAAATTAATCTATAGCTCAGAATGAAATAAATTATATATGAACAATGATCAGAAAAATCCAATCTATCCATTTGTACCATTTACATGCATGTTTGGACAACCTAAGGTTGATGTATATGGCAATTTGCATAATTGGCATTTAAATAAGCACATATGGAGTTTGAATTTGAACCCTTGGTTCAAACCAACTTCATTTAAACTGGTTTCTAGTTGCATTAGCTCAGACCACAACACATTGCCATGTCACGATCATGCATCATATTGTTTCATTGCATTGATTGTGTTCTTCCTTGTTTGCCGGTAATTGTCCCCTCTTAGTAGACTACGTCCCGACGATGAGTTCGATGACACGGATGAAGAACTATACTATCTTCAGAAGTGCCAGGCCAGCAAAAACCCCTTTTTCATTCCGATACAATCCCACTCTCTCGCTCCTACTCTCTTTTACTGCATTAGGACAACATTGATTCAACTGTTACATGCTGCGGTAGTTGAACCCCTTTTCCTCTGCATGACCTGTCATTGCCACAGTAAATAGATGAAACCCACTAGCATGAGTAGGAGTTGTTTGAGCCCTGATGCGCCCACTCATTCATGCTTGTTTGTCATGCCTGCTACTGCTTAGAGTTGAGTCAGGTCTGATTCATCGGGGATGAATTTGAATGGTGATGAACATCTCCTACTGTGTGTGAGCCAAGTGTGTGAACACGATTTGGTAAAGGTAGTGGTGAGAGGCCATGTAGGAGTACATGGTGGGTTGTCTCATTGAAGCCGTCCTCGAACGGGATTACGTGTTTGTGATCCATGAAACAGCTACTACCACACGTTGGGCCCTGAAATATGACCCCGCTCGACTTCTTAACCACCCTAGTCCTCTGTCCAGGAGTTGCAAGTAGTTTCTGGTGTTTGTAGTATGCTGGAGGCCGTGCCCAGGGCTGACCTGAGGGGTGGGCTATGATGCAGTAGGCACGTGGCATGGTGTACCGGGCGCCCGTTTGGTGTCGTGGGAACCCTGCACACATAGGGCGGTATGTGGAAACCTCGGCCGGACTCCCTGCGGATGGAACCTGGATAGGCGATAAACCTGGACTAGGGACTTTAGTGTTTAGGTACGTCGTGGTCTACACCCACACCGGCTTTCGCTTGAAGTCTGCCGAGCAGATGTTGTTTGCAGACGCTAAGTGGTGGAAACATGTGTGATGAAGTACACCCCTGCAGGGTTATAAATGATCAATCGAATAGCCGCGTCCGCGGTAAAGGACTTCTGGGTTGCCTATAACAGTCCACAGACAAGTGAAAGTGTATACTCTAAAATGCGCAAGATAAGCGTGAGTCCTATGGATGGCCTTCTCGTAGGGAGACGGGAGCGGATCCATAGTGGTGTATTGATATGGTGAATATGTGGACTCATGTGCGCCACCTCAAAAGAGTTTCTTGCAGTTGTAGTTCAGGATAGCCACCAAGTCAAAGCTGGCTTGCTGCAGCTAAACTCCACCACCTCCTTTGTTGATACTGATGCATATGTAGCTAGATCTGATGTAAGTCTTGCTGGGTACATTTGTACTCACGTTTGCCTATTTTATGTTTTGCAGAGAGACATCAGTCTTGCTAGTAGTTCTGTGTGGACTTCGACGTTTAGCTTGATACCTCAGCTACGATCTTGTGCCCTCGGCAGGATCTGGTAGATAGTCAGGCTTCTCAGCCTTTTCCATTTGTAGATCTCTGTACTCAGACATGTTAAGCTTCTGCATGTGCTTTGACTTGTATGCTCTGAATGTTGGGTCATGAGACCAATGTTTGTAATATCTCGCTCCTCGGAGCCTAATGAATAAATACTTTGAGTCATAGAGTTTTGTTGTGATGCCATGTTGTATATACACATATTGAGCATATTGTGTGTATGATTGAAATGCTTGGTATGTGTGGGATCCGACAACCTAGTTGTTTATCCTTGGTAGCCTCTCTTATGGGGAAATGTAGTCTTGTGCTTCCATGAGCCATAGTAGTCCGCTCTGCCCAGATCACCGAGTCACGCTAGCCCAGCACTCTGCTCGAAACACTTGGTGGCTGCCATGTGATTCACTTTGTTCATGTGTACATCCATTGAGGAAATGTCACCTTGTGACATCCGAGTCTGCCTAGCCTGCTACAGCCCGGTTCACTAAAGTCCATAGCGCGATTGCTACAACCCGGATTCGCGACGCTGGCCGACCGACATGCTCGATGTTGATTCATGTATGCCTGTCCCCGTAAGTTAGTACCACTTTGGGTTCACGACTAGTCATGTCGGCCCGGGTTCTCTGTCATATGGATGCTAGCGACACTATCATATACGTGAGCCAAACGCGCAAACGGTCCCAGGCCATGGCAAGGCAACACCTGTTGAAATACCGTGCGTGAGGCGGCAAAGTGATATGAGGTGTTACCGGCTAGATCGATGTGACTTGGAATCGGGGTCCTGACAGTTTTGGTATCAGAGCCTGACTGCCTGTAGGATTACCAAGCCAAACTGGTCGAAGTTGAGTCTACAAATGCTTTAGTTATATAAGGGAATTTATTGTGGAAGGGAACGTAAGGTTCTTTTTACTCCTTATACCTTATGCCCTTCTGATCTGAGTCAACCTCTTCTTTTCTACGGGGATTAAGAACTAGGCCTTCTCATCTATCTATCAGGATGACGTGTTACTAATCCATAGACTTATAGGATTGATGGATTCAAGTCTCAGTTCAGTTTCTACTACTTCCGTATGTTCATAGCTAGCCTCAGAACCTTGTTGTTGTGATGTTAAGTGGTTACGCCACTATTTGCAGGATGTCTCAAATCTTTTGAGCATTTACAGCGATTATCTTGTCAGAGTCATCAGTCTCTAAATAGTCGATGCATTTGCAAATCCTTTCTTTCCGTTCCCGATGTCCTTTTTGGTCAGAATAAGCACACTAACCGGTGCGTTGAGGTACTCTATTGCCTCGGTATATATGTTGGAGATACTATTATGACCCTAGGTGTCTTAGAGAACCACCTAGTAATCTGGCCATGTTTTGTGTTCCCACTGTGATGATTCTGGCCGCCATTCTCAAAAGCATCCCGTGATGCTATTTAGTTAGTAGGTATTCTACACCTGGTTTTTTGACCCCAAAATTCACCCTACTTAATTCATGTTGATAGCGTTGCTCGTACCTTTAGGATATTAGTAACCTTTGCGATAGTCCTCAAGGTCCGTGGTAAATCCTTCTTCCAATACCATGAACTACTTATGGCAGAAGTTCCTTGTTGAACCATAAACATCACAATAAGAGTGCTCTTGATGAGATCTCCATTCTGCATTGTGAATTTGCCAGTTCTACCTTTCTGCATGGGTTATCCGGAAGAAATGTTGAGCTTTGCTCGACATACTAATCTATGCATCCACAATTCAGAAAGTTATATTTTCCTTTGAGTTGCCCCTTGTCGGTGTCAAAACCGGCGGATCTCGGGTAGGGGGTCCCGAACTGTGCGTCTAGGCGGATGGTAACAGGAGACAAGGGACACGATGTTTACCCAGGTTCGGGCCCTCTTGATGGAGGTAAAACCCGACGTCCTGCTTGATTGATATTGATATTGTGGATGTTTACAAGAGTGGATCTACCAAGAGATCAAGGAGGCTAAACCCTATAAGCTAGCCTATGATATGATTGTAAGGGTTGTTGTCATCGTAGTCCTATGGACTAAAGCCATCCGGTTTATATAGACACCGGAGAGGGCTAGGGTTACATAGAGTCGGTTACAATGGTAGGAGATCTACATATCCGTATCGCCAAGCTTGCCTTCCACGCCAAGGAAAGTCCCATCCGGACACGGGGTGAAGTCTTCAATCTTGTATCTTCATAGTATTGGAGTCCGGTCGATGATGATAGTCCGGCAGATGATAGTTGGCTGATGATGGTAGTCGGCTATCCGGACACCCCTAATCGAGGACTCCTCGGTAGCCCTGAACCGGGCTTCAATGACGATAAGTCCGGCATGTATATTGCTTGGCATTGCAAAGCGGGTTCCTCCTCCAAATGATAGAAGATTGTGAACACCGGGATAGTGTCGGCTCTGCAAAATAAATTCCACATTCCACCGTAGAGAATAATAATATATACACGAGTTCAATCTGCGGCGTTTTCCGTGGCATGACGTCACACCACTACCAAGCCATTACTCAAATTGTTTTTACTTTACCACCTTAGCGCATTTAGCGAAGCGGTTTCCTTAGCACGTCTTGTCGAAGCGAGATCGTGTTTCCCTTAATCCGGATTCTCATCAATACAGGCGTGGGTAACCCAACGCGTCATTGATGGTGATGCTGGGAGATAAGCGAGTTTTACCGGGCGGTGGGGGCGCGTGAGACTTCGCCCGCCCATATAAGGGATAAGATTCACCTTCTCACCTCGCCTTCTTCCTCCTTTGCTTATCCATCTCCGGCGCTTTTCGAGCTCCAGCGCCCAAGTTCGCGCATCTCGTCTCAACCTTCTCCGACCATGTCGGGCGGGAGGTAAATGGTTGGCCTCCACCGTTAAGGAGGAGCAAATCGCCAAACTGCGGGCGCGGATACCTTTCGGCGACATCGCGCACCGGCTGCCCGACGAGGGCAGCTCATCCCCACCCCAGGCCCCATGAGAGGTTGTCTTTCTTTCCCACTTCCTCCATGGTGGGCTTTCCACTTCACCCCTTTGTCCAGGGGCTCATGTTCTACTACGGCTGGATTTCCATGATCTGGCGCGAACTTCATCCTCAACATCTCGGCGTTTATCGTGGTGTGCGAGGCCTTCCTCGCATCCAGCCCCACTTCGACTGTGGCTCAAGACCTTCAATGTCAAGCGAAGGTAGTGAAGGGCATCAAGCGGAGTCTTGGGCGCCATGTTGGGCAAGATGCCCAATGTCCTTTGGTTTGAAGGGGCCTTCGTGGAATCCGTCAAGGGGTGGCAATCGGGGTGGTTCTATATCACCGAGCAGCGTGACCCTAAATGGGGCGGCCCCGAGTTTAGATCTGGTATCCCCACGCAGCTCACCTCCCAAAAGAAGGGCTTGTTGTGGGGTAGTTTGAAGGAGGCAGCGGGACTCAAGCTGTATCAAGAAGCTGGTGAAGAAGCTCGGGCTGGTTAACGTGGTCCAAGTCATGCTCGTCCGCGGATTCTCCCATGCCAAGCGGGCATTCAATCTATGGGAGTTCGATCTAGAACAGCACAGGCGCTGAACAAGCTCTTGACACAACGTCTGGCGCTGGAAGGTGCTGTTCAAAGGCGCGAAGCCCCGCATCCGGGATTGAAGATCGTGATTTCTTTCATGCGCCTTGGTGGCGAGGTAAGTGATTCTACCCCTTACGGGACACTTGTTTTCCATAGTTTGACTCTATCACGGGTTTTAATTTCCCTTTTCCTTTGTGAGGACTGGATGAAGAAGGCGGAGCAGATTACTGTCCGGCTCCTATGCCGAAAATCCAGTAGGCGCTTCGTCTAGCGAGGCTGCTGGTTCCGCACCGCGTGGTGCGGAGAAAAACCAAGAAGGAGGCCACGGGTGCTCGAAAGAGTGCCCGTTTTGAGTGTCCGGCGACTCGGGGCTGACTCCTCCCGAAAATGAGGAGGAGGAAGAGGACTCTCTCGGAGGAGGAGAGAGGAAGAGGAAGGCTTCCCCAGCGGGAGGCGGAGGGTCAAGAGGAAGGACTATTCCCGGACAGCTCTGCCAACATCAACGTTGGCGAGGAAGAATGGCCGAGGCCGGGGCCTCGGCGAGATCGTAAGTATCCAGTTCTGAATGATTTATAATTTCTTTTACGCATCACATGGTGTCATTCTAATGCCGCATGCTGCTCGTAGTCCGGCGGTGATGATCTCCCACTTCATCGAGCAGGTCGTTGGCCGTCGGATGTAGACTCCATCGACCGCCTCCACCCCTCGCGACGCCGAGGGCGCCGAGTGGGATCCCCGAAGGACCCATCGGGGAGGCTCGGGCGCCACAGGCGTCCTCCGGACTTTGCGCGGACTCCACAGCAGAACCCGCGGTGGTTCGGAGTCCGGCAGCTGCTTCGAGCGAAGGGCAAGACCGTGACCCCGGCGGCTTCCGTCCAACGGGCGCCGGGTAATTTGTTGGGCGCTGCGAGCGCTTCCATCGAGGAAGAACACCGCACTATTATGAGTGCGGTGATTGAAAAGTGCAGCTTCGCCAAAGGTGGGCTGACCGAAGCTTACAATAGCCTTCTATCGGGCTTTGAGGTAAGAAGTTAAAAATATGCAATGTAATACCGCATAGACAGTAGCCCTCGATGCTCGGTTGGTGTTGGAAAGAAAAGCGGATGAGGATCTGAAAAAAGATATCTGAGGGTTGCTAAAAATTATGTCAATATGGGTTGCAGGCTGCGCTTGACCTCTGCCGCGCCTTGTTGGAGGTCGGTGCGTTGAAGCAGAGGCTCGGCGGTCGGGCAAGAGCTCGGCGCGCCGAAGCAGCTCAAGACAAAGAAGGTGAGTAACACCACTTTGAATTTGTACCTTCTGAGAAAAGGATTTAGGTTGCGAAAAAAATAACAAGGATAACATGGGTGCTGCGGGGGCCACGAGCGAGGTGGCGACCACGAAGGAGGCCGTGTCTGTGACGAGCATAATCTGACCCGCAGGCAGGCAGGGCGAGAAAAGCAGGAGGCGGGTGGCGGTGGTTCAGCAAGAGCTCCAGGCTCTCATGGAAAAGCATGAGAGTTTGGGCGTGACTCAAAGACTTCGAGTCCGAGCTTGCCTCGGCTCTCGAAAGTGCTAAAACCGCCAAGGCCGAGGCCCATAAGTCCCTTGAGGAGGTTGAGTTGATGAGGAAGATAGCGGCGGGTAAGGCATTTTTCATGCAAAGCAAGCATGTGAATGTAAATTACGTGTTACTTACCGAATTCGGAGCTCTCGAGGCGTTTGCAGATCTGCCTCATGGCGTGTCGATGCCGCCGCATTCTACCGAGCCGAGGAGGGAGCTCAGCGGAGAAGGTCTTTGGTCTCGGTATCTTTGAGGCGGCCATCCAGTGCCCCTAGCGACCAGGTGAAGCAGCTGGTCGAGCTTCCTAAGGTGGCCGAGCAGGCCATGAAGGGCCTCATAGTCGGTTTGTGGCTGGAGAGGCCATGCACAGGAGCTACTTGGCCTCGTCGACGGCTGGTGGATCGTGCCCACAGGTGGAGGTTATCAAGCGCTCCGCCTGTATTGAAGGTGCTCGTCGGGCCCTTGCCCGCGCAAAAGGTGCATTAGGGCAAGCTGGATGCGGAGAAGCTAATCAGCGGCAGCGCCACCGGCGGGCAAGGAGCATCGTCGCCGAAATTTACTATAAGGCTGTCTGAAGGGTGCCGCAAGATTGCGGATGAGTGCCCCGAGGATGTAATTTTTAGTGAATTAGCAATGTGTTATCCTGTGCGCTGAAAACTTTGTTCATATGCGCTAAGCAACGCTTGTTTAATTTAAAATATTACCTTCTGTGCGGCCGTTTATTAAATCTGAGAGATGGCAAGTCGTCGGCTTCAGCCCCCATGCCACGAGTGCTGGGGTGTTTGGGATAAACTTGAGCACTCTTGTTCCCATTTTTGGGTCCATCTAGGGAGGCGCTCAACACAACGAACAAGGCAACCGGACTTATAGTGCTTGAACACTCTCACTTAGCCATAGAATTCTATAATTTTAAATTTAGAAGCCCCTAGTATTCGGAAGACGAATTGAGGCGCTATCACGCCTTCATCGGACATAATCCGAACTTCGCTCGAGCGGCGTGGGTCTTTAAGGACCGAAAGGACCTCTCGAACAGCGACCAGTCTCTCGCCTTATCATGCGGTCAGTTTAGCTTTCTCTTGAGGCGTTAACCCGGCTCAACAAGGCGCAATCGCGATGGTTCTCCAGTGCTACCTTAGCCGATAGAGCGGGCGTAAGGTGCCGAACATGGGGCAGGCAAACCCAACTATTGACCCAAGGCATGATTGAGCTGATTCATATAATGCTATAAGTTGGGGTGCCGCACTTGTGAAAGTGTCTTGGACTTTATCACACCATAAAGCGGAGGACATAAGCCCCTGGTGTGTTTGGCCGTACCAAGATGCACAGGTGCAACATGTAAGTAAATGAACATATATATATATATATAATAATGCAATTATAGGCAAAAAGTGCTGCATTTTATTAGAGAAGATATGCTATCGGTCGGGATGATACAAATAGTGCGGAAAGCAAAGGATTGGGACGAATTAAAGGCGTCTCCCTCGAGGGTAGGCAGCGGAATGTTGTATTTTAACAAATTTAATGCTCGTGATGGAGACCACACGAGTGTTAAATCATGGCCTTTGTCCTTCCACGGCTGTTGCATCATGAGTTGGCAGGTTTCGCCTCGGACTGAGTTCTATATAAAAAAGAAAAATAAAAGAAAAAAAGCGACACACTTGGGGCCCTGGTGTGGTCGAACCGCACTCTGGGTCTGTTGTGGTTGTGCCCTTCCCCTATGCCCATGGTATCTCGAGGCGTAATTATGTCTGTGGAGAGTTTGTCTTACAATTTTGCGAGGCTGGGGTTGGGGACCGCATTGCTACGTGTGCGGAGCGTGCGAGTGGTCTTGGTTGATGTTGCTCGGGCGCGTTTGGTGCGTGTTCGGTTGTTTAACGGCGGACTAGATAATTTCCTAAAAGGCTGCTCTGTACTTACGCGAGAGCCGCTGTATGTTCCTCCGTTCGGAGGGCGTTCCGTGTTTCCATTGACCGTGATGACTCCACGAGGGCTGGCATCTTGAGCTTAAGGTATGCATAATGCGGCACCGCGTTGAATTTTACCAAGCAGCGGTTCGTCCGAGCAGAGCGTGATAGCCGCTGCTGAGCAGGACTATGTCGAAGATTAACTCCTCGCTTGGAAATTATCCGGGGATCGAAGACCACTTCGGTGTGGCGAGCACTGTACAATTGGCCTCGACACCTGGTATGGCGCCTTTGAAGGTAAATCGTTGTAGGTTTAATCCTTGAAGGGTCTATGCCCATCTTGCGCCTTTGTATCACGATAAAGCAGGTTCGAGCTCTGCCGCCGTCCATCAGGACTCTCGTGAGTGAAATCCATCAGCGATTGGGTCTAAAACCAATGCGGCGAATCCGCCATGGCGGATCTTGGTCGGATGGTCTCTTGATCGAAAGTGATCGGACAAGAGGACCATGGGTTGAATTTTGGGGCGACTGGCTCCATCGCGTATCGTCCTTAGTGCGCTTCCGCTCCCTCTTGGGAATATCGTTGCGTATATCATGTTTACCGTCCGAACTTGAGGGGGGAATCCCTTTTGTCCTCTGTTGTTCGGCCGGTCTCTTCCTCGTCATCTGCTGTGTAGCCCCTTGTCACTGTTTTGGCGATTAATTTGCCTGCTTGAATACCCAACAATCTCTGTTGGTATGGTTAGCTAGCTTTTCGGAGTTCCATGTATTTGACAAGAGCGGTCGAGTATTGGTCCAAATTGGGCGGGCCCGAGTGGTTCTTTTGAATGGCTTCTTCCGTTGACGGGTTTGGAGCCTCGGAATCCGGCGTTGACTGCCGTATCCTCATTCTTTGTCGCCGTTAATGCGGCGTTTGTTTTGTTTCGAGCGCAACCTGCCATTGCGGTCCTTGGTATCCGGACTGCCGGCGTTTTCTTTGAGGAGGTTATTCTTGAAGCGAGCCTAGCTATCCTCTCCCGCTGAAGCGGGTCATGAGGATGTGAGGGCTGCCATGGATTTGGCTTCTCTGTCCTAGGTGCGGGCCAGCCACTCGTCGCGGATGTTATGTTTGAAGGCAGCGAGTGCCTCTGCATCCGGACGGTCGGCGATTTGATTTTTCTTTGTTAAGAACCGTGTCGAGAATTGCTGGCGATTAAATCGGCTCTGGATTATGTGGCTTAGGTCATCTGCGTCCGTGGTCGCTTTGTCGTGCCACTGGAAGTTGTCGAGAATGCGGCTTCCAGGTCTTCCAACATCCAATTGACTCTGCGGGCAGGCTGTTAAGCCAATGCCGAGCTGGTCCTTTAAGCTTGGCGGGAGATATTTGATGGCGTGAAGATGCGTGCGCCGCGGGCCATGTGTATATGGAGAGATAATCCTCAATCCAGACCCGGGGTCTGTTGTGCCATCGTAGGATTCGATATTAGCGGGTTTGAACCCTTGAGGATTTGATGATCCATTACTTCGTCGGTGAAGCATAGTGGGTGTCTGGCGCCTCTGTATTGAGCAATATCGCGGCGTAGCTCGAGGCGTTATGCTGCTGTGTTCGGCCCGGCGGAGTAGTTGTATCCGGTGCGGCGGTATTCGTCGTGGGGGTGGGGCGTCCACGTGATCCATAGATAGATCTGGATTGTCTTGCCTTGTCCTCAATATATCTCGCAAGTCGGTAGCGTTCCCCGTGGCTTCCTGCTTTTAGAAGCGATCTTAGAGTGCGGTTTTAGTGGAAGGCTTGCCGCCTCTCTATCGCGCCACGAGGTGGTCGGTCTGCCGTGTGTGCGCTGGTGATGCTGCCTCCTCTAATCGGGGAGCAACTTGCGTTTTGGGTAACTTTTGGAGGCGTTGAGTTCATACTCTTGACGCGAGGACCTCGGTCCATCTGTCGGCGATGGGTCTTGATCAGCTTGAAGCTGTTGTTGCTTTTTCTTTAGGCTGTTTGCCGTGGCCATTAGCCTGCGTCTGAAAGCGCTCTTGTTCGACGGGATCCTCGAGCACGGCGAATTAAGTCATCGCCGAGCTTGCCTCGTCTCCGGAGGAGGTAAGTAATTGTCATCCTCGACCTCTTAAATCTGCCGCCCTCTCTGAGGGCTTGCTTTTGCCCCCTGCTGCTGGATCGTCTTTGGAGGAGTTGTCTTCGGCACTTTACGGGGTGTTATTATCTCCTGTGCGGAATCTCCATTCTTGCCGTGGCGGGATTTAAGCGGCGCCGGCTGGCGTCGGCGCTTGGGCTGTTCTTTAAGGAATCGGCCTCCGCTGCTTCTTCGCCGTCCCCATCTTTTGGGGTGTCCACCATGTATATGTCGTATGGCGAGGTGGTCTTCGGTGTCCTGTAGGCCTGGTTCTTGGTAGTCTCGGCATCGTCGTCCATACCGTCGATGTCTTGAGTCGTAGTCGAGTCGTCGGTTAAATCGTCGGCGGTGGCTCTGAAGTGGGTGGTGGGTGGGATCTGAATTTCTTCGTCATCCGCGTCCCAACCGTCTGGCGTGAGTTCGGCGAGGGCTCTCGGATAGCGAGAGATGCTTCAATGAATTTATGATATCGCTGAAGGCGAGTGCTGAAAGATGTCGCGATGGTGAATTCCATGATCGGCGCCTAATCGGATTATTGGCGGCAGGGGCGCGGGAGGTTGAGTCGGCGGTCGGCACCTCGAGTCATGGGCTTTACGTGGGACAAGGTAAGTGTTCAGCTCCATCGCCGTAGAAATTGCGGCTCGGCGGTGTCAGCCATCCGTCCTCGATTCGAGCGATCGGCTCCGGACTATGAGTCGGGCCGGATCGAGTCTTGACCTCAAGGTCTGTCCGGTGGCGAGTTAGGTCATGCCCATCGTGACGGTAGCAACGCGCTTCGGTGTGGCTCAGATCCATCAAGATCAAGTCCCGCGGATATCGGCCGTGAAGTTTAGGCTTCAAACCTGACTGACGGCTAGGCGTAGCTTCGATCTGCTCTAGATGGCCAAGTGAGTTGGCCCATGATGCGAACCGCCGAATATGAAGATCTGTCGGGAGAAAGATCTCACCGGGACTGCGTCGTTGTTGATTGAAGAGGCCATCAAGCCTATCGGTGGCGACAGAGAACTCTCAATGAAAGCACCAATGTCGGTGTCAAAACCGGCGGATCTCGGGTAGGGGGTCCCGAACTGTGCGTCTAGGCGGATGGTAACAGGAGACAAGGGACACGATGTTTACCCAGGTTCGGGCCCTCTTGATGGAGGTAAAACCCTACGTCCTGCTTGATTGATATTGATATTGTGGATGTTTACAAGAGTGGATCTACCACGAGATCAAGGAGGCTAAACCCTAGAAGCTAGCCTATGATATGATTGTAAGGGTTGTTGTCATTGTAGTCCTACGGACTAAAGCCATCCGGTTTATATAGACACCGGAGAGGGATAGGGTTACATAGAGTCGGTTACAATGGTAGGAGATCTACATATCCGTATCGCCAAGCTTTCCTTCCACACCAAGGAAAGTCCCATCCGGACACGGGGTGAAGTCTTCAATCTTGTATCTTCATAGTCTTGGAGTCCGGTCGATGATGATAGTCCGGCAGATGATAGTTCGGCTGATGATGGTAGTCCGGCTATCCAGACACCCCCTAATCCAGGACTCCCTCACCCCTCTTCAATTGAATTCTAACCCTCATCTATCAACTGATAATCAGGACTAGTTGTGCATTCCTGTTATCGATGCCTTTTATTCTTCTGGTCCGCCAAGCCATTCTATTCCGGAATGACTATGAGAAACAAACTCCAGTACCTTATCCATTTCTAGGATTTGGTCAAAGCAGTTGTATTCCGCAGATCAAATGCCAAACTTGCTTTTGTTCTGTTCTACCTTGGAGCATTACCCTATTTATGTCAAGAATACATAGTAATTGCACCATCTCTTATGAATTTTGACGCAGTGATACTTCTTTCCATCATTGTTCATTCCTTGGTTCCTCTGTTTTTATAACCGGAATGCTGGCAAGTGAGTCATGATGTGTGAAATCAATACTCCTAGCAACTCCGTTGCTTGGTAGTTAAAGGACAATATTCTCATTCTTAGCATGTTGGTTATTAAATCATCATCCTAAGATTGATCGTGCTACCTAGTCCTTATTTCTGGTGCACTCTTCGATCAATGAGTTAGGATTGTGTCAATCCCTCACTCTGTTTGATCATATCATCTTTCCCTGAAAAGCAAGATTATTCTCGAGCTTAGTAACATATCGGTGGTTCATGATGTTCCGAATATCTTCTCGGAAGTATTACCAGGTTGTCACATGACCGCTATGTTGGGTTCGTGATCAAGTTGGTTTTCCTCTAAACCAGCCATTCTCCAAGAATCTGTGTTGGATATCCCTGAGCTAGTTGGTTGAGCTAAACAACAACTTGGAGAGTTGGAAGATAAAAGCTTGTCTGACTTAGTTCATGTTAAGGGATATCTTTGTGTGTGTGTGTGTGTGTGGAAGAAAGATGATATCTTCATCAATTGGGCCTCGTGATCAGTTGTTGGATCTATTGTTTTGTCCAAACTTTGATTTGAGTGTGGGCTATCCTCAAATCAAATCAGAACCAACGATGTTCATAATGTTGTCTTATTCGTGGTTGATCCCTCGGGCGTACACCATTACATCCTTTGGTCTGACCAATGCTATCACTGTGTTCACCTAATTATGGAAGTCCATCTATATGGAAACCTGGATGAATTGTTGTTGAGCCCATCGGCAACATGTTTATCTTCTCCATGATTCAAGTTGAACATCAAGATAGTCTTGGGAACTTGTATAAGCATTATCCTCATGTCCCGTTCATGAAACATATGCTTGGATGAGAGAAATGACTTCCTCTAGTTCATGTGCAATCAATGCAAGTTGCCGCCGTGAATTCGAGAAAGTTTATTTTTTGCCCCTCTGGAATCATCCCAAGTTAGTCATGCACGTGCGAAGTGCTCTATTGTTTGATAGGTTGGCCGCCTCCATTCTATATGTGTTCCTAGCACACCAAGCCACTGATTGACTTGCTCAAGGATAAGAAGTTCCTTCTTAAGAATCATGACTTATGTTAGGACTTTGATATCCTCGATGATGGTTCCTTACCAGAACTCGGTAGTGTTTTATTGTAAGACTACTCTATGGCCATGCTTGTGTGGGGCAGCGTGTTCACATGTCTGTAGCAGAACCTGCTCATGTTTTGGAGCTTGCTATCGTAGTTCGTTTCCAGAGAATCTCGCAACATCATCTCGTCGATTTGTGTTGCGACCTTTCCTTTTCAGACATTTTGTCTGAACTGTTATGTTACCAACCAGATCTGAATCTCAGGCAGATATGATGGTTGGAACGTTTCGCAAGAACTATAATATGGTACATGTAACCCGGTAAAGTGGATCTCGTGGTCAACACACCCATTCGGAAGACCTATTATCGTAGTATCTTTATTGAGGAAGTTGGCCACCTCCCCATAAGAATTCCGTAGGATTTACTTCCGTAGTTATTCCTTATGGATTCTTACGCTCCCGAAGTCCGAACTTTACTTGGTGTCCTAGATACCAAACCATATCTAAATGGGTTACGCTAGCACATCAAGGAGAACATTAGAAGCGGAGTGCTAAATGTCTCTCGGTCGATCATCTGGATTTCATTCCCTTGGCCTCGCTAAGGTGAAATCTGAGAAAGTGTTGTCTTCCTTTACATCTGCATTGTCCATCACTATTCATCGTGGTAGTATGATGGCAGGATCCCTGACACGGATGTTGGTAAGACCTTGATGAGTATGGAAATGCTCAAGTTCTTGAGAGCACGCGCAAGAAAAATTATCCCTTGAATTGTCTTCAATAAGGTACTCCACATTATCCATTCTAGCCCGAGTGTGTCGTTCTCCCGAACTCCGTCAAACGATCATTCGTAAATTGCCTCAGGCTGGTGAGAAGAGTTCCAATGATCTATGTGCCAAAGTAATTATTTTTGCCACCTGAGGGAATAATTCTATGAGTCACCTACCCTAAGGTTCCCCGTTATGGAATCATGGCAAATTTTTCCTCGCTACTTGAAACCCTTGTAAAATTCTTTCTTTTGTCCCTCCAGATGCATGTTTTGCCTCTCAGTTCCAGAGATGTTTCTATGTCCCATCCCGTGAGTTGATCTTGTGATCATTAAGATGATCCTAAGTTGCTCGAACCCCAGGAAGATTGATTCTTCTAAAATTCTCCCTTGCTACTCGTTGTCATGTTGGAAGTAGTTCTCAAAGCAAGATGTCGAGATCAAGGTGATGCAATGAATCAACATCCTTGAGAAAGAAATCTTGATCGTGAAGTTTGTGTTAGCTTGTGTCGCTCTGCCTTCTTACCTCACGACTTGAATCTCGGGACGAGATTCTTGTTTAGTGGGGGTGAGTTGTCACATCCCTAGTTCTGACAATGCCTAGTGCTAGCATCTGGTGTTGCATCATGTTTACTTTTCATAGAAAGTTGAAATGGGGATGACAGAACCCCCAACACCCCCCTGAAAACAACTAGGGTTTACTAAAATCTTTTTCAACGAACCTGAATGTCGGGGAAGCTGATCGTAACCCACGGACACCTATGGGACCGGCGGACCGATTCCCTTTTGGTTCGGTGGGGGCGGAAGATTGCGAAGAGAAGATCGGCGATGCACGAGCAGTTTACCCAACCGGAGCTCTCGGGAGATAATACTCCTACTGCTGCTTATGCAGTGCGTATTGTGTTCTTGCTAGGGAGCACAAGGAGCTACAAAACCTAGCTAGAGTGAGTGTAGTCTCGAATGGTGAACCCCCTCTCGTTGCGCATGGGCCTCCTTTTATAGGCTCAAGGGGTCACCAGCAGGTGTAGCGTAGACAAAGGGCAAAGTGGGAAAATGAGCTGCGGTTGGTACAGCTACTTTATGCAGTGTATTCTACCTAACTTTCAGGCGGCAAGGGACAAAAGCAATAAATGCCGTCCATATCGCCTAAACAGTGCGGAAAGGGACCGTCAGTGCGCCACCGCTTGCCCGATGGCACCCTGTCGGTGCCGCTTACCGCTGCTCTCCGCTGGCTGCACAGCCTCTTGACCTACTGCCTGGAATGGCCCGTGGTGACACGTTGGTGGATGAGCTGGAGGCGGAGATGAAGGTTGTCTACATGACAGCGCCTTGCATGGCCGAATCCTGTCGCGCCGGAAGCTTGTCGCTCACCAAGCCTTCCGGCAAGTTCCTCTTCCGGGGTCTTGTCTTCTGTGTGCCTTGAGTGGCCTTCCCGG
Organism: Aegilops longissima; assembly: GCA_021605205.1. Taxonomy (NCBI): domain Eukaryota; kingdom Viridiplantae; phylum Streptophyta; class Magnoliopsida; order Poales; family Poaceae; genus Aegilops; species Aegilops longissima. The sequence goes on from CM038677.1 coordinate 282,427,398, forward strand.
CAAACTCCTCTTCTTAGGGGTCTTGTCTTCTTGGCTTAAATACTTTGTTCTTGAATGGCTCCAAAGGAACCACGGAGGACCTTGGCGGTCACTAGGCAGCCACCAGCGAGGTCTTTGCTGCCGTCTGCAGTTCGGGATACTAGGGTACCCTACTCTAGTACACCGGCAGGGGAGCCCCGGGCACTGGGCCACCACAGTGCCGGCTGGCTGTTGGGCCAGGCCCAAAACAATGCTGCAGGCACTTTCAGCGGCCTAGATACGCCGTTACTTGCTCCGGACCCACCACGTCCCCCACGAACAGCCTTGCGCCCGAGCGTGGCGTCGTCACGAGATCGTGGGGGTTTCTTCAGTGGAAGCGGGCGTCTGCCCCTCTCCCTCCTTATAAGCAGGGAAGCAGGGGCAAGTCGCCCACCTACGCCATTCTGTCACATCTCGAAAACCACCGTCGCTCCCTCCTTCTTCTCAGTCCAGAAGAAAGCAGCGCTCCGCCCCATCACCACCAGGCGCCATGCGCCCGGCCTCCTCCACCACCTCGCCATGGCTCAAAGCCGATAAGGGAAGGCGTGAAATCGGCCGGCGCAGCTTCATGGCCTTGCTGAAAGGAAGAGCCACCTTGACCCCCAGCTCGGCCTTAAAGGCTGAGGAAGGCTACTACCTATGCAGTCGGCGGAGGCAGGCGCACCAGCGCGCAGGTACTCTCCGCCGCCCGCGCCAGTCGACCTCGGCGGGTACCCTTTTCGTGCTCTTCTTCTATTGTGGGCTCCGCCCGCCCTTTTCTAATTCTTCTGCGATATCATGAACACCTCTGGGCCGCCTCCTTGATTTCACCCCCAATGCTGTCGACCATGGCGGTTTCGCACACCTCTGCGAAAACATTGTCGGAATCCACACAAGCGTAGCCCTCTTCCGCCATTTTTTATGCCTCGAGTTGAGAGAGAGAGCCGCTTGCGGAGGGATTGCTTGGATCTCGGGATCGGCAAGAAGAAGCCTATCTGGAAGGAGGCTCCATGGCAAGTGGGAGGAGTGGAGAGCGATTGGTGTTGGATCATTGAGGAGAACCAGCAGCCTTCCTTGCCCGCCAAACTCCCATAGTCTTGGCCTTGGAACAACTTGGCGCGGAGGATGCTAGGTTGAAGATTGCGTGACCGGATCTTGCGCCTCGGGCATGCGGACTCACTTGTAAAGCGCCGTTGGCGCAGATTTCCTCGCCGCCGCGCCGCCTTGCAGGAGAGGAGGAGACCTGCACTGGGAGTTCAAAATCGGCGGACATCATCGACTGCGCTCGGGTCTCAGCTGGAACTTCAGCATCTTGGAGCTGGATGCAATGCTGCTGGAGCTGTTCAAGCATGGCGCCCGATCACCCGAGTGGTTCATGTTGCCAAGGGAGTTGTTCCTTTATGCAACAACTCTTCGGCTCGACGCATCACGCCATGATGCCCTTATGCGATTCCCATGGAATCGTTCCAGCGTGGCGAGAGCCCGCCGGCGGCGTCGTGCAGCAGTTCTTCGACAACGGAAGAAGTGCCGATCCGCCCGACGGCGAAGTGGCTCACCCGACACCACCGATCTTGAGCTGCAGCGCGCCATACCGAGTGGAGGCGGCAGCAGCTGCTGCCGTGGTGGTCGGGTTCCTTGTGGAGGCGAGAGGCAGCGGAGGCAGCAAGACTTGCCGTCGAGAAGAGCTTGCGGCGGAGGTGTGGGCGAGCAGTCGAGCCGAGCTAGCCCGTCGGCGCCTCCTCCACCTTCAAGTAGCTTGCATGGCGAAGCCCCAGCTCCACCAGAAGGCGTCTCCATAAAGCCGGGGAAGTAGGAGGCGGCGACCCAACAGCCGCAGCGCCCGTCGGCCCGTCGCTCCACCGCGGCAAGCCTTGTTGCCAGGGAGCACCCCACCGCCCGCGATAAGCTGGCGGGGTCCTCTCGAGCCACAGCTGCCACCCCGTAAGCTGACCAAGGAACCTACTCCTCCACCTCTTCGCACGGAGGCGAACGAATTTGATCTCTCCGCGCTCAGCTCCGGCGAGGAAGAAGAAGAAGAGTAAGCTTCTATGCTGTGTTTGTATTTCTTCAATTTGATTGCTTTGTCTTGTTTCTGATTTGCTTCATTACGAACTCTTTTCCTTTTCAGGGCGCTGGTCGAGGCGTCGAAAGGCCAAGACCCGGTGGTTGTCATCGAAGGCGATCCCCGTGGCTGACAGGGAGGCGTCTGAGACCCCCTTGCGGACCGGCAGCCTTCCTCGAGCATCCCCGGCTGGCCCAGGCGTAAGTATATGGTTTATTTCTTACGGTTAGGTGTGTGCAGGTGCTCCTTCTTCTTGATATCGACTTGTTGATTTGTGTAGGAAGCGAGCAGCCTCATCGGGAGGGCGGAAGTCGCTCACTGAAATTCCGTCTGCTTCAACTCGCGCCAAGGGAGAATTCTCCGGCAAGGGGCGCTCTCCGGCAAGGGAGGCTTCTCCGACAAGGGCAGCGCCCGGCGATCCTCCATTGGTGGAGACGCGACCCGCAGATCCCATCGCGAGGTAATCTTCTTGCACTTGAAAATTTCCCTTGGGTTCTTTTTCTTCTGTTTTCTTCTCGAACATTTGCTTGAATGTTCTTTCTTTTTCGATCGTCGAGATCCATCTGCCTTGAATCCGATGGAGGCCGAGGCGAGAGCCTTGGCAACAGCAGCAACGCCACCATGGAGGAAGAGGCTGGCGCCGATGGGTCCGCCGGCGGCGATGCCGCCAAGGCTGCCGCCATAAAGGCTGGCGAGGTGCAGCGATCGTCTTGATGACCACGAGGCGCGGAGGCGCCCGAGCGCTTCGCCGACCGCCGATCCCTCCGCCACCGATGCAGCGTCGAGGCTCAAGAGCCCGGCGGCGCCTATCTGAAGGCGGCGGCAGCGTCTTCATCAAGCTCCTGGCGTTGAGCTCGAGGCGCCCGGTCGAAGGAGACCTTTGACGGAGAGCTGCTCGCCTCCAGCAGGGGCTGTCAGCTGGTTGTGCAGCGTAAGCAGCGGCGGCCAGCGAATCTGAGGAGCTCTTCTTGAAAAGTTGTTGTCGCTCTACCGCGCCCGACAAGCAAAAAGCTGGAGTCGGGAAGCACTTATGCGAAGGCGGGAAGCGGAACATGGAGAAGCGAGAAGAGCTCGGTCGCCAACCAAGCTCTCGGGGCGTGGCGAAGAAGCGGGGCAACTCATTGAAAAGCACACATCCTTCATCCTTGAGAAGGCTGAGGTCGAGGTAGTAGCGGCTTCTGGCGAAGCTTCTCTGTGCAGGAAAGGCGGTGGCGCGATGGAAGATCAACCTTGATAGCTATGAGGAAGAGCTTGCAGCAGCAATCACTTGGCGGAGCTCTCAAGGAAGCAAAGGGCTGCTGCGCTGCCGAGGCCGCCAAGAAGGAGTTGGAGACAAAAGTGGCCTTGGTGGAGGCCGGTCTGCGGAAAAGCGGCGAAGAAGCTCGCCCGTGGCTACCAGCCTTGAGAAGGACTCCTACACTCTTGGCGAGTTGCAGGGCCATCTCTTGAGAGGATCAAAGAGCTCGATGCCGCCAAGGACTCCAAAGGCGGATCTTGAGCTGAAGCTGACCACCCGTGATGGAAGCTGGATGGCGCCAAGAGGCGGGAAGTGGCCTGTTGGAGCGATCAAGATCAACGAGGCTGGCGGCGGTGCCACGGCTGCCAGAACACCTTGAGAGAAGCGTGATGCCTTTGGGCGGAGGGTCTTGTGGATCTGCCGCCACCATCGACAAGGAGGCTGATGGAGCTGGGGATGGTGGACCTTGGGTACTCCTCCGTGGCGCCTCAACCCAGCGCCAAGCTTAGCCTGTTCCTCAAGGCGTGGTGGCGGCTCTCCAGCGACTCAGGAAGAGATCCCGAAGCAGCTGGCCGAGAATCGCGCGCGGATCTGCGAGGAGCCCTCGAAGGTGTTGGTGAAGGTGGCCTTCCGCAATCGAGGCCTCAACCTTACAGCGGTGTCCTCAAGTCCCTGCCGCCCGACCGCCCGGCGTTGAGCGCTCAAGGCCCTTATCGCACCATTGTGGACAGGGTGGCCGAGGTCAAGCGGGCTGATGGCGACCGCGTGAACTAGGCCGCCAATTTTATCTTTTCCTTGTCGCTGCTGATTATATTTAGGAGAACAATTCATTAGATCTGCGACAAGCTATTTCTGTAATAAAACTCTATCTTAGGTAATGATTGCAACGTTATTTCCTTTACTTGATTCCTTCCTTTGTATATTTGTGCCTTACGCTTTTAGGTAACTTGTCGGTAGTGAGCACCTTTTGCATATGTGTTGAGTGCGGAATGTCGGCTGCCTGGCGGTGCCGCCTCCGACAAACAACCTTATGCAACTAGTTGTAGCTCACTTAAATTGTTGGCGGACTCGAAACAAAATAAGGCGCAAACTAGCTCTGAGTTGGTTCCTCAGCGCCTGGTTTTCCATACAAAGTACTATCGTTCGAGGAAGATAACTTAAAATTTAAAAGCTGATTGCTCAAACTTAGCAACTTAGCTTTTACGTCGTTGCTTCGGTAAAGCGAAACTTCCTCGGCGCGCTTGGCGGCCCACACCATTATCTTCTCCTTTCCCCGGCTAACTTGTGGGTGAAGGAACCTTCCTTTCTTTGAGAAGAAAGAAGAAAATAAAGTTATGGAGCCTTGTGACTCGTTATTGCTTACGGGTGTGGATGCTGCACAAAATGTCGGATAACACATGCGAAATGATGATGAAAGCATGAAATTGACAAGTTATGCGCAACACATGAAGCTTTCTTGATGCAGGTCTGCGCCCGGCTTTGTACAAAGGATTACATGCAACATGGGCAAGACTTGTACAAAAGGTGGTTGCGGAACAGGTTCCGGCAACTGCCTCTCGGTAAAACTTACGAAGATGTTCAAAATTCGAGGAGTTGCTCACGGAATGCCATCTTGGTCTCAAAGCGGACAGCGCCGGGCCTAGTGACTCGTTTCACCCGATAAGAACCTTCCCACTTGGCGTCAACTTGTTGGAATTCTTGGCGGATTGAGCAGCTGAAGAACAAAGTCGCCTTCCTTGAAACTTACGGCACTAACTCTGCGGCTATGGTAGCGGCGCAAAGCTTCTTTGATTACGAGCAGCTCGTCTGGCAACTGAAGGCGATCCTCCTCAAGGAGCAGCGCGTCATCTTGTCGCAGCTGCTCTTGCTCAAACTCATCATAGCGAGTACTCGAGGTGACCCGTATCTGAGTTCCGTGGGAGAACTGCCTCTGCTCCATGGACTAGGCGAAAGGTGTCGGCGGTGGCTCGATTTGGTGTCGTCTGATCGACCAAGAACCACGGCAGCTCCTCAATCAGTTTCTTCGCACTTGTGCAGCACTGTCCGAGTTACGGTCTTGAGCCCCGCAGCACTTCAGCATTGCCCTCTCCGCTTGACCGTTGCTTCTTGGATGAGCAGCGAAGCGAAGCATACCTTGGCGCCAAGATCTTGGGCGTCTTGCATGAAGGTGCGGCTCGTGAATTGGGTGCCGTTAGCCGGTGATGATCTGTTAGGAATCCCAAAGCGGCAAACAATTGACTGAAGAACTTATTGCTATTTGTCTTGTCACCTTCCTCACTACTTCCACTTCCGGCCACTTTGTGAACTTGTCGATTACAGCGTACAAGTACTCAAAGCCCCGACAACTTCGGGGAAAGGGGCGAGATGTCGAACCCAGGACCGAAAATGGCGAGGATAAAGGGATCGTCTGGAGAGCTTGAGCTGGTTGGTGTATCTGCTTGGAATGGGCCATGCGCTTCACTTGGTTACTTGTGCGGTTGCATCTGGAGGTTGTCGGCGGAAGAAACCTTGGGAAAGCTTTGCGGCAAGTGCTCTTCGCCAATGTGGTGACCACATATACTTCCGTGTATTTACGCCAAGCAGCTTACATCCATCTTCGGTGAATACACTTCAATTTCACTCCGTTGAGTCTTCTTACATACAGCGTCTTGTCGACAAACTGGTACATACTTGACTGCTTGGGCTACTCTTTCCGCTTCTTCTTGCTCTTGGGAAGTTCTCACATGCAGGAAATGGACAATCTGCTGTGCCCATGTTGGAGCTTGTGGCTCGACAACAAGGACTAAAGGCACATCTGCTGCTGCGGGAACATCAGCTTCTCGGCAGAACCTGCGGCTCGGCGGAGCTTGATGTTCCCGGCAAGCTTTCGGAGCAAAACTTGTCGGGGCGTGCGCTCATGAAACAAACCACAGGGCTTGTCGGACGGTGCTCCTCGGCACTGGTGTCGAACTTGGGGACCTTGGCGGCGGCGGGAGTTCGGCGGGAAGTAGTCACGAAATCAACTTCCTCTTCTTGTTCATCCGGTTGATGGTGTTCGATCGGTTGAGTCAGCTTGAGCACGAAGATTCCTGGTTCCACGGGTAACTTGAGTGCGGCGCACTTTGGCTTGTCGGAGCAGACTGCTCCTCAGCACTTTTGGTGTCGAACTTGGGGACCTTCGCGGCGGCAGCTTCGGGGAGTTCGACCGGGAAGTAGTCACCAGAAATCAACTTCCTCTTCTTGTTCTGTCCAGTTGATGGCGTTACAGTCAGTTGAGTCAGCTTGAGCACGAAGATTCCTGGTTCCACGGGTAACTTGAGTGCGGCGCACTTTGACAGGCCATCAGCAATATCATTCTGAGGTCTTGGAACATGTTCCATCTGTAGGCCGTCAAAGTGTTCTTCTAGCTTTCTCACTTCATCAACGTAGGCTTCCATTAACGGACTCTGATAATCTTTGTTTACTTGGCGGACGACAAGCTGCAAGTCACCCCTGACAATGAGCTTCTTGATCCCAAGATCTACTGCAATTCTGAGACCGGCAAGCAAACCTTCGTACTCTGCAGTATTATTTGTTGCTTGCTCCTTGGGAAAGTGCATCTGGACTATGTACTTGAGGTGCTCTCCGGTGGTAGCGACAAAATGCGCCCTTGCACCGGCGCCTTGCGTGAAAAGGCACCATCAAAGTACATCAGCCACTCTTTACTTGCCTCCTTGGCGGGGATGCTCGTCTCGGAATTTCTTCATCTTGCGTTGGCGTCCATTCTACTATGAACTCTGCCGATTGCCTGCTTTGGATAGTTGAAGTGCTTTCAAACTTGAGGCCAAAGCTTGGCAGTTCGATGCCCACTCGACAATCTGCACTGTTGTACGGATTTTGCGATATTCTCTTCAGTGAAGCGGTGACAACTGTGATCTCATGTGCTTGGAAGTAATGGCGTAGCTTTCTCGAGGCCATGAGGAGGCGAAAAGCAATTTCTGCACACAGTACCTTGACCTAGCCCCTGCGAGAAGAGGCCGACAAAATGGTGGCGCTGCACCATCCTTTTACGCATCTTCTCGCTGCGTCTGCGCAGATCCGTCCTTGTCGGGACGAGCTTGTCGGTGAAGCCCCCTGCTTGTCATTTGGATGCACCTGCCTTGGTTCTTGGCTCATCATCTGCCTCCCTTTCCGCTACTAACGCAGCACTAACCACTTGATTGGTTGCCGCTATATATAGCAACAACTTCTCTTGTGGCCTAGGTGCGACAAGTATTGGAGTGGAGGACAGGTACCTCTTTAAGTCTTGCGGCGCAGCCTCCGCCGAGAGTCCATTTCATTGGACCTGCCTTTTCAAAATCTTGAAAAATGGCAGGCGCGCTCAGCAGAACCTAGAGATAAACCTCTTGAGAGCAGCCACATAACCGGCAAGTCTTCGTACATCCTTGGCGCTTTGGTGCTTCAATCTACTCAATGGCCTTGATCTTGCGGGATTGGCTTCAATTCCCGCTGAGACACAAAGAACCGAGAAGCTTGCGGAAGGGACTCGAACACGCACTTCTCGGGGTTGAGCTTGAGGTTGATCTTGCGCAGATTTGCAAGGTCTCATCTAAATCTTGAACCAGAGTTGCTTTGTCCTTGCTCTTGACCACTATGTCATCCATGTAGCTTCTACATTTCGTGCATTTGCGGCTCAAAAGCGTCATGGACTACTCTTGCAAGCGTTGAGCAGCATTCTTTAGCCCAAAGGCATCCGTACAAAGTAGTATGTGCCACATGGGGTGATGAATGCGGTTTTCTCCTCATCCTCTTCCGCCATGAAGATCGATGATATCCTGAATATGCATCAAGAAATAAAAGCAAATCACATCCAGCCGTGGAGTCAACAATCTGGTCGATCTTGGCGGCAAGGAAATGGGTCTTTGGGACAAGCTTTATTAACATCTGTAAAAGTCGATACAAAGTCTCCATTTCCCATTTGCCTTCGATACAACTACGGATTGGCCAACCACGTGGGATGGAGCACTCCTCGACAAGGCCTGCTGCTTCCAACTTCTTGATCTCTTACGCTATGAATTCTTGGCGCTCCTTTGCACCTTTCGACTTTTTTGCTTGGCGGGCGCGCATGAGGACGGACAGCTAGGTGATGCTCAATTACTTCCACAGGAACACGGGGATGTCGGGCGGTTGCCATGCAAACACGTCGACATTCGCCCTTGAGAAAAGCAACGGCGCTTTCCTATTTAGGGTCAGCGTGGCGATGGTGAAGGTACCACCGGTGCCGTCCTCCTTGGCGGACACCTTCTTGGTCTTTGGCGGAGCTGCCATCGTCTTCTTACACTTGCGGTGGAGCTCGATGGTGCGTCCTCGGCGGTAGCGCTGATACTCCGAAGAAGTGCGCTTGCGGAGTGGGCATCGAGCTCTTGCGGACTTGGTCTTCTTCTTCCCGGGAGCTTGGTGACAAGTGATTTGCTATCTGTTGCAGCTGCTGCATCCGGTAGATCTTGTCGGCGCAGATGAGAGCATCCTTCTTGTCGCCATGGACTGAAATGACACTTATCGGGCGGGCATCTTGAGTAAGTTGTATGCATAATGAGAGGCTGCCATGAACTTGGCGAGTCTTGGGCTGACCAAGTATTCCATTGTAAGGCAATGGAAAATCAGCGACGTCAAGCGTGACCCTCTCGATCCTGAATTTTAGTTCAACGCCAAATGTTACCGGCAATGTGATCTTCCCCTTGACTTGCTCCTTCTGGTTAATTCCTTGGAATGTGCCGGTCTCTTGAGCTCGTTGTCGAGGATCTGAAGCTTACGGAGTACGCGGATGAGATCAGGTTTAAGCCGGCCCGCCGTCAACTAGCATCTTGGTGACCTTGAGGTTGCGGATAGTTGGTGAGACCAACATCGGCAAGCACCCGACCGCAGATTATGCGATCGGGGTGGTCCTCAATATCAAAGATGATAGGCGTCTTGGACCATTTCGAGGCTGCATGACTCTACGGATGGTTCTGCTGCATTAACCTCCCGCATCCATGGCTTGAGCTGGCGGTGTGAGGTATGCGAGAAGCACCGCCGTCAACGTAGAGGACCTCCGTGGCTTTACGAAACTCCTGCTCATCAGCCTCATCGTCTTCCATATCTTCATCGTCATCGTCGTCTTCATCCTTATCGCGGCGCGGGGAAGTCTGTCTCCTTGCCGCTGCTTGGCCTTGCTTGGCGTCCTCCCGGCGGGTCGCTTCTTGCTAGCTCCCCAGCACCTTCTTGGGCCTTCTCCTTGTCGCGCCGCTCGTACTCAGCTTTACGCTGTTCAACAAGCTGCTCGACCTTCTTGCAACTCTGGAGGTCGTGGCCCTTGGTCGGTGAATCTTCGATCTTGTTTGTTGGAGCTGTCACGCTTGTCGGCGGCCACCACGGGCTTGCGGTCGGCGCCGGTAGTAACTTCCTTGCGGAGCCACCAACTTTGGCTTTATTGGCGGCACCACCGTTGCCGGACTGCTCGAAAACTAGTACCTCTTTCTCTTCTTCCTTCGGTTGTTCCGCCGCCGACTCTTCTTTGCCGAGGCGGTCTCCTCACTATCAGATCCTGCTTCGCATTCTCTCCGGAGTCTCCTCCCTTCCTCGTACGTGCACACTTGTCGGCGGGGCATATAGCTCCTTGGCGTCCTTGACCTTGCACATCGCCATCTCTTCCCTCATCCTGCGGTTCCGCGCGTTTTGATAAACGCATGCGATCACCTTGGCGGGGTGGACATCTGGGATGTTGTAGTGCACCGGCTGAATCTACGAATGAACTTGCGAGAGGACTCTCCTTCCTTACAGGCGGCAGATGAAGGTCACTCTCTTGGCCATGAGGCTTGTGGCGCTTTGTGAAAGCGCCGACAAACTGATGGCATAAATCTGCCCAAGAGGATATGGAACTGTCCGGCAAGTGCATGAGCCAAGATCTAACATTGGGCTTGAGTACCAGCGAGGAAGTAGTTGGCGAGGATCTTGTCGTCTCGGCCCCCGCAGCCTGCACAGCGATGGTGTAGATCTTTGAGAACTCCGATGGATCGTCCTGCCATCATACTTTTCTGCACGTCGGCTTGAAATTTTTCTTGTCAGACCCTTTGGACTTGCAGCAGCTCACGAGTGAGCAGGGGCAACCTACGCGTCTGGCAAGTCACTGGTTCCCCTGGCGCATGCGTCAGCGAGAGGGCCCGGCGGCTGGTCAGATTGACGCCGCGCTTCTCTTGGGCTTCGATCACGAGTTCGGCGTCTTCTTGTGCCGTTCTTGAAGAACTTGGCGCTGATCACAGCGAGCTCGTGGATCCGATGGCAGCGGTGGAGTCGCTGTCAAGGTGGATCCGACGAGTCGATGATCTTGGCCTTGGGTGGAGAGTGCATGGTGGTTGCACCCCACAGGTCTCGTCGCCACCGGCTCGTGCCTTGTCGTCTCGCGCGGCAGCGATGTGCTTAGTTGCTGCGAAGCGTCGCCGTTAGCAAAGCCGATGAGACTTTGAATGGTGGCCCTCCATTCGTCGACCTTGTCTGCCGTCGGAGGGTAATCCGAGGGCAGATTGAGCTCGCGCCAAAGCTTCGCTTGAGTGGTGGCGGCAATGGCGAGCAGTGCGAGGCGGGATATGCTCGGACTTCTAAATATGTTAGAAGGAGTAGTATCCCGTCCAGGCGACCGTGCCCCACTCGCAGCGGCCTGTTGGCGCGCAAGCTGTTCTTGAGCGTCCCCGGATCCACCAGCTCGATCTTGGCCCAGCGAGCGCATGGCGCTGCGAGCACCATGGCGCTGTCGGTCCGCGCCTCCTGAGATGGGCGCGGCTTGCGTGAGCGGACGCCGAGTTTGCGCCGCCTTGTCCCTGGACTTAGCAGCGACATGGGCTCCCTCGTCGATGTCCGCTCTTCGCGGCGTCTTCCCACCACTCGTCGGCTCCGGTGGTGGTGGGTTTGGCAGCGACGGCTCTGCTGCCGCGAAGCCTTCTTCTTCGGTGGCATGTTGATGAATGATGAAGATGATGCTCGTGTGAGCGCGGATCAGGTTCACACAGCCTCGGCGCCCCTACGGCGCGCCAAAGATGTCGGGAAGCTGATCGTAACCCACGGACACCTATGGGACGGCGGACCGATTCCCTTTTGGTTCGGTGATGGGAGGAGATTGCCACGAAGAGCGGATCGAGGCGATGCACACGAGCAGTTACCCAGCCGGAGCTCTCCGGAGATAATACTCTACTGCTTATGCGGTCGTATTGTGTTCTTGCTAGGGAGCACATGGAGCTACAAAACCTAGCTAGAGTGAGTGTAGTCTCGAATGAGTGAACCCCTCTCGTTGCGCATGGGCCTCCTTTTATAGGCTCAAGGGTCACCAACAGGTGTAGCGTAGACAAGGGCAAAGTGGGAAAATGAGCTGCGGTTGGTACAGCTACTTTATGCAGTGTATTCTACCTAACTCGACGGCAAGGGACAAAAGCAATAAATGCCGTCCATGTCACCTAAGCAGTCGCGGAAAGGGACCGTCAGTGCGCCACCGCTTGCCACGATGGCACCTGTCGGCGCCGCTTATCGCTGCTCTCGGCTGGCTGCACCTCTTGACACTGCGCTGGAATGGCCCCATGGCGACACGTTGGTGGATGAGCTGGAGCGGAGATGAAGAGAGGTTGTCTACCGCGGCAAGCGCCTTGCCGCTGCTGAATCCTTGTCGCGCCCGGAAGCTTGTCGCTCACCAAGCCGTCCCGGCAAGTTCCTCTTGCCGGGGTCTTGTCTTCTGTGTGCCTTGAGTGGCCTTCCCGGCAAACTCCTCTTGCTGGGGTCTTGTCTTCTTGGCTTAAATACTTTG